>JAHZSR010000023.1:0-605783 GCA_025782845.1 Boletus coccyginus
ATCTCGAGGGATTACTTCTCTGGAGGTACTCACAAAGAGACTCAACGTCAGAGCAAGTACAGAGGGTCTGAGGTTCTCGGAGGACGAAGGACGAAAGCCTGAGTCAATCGGACTGCAGGGATTTAGACGAAGGACTGAGTTGATCGGACTTCAGGAGTCAAGAGTACGCTATAATTGCGTAGAACGAGAATGGGGACTACAAGTACATACCAAGCAAGTATAAGTACTGGGAGACACGTCATCGTGGAATAGAGAAGAAGGTTAGAGAACGATGAAGTAATTGTATGCGTCATCCACAGTAACACGAGGGGAAAGATAGGAACTACGAGGCCGACGTAAGAGAATCGGCCAAGGAGATAAGTGTTCGTGGAATAAAAGAGAAATCAAAGAAGAAGAAACGAAGAGTGAAAAGAACTAATGGTAAGTAAAGCTACATTCCATATTGTCTGTGAAAGGCCTAAGAAACAGTGTACTCGCTGAGGAAAGTAGAAAAGATATAGGTGAGGGAAAAGGAGAAAAACCGTAATATTACCCCCTTCGTACAATCAAACTCCAGGTTTGATAAAGAGTCCATCAGGTAGTCGCATCAGGAGGGAGAGAGGAAGGGCCATAGAAAACGGTGGATTGTTCGTAAGATAATGCCTCAAATGGACAGTCATCCGCCAGATGTCCGTGTTGATTGCAATGGCCGCATACTTGTTCAGGGCAAAAGCGGCGTCCATGTCCCCAATGATGGCAAAAGTCTCATTGCGTACGAAGGAAAGTGGACTGAGGATGGCCAGGGGCTGACTGGTGGCAATATGGGCAGGAGTAATCGGGACAATCCTCTCGATAGTGGCTGAGACGATGACACTGAAAGCACTCAGTGAGGGCAGAAGTGGGGCAACGAGGGTGGATAGGCATGACATGAGTAGGGGAGGAGAGAACTCGACTGCCATCCGGGAGGTGGCGGTGAATGGCTTCTACTGTGTTTGACCAGGTTACCAGCTCGGGGGCTTCCTCGACAATGGTGGGGGAAGACGGGGAGGAGGAGGAGGAAGAGGCAGAAGAATAGATTCATGTGATCAGAGCTGGGGCGCGAGAGGGAATGGGTAGAATAGGAGTAGGAGGGGGAGAATCCATGACGGCGGGTAGCTGCGCTCTCTCGAGGTAGCAGTCTCTATTGGTCATGGGTAAGGAGAGGTAGACGCGACGAAAAGTGGGGTAGATGACAGAAGGGGAAAGACATTCAATGTATTGATGGAAACCATAAAGATGTAAAATGGATAGGACTCGCCGGGGGAGTTCTGCTAAATGAAGACGAAGAGGGGCTCCAAATTCGGCGGGAAGGTCGCTAGGGGCCACCTGAAAGTGATAGAGCTGGGTGATCGATACTTCATGAAAGAGACGGATGAGTTCTTGAGTAACAACATCCTCGTCATATAAAGGGAGGGCCTCGACGGCGTGGAGGAGGGCGGGGTTCGTGAGAATGGCAGCGTAAAGAGAATAGGCGGCGGAGATGGGTAGAAAGGTAGGCGAGACACGCCTGGAACATAGCAGGGAAGAAGTTAAGGAAAAAGAAGGAGACGACGAAGGAGCAGCAAAAGAAGAAGCAAAGGACATATTGGTTGTTGAGGAATAAGAAATCGTCAAAGAACATAGAGCGGGGGGGTACTTCACAGAGAGACACCACTTCCCGGGTAGAAGGAAAAGAATGGGGAATCAAGATAAATGATGCATTTGTTTATAAGATGAAAGGATGGTGGGAGCATGACAGAGATTACTTTTGGGTTCCCACGTGTTTTCAGCCGAAGAGTATCCTTTCCATGCGGTCAGATACAAGTGGCGACCTTGTGATCCTTTATGAGATACGATGTGATCGACTTCGTACTCTTCTTCAGTATCAATGAGGTCCGGCGGAGGTCAGGGAAAGGAGGGACCATGTGCTTCAGTTTGGCGATAGGGAGATAAGAGAGTGGCGTGGAAAACATCATGAATTTTCCATGTGGGAGGTAGACAAAGGCGGTAAGTGAGAGGAGATAGGACCTGGGAGATCTCGAATGGTCCATGGCATTTGGGGGCGAGTTTGCGGAAAGGGTATCCGAGACGGAGATGAGTGGCTTCGAGCCAGACCTTATCACCCACTGTCCAGGGGGAGAATTTTCGAGAAGAGCAGGAAATCATGATCCGACGAGCGGACTCATGTGCAGCGAGAGCTTCTTTTCGGGCATGGTCCAGGGAAGATAAGCGATTTTTCAAAGCTGGGATGAACGTTTTTCCGAGGGCGGAGTAGGTGCGAGGTTCATAACCATATAGCAGGGAGAATGGAGAAACTTTTGTGGAACTATGGGGGACGGAGTTGTGGATAAACTTGGCGGATGTTAGGAATTTAGCCCAATCATGTGGGTTATGAGTGCAAAAGATATGAAGATACGTTTCAATCTCTTGATTGGCTCGTTCGGTTTGTCCGTCAGTTTGGGGATGATAAGCGGTGGAGAGGCGAACATCGTATTTGAGGAGGCGAGCTAGTTCTCTTGCGAAGGCAGAGGCGAACTGTGGGCCTCTGTCGGAGATGATAGAGTCATAGAGGCCGAAATGTTTGAAGACAAAGTCAAAAAAGAGTTGGGCGATTCCTTTCGCGTCAACCGTCTTTGAGCAAGGAGCAAGAATTACCCCCTTCGTTAGGCCATGGTCGACCACGACCATCAAGGAATCAAAACCACTGGAGAGGGGGAGATCAGTGACAAGATCGACGGAGAGCTGGCAGAACGGAAGAGAAGACGAGGAGGAGATGGGGAGAAGGGGCGGGGTGGTCGGGTGAGTGAGGACTTTGTTCTGCTGGCAGACGGAACAACCGGCAACAAAATGAGAGATGAAGGAAGAAAGTCTGGGCCACCAAAAGTCTCGTTCAAGAATGGCCTTCGTACGGAAATGACCCAAATGACCAGAAAGTGGAGAGGAATGGATCGAATGAAGTAAAGCGGAGCGCGAGGATGGGGGAACATACATACGACCACGGAAGTACAAGTGGCCATTATCAAAAGACCAGTCAGAAAGAGAGGAACGAGGAAATAAAGGTGAACCATCATCAAGGTTAGCAAGAGCATGAAGAACAAGGGGATCGGAAGAAGACGAATTCTTAATATGTGAGGCAAGGGTAAGGTCCAAAGCATTAATAACTACGGGATCGGGAATGATAGAGGAGTCAATATTGTCTTGGGAAGTGTCGACAGGGTCTCGACGAGAGAGAGCGTCGGCTGGGGCCATCTGGGTGCCAGGAAGGACCTTCCAAAGAATATCAAAGTCTTGAAGGAAAAGGGACCAACGAGCCTGGCAGCAGGGATAGTTTGTGTGGATCTTTGAGATAGGAAAGGTTCTTATGGTCGGTGATAACAGTGATCGGATGGGTGGTTCCAAGGATGTAATGACGCCATTCTGCGAGGGCGAGGATGACAGCAAGGAGCTCGCGGTCATAGATGTCATAATTTCGTTCAGCAAGAGCGAACGTACGGGAGAAGTAAGCGCAGGGGTGAAGGTCACCATTAGTGTCAGTTTGAAGAAGGACCGTGCCAGCAGCGAGAAGGGAGGCGTCCGTCATGATAGAGAAAGGGCGAGTGACATCAGAGATGGCCAGGACGGGAGCGGTGGAAAATGTGGCTTTGAGGGACTCGAAGGCACATTGTTGGAGAGGGGTCCAGAGCCAAGGTTGGTCTTTTCAGGGTGAGCAAGGTGAGGGGGGCGACAGTGTTAGAGAAGTTGGGAATGAACTTCTGATAGAAATTAGCGAATCCTAAGAAGGAATGAATCCCTTTGACGGAGGTAGGAGGTTGCCAGTCACGGATAGCAGCGGTCTTGATGGGGTCCATCCTGACTTGTCCTTGACCAATGATCATACCGAGGAATTCAATGCGAGGGGTATCGAAGGTACATTTCGATATCTTCAGGGAAAGGTTGTGCTCATGAAGACGAAGGAGAACGCGTCGAGTGCGTTCATGGTGGAGAGCTAGGTCACCATCAGTGTGGATTCCAAGATCATCCATGTAAACTTCGAGCCAGCCCTCTGCAATCATATCAGCAAAGACATGATTCATAAAGGCTTGGAAGGTGGGAGGAGCGTTGCAAAAACCAAAGAACATGACTGGTGGGTTCAAAAAGTCCAAAGGGAGTGACAAACGCGGCTTTCCATTGGTCAGCTTCCTTGATCCGAACGTTGTTGTATCCTCAACGGATGTCAAATTTGGTGAACCAGGTGGAGTTCTTCATCTGATTGATGAGAGGAGGGATCAGGGGGAGTGGGTATGCGTTGTGAATGGTGTGGGAATTTAGGTAACGGTAGTCTTGACACAGGCGGAGAGAGCCATCTTTCTTAGGGACGAAGAAGAAAGGCGCAGCCTGAGGAGACTTAGACGGGATGATACGTCCAGTCTTAAGATGTTCATCAATAAAAGTTTGACACGAGTCTTGTTCTTTCGGGTTCAAAGGATAAACTTTGGCAATTTTTGGGACAAAGGAAGGTTTGAGTTCGATGGTATGGTCGAAAGAACGATGCAGGGGAAGTTGATTATACAGTACATCGTCTCAGAAAAGACATCCTCAAAGTCTGCACACCAAGAGGGAAGAGTGGTTTCGAGAGGTTTACTTTCTTGGGCAAGTTGGGTGGACAGCGTGATCTTGTTGATTGTTTCGCTTTGGGGGAGGTACTCACTTGGAGATGCATCAACCCCATCGGGATAACGCTCTGCAAACAAGGAAGAGATTTCTTGATCGACATCAAGGTCAAGGAGGCGAAGGAGATAACGTCGGGGAAGTTCTTCGATAGGAGGAGAACTGAAGGGAATATGAGGGAATGAGAGGGTGTGAGAAGCCCAATCAATTTGAGGATTCCGAGATTTCAGCCACGGCATGCCGAGAATGATTTGTTTTTGTTTGAGAGAAACAACCATGAGTTTGAGATGTTCAGGTCGTTTAGCGATGTGGACAAGGGGTCTGGCTTTCCACAAGATGGTACCTCTTTTGTTGAGAGTACCGTCAACGTTGTACGCTTCAATAGGGTTAGGGAGACGTATCATGGGGAAGTTCATGTGAGAAAGGAGTCCAAGGTCGATGAAGTTTCCGGTGGCACTGGAGTTGATGAGGGCGGTGGTGACGACGGTTTGGTTACCAACTTGTAGTTTTATGGGAAAACGAAGAGTACGTTCATTTCGTGGTGCTACAAGTACATGGTGAATGTCAAGGGAAGAAGACGTTGGTGCGACTCCCCGGTTTAAAAATCCTGATTAATGTTTAAAACAGAAACTTCCTCCTTAGTGGGTGCTGTGTCTTCGTAGCACATCTGAAGAACTTGAAGGATCTCTCCCTCGTTCTTTCCCTGGATCTTGAGGGAGTCAACGAAGGAGGAGAGCTTGGAGGGGGTGGTAGTAGTAGTGGCAGAGGCGGAAGAAGTCGAGGTAGCAGGGGCAGTGGGAGCAGTGTCTGCGGTGCGAATATTCTGGGGGCGAGTGGTTGGAGGACGAGGTGAACGAGTGAAGGGATTTTTGCACTGGTTGGCATTATGTCCCGTGTTGCGACAGTGGAAACAACGACCTTCTCGGATGCATTTAGCACGCTCTTGGGGGTTTAGTTTGGCGATTGTGACGGCATCAACGTCCATTGCGTTGGGGTCACGGGAGGAGGATGGTCGAGAAAATGAGGAAGGTCTTCCTCCTTTCAGGGCAAGGATGCGCATCTTCTGCGCGTGGAACATCTTGGCCTTCTCAATCCACTCCTTGACGGTAGTGGGGATGGTAGCCATGGAGAGAATCATAGTCGCAAGTTGTTGGTTGAGCCCCAAGGAGAATTGATCAATGAGGGTAATGTCGTCAGTGATGCCTGCACGGGCGGCAAGGTTCTGAAAATCAGTGATATACTTTTGGAATCCATCATTGTGGACTCCATCAGGGCGGCGGAAGGACTTCTGTGTGAGTTTAGCAAGTTTGTGGCGGGCAGTGGCTTTGGTGTTGAAAGGGAAGAACATGGATTCAAAGTTCTCAGTGAACTTATCAAAGGTAAGATCTGTGGGGTCGGCATGGATATCGGCCATCTTATCATATCACATTTCAGAGAAAGAGACTCCTCGTCCTTGACTCATCTTGTTGAGAGTGGTCATGATTCGTTGTGAATTGAGGGTGTAGATATCTTTGTTGATCGCGAAGTATGCACGCATGGCTTTAATCCATCGCGTGGCATCAGAGGGTTCTCCCGAAAAGTCGGTGGGGAGGGCCACCTTGAGTTCGGTGGGAGTACGAGACATGAGACTAGGTTCACTGGGATTTCGAGGGGGTGCAGGGGTACAAGGTTGTCTGGGGGTTCCAGGTGATCGAGGGATAGCAGGGACTATGGCCTGGTACGGGTTCACAGTGGCACGAGGGGGTTCAATGGGTTCTGGGTCTTGAAAGTCAACGTCAATGTCAGATTGTTCATCGTCAGATGGAAGCCCGTAGCGTGAGCGAAGGGCTCAATTCGAGTGGGATGAAATGTTGCAAAAGGGGGTTGTCCTACTCCTGAATAGGAGGGACGAAAGATAATTCTCATTCTTTTGTTATGCGAAGCGTAGACAAAGGAAAATCTTGAGGAATTACTTCTCTGGAGGTACTCACAAAGAGACTCAACGTCAGAGCAAGTACAGAGGGTCTGAGGTTCTCGGAGGACGAAGGACGAAAGCCTGAGTCAATCGGACTGCAGGGATTTAGATGAAGGACTGAGTTGATCGGACTTCAGGAGTCAAGAGTACGCTATAATTGCGTAGAACGAGAATGGAGACTACAAGTGCATACCAAGCAAGTATAAGTACTGGGAGACGCGTCATTGTGGAATAGAGAAGAAGGTTAGAGAATGATGAAGTAATCGTACGTGTCATCCACAGTAACACGAGGGAAAAGATAGGAACTACGAGGCCGACGTAAGAGAATCGGCCGAGGAGATAAGTGTTCGTGGAATAAAAGAGAAATCAAAGAAGAAGAAACGAAGAGTGAAAAGAACTAATGGTAAGTAAAGCTATGTCCCATATTGTCTGTGAAAGGCCTAAGAAACGGTGTACTCGCCGAGGAAAGCAGAAAAGATATAGACGAGGGAAAAGGAGAAAAACCGTAACAGTATCCTTTCCAATGAAATTCAGCAAGTGGTTGAGCAAGCGGAGTCAATGAAAGATGAAGCATTGTTTGGGGACCAATTTTCCCACATGGCCAATCCATGTGAAAAGTACAGTAAAATACTATCTGTTGTAATGGAACTATAGCACAAGCCTAAGACATGCGAGTTGAAAGTCCTGTCAGTGAGACAGAGCACAGGTGTTGGAGCCTAAGATACAATCTCAAAAGAGTGATGATCTGTGTACTTATTGATATAGAAGGATTTGAATGCATTGTATGAATGGTGTGGCTTTATTTCAAGCAGAATGGGGTCTGTGCCATAGACGGGTATTAGATGTGCTGCATGGTAAATTGACTCAATGTGAATCTAAAAAATTAAGGGAGAACATGTGGGAAACTATGCCCGACGAACCTTTGATGGCACTTATTTCGCCTGTATGAATAGCTGTCATCAACTCCGTTTTCCTTCCTTTTTGTGCTGAAAAAACCATGTGGCCCGCCTACGTTTCAAGCTCAGCCATTGTCCATTCAGTAGCCACAGTTCACTCACCCACGAGCACAATTTCAAGCTCAGCCGTGACTACACAGCCACTCAAGTTGCGAACACGATTTAGTGGACACCAAAACTCATGCCTCATGCGCACCGCAGGCAAATGCTACCAAACAAATGGCCATGTCCTATATGGGGGACAGTGGGCACACTTGAGTAACATAACAATAACAAGTCATTAAGCTTGACAGGGCTGCTACTTCAATCAGTTTGAAGTATACTTGAGTGATTGCAATCAAACCCTTCCCCTGCAGCCCTGTGTTGAGCAACTGTGGATACAAGAAATAATAATAAAACCTGCCATGTGCTGATGGGTCTAGCAGTTCAGCTGGACAGACAGCTTGCTACAAAAACATTCATACTTGATATTATTGCTCCAAATTGACAAAACAATGTATGCAATGGTATATTTGGATATCATGACAAGAGTCTAATTGAATCATTATTGTTATGATCAGGGCTACACCTCCTACGTCACCACAATGAGCACAACAATCTGCTCGCCAAGCTGAGCAGGAGCAACGTCAGATGGGTTCACCACCTGGACGCCGCCAGCCACAACAACAACCAATGCCTTTGGCACCTATTCCTAATACTTTGATGGTGTGTTATTATCACACATCTGCTATGTATATGATATATTGATAAAAAATTCAGCATCATCCTCCAGTACCCATAAATGAATACCCAGGCATACCACGCCATCTGATTGAGCACCATCATGTTCAGAGGATGTGTCGGTTACGCTCACCTCTATTACTACCCCCTGCTGAACCATTACCTTATCTGAACCCACCTCCAATATGGCCAGCTCATATTCCAAATCAGCATCAGACATTTGCTCCAAGAGTGGATTACAATGCTAGATTGATGGAAAACTTTAATGCTACCCATGAAAACCAACATAACAGAAGGTCCAATCATTGTACTTCTGCTGCTCAGTTTGTCAATGCTCAAGCAGGACCTTCAAATCCTCTCAACTTTTAACAGGAGCAGGATATGGAGCATAGGAGGCAATTGGAATTACAAGAACAGATACTATGTCAGCAAATAGAGCATCAGAGACAGTTGGAGTTACAACTGCTAGCTCAATGTCAGCAAGAGTTGGTGGAGCATAGATTATTGGAACAGCAATGACGGGAGGCAATATATGAACAGGAGGAAATCCATCAATCTCAGGAGGAAAATAGAATAAATCAGATGCAACAGCTCTCACAAGCTTTGACTGAGAATTCTCTTCGAGAATACAGTCAACACTCAAGAGAACAGTATGAACAAGATCAACAGAGACAACAACAACAATCTGATGCTGGATCTTCTCCTCCTTTATCTCCTCCTCCTCCATCTTTTAGATCATCCATATCTAGGAGGCCATCACCTGGACCTGCTCCAAGATCTCCAAGCCCATTACCTGCATTACCTACATCACCTCCTGATCCTGATCCATCCAATTCCAGTTTCAGTGACTCTGAAAATAACAATGGTGTTCCACAGCCTCCACGTCGCATCCTACCTGCTGGTAGAATATATACTGAGCCAGTTGGACTGCACTCTCTTGGACCCATGAATATTTGCTGTTCCAATTGTCATGCTTTGCATTTCATTTCAGAAAAACTCAGCAGTTCATCCGTTCGTAATCCTCACTTCGGAATGTGTTGCCTTCAGGGTCAAGTCGATTTACCTCGCATACTACAATGGCCACGGGTTCTGCAGGAGTTGTTTGATGATCCTCGAGATGCCAAGAAGTTTAAAAAGAAAATTTGACAATACAACAATGCTCTAGCATTTACCTCCGTTGGCACTGATATGGAGAATGCTGCCATTCAAGGCTCTGGACCAGCATCTTTTCGCATTCATGGTGCACTTCACCACCTCATGGGAGCCCTCATACCACCTGATGGATTACAACCATCATATGCTCAGCTTTATATATATGATCCAGAGGAAGCAACTAACAGGCATGTCCAACGCAATCCTCAGCTTGATGGCACTATTTTGCTGGACCTCCACACCACTCTTACAGAAATCCATCCTTACGCTGTCTTAGTAGAAACGCTAAGAAAACGCTTACCAGACAACCAATCTTATCTCCACGGATAGTAAACCTTTAGCGAGATGAAGAGAGTACTCTTCCCTGGTCGAGTTGGTACTAGAAATAAGTAAAAATCTCATAGAAAGGGGTTGACTATCAGGCACGTGGTTTGTTCGTCAATCGTCAATGAGGTTGAGGGTGATTGGGGGTTCAGCAAACTGTTGAGGGTCTGGATTTCAGCTGGGGTGGTGTACAAATTGTACACTGGATAGTTGGGGGAATGGTCTAGACAACTTCTTGGGTTGCTAGAAGGGTACTCTGTAGTGACTAGGGTTACTTCCCTAAGATGCCAATTAGCTCCAGTCGATTAGGAATGCTCAATTGGGTAGGTAGCGTAAATATGCTTCACTTTCGCTTACTGATTCACACACGTCACTTAGTCACACAGAACAGCTTTTCCTAAACTGAATCTATTATGTACTAAGGAGTTGGCAATCAGCTTAAAAGTGCTCGACTCAACCCTTTCCCAGGGTACTAATGAACTATTAGGTCTCCCTACTAGCTGGGGATCTATTCCCTTTAGTTGCCCGCTCTGGGGCTTTCTTCCTAAAGGTGTCCTAACTGTCCCTATCCTAAGGGATACAGTATACTCCTAACTTGGGTCTAAGTAGTTCTATTTATAGCGTGGGAATTACTCTACACAGCCTCACTGTTTGTTTGTAGAGGAGTGCACTTGTGAGCACTCGTTGGTTGAGATTTACTCAAGTAGGAACCTTTTTCCTAAAAGAGGGAACCTGCCAAATGGGGCTGAATCGCGCTCCTTATATAGTAGTTTACATGTGGCTGTGCTACCTTCGGTTCCGAGGTGGCTGTGCCAAGATATGACTCATACTGACTCATACTGACTCACTTTGACTCAACCTGTCAGAAAATGACTTGCAATGAGCTAAAAATAGCCTTTGGCTTGGCAATGACTCATACTGACTCATGCCGACTCATTATGACTCATTATGACTCATGCTGTGCAGGTCACATGATCATTCTGCTAGTCTAGGGGCAGTGCTTTGGCTAGTCCTCATCTGACTCACTTTGACTCATATTGACTCATTATGACTCATGCTGTGCAAGGTCACATGATCTGAGTCAGGTGATTCGCAACTGAGGTCACATGCTCCAATTGCTTCTCTGACACTTGGCTAAGTACTCAAGGATAAAAGAGATATTAAGAAAATGGTTTGCTAAGTAGTTGTAGGTAGTAATAAAAGTATGTTGGGAGAAATCATTTTGTTTCTCCACAACATGTGAATGAACAAATAAGAAAAAAATAGGGATACATACTAGACAGTATGGTCCATATGTCCCTCAATTAGCTAAGCATTTGGACCGTGGGAATATAGTAAAAACTCAAATCTCGGGTCAAATGTCTAACATCACATATACAATAACTATGTATCCGCATCCAAACAGTTTGGTGCAGGTCAACGCACCACTCTATCAGCAGGCCTATGAAATCATGAGGGTGAGTAGTAACAATTCATGCAACACAGAATTATTTATAACATTCCATAGGCTAAACCACCTGAGGAACATACCTGATGTTCACATGCGTCTCCATCTACAACAGGCAGCTGATGCTAGAAGATATAATCTACCTACTGTGGAGGAAATAGCTGCAATCATACCAGGAGATGGTTCAGAGAATGTAAGGGTGGATCGCGACATCAGTCGTATGTCTGCAAGGTGGTGGTCTACATCGTATCAGCAATCTCCACCCATTCTATCTCCCACTACATTATGTGCTCTTTTTTCCACATGGAGAGGAGGGTTGGCATCTGGACATACCCTTGCAACAGCGTAATGGAAATGTACACCACTCCAAAAAGGTTACACAACTTCTCTGGTATGCTTACAGACTTCATATACAGCCATCCGAGATAGAACCACAAAATCTCTTCAAAGGAGGAAGGCTCTTTCAGCAATTTACCTGTGATGGATGGGCATCCATTGAGCAGTGCAATCTTACATGGGCAGCCAACAATCAGACGAAACTTAGAGCTGATCTATATCAAGGATTACAAGATCGAATATGTCGAGATGGTGGTGAACAGTCAAAACTTGGGTCAAGTTGGTCATGTCATCCTTCCTTCCACTTACAAGGGTGGACCTCGCCACATGCAGCAGCTCCTTCAAGACTCTCTGGCCATTTGTCGGGAATTTAGAAAGCCTGACTTATTTCTTACTATGACTGCTAATGGAAGCTGGCCAGAAATATCTCAAAATCTGCTTGCTGGTATGTATATATATTTTAACCTGGATGTTATTGACAAAGCTGACCACTCATTATCACCTAGGTCAAACGACTGTGGACAGGCCTGACTTGGTTGCACGTGTCTTTTATGCCAAGCAACAGGCATTGTTGAAAAAAATTCATGATAGGATACTTTGGACAGGTGGCTGGATTTGTTTACACCATCGAATATCAAAAGCGTGGACTTCCTCATATGTACCTTTTGATCTTTTTGGAGCCACAAGACAAGATTACCACTGTCGAGCAAATTGATGCCATTATCTCCGCACAAATTCCTGATCCACACATTCATCCCCAACTTCACTCCACTATTTCCAAATGTATGCTTCATGAACCCTGCTCCCCTCAGAGGTGTTTGGAAAATGGTGTTTGCAAGAAGCGCTTTCCCAAGGCTTTTACCAATCAAACTCTCATCAAAGAGGATGGATATCCTGATTATGCTTGCCCTGATAATGGCAGAACTATTCAAAAGCATCAGGAGGTCTTTGACAATAGAATGGTGGTTCCTCATCCGAGAGAACTGTTGGTGCAATTTGACTGTCACATCAACTTGGAAGTCTGTGGATCTATCAAAGCTGTCAAGTACATTCACAAGTACATATACAAGGGTCCAGATCGTGCCACTGTCTTAACTGAAGGGGAAAATGAAATTCATTCCTATCTTAATGCCAGATACATCTCATCCACCCAAGCCTGCCATAACATCTTCGAATTCCCCATGCATATGGAATGGCCAGCTGTTTACCGTTTACCTATTCATCTTCTTGGTCGTCAGTCTGTGGTTTTCCGAGCTGAAGCCAAGATTGAGAATGTGGTTAACAATGTCAAAGACACTCAGTTGCTTGGATGGTTTAAAGCCAATCAAGATCCTGACCTCATTGCGGCTGGAGCTCATGATTATCTTTATCAAGACTTTCCCAAGAATTTTATTTGGAACAAGAGTCAGGCTGTTTGGACAATTTGTCAATGATACAAGGCCATTGGACGCATGTACTCCATCCCCCCTTCTGCTGGTGAAGCATTTTACTTGCGCCTTCTGCTTACTGTAATCAAAGGTAAGATCAATCATTATGTGTTTGTGATACAAAACTCATGTATCTTTTCATCAATAGGTGCTACATCCTATGAAGATCTTCGCACTGTTGAGGGTCATTTGTATGAAGACTTTAAAGAGGCCTGTCGTGCACGTGGTCTTTTGTAAGATGATAGAGAATGGCTTTTGTGTTTAGAGGAAGCTGCTCACTTCAAGACAGGCCATCAGTTGCACCATTTATTCATTGTCATTCTGTTGCATTGTGCTCCTATGGATCCACATCGATTGTGGGATGCCTCCAAGCATCATTTATGTGATGATCTTGCACATCAACTCATTCACACCTTTCATATTGTCGAGCCCAATCAAGAACAAATTTACGACTATGGATTGCATCTTATAGACCAAGAACTCAGGAGACATGGCAAAAGCTTGCAGGACTTTCCTCCCATACCTAGATCACAAAATAATTGGGGCCATCATAGAGGAAACCAGCTCATCTTTGAGCAAAGGAATTACAATAGAGAAGAGCAGCAAGAATATGTTGACAGAGGACTTCCCACTCTCAATCCTCAGCAGATCGCTCTTTATAATGCTATCATGGATAGTGTCCTCAACTCCCATGGATCTTCATTCTTTCTTCATAGTGGTGGTGGATGTGGAAAGACCTATCTGGCCAAACTCATTGCTGCCGGTGTTCATGCAAAAGACAAGATTGTCCTTTGTATGGCCTCTACTGGTCTTGCAGCTCTTCTTCTTCCTGGTGGTCGTACTGTCCATTCATGCTTCAAGATTCCTATTCCTTGCCATGAACAAAGTACATGTGGCATAAAAAAGAATGATGCCATTCATGAACTTCTCAAAGAGACCTCTCTCATCATTTGGGACAAGGCAGCCTCTCAGCATCATTTCATTATAGAAACTGTAGATTGCACTCTTCGGGACTTACTGGATCAGCCCAACCGTACATTTGGAGGAATTACCATTCTATTTGGTGGTGACTTTAGGCAAACTCTTCCTGTAATTCTACATGGCTCAAGAGAACAAATTGTTCCAGCAACTCTCACCCACTCCAATCTTTGGCCAAGAATGAACATTCACTATCTTCATTAGAATATGCGATTGGGTCAAGATCCAGAATCTGATGAATGGGCACAGCAACTCCTGCAAATAGGTATCACAGATGGAGATGTGATTCTTCCTGAACATATCTGTTGTGGCAATACAATGGCATCCCTCATAAATTCACTATACTCTCAACTTCTTGCCCAAAATCAGCATCTTCCTAATCAATACTTTCTGGATCGTACCATTCTTAGTCCCAGGAATGAGCAAGTTCATGAAGTAAATGCCACCATTCTAGACTCTGTTGTACCCCAGGAAAAGATCACATATCTTAGTGCAGACTCTGTTGTAGAGCAAGAGTACAAATATATTCAACCAGAAATCCTCAATAATTTTAGTCCCTCTGGATTTCCCCTTCACAAGCTCGAGCTTAAAGTTGGTGCACCACTCATGCTTCTATGCAATCTGGATCCTATGAATGGTCTTTGCAATGGCACACAGTTAAGGCTCCTTAGGTCTACTTGCCGCATTCTGGAGTGTAGGATGTTGGGTGGAGATAATGTCAACAATGTGGTCTTTATTCCTCGCATGGCTCTTGACTCTGGTCTTCAAGATTCTCCTATTTCTTTTCGTCGCTTGCAATTTCCTGTCCATCTAGCCTATGCCATGACAATCAACAAGTCGCAGGGTTAGATGGTCAAGCATGTTGGGTTAAATTTGAGCTCTTCTGTTTTTTCTCATGGACAACTTTATGTGGCTTTATGACGTTGTACTCATCCCAGAAACATTAAAATCCTTTTCCCTCATGGTCAAGAAAATACTAAAGCTACAAATGTTGTTTGGACTGAAGTATTTAGAAATTTGGACATTTGATAGATTTTTTTGGATATGATTAATACACAACTAACTACAATTAAAATGTTTATTTTTGTACAAAATTGAATTAGCATCCTCCTATGCCAAAGGCATAACAGGTGAAACACTAGTAATTGCATAATTGGATGTATGGTTGGAAAGAGTGCCTGGGTAAATGATCCATATTCTGGTGAGCTCATCAGGCTCCTCGCCATCTTTATCAAACTAGTATATGGCTGCACAAGGATAAGTGATGCCCTTATAGATGAAAGAGAAAAAAAAAAAAACATGGGCAATTTCATACCCGTGCATTCCATCTGGATCTGGATCTGTTCTGACAAATACATAGTTATAGCGCACATCCTCACCCCTCCACATTGGACAGGATCAGATGTATTCTTTATGCATCCCACCAGCCTCACATAAATCACTAGGTGCATAAAATCGGAATGATGCAGAATTAAACACGGATACGGACCCATTGTAGCAAGGAAGCTCAAAATATGGAACAGCCATAATATCATGTGGATCATCAGGGTTCAGATGTTTGAATAGAAAGCATTGGAGGTAGATTATGAAGTCAGGAATAGCAAGTTCTGTGGCTAATGTGCACACAGTCCTAGCACGTTTAAATTCTATATAGTCACACAAGTAAAACTGACATTGCAAATAATAAGTAGTATAAACATATGTTAATGGCATGATAGCTCAACATCTGCTGCAGGTATAGTCATGCCATGGTTTGCTTCCCCATTCTTATTGTCAGCTGTAATACTTGCTGAAGGGTGGTTTGAAATGCCATGTATAGTGCCAGGATTGTTTGCAGATGCAGCAGGCATCAGAGCCATTTGAGCTTTGGAGGTTGGAAATCTGCTAGGTCAGCTGCTAGGTAGCCTAGTACATTTGATAATGAACTGTGTACCTATTAAATTGAGGGCACTTGATAGGCACATTCTATTGAGCATGCCATGACTGGCAAAGTTAGTCCATACAGCTGAGAGCTTGTTGAGCTGCTAATTGATAACAAGTATCTGACCAAGTGCCTTGTGCTTGTTTGACCAGTGGTATGGCTTCTTTACTACAGTGATATGTTTGTTCTCTGTAATTGATGAGCAGAGCCCATTTGGTGTGCCAAAGAGTTGGACTAGTTCAGCATAGTGCTTTACTAAATGCTGGCAGGGAAGTGAAAATGTCGAAACAATGCCAGTCCTCTTGAAAACTTCCTAGTAACAATGGAAGCATTCAATTGCATCACTAATGCTGCTTAGTGCAGAGTCAGTAATGACATTCCAGTGGACAAGATAACAAAATTCTGTGAAGGCATAAAAAGTGCGCACAATGTCATTTGGGACATAGCCTTCTATTGCTACAATGTAAACCTTACAGATTTAGTTATGGAAACAAAAAAACATGACCAGTGGGGTGGGCGAACCTTCATCAAGGCCTTGGAGTCATTACCGGTCCACTGTTTAAATCCCCAGCCCTGTGGGAAGTGATGAAGGCCCATAAAAGGTACAATAGCAGTGATACTATGATAGAATGTTTAGTGTGAGTGACAAACAGCAGGAATTAGAGTTACTACTAGAGTAATAACATGTACTGTCTATCAATGTCATCCATAATGTGCTCTGCTTGTTGTGTCGATCCCGATGTTAGTAGGATGAACTTCTCTACCCAATCTATCAAATAATCCTTAAACATCCCTTTGATGAGCTGATGGAGTAGATCTGGGGCAATGAGTTGATGTATGTCGGCATGAGGGAAGTTGTTGGTAAATGGCTAGAAAGAAACAAAAATAGATTAGTGTCACTGACTTACTATATGAATGAAATAGAAGAACATACAACAAGGTCACCAACTGTTATGCATAGCATACATAAAAGAAAACTTGAAGGATGGAATACTTCTCAGGAGGTACTCACGAAGAGACACTACGTCTGAGAAGATATTCAGGACAAGGATACAATGGTTATGAGGGATGAAGATTATAGTTGAAGTCAATCAGACTTCCTGAGGTTCTGTGTGGATGATGGATGATGGACGGAGGCAATTGGCCTAAGGACACAAGAATACACTAGATTGCACAGAACGAGTTGTAAGGACAAAAGTACAGGCAGCAAGGGTTTTAGTACTACATGATGTGTCATTATAGAATATAAGAGAAGGTCAGCAAACACTTAGGTAAGAAGAATGCATCATCAGCTACTATATGAAGATAGGGACTATGAGGCAGATATGAGAGAATTGGCTGAGGAGTTAGCTGTCCAAAGAAGCAGGAAGAAAACTATAGAACAAGTCAAAGGATAACAAACATAGGGTTTATCGGACTAACAAGAAATAAGCCGAAAACTCATATAGTCCAGTACATGCCTAAGAAGATATGAATGTGCTTGGAAAAGCAGAAAAGATAAACATGATTAACAAGTAAGAAAACTGTAACATTACCCCCATTGTACAATTGAACTCCTAATTGGATTAAAATGCCCCTAGGAAAAGTTGGCAGGAGGAACATTGGTGGAGCCAAAGATGAGTGTGGCTTAATTAGAGGAAAGCATCTCGAACGGACAGTCATCTGCAACATGTCCGTGTTGACTACAATGTCCACAGATTCACTCAGGGCAGAAATAGCAACTATGTCCCCAGCGATGACAAAAGTCACATTGGGTACAAAGGCAAGCAGTCTGAGGATGACCTGGAGTAGATTGGAGGCAAGAGGGACAGGTGTAGTCAGGACAGTCTTCTCTATAATGACCCAGACAATGACACTGAAAGCACTTGGTGAGGGAAGAGGCAGGTCATCAGGGAAGGGGATTGGTACAAGAAGGGGTGGAGAGGATGCAACTTCCATCAGGTAGGTACCTATGCAAAGCTTCTGTTTTGATATGGCAATGATCTTCCTCGTTTTCAATGATATCCTCAATATCCATGGCAGTGGGGGAAGAACGAGAGGAAGATAGGGGAGGAGAGTTGGGAACTACAGGTAATTGAGCATGTTCAAGGTAATGGTCACAGTTCTACATGGGTAGGGAGAGGTAGATACTGTTAGAACCGGAACTCCGGTATCAACTCCGGAACGCCGGAGATGATTAGGAGATGGGACTTGGCTTCACCGTATGTGATGCACCCTTACAAGAGTTCGGTCCCGGTTTTACAGAGGACGGAGTTAGGACTTAAGATGCGGAGACGTCAAGTCGAGTGGAGGTGTCAGAGGAGAGTCGTTGAGACTCAAGCAGAAGTCAGGAGAGTTATTCTAGTTAATATTCGAACTAAGGAATACATGGGTGAAGTCGGAGGTTTATATATGGAGTTCAGGAATGATTAGTAAACGGGGTCGTAAGGGATTGGTAAGAGAACGGGAGTCGGGAGTAAGCATCCTGGAGCTGTGCTCTAAGCGAAACACAGGTTCGAAGGTAAGTAAACAACGGAGCTAATACTAAATAGGAGAGAACAAGGAACAGAGACGAAAAGAGAATACTAAGTACAAGTCCGAAGTCCGGAGGCAAGTCCTGCGCAAGAACGCAGCGGAGTTGTTGATGATAGGCCTGGAGGGCCGGGGTTGAACTTGGGCTAAATACGGGATATGACAGTATCCCCCTTCTAGGCCTGAACCCCTGAAGGCCGTTAGCGAGGGACAATGCAGAGTTAGAAAGTTGGAGTCCGAAAGTTTGTTGATTGCTCTTTGGCCCCGTATAAAGTCCATGGTGCACTGGCCTAACCTTATCACCCACCAACCACCATGTCTGAACTCTATGACATTACCCAATGGTCCGACGAACGCCTGCGGGAGTGCGCAGATGACGACGACGACATCTGCGAGGTGAAGTTCGTCGAGCAGCGATGAAGGAGAAGGGCAGAGAAGGAGGCACGTGAGGTGGAGGAGGCACGGAAGGCAGAGGAGGTGCGCAAAGCAGAGGAGGTGCGGAAGGCGGCGGAGGAGGCAAGGAGGGTGGCGGAGAAAGCTCACCGCAAGGAGGCCAAGGAAGCGGCTAAGAAGAGGATAAGCTCATTCGCTGCCTGACAACACTTGTGCTAATGGCTGCAGGCTGAGTAGGTCTGAGCGGAGCAAAGCTCCATGAAGGACAAGGCCAAGGCCAAGGGCCAGGTGTGGCAGGCACTCCCGGAGTGCATGAGGTGCGAGGCCTGGGGGCTCGAGTGTGAGCTCGGGCCGGGCAAATCCACCTTGTGCATGGGGTGTATTGAGGCAAAAGCCAAGTGCGAGCAGGGCAGGGCAGAGAGGACGAAGGACGGAGGTAAGTGGAAGAGGCAGATGGAGGGCAGATTGCCTTAGGGGAAGGCCAAAAAGGCGAGGTTGGAGGTGCGGAGGACGGAGTCAGATAGGGGAGAGGGGAGTTCGGGGGCGGCGGGAAACGTACAGCTCCAAGTACCCACGGAGTTCGGGTACTGGATGCAGCAGTTATTGAATAGGTTGGATCAGCAGAACGAGCTCCTGGAGGAGCTCATCTCATTCAAGGAGGTGGAGTTGCATGGGTGGGCCTCGGACTCGGAGTCCAAGGTCTCCGCATACGAGGGAGACAGTACGGAGTTGGAGGTGGCAGTGGAGGTGGCCAAGGAGATGGCCAGGTTGATGGCAGAGGAGATGAAGGAGGTGTCGGAGGAACACAGGGAGTCGGAGGGGACTGAGGAGGGGTCAGAGGAGTAGGGGGGTTGGTAGACGCAGTAGTGTACATTGTCTCGGAGGTGTTGCAAAATGCAATGGAATTGAGTCGGGGTTTGGTGAGGGATGGAGTGGAGTAAGCCTGGTCAAAGGCCAGAGTTGGGGAGCGGAGTTCCTATCCCCCTCTTAGGAGTGGACGTCCCAGCGTCCACAGAGGGTAGACTGGGGGGAAGAGTGGAAAGGAGGTGGCTGTCAGGGGCGATTCCTTGAAGAGATCAGTGTATGAAGCTGAGGCTCTGAGGAGACACCCGATAAGCCGGAGGTGCAAAGGGGCAAAGGAGGCAGGTTGCCGAGGTGCCAGACACTGCTGGACACAATGGCAAAACCATGCGGGCAGGAAACACAGTAAGTCGGAGGTGGCGGAGTCAGCCAGAGGACGAGGTCCGGAGGCTGCGGAGTAGAGCCCAAAAGGTGCTGGCAGGCATATCAGGTGAACAGAATAAAATACTACTCTACCCTACTGCTTAACAGAGCGTAAGTGGGCAAGTTAGTGAATTTCTAAAACAAGGGATAGAGGCTTCCAACAGAGTTTTGACATAGAGATGTCACGGAGTGACTACTGGTTCAGAGGTAATAGGAGGAGGAGGTGGGGATTTCCGGAGTTCATAGAACAAACTGGAGGGGACGAGCACCATCGAGGTGCATAGGGGCTGGAGAGCGGAGTTAAGGGGGTCAGGGTAGCACCTTCAAGGTGCAGAGTTCAAGGGAAGGGGGTTCACAGCGGTAGTGCTGAGCTGGGAACCTAACAGCACACAATGGACAACAGTGCCCATCCAAAGTGCAGAGGCGGAGGTGTCAGGCTAGGCATCAGAGGACTTGCCATCTGAGCCTAGTGGTGACTGGGGGTCAGATTCCTCAGAGGAGGAATCTTCGGAGTTGGAGGCGGAGGGTAGGGAATGTGTGTCTGAGGTGTCAGGGTCAGAGGGGTCGGAGATGTTGGGGGTGTCGGAGGTGGATGCAGAGCCGGAGGGCGTGGTGGACGAGGATGAGGGAGGAGGGGACGGAGTAGTGTTGGAAGAGATTGTTCTTATTAACAAAAGATGTATCGATAAAGCAGTCGGAGGATCTGGAGTCTACAAGTGCAGGGAACAGAGGGATATCGTAGGATACTAAAGAAATGGAGGGCATAAGTGATTTCGGGTCAGAAAGAGTGGACGCGTTGAGACGGATCTCCTTGAGTGCACGGGTGGGTTCAACAGCAACCTCCAGACCGTGCGGAGTCACAGAGGTTGCACTCTATTTTTTTGTCTCCGAGATGGAGACCTCCAGTTTGGTTTCTGGAGTTGTTGTCGCAGTGCGGGCCTTGGACACCTTAGAAGTAGACTTGGGGCATTCCTTGGCCATATGCCCTGTGGAGCCTGCAGAACATACACAACTTGAGGTCGAAATGTCTCTTTCGCTCTTCAGCGGTGAGCTTGCCGTCTTTTCCTAGTTTTGATGACAAGTCCGGCTTCGAAGAAGTGGACGTGGAGGCTCCTTTGCCCTTATACTCCTTGGTGTCCTTGGAGGTCCCGGAGGGTCGAGCAGAGGAGGGCAGTGGAGGAAGAGGTGGGAGTACGACGAGCGGAGAAGCTTCGGAATTGGTCGACAAGTTCTGGACCTCGACAACTGTTCCCGAAGGCACTGAGGGGATTAAATCTGGGAGAACTGTTGGCGCCAATGAGGGCGCGAGTATGGGATCGAGTAGTACGCGTAGCTATAGTGGGGAACTCTTTGCAAGTGTGAGTTCGAATATACTGTTAGAACCGGAACTCCGGTATCAACTCCAGAATGCCGGAGATGATTAGGAGATGGGACTTGGCTTCACTGTATGTGGTGCGCCCTTACAAGAGTTCAGTCCCGGTTTTACAGAGGACGGAGTTAGGACTTAAGACGTGGAGACGTCAAGTCGAGCGGAGGTGTCAGAGGAGAGTTATCGAGACTCAAGCAGAAGTCAGGAGAGTTATTCTAGTTAATATTCGAACTAAGGAATACATGAGTGAAGTCGAAGGTTTATATACGGAGTTCGAGAATGATTAGTAAACGGGGTCGTAAGGGATTGGTAAGAGAACGGGAGTCGGGAGTAAGCATCCCGGAGCTGCGCTCCGGGTAAGAGGAATCCCGGAGCTGTGCTCTAAGCGAAACACAGGTTCGGAGGTAAGTAAACAATGGAGCTAATACTAAATAGGAGAGAACAAGGAACAGAGACGAAAAGAGAATACTAAGTACAAGTCTGAAGTCCGGAGGCAAGTCCTGCGCGAGAATGCAGCGGAGTTGTTGATGATAGGCCCGGAGGGCTGGGGTTGAACTTGGGCGAAATATGGGATATGACAGATACGATGAAAGGTGGGGTAAATGATGGCCAGAGAGAGTCATTCAATGAAAGAATGAAAGCTGTGTAAATATAAAATGATTAAAATGCATCAAGGGAGAGCATCCAGGTGGAGCTGTAGTGGCAAACCAAACTCAGGAGGGAGGTCACTTGGGACTGACTGGAAGTGGTAACGCTGAGTCATAGAGACCTCATGAAATAACAAACCAATTCTTGGGTAATCGTATCCTCTTCATATAAAGGAAGGACCTTGATGGCATGAAGGAGAGTGGGGTTTGTGAGGATGGCAGCATAAAGTGAATGGGCAGTGGAGATGGGTAGCAAGGTAGGTAAGACTGGCCTGGAATGCAATGGGTGGTGGAGATGGATAGCAAGATAGGTAAGACTGGCCTGGAATGCAATGGGGAAGTATATAAGGAAGAAGAAGGTAATGCAGAAGAAGCAACAGAAGAAGAAAGAAATAACATATTGATTGTTAAGAAAGAGAAAATTAAAGTAAAGCATATATTGGGGGGGGGACTTCACGAAGAGACACCACTTTCCAGGTAGAGGTGAGGAATCAGGAGAGGAGATGAGTCCATTTATAAGATGAGAGGATTTTAGAAGTATAACAAAGATTGCTTTTGGGTTCCCAAGTATTTTTGACTGAAGAGTATCCTTTCCATGCAGTTAGGTACCAATAACGACCTTATGTTCCTTTGTGTGATATGATATGACTAATTTTGTATTCTTCTTCAGCATTAATAAAGTCAGGTGGAGGTCGGGAGAAGGAGGGACCATATGCTTCGGTTTGGCAATAAAAAGATAAGAGGGAGGCATGAAACACGTCACAAATTTTCCATGTGGAAGGAAGTTGGAGTTGGTAAGTGAGTGAGGATAGGACCTGAGAGATTTCAAATGGTCCATGGCATTTAGGAGCAAGTTTGTGAGAGAAATAGCCAAGATGAAGATTGGTGGCTTCTAGCCATACCTTATCACCAACTTTCCAGGGGGAAAACTTCCTTGATGACTGTTGGATCATGATCCATTGGGCGGATTCATGTGTAGCAAGAGCTTCTTTTCTAGTTGTATTCAGCAGGGAAAAATGAATTTCCAAAGCAGAAAGAAAAGTCTTGCCTAAAGGAGGGTATGCACAAGGTTCGAAGCCATAGAGGAGGAAGAAAGGGGAAGTTTTGGTGGAGCTATGTGGAATAGAGTTGTAAATGAATTTGGCAGAAGTGAGAAAGGTAGACCATTCATGTGGATTGTTGGTACAAAAGATATGAAGATAGGTCTCGACTTCTTGATTGGTCCATTCAATTTGGTCATCAGTCTGGGGATGATATGTGGTAGAGAGGTGGACATCATATTTCAGGAGTCAAGCAAGTTCTCTGGCGAAGGCAGAGGTGAATTGGGGTCCACAATCAGAGATGATAGAGTCATGAAGGCCGAAACGTTTGAATATAAAGTCAAAAAAGAGTTGGGCGATTTCCTTGACATCAGCTGTTTTTGAGCAAGGAGTGAGGATTACCCTCTTTGTAAGGCCATGGTTGACCACAACCATTAAGGAATCATATCTGTGGGAAAGTGAGAGGTCAGTGACAAGGTCAATGAAGAGTTGGCAGAATGGGAGGGAGGATGAGGAAGAAATGGGGAGAAGAGGTGGTGTGGTGGGATGAGTGAGGACTTTGTTTTGCTGACAGATGGAGCAATCAGAAACAAAATGGAAAACAAAGGAAACAAGATCAGGCTACCAAAAGTCACACTCAAGGATAGCTTTAGTATAAAAGCAATCCAAATGACCAGTGAGGGGGGAAGAATGAATAGAGTAGAGCAAAGAAGAATGAGAGGAAGGAGGAACATATATACGACCTTTGAAATAAAGATGACCATTGTCAAAGACCCAATCCTGAGAGGAAGAACAAGGAAATAAAGGGTCACCATCAGCAAGGTTGGCGAGAGCACGAAGAACTAGTGGGTCAAAAACAGAAGAATTTTTAATGTGAGTAGCAAGGGAAATGTCTAATGCATTAATGACAGTGGAATCAGGCAGAATAGGAGTGTTTGCGTTATTCAGGGTCATATCAAGGTGATTGTGGCAAGAGTGTGTGTCGGCAGGGACCATCTGAGTGCCCAGAAGAACCTTCCAGATGATATCAAAGTCTTGAAGAAAGAGTGACCAGTGAGCTTGCTGGCAAGAAAGTTTGCAAGGATCTTTGAGATATGAAAGATTTTTATGATAGGTGATGATAGTGACAGGATGGAAGGTGCCTTGGACATATTGGCGCCATTCAGTGAGAGCAAGGATGACAGCGAGGAGTTTGTGGTCATAAATATCATAGTTGCATTCTACGAGGGCAAAGGTACAAGAAAAGTAAGCGGCAGGATGAAGATCGCTGTTGGTATCTGCTTGGAGGAGGATGGCACCAGCAGCGAGGAGGAAAGCATCAGTCATGATGGAGAAGGGTCGGAAGACATCAGGAATGGTGAGGACAGGACCCATTGAGAAAGCAGTTTTCAGGGAGTCAAATGCATTCTATTGGTGGGATGTCCAAGTCCAGGGATAGTCTTTTCATATAAGAAGGGTCAAGGGGGCAACTGTGTGAGAGAAATTGGGGATGAATTTACAGTAGAAGTTGGCAAAATCAAGAAAAGACTGAATGCCTTTAACAGAGGTGGAAGGTCACCAGTCGTGAGTGGCAGAGGTCTTAACTGGGTCCATAGCAATCTGTCCTTGACCAATAATCATTCCAAGGAAGTCCATACGGGGATGTCAAAGATACATTTGACCAATTTGAGTGAGAGTTCATATTCCCAAAAATGAAGGAGAATGCAATGAGTTCATGCATGGTGTAGGGCAAGGTCTCCATTCATATGAATACCTAGGTCATCCATATAGATCTTGAGCCAGCATTCAGCAATCATGTCAGCAAAGATGTGATTCATGAATGCTTGAAAGATGGAGGGGGTGTTACAGAAGCTGAAGAACATTACTGTGGACTCAAAGAGATCAAATGGAGTAATGAAAGCTGCTTTCCATTAATCAGTTTCTTTGATGTGAATATTGTTGTATCCCCAATGGATGTCAAACTTAGTGAACCAAGTGGAGTCCTTCATATCATTGATGAGTTCAGGGATGAGAGGGAGGGGGTATGCATTGTGGATGATATGGGAGTTTAGCTAGCAGTAATCTTGACAAGGATGAAGAGAACTGTCTTTCTTGGGAACTGAAAAAGAAGGGAGCAGCTTGTAGGAACTTTGAAGAAAGGATACGGCCAGTCTTTAGGTGTTCATCAATGAAGATTCAACAAGCATCTTGTTCTTTGGGATTGAGCAGGTAAATCTTGGTGATTTTAGGTACAAAAGATGGTTTGAGATCAATAGCATGATCGAAGGGACGGTGTGGGGGTAATTGTTCATATGTTTTTTCCAAAAAGACATTGGCAAAATCAGTGCACCAGTCAGGAAGTAATACGTCAGTTGGTTTATTTTCCTAGGCGAGTTATGTGGATAGAGTGATCTTGTTGATGGTTTCGCTAGTGGATTTTGAATGGAGGAGGTGCTCATGGAGAGACGCATTAACTCTATTGGGATATCATTCTAAGAAAAGGGAAGATATTTTTTGATCGACATCAAGATCAAGCCATTGGAGAAGATGAGGCAGGGAGACTCCTTTCATAGGCATGGGTAATTTAGAAAAAGATAGGATATGGGATCTCCAATTGATTCAAGGATTTCGGGATTTCAGCCAAGACATACTGAGGATGATTTGTTTTCTGCTAAGGGATACAACCATTAATTTGATTTCCTCAGGTTAACTGGCAATATGGACAAGTGGTTTGGCTTTCCAAAGGATAGTGCCTTTCTTGTTGGTGGTACCGTCAATATTATAGGTGGTGATGAGTTCAGGTAGACATTTCATGGGGAAATTCATGTGGATGAGAATGCCGAGATCAATGAAATTTCCAGTGGCTCCAAAGTCAATAAGAGTGAAGACAACAACGATTTTGTTTCCAACTTGTAGTTTTATGGGGAAGCAAAGGGTTCATTCATTTCAGAGAGCTACAAGTATATGGCTAATTTTGTGGGAAGAAGATATTGAGACAACTTCCCAGTTTAAAAATCCTGTTCAATACAAAGTATGGAAACTTCCTCTGTCTTTGGTTTTTTGTAACACATTTGCAGTACTTGTAAAATTTCAGTTTTGTCTTTTCCCTGCATCTTGAGAGAATTGAAAAAGTGGAGAGAGCAGAGGGTGTTTCAGTGGCAGAGGAGTGGGGAGGTATAGTCTCTGTGGAATGGATGGTCAGAAGGCAAGAAGGAGGACGAGTGGTGATATTTCTGGACTTAGTACATTGTGTAGCATTATGTCTGACATTTCAGCATTGGAAGCATCATCCTTCTCGGATACATTTAGCATGTTCTTGGGGAGTGAGCTTCGAAATGGTGATGGTGTCAACATCCATGGCATTGGGATCTCAGGAAGAGGAGGATCAAGAAGATGAGTATGTCTTTCCTCCTCATAGGGCTAAGATATGCATTTTCTGTGCATGGAACGTCTTTGCTTGATCAATCCACCCATTAATAGAGTTGGGAATGACACTCATGGAGAGGATCATGGTGGCAAGTTGTTGGTCAAGTCCAAGGAAAAACTGGTCAATGAGGGTTATGTCATTAGTGATTCCAGCACAAGCAGAGAGGTTCTGGAAATCGGTGATATATTTCTGAAAACTGTCTTCAGTGACTCCGTCAGGATAGTGGAAGGATTTCTGAACTAATTTGTAAAGTTCATGACGAGTGGTTGCTTTGGTATTGAAGGGATAAAAAGTGGATTCAAAGTTTTCAGTGAACTTTACGAAGGTCTTGTCATTGGCAGGGACCTGAATGTCGGCCATGCAATCATACCACATCTCAGAGAATGAGATGCCACATCCTTGGCTCATCTTGTTCAAAGTGGTCATGATTTGTTCATTGTCAATGGTGTACAAAGTGGGGTTGATGGAAAAGTAGGCACACATGGCCTTGATCCATCAAATGGAATTGGCAAGTTCACCAAAGAAATCAGCCAGAAGGGCGGCTTTCAGTTCTGTGGGTCGAGACTTGGGGGTTACTTGGGGTACAATGGATGAGTTTACAGGGGTGCAAGGGGGTGCAGAGGTCAATGAGTTAGCTGGAGTATGAGGATGTCTTGAGGTTCCTGGGGTGTGAGAGTGTACTGTAGCAGCAGTCTGGTATGGGTTGACAGTGGTGCAGGGGGATTCAGTGGTTTTTGGATCATCAATGTTGATCTCATTGTCAGAGTGATGCTTGGATGGAAGCCCGTAGACTTGTCGAAGGACGCAGTCAGAAATTTTATTGACAGAGTGAATGACCTACTTCTAAATAGGAGGGACAGAAGGAAACATTCATTCTTTTGTTATGCATAGCGTACACAAGAGAAAACTCGAAGGACGGAATACTTCTTAGGAGGTACTCACAAAGAGACACTATGTCTGAGAAGATATTCAGGGTAAGGATATGATGGTTACGAGGGACAAAGGTTATAGTTGAAGTCAATCAGACTTCCTGAGGTTCTGTGTGGACAATGGATGATGGATGAAGGCAATTGGCCTAAGGACACAAGAATACACTAGATTGCACAAAACGAGTTGTAAGGACAAAAGTACAGGCAGCGAGGGTTGTAGTACTACATAACACATTATCATAGAATGTAAGAGAAGATCAGCAAACACTTAGGTAAGAAGGATGTGTCATCAGCTACTATATGAGAATAGGGACTACGAGGTAGATATGAGAGAATCAGCCAAGGAGTTAGCTGTCCAAAGAAGCAGGAAGAAAACTACAGAACAAGTCAAAGGATAACAAACATAGAGTTTATCAGACTAACAAGAAATAAGCTGAAAACTCATATAGTCCAGTACATGCCTAAGAAGACATGAATGCACTTGGGAAAGCAGAAAAGATAAACATAATTAACAAGTAAGAAAACTGTAACACCAACTATACCAAATTTGTTCCACATTTGATCTAATGAAGCATTCTGAAACAATGTCTTGGTCAACCACCGACAGTGGTTTATAGTATCTGGATCTGAATCAAGTGTACCGCATGTCACAATACAGCTGCAATGAATATTGTCAACATTAGTATTGCCATGCTCTTTGAATAGTAGAGAGAATTTACCATGCACACCAGTGATGAACAATGCAAGCCAGTAGCACTTGCTCTTTGTAATCAGCTATATATGGGTCAAGCCCATATATTGTCTTTTGAAAGTGTCCATCGCCATAGCAAACAATTTTGGGTGTTGTCATTGCTTGTTTTAGGCTTTGAAGGATTGCAAACAGTGAATTGTGAAATAGTTGGCAGCAGAACATTCGAAATTCCTGATCCAATGAATGTTCTCTGATTGCTTGATAGATATGTAGATAAAGTCAGTTTGTGTATAGGCAAGTTTGATGATACAACTTACTTTTTGGGATGGTAAGAAATCCAATAACAACAACAGCATCTTGATGCCCCCAGTAAACAATATTATGAACATTGCCAATCAACATATAGAGTGGGTAGTATTCATTGTTGCTTGTTGCAACAGACATAGTAGTCTTATTGCTTCCCAAAATCACTAGAACAAATGTTGATCCATGTGTTGTTGGGCTCTCTTCAGCTATTTTATCCTAAGTGGTAGCTCATAAGCCACTGAGTCGAGTGTGCTCAGTATACATTTAAAATTAGCTTACCACATGAAGCCATGCCCAATCTCCAGACATGAAGTCTTGATATCGGTGTTTGACATTGTCAACTTGAAATTCCTGATAGGGTATGTAGTCAAAATATTCTTTGAAGTCTGGGTTTGTAAGGATGTCATAAATGCACGAAAGGAGATCACAAAATCAAACATTGAATGATTGATTGATCCATGGCAGCCAGTCCAGTTGTGGCCAATTATCTGAATACTTGACAAAGAGCTTCGACCATTTTGTTCCAGCCAATGGAGTGTTGTCAATAACATCATATAGATGTTTTGCATTCCTGAATGGAAGCATTTTGCACTGGGGATTATTCAGATCTAACTCAAGCAGAGTCGCCACTCATATATATATCCATAAGGGCATCAATTTGTCCTGCACTTATCTGAGTGCGTCGATATAGGAGGTCAGCCATTTCAAATTGGGTATGATTGGTATATGGAGTCCAATCACTGTCCGACATAGTATGAAGTGGTTCAGGCTGTGTATCGAACAGAAGGAGATTTTCTTGTGTATCGCAAGGTCATCCTAAAGACATCAAAATTCATCAGTAGGTGTTCAAATAAGAGACAATGTGACTTTATCATTCAAATGGAGATGGAATACCTGACACAAAGTACCACCCATCCTCAATTCCTTGTATGGTTGCTGATCTGGAAAGTTCTCATCTTCATTTTCAGCTTGGTGGAATGGTCCAGAAGAGGGTGAAGGAGATACCAGAGAGCCCGGGAGTGGAGAGAGTGGCAGATTCCTGTATTGTTGACTATTCACCAGGTGGGCTGCAAGACAGTGCTTGGTTCGACCACTGGGAGTCTTGAACCACTAGTTACATCCTGGATGCTTGCATGAAAGCTGCAAAGAAATGTTTTTTTGCAACATGTGGACCTGACCTTTGAGGCGGCATTTCAGTACACAGCTGACTTAGCATTTCCAAGATTCGAGCATGAGTTATATATTTGTTTGCACTCAGGGCAACCAGACTTACAAAAGGTTGCTTGAACTCAAACCACAATTTTTGCTGCTTCATTCCAAACACTAGCCTTCTCATCCTCACTTAGCATTCAAACCAATATCATTCTTAATGAGTCCCCAGCGCACTCATGCAAAGAATGCAACCACTCACCCTAGAGCCATCATCCTTGCGCCATAGGGCAAACACTGGACCAAAGCGAAGAAACAGGCCAATGAGAACCATGCAGCAGAAAAAGCCAAGCAAGACAATGTAGTCACTATTGCCAAAATGGTTATGGAGCTGCAAGCCAAAGAGTAGAACATGGCCATATCTGTGAGTCACACATACTTTGTGTTTATGTCGTTCATCATGACTGATGATATTACAGGAGGTGCCAGGGCAAGCATCTGGTACAAAGGGATTGAGCTCCTCCACCAATAGTGCATCAACTGATGTGGTGGTCAAGCGAGGTTAGTAACAATGTTTCTGCAAGGAAACAAGCACTCATTATTTTCATAGGTGATAAGCATCAGATGTCATGTAACTTACTGGTGATGCAAGCAGCAGAAATGAGTGCGAAACCAAAAAAGACACCAAAGGTATTACTCAAGGTAATGATCACTGAAGCCAGCAAGACAATTACTGACAGCACAAATGACAATGCAATCAAACTATTACACGGCAAGGCACCAAACTGTGTGTCACAATATCTAAAGTAGGTACTTGCACGTTGTCACATCTACCATGTTACTTCTCACCCAGTCCATGCTGTCATTCATCAACTTGTTGGTTGCTAACTATGAATCCATTAGGAAGAAATCCCTTTCTGGTACTATCAAAGGTTGGGTAGCAATCATCAATGAGAAAATGTATCCAGAGGCGCAGGGTTCCATAAATAGTAGTATAATACCTAATTGGTCTGTGTCTGGTGCTCCATCTACTAGCCAGGCTACGAAAGTGAATACTCTGACTGCCACCACCACCACTCAATGTTCTGGGACAAATGCTGGTATCACAATCAAATTTGGTGGCTTCAACCTCAATTCTGACCTGGAGCAAAAGACCACACCTTTCAAGAACAAAGAGGGAAAGTCAAATGATAATATCACACTGGTGCATATTTGCATACTTGATACAAGATTATAGATACTTATCAAACTGACTATCCTAGGTTGTTCACTCCAATCCTGACAGTGATGTCAAGTTCATAGAACCTAGTCAAATTCTATCCTGGTATCCTTAGGCTTGTGTTTCCTCCTATCATAACAGTAGTGTTGAAATTGAGGAGGCTAGTCAAATCCCACCCTGGTATTCACCTCATGTTCCTTCAGCCAGCAAGAGAAAGATGGAGGAGATCACCCTGGACAGTGAGCCTGAAGGTGACGAAATGGTTGAAAGTGACAGTATGTAGGTTGACATGGACCCAACACACAAGATACAGACCACAACATTGGTGAGTGCTTTTTATTTTTCCTTTATACATGTATGTATGTCTATTGTTACTGTCATGCATAATTAGCTAACAATGATTCAATGAATCCATGCTCAAGTATTGGTGGCCTCTGTATGTTCACAGTTAAAAACCTTTGGAGATGAATCAAGCTAATCAGATCCATTTGCAGCAGGTAGTATTTTTATGCCTGGTCCTATAAAAGTAAGTTTCCATACTACATCTTTTGTGTCAATAATGATCAACTATTGATAGATGCATGTATCTGAATTCTAATGGTCAGCTGTATTGATAAATAGTTCTATAGGTGTGAGCACAGTGATTTTCTGCTCTTTATAATATCAAAATGAAGTATGGGTATTCTGAAGGTACAGCAACTTATCTGGTATCTGCCTGGACACTTTCAATATTCATTTGTGCTTCTGATTGTGAGTTATCATAGTCTCTAATTCCATGTTCTCCAATCATGCTTACAAATTACAGTAGTCATGATCCTACTGCAGGTACATATATGCCATGTGGACTCAATCCAAATGGATTCTTTGGATTCTTCTATTCATTTATGTGCCACAAGTTGTTGTTACCTTAGTTCATACAGGAATCTCCTACAATCCCAATACCTCCCTCTCAGATATGTATGTCTTGTGATAAACTGCAAACTAGAATCTCACATAGATGGCCTTTCATCTCCTACCACCCTTTCTTTCAGTCACAATTGTCCAAGTCCTTGATTTCACTATTTGCAGTGTTTCTTCATCTATCCCATCAAGCTTCTACTATGCAATCCCACGAGTGACTCTTAGTGTTACACTCCTAATTCTTGCTCTCATCCCAGCCATGAAGCAGTCAGTAGAGACATACAAAGCAACCAAGCAGTGGCAGCCTAACAAGTACATGCAGCAATTGATGAGTTATGGGACTTTTTATTTCCTTGTGTACATATGTCTCCCCCCTTCCTGCACTTTCTATCTCCCTCAACACCATCAATTTTTCTGCCCATCTTATCCTTGAGCACCTGCATAAAAACTAACCATTTGGATGTTTTTCCCTTGGAAATCAGGTATACATTTTACAACATCACTACTGCCCTCTTGCAAAACATCATCACAATAAGTAATACTTGGCAGCTCTTCCTGGCCTTGCTTTGCTATACAAGCATATGCCCCATAATGCCTCGGTTCATCATTAGCGTGCGGGAGCTGTATGACCGCGACCTCCGTGCTCGCTGGCAGGGGATCGACTCCGGATTTGGCGTGTTGTCGCAACCCATTGCCGGTGGGAACGCGGCGGTGTCTGCCATTGGGTTTGCGGATGTCACGACGGGGCAGGAGCATGGTCATGAAGGAGATGCGGAGGTAATTCGACTGGAGGTGAGAGGTGGTGCGCATCAGGTGGTGGAGGGTGACACGGACAATTTGGGGACGATTCGACTCGAGGTATTGGAAGATGGTACGCATCGGGTCTGAGCGGGCGTTTGTGTAGAAACCGGAGAAGGGTGGGCAGTACTTTGAACGGCGACTCGGATATTTATTCTGCCTGTCTTCCCAAGTTCTGTGTACAAACATAGAGATTTGTCTTCAGCGAACTTTTTGGCAGCCCGTGTACCAATATGGTTCCATCCTGCAAAAATTTCCACGAGCGACGTTCATGGGGGCATTGTGGAAATCAGCGCAATGGCGGCTGTGGTTGCGGGGACAGACAAGCAACGCCTGAAAGTAGAAGGTCATGGAATCAATCCCAAACCCTACAATAAAGTATTCAGGTGGCAGAACATGAATATACATACAAACAGTCAAGTCATGTCTGAGTGGCTTAGTGACCAGATGTGTCCTCAACGAGAGCATCGAGCAGAGTGGGATGAGGGAAGGGGTCAGATAGACAGGAATGAGACAAGAACAAGTTCTAGGGCAGTAGCGAGGCACCTGACAATGTACTGCTTTTTTTTCGTCGAACGTGGTCAGTGAAGAGGGATCGTAGTTTCCTGGCTTAGCCATCCTGGAAATGGCACCAGGTTAGGCTGGTACTTTTCGAGCAACCAACATCCATTCGACCCAACTTGGCGTGCTCCCACCATTGAAGAGTCAGGAAAACGAACTTGTAATGTCCATCGACAGTGGGTGGCGTACATTGTATGTCTTGTCCAACAAGCAACCAGTGACTGCTAGCACGATAATTCATTCTGGTATCCTATGGGCTAATGGCGTACCGGCTTGGATTAGAATACACGGCAGTTATACTACATGCAGGTGCGGTTTCTTCATAATGCAAAGGTTTCTTGGCAGGGTAAAACGAGGTCCGGCGGTTCGTGCCAGCAATGAACGTTTAAACTTGAGCAGGAATCGTCCCTGATCGTAACACTCGGTACGTTAGTCAGATGAACATGTCCAGGCGTCGAGGTTCCGAGTTTGGGCGATACGCGCTCGCTCGCTCAAGAGAGAGTCAAATTCGCAGGGAGTGGGGCTTTGGGTGCTCCTGCGCCGTCCACTGAGATTATTGGCGAGTGATCCGCGGGCTATGTATATTGAAAATGGGGTGTTCTACCCCAACACTGTACTCATCTCCGTCTTACAGACGCAAGTGACTGAAAGAAGTAGCCCCATTATGACGGAAATAGGACACGTACTGATTGTCTCCCGACCAGTCCCCGGTGCTTTAACTTGTATCGCCTCGATCATCTAGCATTGACTCGAATGCGATCAAACCCGTTTGACTGAGTGTGTACCTCTCGACTGACCTGTCACCGGGTCACCCTTGGGTAGCGCATACTATCAACTTGAATATTAATATGCTCACCGTGCTAGTGGTTAGGTAATCCATGAATGCAGATCGAGCCTACGCCGCACTAATCACCAAAGATATGCACTGTCAACTTGGACGCTGAGGGGGCTGTGCATAAAATCCGGTTTGTTTGAGCAGAGTGTGACCACGCTCGAGTCGGATTATTTACTTAATGTCAGCGCTCTGCCGCCTGCGAGATGAGGAACCCCACTGAGTGTTGCTCGAACGGACATTGGCAGTGCGAGGCGTTCAGCTCTGGACATACTTTTGCGCCGTTCTGTGCCTTGAGACAATTGTTCTGTGTTGCCAGACTACGGCCGGCCGGAATCGGCCTGCTTGACGTTGTAGGAATATCCGTTGCTCGGTCGAGTGCGAGGAACAATGGCCATTTGTTTTTTTTGGACAAGTGATGGTCGGGGACTGCCGGTCCGAGGAAAAATGCTTTTACGGACGCCCTATGGTGGTAGGTGTGGGATGGCAGGTCATTTGCCCACGGGCCACGGCACGTTGTGGTGCTCGTTCTTCCCTACCAAAATACCAAACCCGTACTGTAACTGTACCGTCCCTCATTCTCCAGTCGTCCGGTGCGGCGACTCGTCTAATTTCTTTGCACTATGGCCGACATTGGCACAATCATCAATGAAAACACATCAAGGACGCTGGCGCCCGCTGCAGTCGGCTCACAGGTAGCCCTCATGTCCGTCGTTTCGGTAGGTCGGCCGCACTCTGCAATATTGTCACCCCCATATCACGTCCGACCTGCTACCATAGGTAGCCACAATCGTGGCATTCAACATCCTACGGCCCAAGAACAAGGTATATCGTTGCTGCGTTTGCAACCCACGTTGCACCGTCTTGACACGATCACCCCCACCCTAGGTGATCTACGAACCCAAAGTTAAATACCACGTCGGCGACAAGTCGCCACCCCGGATATCCGACTCCGTCTTGGGATGGCTCCCGCCTCTCTACCGCACGAAAGAACCAGAACTCTTGGACAAACTTGGTCTCGACGCCGTCACCTTTTTACGTTTCACCCGCATGACGCGGATCCTGTTCAGCTGCATCGCGTTGCTTGGGTGCGCCGTGCTCATGCCCGTCGACGTCCTCTACAACATCCAGCATGTCCCGTCCACAAGCCGTGACATCCTCTCCATACTCACTATCCGCGACGTCCAAGGCTCTTATCTCTTTGCGCACGTTGCTGTCTCGTATATCATATCCGGCCTCGTGATGTATTTTATCTGGCGGAATTGGATACGCATATTGCGCCTACGCCAGGAATGGTTCCGCTCTCCAGAATATCTCGAGTCATTTTACGCCCGGACTCTGATTGTCACTGACGTCCCCAGGAGATACCAGAGCGACCAAGGGATCCGTACGATCTTTGAGAGCGTGCAGGTTCCGTATCCCACGACGTCGGTGCATATTGGCCGCAAGGTTGGACGTCTTCCGGAGCTTATCGAATACCACAACACGGCGGTACGCGAGCTAGAACAGGTTCTCGTCACATACCTCAGGGGCGGACGAATCGCTAAGGATCGTCCTACCATCCGTGTCGGTGGATTCCTTGGCATGGGTGGTGTAAAGAAGGATGCGATAGACTTCTATACGTGCGTGGCTGATCTTGGTGGGGCGATTGGCGATCTCACGTTTTTGCAGCGCGAAACTCAAACGCACAGAAAAGGCGATCGAGGATTATCGCCAGGAGATAGATACCCGTAAAGCGGAAAGTTATGGATTTGCGTCCATGGCCGCGGTGGCATATGCCCACATCGTAGCAAACATGCTTCGCAAGAAACACCCCAAGGGCACGGACATTACCTTAGCACCCAATCCCAAAGACATCGTCCGTCGTCGTTGCCACTTTGTTTCACATGATCGCTTACCGTGTCTTTGTGCAGATCTGGCAGAATCTGAACAAATCAGCTGCAGAACTATTTCGAAATAAGTCGATCGGTTTGTTGTTGTTGTTTTTGGTCTGTTTCTTCAATACCATCCCACTGTTCGTCATATCCATTCTTGCCAACTTGTCCTCGGTACGTTTCACATCGCCTCTCAAATGGTGTGTGGTCTATGACACATTCTGAACAGATATCCGCGTACGTCGGCTTCTTGTCACAATGGGCCACGGCTTCCCCAAGCTCTTTTGCGTTCGTTTCTGGTGTCTTGCCACCCGCAGTCTCGGCCTTTTTCGGATTTTTTCTGCCCATCATCATGCGATGGATCACTCGATTCCAGGGCGCCCAGACATGTAGTCGGTAAGGGTCACGATATACAAAATGTGATCAATTCAAAACATTGAGCACAGTCTCGATCGCGCCGTCGTCGCTCGCTATTTTGCCTTTTTGGTGATCTCGCAGCTTGTGATCTTCACCTTGATTGGTGTCATTTTCGGCAAGTCGCCAGTGGATTGTTCTTTTATTTTTGGCGCAGTCTAAATGATGATCTTCTTCCAGTTGCCGCCGAACAGATTATCAGTGAGATTGGCGAACATGCCAGTTTTGCGGAGATCATTGACAAGTTGCAAAGTAAGGACGGCCTAGTCTCATGAAAAGAAAAGAAGATCGAGCTTACCCAATCAGCGTTACCGGGCTCGATCTACCAAACCTACATCAACCAGGCTTCATACTGGCTTACGTTCTTCCCGTATGTCGAAAATGCTAGTGCATTGGAGCATACTGACATGGGTCATGTAGCCTACGTGGTTTCTTGGCGATCTTTGACCTGGCTCAAGTTTTGAACCTCGTCTGGACCTCGATCAGGACGCGGTAAGTATAGGTGTACAAACAATCGAGCATAGAGATTTGACTTTCGGTCCGTTTTAGCGTGTTTGGTCGTACGCCTCGAGACATCCGTGAGTGGACGCAGCCACCTGAATTTCAGTATGATATTTACTAGTAAGTTGACTCCCCATGTCATCGTTGAAAGTGTTCATCACTCTATCCCTTACCAGCTCGAATATCGTAAGTTTTTCGTTCTCTGTGGAGAGCTCGTGGTTACGTGTGACTCGGACAGCTCTTCATGGCTACTGTTGGACTTGTCTTTGCGCCGCTAGCACCCTTGGTCTCCCTCGCCGGGGCTGTCGTCTTTTGGATCTCTTCGTGGGTATACAAGTACCAGTTGATGTTTGTGTTCATCACGCAAGTTGAGACCGGAGGGGTAGGTACAATGGTGTATATCAGAAGTTTCCCCGCTTACTCCACTTTTTTTCCAGCGCCTATGGAACGTCGTCGTCAACAGGTTGCTGGTGTCAGTGGTCCTGATGCAAATGCTAATGGTTCTCAGTGAGCCCGAATCCTCCCTTCCTCGACCCCCGCCCACTGATAACACTTGACTTCTAGCTATTGGTCTTCAATACGAATTCAAGTCCTTTATGTGGGTCTCTACTGTCCCACCGATTTTGCTCGTCGTCGTCTTCAAGATATGGCTGGACAGGACGTTCTACGACAAGTTCATGTACTACATACCCTCCGAGTCGGAATTGCACCAAGCCAAGATCCACTCTTCTCGTGCGGACGACTCTAGAAATCGTCTTGAGAAGCGTTTCGGCCACCCTGCGCTCCACAAAGAGCTGTTTACGCCTATGCTCCACGCCAAAATGATGCCTCTCCTTGCTGACGTGTACAAGGGCAAGATCGGCAGCGACAAGGCGCGGTTAGACGAATATGGCGGACAAAAGGCGGACGCCCGGGTCATCGAAGGTGGTCTCCGGATTGCGGGTATCGAGCAGCGGGATCTCGAGTACGACCCGGCCTTGTATCGCCGCGACAGAGGGGAACTGGACTGGGACGCTCGTTCCGTCGCCTCCGTCGCTATCTTTGGGCACAATCGCGGCGACAGCGCTCCCGCCTACCACCAACAGACGCACTACCACGCAGGCTCGATAGCGGGGGGGCGTGCGTCCCCTGCGCCGCCCGCGTTCGAACGTTATGCAACCAGGACGCCGATGAACCCGAGCAATCTGAGCGCCATCGAGCTCTCGCAGCTTGGTGCAAGCGTGGATCATTTGCCGCTCTTGGACGATGCGGAGGTTCCACCGCTTCCTCGATATGCATCGCCGGACCCGATGTCACGCCCTCCATCGAGATACGTGCCCCCGGTCCCCCAGATCCAGACTGCGGCTCGGTTTGGGTCGTCTGCACCGCCGCAATATCCGCCACAGGCAGGGATGCAGTACTCGCCCGTAGAGGGATACAGAGAGGCACCCCTCCACCGACCGTATCTTTCTCGAGAGAACTTGACGCACCATGCTTCCCAAGAATCGTTCTCTTCTAATCCCACTGGACGCGGCTATCGAGGGGGGTATTAATTCACGTTTTGTACATGCCACACAGATCCTCTCGGATTTTTTAATTCTGACCCGAAGCTACTCCAAAATGCCCCGCCATGACAGATCGCTGCTTACTTTGTCCCTCGTTTTTACCTCAATCTTACCACAGGCATTCTAGAACTTTTTACTTTCTTGCTGCATCCCCTCGCTCTTATTCTCGTTCGTTAGGACGCTCACGTAGTGATTCGAACTATACATTACAGTAACACGAATTGCTTCACGTCGGCTGTACAGTATACTTATAAAGCACATTCCCTCGGTGGCAATTGTGTGCACCCAGTCACTGACATGCGTTGTTCGTCTCGCCCGCCGATTTCAATCGTCTCTCATTGTTCCTCGCCTCTTTCTTCGTAGTTCGGCGAGCCCGTCGTGCGTCATCTGATCTCGCTCCGAGTGCATTCTCCCACTCCTTTTGCGATCAGGGGAGATCCACCACTCCCGTTGGTTTACCGCCATCTTCATTTTCTTTTCTCGACGTTCATCATATCGGTCGCGTGCACCATGCATCATGGAATCATCGACATTACTACACAACACAATGAACGTTGATGACGCTATCCCTTTTCTCTTTCGTCCTCCAAGACCCGCTTACTTGCCTTGACTTGAGCGTTTCTGTCGCCGAGCAACACGTTTGCCGATGAATTCAATGACAAGATCCTGGACTCTCTGCCTGGTTGATTCGGTATGTCTTCCGCTATTCATCTCAGTTGATGTGTTTCCTGGGCCTCACCTATGTACAGCATCCTACTTCAGTTCCGACACCGTCCAAAGAAGCAGACGCAACCGCCGAGGTTCTCCTGAACTTTCGCTGGATTATATCGACACCCTCTCACATCCCAGGGTGCCTCCCCCGTCAACTCAACATCAAAGTGAACGCCATTTGCACAATTCAGGGCAACCTTTGCATTGACAAAGGTTTGGTGCACAATGCACGGGTTCAAATCGTCTCTGTGCACCGTTATTTCGCCGAGCTGAAACTTTTACACGGCGAAGACGTCTCATTGCATTCCCCGAATCACCTTCACATTTTTCTCCTCCTCGATCGGGTTGGACGATATCACGGAAACAACTGCCTCTAAGAGTAGCATACGCGACAACTTTCGATGGTTGCCAAGGACTGACGTTATCACGCTCCGTGCTTGACCTCCGCACAGATCCTTGTTCGCACATGGATAACTGTACCCTGCACTGTCCAGAGTTCGAAAACGAAAGGATTCGTTGATAGTTTTCTCCATATCCAGCTCTGAAGAGGACATTGCAAACGTAGTCTACAAAGATTTGTTTTTGCAATTCGTACTGTTCCTTTCGCACTGTTTCGCACATCCGCAGGTCACCCCCTTGAAAAATTAGGATCTGTTTATATGTTCGAGAGCACGGTTAGCCGGGATGGGAATGGTTTTGCAACGCTAGTCCAAAGATAATTTGTAAGTACCTCCCGAAGCGAACAAGCTGAGTCACTTCAAAGCTTCAAAGCTTCATTCCCAATTCGATCTTCGAGCTACGGCCAAGTGACACCTCTCCGAGACGAACCAAACCGACCTTGCAGTTTGTTCGCTTCGACGGCAACACTACACACGCGCACACGAGGCCACAGTGTATCTTGATCATGACGTCGACACGTGCATCTCCGACCCCGACGCTCGCGACCTCACAAGAGATCCGAGACCGTGGGTCCACGTTTGTGGGATACATCTACCACGCGAGGACGGCGGACGAAGCTAGGGTGGCGCTCCGACACCATACGCGCCCGCGCCACGCGGGCGAACACAAGGATGGGAAGGACGTGCGCGAGCTGTATGTGATCGCGGCGTGGCGGTGTATGGTGGTCAAGCCTGGACGGACGGGCTTGGGTGGGCCGGACGAGTTCACGGTCGAGGAGGGGTGCGAGGACGGAGGGGAGCGGTGGGCGGGGGGACGGGCGTTGGGGGTGATGAAGCGTGAGGGAGCGATCGATGCGGTGGTGGTCATCTGTCGGTGGTGTGTGGTCGTTGGCGTCCCTCGCTCTCTCATAGGGTACAGATATTCATACCACACTTGTCAGGTTCGGCGGGACGTTGTTGGGACCTGTCCGGTTCACTCACATCGAGACCTGTGCCAGGGAGGTGTGTCGCAGGTTCAAGAAGATGGAGGAGATGGAGGAGTGTGTACAAACGCTGAGAACGCTGGACGATCTCCTGGCGACCTTGCGCGCCGAGTTGGCCACAGCGCGCGAAAGCGGGAGCACCCAAGACTCAAGTGGTATCACGAACTCACGGGCAACGGGCAGAGTCCCCGATTATCGTTCCATGCAAGACGGTTTGGATCTAACGAAGGCCAAGAGACTCATACATGCGAGGGAGTGTGCAATCGAGGCCACAAAGACCCTGATCGAAAAGTACAAAACAACCACGTAATCCGACGAGACGGCCGGGCGAATACAGACAACATGTCAATTGCAAGGTTAGGTGACAGTGAGTCAACAATGGATCTGCGATGATCGAGATCAAGTTAGCAGGGGAAGAGACAGGGGCATCAGAAGATCAGAGGTGCAAATATTTGGCTGGTTGCTCTGCCGATCGTCAAAGCCCTCGGCTACGACTGGGGCGGCAAAACGAAATCATCATTTCAATATTGCGGAATACTTGCTCACCAGAAAATTAATTGTCGATGTTTCTCTTGGTGCGATAGAATGGTGCGATGATTCTGTGGCGGACGGGTTCGACTACTGCTCTCGAAAAGGCAGGAGATAGATAGAGTGACAAGCCAACGCGGACTGGTAAAAGTGCCTGACGTCCATATCAATAATCAGAGTGTGGCCCAAAATGGAGGGAGCGGCCAAAGAACGGACCTTGGTGGCACCATAGGCCAAGACCGCATTGGCCACGTCGCCTGCCAAGTGATGGCCAACACCGTGATCGGCGGGGATGCCAGTGCCCTTCTCGAACCCAAACACCCCATAGCGGCGACCGACACGGTGGGCCCATTTTTCACCTTCGTCGACCCATTGGGAAAGTTGACCGGCCACCCATCCGGTTGGCTGACCAGCGTCGCGCGTGAGCTGATTGACGACACGTTCGCCGACGTGCAGCCCTCTGGCGGCGTAGAAAATGCCGACCAGAGGCACTATGGCGGTCAGCTCGTGGAGTACAGCAAACGAGACTATCAACGAGGGCAACTGCGAACCGGTCCTGGTCGAGATCGCTGCGAGTGCATTTCGGTAAGGCGCAAAACGAGAAGACATTTGATAAAAATTTAAATCAGGTATTTACATAATCAAATGGACGTTGTTGTGGCTGTGCTTGCTAGTATGCACAACGCCATCAAGCAAGCAGCACGACCACGACATGCAAGCTCTCATTGGCAACGGTTCCACATAGATGACAACGGACATGGCGACTGGAAAGGCATGCCCGAACCGCGCACGATCCACATCAGGTTCTCCTGCGTTCCCGAGTCGGTGGTAGACGCCCTCCATGGCCTCAGAGCGATAGAACGACAGTTTGGTCGTATACGCGACTATCGCTTGCTGCGGGTGCGTCTCTACTAGCACACGTGCTATAGGATGCTTACCATCGCATAGGATTCGGAAATTCGCTCGGAATACCAGGCGATTTGTTGGGCTGCGTTCGAGTCACCGAGATCACTCCTCCGCGTACCACCGCAAGGCATGACATTGAAAGCAGTACTTCCGCCTTCACTGGGTCGTCCCGAGGGTGGTCCTGGCTTGGATGACCTGAGAAGCCTTCTTGCACCAGAAAATCGTCGCAAGCCCGATCCCTCTGGGTCCCAGGACGACTCCTCCAAACCAGCTCGGTTTGTCATACTCAACATCAAACGGGCAGGTTCGTTTTTCTCTTCTCTTGGGATGACATGAAGTGATTGCGCCACCCAGGCACCCCAATCACGTTTCGGAGTACAGTCAAACCTCCATTCCGCTCGCGAGCAATGAAAGCTGCAATTGGCCACGGGTTCTTGGAATGGGGCGGTTTCGCACCTCTCAAACCACTTTACGAGTCTTCTCCGTTTACGTTGCCGGCGCAGGACCTGCCACCATTGGACAGCAAAAATATGAGGATGGCGCTAAACAAATGGAGCCAGATTTTAGGCGTTGCCGATCCCTTGTTCCCGGAGATGAAGCACCCTCCGGGTGAAACTGAAACGCGACAGAGAGATGCGGGCGCTGAGTGGGAACCGTTGTCAGAACCTCTGTGGATACCGGACATGACGGCGGATCCCGCGGAGGGGATTGAGATGCCCAAGTGCGCCCAGGAGAGCTTGAAGCAAAGCCTCGAGGATCTTTTGCAGCGCTCACGGCTACATCCAGCGACAAGAAATACTAGAGATTCTGACTCGTGAGGACAAAACATGATGTGTAATGCTATAGTGGTCTTGAACTATAGTTACTGTATCTTCACATACCTACCTAGCCACTTGCTAATAGAAACATGTTCATCGCTTGTGAATTAGCGGATCCAGCCGTAAACATGTTCCGTGCCGACTCAACAGCGACCCCTTTCAACTTGATTCCGAAGTTCTACAACGACGACTTCTTTGCTACTCACTGTCGATTCCAGCATGATATCTACGCCGGCGCGTCTCTTGAGAAGCTCTTCCTATCGTTCCAAGACCGCGATATCGGTCACACGGTCATTTTCGACAACTTCCTTGGCTCGCGGTATGTGTTTGCATTCTCATTTCCAACCTGGTGAGCATGGATCATCAAGTATTTAGCTCAAGGATACGCACAGTATAAGCCCGACGTGAGTTGCGTTCTGGTTTATTCCGTACGCCCGACTCACACTGTGGGGTAGGATCCCCTCCTGTTGGATTCGTTGCTCACAGAAGACGAAATCGCCATTAGGTACGTCCGGTTTGCCTACCTGCTGTGTGCCTGTGCTCACTTGTGCGTACAGGGATACCGCGCGCGAGTATTGTCAGGCACGTCCCACATTAATTTCTACCTTGTGACGGTGAAGTACGAGCATTCAGCTCTCAATAGGAGAACTTGGCACCTCGTGTCTTGGAAGGATGGCGGACAGAAGGTGAGCAACCGATCATGTCCACTCACATCGTGCCTTACATCGGACGGGGCACATAGAGTTCAACCATGACATTCTACCCGAAATGGGGAAATTGGGTCTGCTGGGCCCGACCATCAAAGGCTATGGCTGTGCAGGCGTCAGTCATGTAGCATATGGTCTGATCGCACGCGAGATAGAGAGGTTCGTCGCACGTCGTACCAATGACCTTGTGTTCAAAGTCATATACTGTAGAGTCGATTCGGGCTATCGGTCGACGGCGTCTGTACAATCATCGCTCGTGATGCACCCTATCCACGAGTTCGGTTCTGAGGCACAGAAGAACGAGTATCTTCCACGTCTAGGTAATCGCGACCGTAATGTGTTACCGAATGGGGCTGAAACCCACGTTTCGTAGCTCAAGGAGAACTCATCGGCTGCTTCGTATGTTTCAGACATTACTAATCGTTTTTCTGACCACTGAGTCTTCTTCACAAGGGACTCACTGAGCCAAATCATGGATCCGACCCCGCGGGAATGGAAACGACCGCGGAGGAAGCTGATGGTGGTTTCATCCTCAGGGGAAGCAAGACTTGGATAACAAATGCACCGGTAGCGTATGTCACCTTTTTTTTTCTCGCGCGAGTTTACTGATCGGTCCGGACAAACCCAGTGATATTTTCGTGATATGGGCGCGTTGCAAATGGGATGGCAAAGTCCGGGGCTTCGTCCTTGAAAAGGCATGTTATGACTAGGGTTGTCTTGAATTTCGCAAATTCAAACCATGGCGTAGGGTATGAAGGGTCTCGAAGCCCCACCGATCAAGAATAAGGTTGCCCTTCGTGCCTCAGTGGCCGGATCCATTTTCATGGACTCGGTAAAAGTACCGCACGATCACATTCTTCCTCATGCTCAGGGGCTTAGCGCCCCATTTTCTTGTCTAAACAGCGCACGGTATGTTTATACATCTGTCACGGTTGGCAGCGGATTGATGCCGGGGATATCAGATATGGCATTTCTTGGGGTTCCATGGGAGCATTGGAGGATTGCGTTGGGAAGACGCTTGCGTATGCGCTCGAGCGAAAGCAATTCAAGCGTCCACTTGCGTCGTTCCAGCTCATACAAAAGAAGCTGGTCGATGCTCAGACTGAAATCGCGTTGGGTTTACAAGCCAGCCTGCAAGTCGGTCGACTCAAGGAGACGGGCAGGTTAGCGCCAGAGATGGTCAGCATGGTGAAGCGCAACAATTGTGGGAAAGCACTGCAACATGCCAGAATCGTCTTGGACATCATGGGAGGAAATGCTTCATCGGATGAGTAAGTTCTCGACCGCGCTTGTTCACTTTGCTGCGGTCCTGACGATATGATACGTAGGTATCATGTCGGTCGGCACGTCGCGAACTTACAAGTCGTCAACACTTACGAAGGCAAGTTGTAAACCGTTCCGCCCCTCGCTTTTTTGCTTAACACGTTTGTCCTGGACGTAGGCACATACGTACGTACTCATCCGTGTGTTTGTGGAATTATCGTGACGACCCCTTTTTAGGATATTCATACCCTCATCATGGGCAAGGCACTGACGGGCATTCAGGCTTTTGTCAACTGAGATTAAAGAGCCTTTCTTTTAATCTGTACAATGCCTCCGTTTGGTCAGTAATACCTCCAGAACTAATATGACTTTACTTTGCGCACTTCAGACGATCGGTGGCCGAGACGGAAGTGAAACCCATTTCAGTGGCGCGGACCGACCCAAAAATTTTCCCCCGTTTCTCAGTGCTTCTCGGGAAGTCGCGTGCTAACCCTCGTTATCACGCCGTTCGTCGCACACTGCCGAACATTCTTTTGATCGCATTCGTGAAGCACCGAGGGGGTGATAATTTTTCGGTCAAGGCGTAACCGCATCTTCGTTTTCGATCGTTTACCCCGTCCAACCTCCAATTACCAACCCACCCACGATCGACACGGAACGTCAATTCCACTTGAGAATGGCACATAGCCTCAATCCCGGGCAATCCCACCGGGCCGCCATCCACGTCGTGATAACAATGGCGAGAAGAGTGGACGTGGGTGTCTAGTGGAACACAAAAGAGGGCGAAACCTTTTTGTGTATTCTGCCGTGCACATGAAACGCTCAACGGCCATTCCAAAGTGTGCTGTAGTGTGGCACAGCCGACACGGCTGACTGCATGTCACGGGCTACAGAGGGCCGTCGACCTCCGGCACAACCCGGATCGGGATCGATGTGTATTTTTTTCGGTAAGTTAGGTCGGTCTTGAGCGATCGGAGGATCGCGCCATTTCCCCACGAGCTGTCGAGCGTCCTTGGCGGGCCGCCTTGTCCCATATACCAGGTGGTTCTGGTATGGACCCCGAAATCCATGCTAGATCCGGGCATATACTGTACAACGGACGTATTTGACGTATTCGTACTCGCAGAGAGCGATATACAAAGAAGTGCGATACCACGGCCGGCGCCAATCACGCGTCCGCGTTTCTGAGAGTAGGGTGCACGTACGCGAGACCCAAGAGCTCGAAAACGTCCCTTTCGGATCTCGGGTGAAAAGGCTTGGAATCGTGCCTCCTAGTTCTGTGGATGCGTGTGGGTGACAGCTGTGGAAAGAAACCGCCACAAGGCTTACATTCCGGACGAATCGAATTTCAACCCCCTGAAGTACAGCATGTCAGCGGATATTTCGTTTTCAACGAAGGATGAACCGTGCTTTGCTTGTTTGGCCCAGAGACGGAGATCGCGTTCAAACATCGTCGATCCTGTCCTGAAGAAGAGAACACTAGAGTTCAATGAATCAAGATACATATAGACCGATAAAACCGACCAGCCGACCACCGCTGTCCAAAACACGGCAGGGGTAGCAAAAATCAAGTCCACGCGCCTGTACGTTTGTTTGCGAGCCGAGTCAGGGGGGAGCACAAACACCGTTAATGCTTTCTCAAGGGAATCCCAATGGTGCGTGCGAAAAACGTTGCGAGGGTGATACCCGCTCATGTCTGGCCGTCCCCGTCATGCGACAATTGTAAAATCATTTTTGGAAGCTTACTCAGTACATGTGTGACAAGTCCTGTGAGCGGTGGATATGCGGCAATATTTCACCGAAGAAAATGGATCTTACCACGTTCCTGAAGCCTCTGCACTAGCTTCTTGCAAAGACCTCGTACCTTGTCGGCGCCACGATCCCAGTCTGTATGGGAGATAACGATATCAACGTCGTTGCTTTCCAGTTTCCCCCGGCGATAACTAAGTGAGGTCCGGGCGGGAGCGGAATTCAGGGCTGATACGACTTTGGACGACAAATAATCGACTGACCCGCCTGCGATAATGCTCTTGCAACCTACTTCGATCGATTCCAATTCTCGCATGATTACCTGATTGATTTCCTCGACTTCCCGGCGTGGAATCCTGCACGCCATTGAGGGTCAGGCAACAGACACAACAGGTGTGGTAACTGGAATGGATGTCGTTCGCTCACTTTTGGCTAAAGTCATGTCGGAGAGCTAGCGAGACCTGAATGGACTTCTCCACGCCTAGTTCCTGGCTGATGCTTCCCTCGAGAAGAATGCCTTCGCGTGTAGTCCCTGGGGTGACTTCATAATATTTTTCGAGGTCCTCGATACTTCGTAACCCAAGTGAATAAAGGTGCCTGGCGGTGTGAGGCCCGATGCCGTGTACGGAGGTGAACGTAGATAGTGACATAAATCTTGTGGATGCTACAAATTTTTCTGCGAGGGCAAAAGATTTCTAGCGAGGCCATAGTGCATGATATACAGCTCACGCGCTTCTTGAATTTTGCCGGTCTGGATGAATTCCTCAACCTGGAGAAGAGCATTCAGATTCAAACAAGAGATATGTAGTAGCCTCTGACGCGCCATAGAAGTGAGCTTCGTGCCAAGATATGGCAGTTTTGCTATATCCTCTCGCGAGGTCTGATCATTGAAACGGTAAGGATAAGCTAAAACGCCTTGTGAATTTGCAAAGTGTGGCTGAGCCGTTCTTTGACCAACCTTTGATGCACTGAAGAGTGAAGTCACTATTGATTTGCATGGTAGTATCGGGAAGCTCACGGCTATGGCTCGAGCGTAGCTTAACATACTTCGTTCTTCCCCTTCAACAAATCTGGCTCTGCGGATGATGTCCAGCTCTTTGACAAGGGCCTGGTTTAGACAAGTTAGCTGCGACGGTCTCTGGCAGCAGAAATGCGAGAGGTAGTTCAAGGCCGCGAGATCAGTATCGTTTGTACAACCCTCTGGATCTGTATCAACTGGAGACTGTCCATAGGCTGAACTTGGTGACGCCTCGGGTGCCACAGGAGTACCCGTATTAACCTTGGGACATAGGCTTTCAGTTTCGTCGCGAAGTTCACCGAGCGCGGCATATTTTCCGCATGGCTGGATATTCCCAGAATTGACCGAATCCCTCAGCCAATCAGGAGTAACAACGGCTTTAGTTTTCTAGGGGGTCCCATCAACGCAGTGTGTATGATAATTGAAGTGATCCACGAACAGCAACCTCCCAGCGAACGTGTCTCTCAAGTCGAGGCCTTGTATGCACGGCAGTGACTACAACGTCCGCATGGTCTAAATCTAACGTCAATTCGAGGTTGCATGCACCAGCCCTGTCGCGTTGTGACGTGGCGTTATTTTCGACAAGATTGACGAGATCTTCCAGCGCAACGGGTAGAAGTTTGGCAGATATGATGTATACTTGGATGGGAGATTGGTCTACAGAGCTCTCTCGGGTGTCCACAGGAGAACTTGAAGCCGAGTCTGTACGTGCGCGCTTTGACGGACCTTGGTTGGAAGACACGCTACCATTGCTGCTACCATTTCTATGAAATGCGGATGAATGTGACCGTTTGGAGGGCATTGAGGGCTTGCAGGGTGTACGGATGGGTTGCTCGATACGAGCCTCGTCGGAAGCACAGGTTATAGTACTATGGGCCGGATCATCGAGTTTGTCACAACTAAGCACAGCCACAGCCTGTGTAGTTGTCCGCTTAACCTGATCGTCGTCACTCCCAGTCCCAATGCCAGCAGATAAGCCAAATAAGTCCTCTGGTTTTACTTATTTCCCTTAGCACACCAAAAGTTGTAGGTGCACGTTTCGCCCCAATATCGTCGACACGGGTCGCTGCGGAACACAGTGCCGTCTAGATAGGTCGTCCAGGCCTTGTCCAGGCCATTCAACCACTTCAAGTGCCCACAGCTTTCTCTTTCTCTTTTGCTCCCTCCCTGGATCGCAATAATTCCCCCCGATTCCGTCCTATCTGTGAAGTTGAACCTGGATCGGGCACGTTTCCGGTTCGTCCAATGCTATTGCCAGTGGCATTCCGTAGCGGATATAGAGCGACTCATATGCTCGTTTTCATTGCAAGGCGAGTCGATCGTGTTTTCCCCGTGGCGTCCATCTCGTCTGCTGATTAGTCGGCAACCGTATCTCGGGTGCGTACTTAAACGTGTGTTGGACTTTGATTTGTTGATGCAACACTTATGTTGGCTTTGAAACAGCTCTTCGAGTTGAGGTCATATACTCCCGTGTCATTTGTCACGTCACAACCGGGTAGATTGAGATTTGAATCGGACAAAGGCACGCATGTCTTCAATAATCAATGCAAGTTGGTGAAGGAAATTATCCATGCTACGCATACACAAAGGGTATCAAAGAATATTTAGCAGCCGTCCAGAGCTAGCGTTGATTCAATTGCTGCTCTGTCAAATCATTTTGGCTTGGTTGGACACTCGTCAAATACACTTTGTGTTGTATCTTATTGCTGCCTCTACCGGATGGGCTAGATACTTACAGGAACCTGTTGAGACCCCCGATACCACTCAGTACCCACGCGCGCGATCTAAGGTACAGGTAACACCCTCTGCCAGACCGATGTAGAGGAGGAAGAGAGACGCATGTGGCTGTGTTATGTAGATGCTGCCAACTTGCGGTAACAATATACAAGCTCCGCTGTCCAACTCGAACCCTTGGTTCCGAACGATTATTGCGCAGATACATGCTGTCATTCTGTAGGCTGCTCCAGTTTCCTCACCCTCAAGCTTCCATTACGCAGATATTTGCTGTCGTTCTCTAGGCTGTTCTAGTCCCCTCGCACCCAAGCTTCTCGGGGTTTCTAGTCCAATTCCCATCTGCTTCCCACCACTGTCTCCAAATACCCGAAGTGTTTGATCGAGCTGAATCGGTCACCACCGTGAAGTCCGCAAGGAATGGTTCGTGACTGATGGAGAGAGCACAATTGATACGCGACTCCAAGTTGACGTTCGTGACAACTAACTTTATCCTCTCTCTAGGCCCAAGTTAAAACCCATGTCCTCGGATGTTGGGGCGTCCAGAAAGTTTCCAAAACGAGGCGCCGAGGGGCATCGATAAGGATTGGCCTTGGCTTCTTCAGCCGGGGACAATTATCAAGGAACAAGTCTGCGGGTGGCGAATCACGCAGGACATATCAAGCGAGAACCGCCTTGGTCTCACGATCATATGTTCAGCGTATCTCTACATCGAATTCATAGAGAGCACGGGAAGGTTCTCTTTGGGAAAGTTTCCCAGCCGCACTAATCTGGGTTGGCACTCCGTTAGTGCGAACCATTCTCGGCCGATCAGTTGGCGCGTCACTCCCAACGGATCTCGAGCCTGCATTCGGGCCTCAGTACCCCGACTACCTCCAAAACGTCAATATCAAATACCCTTCTCACGAGGGGCTGTGTTGGTTGAAGATCCCCTGGGTTTGAGCTGCGGGGCCACTTGGCGAATTGCATCCCTCTGCTTGTCAACGTCAATTTCGTAAGCTACCTTCATCGTGGTCCCGTACAACCCGCAGGTCTCGTTAATTGGATCGTTCATCTGATCGGTTTCCACATCTGTCGATCTCGTAATTGCCAGGGACGCCGCACAAGTCCCAGATTGATTTGGGCACTCACGGAAGAAACGGACACATGCGCCATTCCTTAACTTTAAACATGTCAACTCGGCATCAATACCGACGCCGAGATAATCGACGACCGGCAGCCTTTGCCACCCAGGGGTATCATATTTGCAGTCACTCTGCTCGTGCCGGGCACCGCCGTTACGGTGGTACCCAGGTTAGAAATCCTCTGTGCCCCCTTTGGGGTCTGTCCGGTTTCACAGAAACCGCATCTGATGCGTGGGGCGTCCGATTGTTACGAGGCTTGATTTGTATGGCTAACTTAGATCAGGGTTGGAGCCGTCACGACGCTGATCAACCGGGATCATGAGAGCTCTTGTGAGTTTTACCCCGAAAGTGGTTTTAACGCTGGAAAATATTCTGAAGGTACTTACCGAAATGGACGTAGATCTGCTTTTGTCCAGAATTGTACAAGGACCGAACACATGTGAGAAGCGATGTTTTCATATCAGACGAGTGCTTGATTTGGTCGCTAACGAAGTCGCGGATACGGTCCTACTTTGCTACACGCGAGGTATAAATCAGGGTACACATTATGAGCGTTTAGGTTCGAAGACATATATCCCCTTGTGCTTCCCCACTGGCAAAACTCCGCCTCCATGCTGATCCAGTCACCTGTGTCCCAAAACCACCCGATGGCCATACCTCACATCGACACATCTGAAGCAACACTCATGTCTCTCGGGGATATGCCATGGGACAGTCAACACTCAGCTTACTCCGTAGATGCCATGGACGTTTCCACCTGGAACTATTATACTCTCCCTCCCTCGCCTCCCGCATCCGTCAGCTCAAACACAGAGGACTCTCCGCAACTTAGTACCAAAGTGATCAGATCGCGCTTCACACCCGAACCACAGTCAGAGACCGACCAACAATCATGTCTGCCAACGAACCAAGTGTTTGACTTCGACGGTGTGGAGGCTCCCTCATCTTCATCATGTTCCGCTTCCCCGCCACCTTCGATACCACGCCAATTGACCCTTTCCTCGGATAATGGGTCTCCGCTTAGGAAGTCTTTCCCCACGATCGGAGGAGTGAAGAAAGGGCGCGGGAATGGGGAGAGGATCACTACCAAGGACTTCGTTCCTCCAGACGTTACTGGCTTAAGTAAGCGCGAGGCACGTCTCCTGAAGAACAGGGCTGCCGCCTTCCTCAGTCGGCAGCGAAAGAGAGAGGAATTTGAGGCAATGGAAATGTAATTTCTTCCCCCCACGCTGTCCACTTCTATCCATTGATGGTATTTCCCTAAGCCGCGTCAGGGAGCTCGAAGAAGAGAACCTGCGACTTCAAGCCCTTGCAGAAAAAGGAAATCGATACGACGACCTTCTCTCGAACTTGGAGCAACTTCGGTTGCGCCTGTCGGTAGCCGAGAAGCGCGAACGGGAACTCGCCGTGGAGCTCGCAAATCGAACTGCAGAGCATTTGACAGTAAAAACAGAGTCGCACAATCTCAACTTATCTCCTACAACATACTCGTCATACGCAGCAATGGGTCAAGCCTCAAAAATAACGATCATGGTGAGACAGCTGCTTGCACGTGCAACGGAGAACTGATCAGAGATTATAGAGAGAATCTCTGCTATCATTGCTTCCGTCGCTTCTCTCGTTGCCATCGCCGGCCTCGCTGCCCATCACCTTCTCTATCCCTTTATCGGGCGCTAGTTCCACGAGGCCCTCGTCTGCCTCATTTAATCACCCATCTGCTGGTCGTGATATCAAGGATCAGAGCCGAGGACGATTCGGCCATGGAAGTGTCGGATTCTATCCCAGCTCCGCTGATGTCGAATCCTCGAGGAAGATGGGGATTGGTGGCGAAGTTTCCGAAGCACGCCAATTCGATATAGATGGCCATCACTGCCTCGGTAGTTTTGCTATTTCTCTCGACGCGTCGATGGCCGAAGACGGTCGAGCTTGTGTTCGCGCCCATGTCTCAGAGAGAGCTGCCAAGGCAGCAGTCCAAGGTGGCAGACAAAGGGCTTCGTCACTCGCCTCTTGGACTGGAGGTGACGGATCCTTTGCTACGACATGCTATGCTTCACCTCCACTGTCGACACCGATTTCACCTAGCAGCTTTGACCATCTGGGGGTCTTTGCGGGCACTGGGGGTGCCCATTCTAGAATGGGCTTCGACGCCCAGCTGATGTCGTCTGGTCCAGGATACACGTCGTATGGACAGCATGACCCAGAGCAGACATTCGATTACTATCCAGGATTAGCCCTCGAATAGATCTCCTCCAGGGCTACCGGGAAATTCAGGGTAACACCAATTTCTTCAGCCCCATTGTTGATTTTTGTAGTCTTCTATGAGTATGCGTCTGGTTGTCGTTGACCTATACCCATACACGTTCCTGGGTTTGCCCTACTTTTTCAGATTATTATCTAACGCACCTTATCACAAGCGAGAGCTGACGACGACAAGTAGTTAAAGCACGAATATCTACCGCCGTTACTTGCATCTGTATTAATGTTGTAGCATAGCAACTGTATACTACCATCGATCGCGTTAAAGCGGTCATTTATGACAAACACTAGACATTTTGGGGCAGATCGAGTTCGACTCCACTCAGTTGGTAAACCGAGCAAACGTCGTTAAAAGCCAACAGCCATGGCACAAGGAGAGGTGTTCGGCCCGGCGGGAGTCAGGAAATGCGTGGGTACGGATGACTTGGTATGTCGTCTTCGCATCACGCGACATTTGGGAGGGGTCCGCAAGACGGGTCAGCCTGCTCCCGAACAAGTCCGTGAATATTGTAACTTGTCTCTGATCAGTACCACCATGGACGCTCAGGTCCTTTCCCGCAAAACCAACGTGTTCACCAATCCGCCGAACTATGCCTTTGCGTTTCACCGCCTCCGCAAAACACTTCGAGATCCCTCAAAGCAGCCCATCGTCCTTGTCGCGTGCGGTTCCTTCAGCCCGGTCACCTACCTTCACCTCCGAATGTTCGAAATGGCCAAGGACTATGTTCGGCAGAACACCAACTTCGAGATCGTGGGCGGCTATCTGAGTCCTGTGAGCGACCAGTATAATAAGCCTGGTCTGCTCAGTGCACATCATAGGTGAGCGATAAAATACAATGGATTCAGACACTCTATCACGTTCATCTGCATCTTGCGATCTTCCTCTTTCATTGTCTGGAAACGTTGCACGCTGGACGGGAAACTTCTCCTTCCGTTCATTTGCGCTTCACTCCACCGAATTAGTCACTCCTCACTCGAGCGGCCGCCTCGTGTCAACTCTGGGTGTCCTCGTGTGTTCATTTGCAGTTTTGGCCATCTATCAACGAGGCAAAGCTATGAGATGTCTCTCTTTTGGCGGAGAGATTACATCACATGGCCTCGCTTTTCTTTCGGATCGTATCTTCTGATATGCTGGAGGATCTCGTAACTTCGTCACAGAGGATGGCCCACCTGATTCTTCTGTCTTGGTTTCGCTGATAAGCGTGATGGGGACTTACCAATCGCTGCCCATCTGGTGCCGGATGGTTCGGAAGGATGTGTCGTCATTTCTATTCCACTCTATCCATTACTCCTAAGATGGAAGCTGACCCCTCGCTTGTGCCTTTAATTTACAGAGTCAATATGTGTACTCTCGCTGCAGAGGAGACGTCCTCGTGGCTCATGATTGACCCGTGGGAGGCTTTCCAAATCTATCAACGCACGGCCGTTGTGCTCGACCATTTCGATTATGAAATAAACACGATTTTGGGCGGCGTGCAAACGCAAGACGGAGAGCACCGGGACGTCAAGATCATGCTTCTGGCAGGGTCAGACTTGATAAGCACCATGTCCGAACCTGGTGTTTGGGCCGTTGAGGATGTAAGTATTTCCATGGTGTTCATCCGGATCCTCACGTAAACACATGTGTAGTTGGACCACATATTAGGCCGGTACGGCACCTTCATCATTGAACGGGCAGGTTCCAGCATGGATCAAGCTACGGATAACCTGGCACGTTGGCGGAACAACATCCACCTTATCCCTCAGCTTATCCAGAACGACGTTTCATCAACAAAAGTCCGCCTGTTCCTTCGCCGGGGGCTTTCTGTGCGATACCTGCTTCCGGCTGCCGTCGTCGATTACATAGAGGAGAATAACCTATACCTAGATGACGGATCTGGCCCGGAGAAAGAAAAGGGAAAGGACAAGGACAAGGACAACGGTTCGGGAAAGCGGGAGAGTGATCCAGCCAAAGCGCTCTTGCAGTCGTAACATCACCGATCATTGTTACAGAGGAAAGAACCGCTAGTATCCCCGGCCGTTGTATGGTACACGTAGATATCACCATGTGGATATGTATATCATCCTAGGTACTATCTGCAACCTACAAGCTTGTAAAGTCGAACAACCTCCGGGTTTCAAAATTTCGTGAGTCACGATGGCACTTTCGGAGTGGGAATGGAGGCCGGACAGATGCGGTGGGATCACGCACCAAAGTTCTTCGTCATCACGCACTTTGATCATTGATTGATACCACGATGGCCGTGATTCGGAAGGTGCTTATGCTACACGGGCGCGTATATTTCGCCAATCGGATGACCTGGCGCGCTGACGAGATGAAGTAGATACTCGCAGAATGCGAGCGTATTCAGTAAGCGGGTTCGCCGAGCTTGAGGACCCATCCAAGATTCGAAATACCAACGAGATGATGATACAGCTCGGCGCACTACGCAAGGCTATGGACAAGGACATTGAAATGGGTATGTCTTTCGTGTCCGCCCTATCACCATAAGTCAGCGCGCTGCAACGCTTAATACCTCGCAGTCTTCGTCGACGGCCCAATGGTATTACACCCGGCGGACGTAGATGGTTTCACGGCCAACGCGCTCGGCGCATCTGAAGTGACTGCTGCAACATCCGATCCGGGTCTTACCCCCAGAGCATGGTACAGAGCGAATCCCGATCGCACTGTCGCCAACGGACTAGAAGACGCTTTGCAAATGCTCAAAGAAGTCCTGTTGCGGGATCACTATGTGGTGAGTTTAGACTCGCGTCATCTGGTCCATAAGACAAATCACTATTCTGTCAGGGTGTTTTTGGTTTCAGGTGTGTCGTGGGCAAATCTAGGTGTGTCTCATCTGATTGTCTCCCTCCATTCAGCCAAGGTGCAGCAATGGCAGCTCTTCTTGCTGCATTGGTGCGTGAAATGAGGATGGTGCACGAGCGAAAACTAACCCCCCGAGTTCTACAGCTCGAGAAACCACATACATACCCTGCTTTTCTAGTGAACGGCGAGTCACCTCACCCCCCGTTGTATGTCTTAGCTTTTGATAATTTCGTCGATGAGTCTCAAGATTTTGGTCTACCTCAGCCAATTCTGTGTCTCTGTATCGGGGTTCAAGGTTAATGATCCTTTGGCCAGCGATATATTTGGCCCTTCGTACGCAACACCAACATTACATGTCCTTGGAAAGACAGATGTGATCGTGGTCGAGGAGCGATCAAAGGTCCTCTTGGATGTGTCCGCCAACGCGAGAGTAGAAGAACATGAAGGAGGTGGGTGCCATATTCCTCCGTTCCGGTTATCCCTCACGTATCTCCAGGTCACTTCGTTCCATCGAAAGCGAACTGGAGGAACTTTTTTAGAGACTATCTGCGCAATCCCTCGGAAGACGTGTCGTCCCCCAGTTTAGGGACCATATCACAGTCCAACTCTGGCACTGCCACCCCTATCACACCCGCGTTTAATCTATAAATCCGGATCGGCCCTCGGCGAGTGGCAACTTCGTCAGCGTAGATAGCTACTAGAATTGCCAATAAGATGCAACGGTGGTGGAATCCAGAGTTTCGCCAATCGAAATATTCCGGTCTTTCACTCGCATCACCCTTTAGAAAGTCGCATTTGTATCAACTAACCCTAGTCCTGCACATCCATCTCAACCTTCACTGACTGCTCGCTCAATCGTTTATGATTTCTCTGAGCGCACGATATATCTGGTAAGTCACGTTGTTGCCCTGTGAAGACAAAGCCGGCCCGCTCCTTGAACTATTGTTGGCAACCTTCGACATCTTTGATGAAAACAAGTCCTCGGGGACCCTATCCCTCAAGTAAGCGTGGGTGTCATCATACCATATCTACCTCGACAGGTTCTAAGTTTGGTTCTACTCAGGATATCTTGGCATTCAGGACCGTCTACTCATTTGCGCCCAGATACGTGCATGAGCTGATACGAACAAGGCTATGCTGCTGTGACTCAGGGAGACTGTTGAACCCGTGTTGGCCCATCGGTGATCCAGGCGGACCCAAGGTGGGGATAAAGAGGATTCTAGAATTGGTGAACAAAGTCGCAACACATCCCGTAACGTTGCTGCTTGCTATGAACGCATGCATGCTCATAACGTTCCTCCACAGCATGTACTATGCTCGTTCCGCGTCTTCTGAACCCGAGACCTTATTGATACGCCACTGGAAGAGCGAAATATCCGAGGAATGTTCAGATCAGAAAGTACCCATATGAGTTCTAAGTGGTAATCGATGCAGAACGAATTCCCGACATTGAGATGCCTTTTAATGGACATGATCTCTCCCCTATCAACGTGAGTTCTGATTTTCCTGCCTTCGGCGAACGATCCGACATCCCCCACACTCCGAAATACCATGTCAGGAGGCCTGAAGAAGTTTTTCAAAGCAAAGTCGTAACGAGTCGTGTTCCATAATAGAAGGTTATCTCCATATATACAAATCATCATCTTTCCATCTGACGAACCGCCGCCTTCGCAGCACCGGAGGAGAGCATTATTCAGCCACCTGTTCATCACAAACGGCATCTATTGCTTATTTACAAACCTGTGTATTGGATCGATCCAAGAGACCTGCAGAGTTCGTACCGGACGGAACCGCTAACTTATCACTGACCTGGGTGTAAACAACCATTCTAGCACAGATTACTACTTAAGTCCGGAGAGCTCGCTAACCATACAAGCCCAGGCTACTGCATTTGTGGAAGCGTGCTGCTAAATGACCACCAGCTTGACAGATTTGGTATTTGTCAAGCAAGCCATTTCGAGCGAGATGGCAAGGCTATTGGTCCTCTGCGCAGCAGGCGGATCTCCATCTAGGTGAGCATAGCAATCTACCCCTTGTCGGTGGTTAAGTTGTTCGGGTTTCAGGGGATTGAAGCTGTGTACTGTACGGTGCCGTATGGCGACCCAACCCAATTTCACTCCAGAGTCCATATCGATATCGTGGTTTCAATGGGCAGCAAAAATCTTTGTTTGAATTGTTGCCCTATCCTTCAGGCTTTGAAGCTGATGGGAGTGAAAATAGGGGCATTTTCTTACGTTCCATTCCAGCACGAATTGCGTTGTGGCATGATCCGACTACGGTACGTAGGTCGGGGCCGTGGCTTGAATACATATTCTGCTGTGCACAAGATTGCGAGCGGGTACCCCTGCCAAGCACCTGTTTGGAGAACCACGATGGGGTGTGGCAGCATGGAACGTTGCTGCCTTAGGCCGAATGGGTCGACAGGCCAACCTAAAAAATGGTTCAGGGATTGACTGTGGTGCGCGGCAAATGTGACTGGTTTCATGGCAGCATAGGCGAAAACAGGGTGGTATTCTCTTTCTCTAGCGTCTAGAGCCGGAGCTGTCCCAGAATTGTTGGGATTAAAGGGAGTAAGCATACCACATTATGGACTCGGAACTCTGTGATACATGATCTATTCGCGATATGGAGCGTGCTTGATCTAAGGTTACCCCTAGCCTTGTCTTTTCCGACGGCGTCGCTCGTCGCTGTTCCAGCCGTTGGCCCTAAACTTTCAATTCCGATGCGGTCCGGGGGACGCTACGCTCCCGCGGTCCGCCCCGAGCGTTGACCGCCGTGACTACATCCCAGGCAAACGGGGGTCGCATCCCTGTGCGGCGGATCGCTGCAGATAAGCTTGTAAGCCGCTTTCCACCGCTTTAGTTTGCGATGCCAGTGGTCTGGTACTGGCGGAACGTGGAGATGATGATCCGGTCATTGAACTTGCCGTATCTGGGGGTTGTGCACGACAAACTAGATATATGTCTCAATCGTGTTCGGCTCCATGACCTCGGCGACAAAACGGACGTCGACCATGTGCTACTACTAGACGCCGAGTCACTCCGCGTCACGGGGCCGGCTGTGCACCGTGACGTAACTAGCGTCTTACCCCACACGGACTCCCAAAGCCATGTGATGACTTGCTGATCTTGGTGAGCTCACGCTCCAAAGTCACGAGCGAAACTCTCGGAGTCGGCCTTTCTCGGTGTCCCGCTGTCGACAGCCATGTCTTCTGAATCGTCCTCGAATGGTTTGCTCTGTTTCACCAATTGCCTGCTCCCTAGAGAGGACGGTAACTTGGTGGAGAAAGACCTTTGGATCGACGAGCGCCGTGGAGTTATCTTGGACGCTCAGGTGGGTCGAGGCACCTGGGGTTGGGACGCTCTGAACCAACGAAACGTAGAAAACGTTCTTCCTTCGGCGGGAAAGACCTCACAAGATTGTCGACCTGGGCGGGAGCATCCTAAGGTAAATGGACAATGGACGAACAAAAAGACCCCTGTCCGTCGCTCCGAATCACTAACAGCAGAGCAACGTCTTCGACAGTCCAGGATATATTGACATTCAAATCAATGGCGGATTTGGTTTCGACTTCTCTGTTTACGAGGGCGACGACCAAGTATACCGTGATGGCCTCAAGCTGGTCGCAGAACGGATCATCGAAACCGGTGTCACAGCCCTCGTCCCGACGATCATCGTACGTGGCAGTCGTGTCGAGTTCCGGGAAGCTCGTCCTCTAAGAATACCATCCCTTAATAGACACAGGAAAAGTCGCTCTACCCAAAGCTGCTCCATCTCTTGCGACCATGGTCCCCACCAGCTGCTGCGCATCTGCTGGGCTGGCATGTCGAAGGCCCATTCCTACACCTTGCAAAGCGCGGCGCGCACGCACCTCCGTTGATCTCTGATGCTCCGGATGGATTCGATTCCTTTGAGTCTACCTATGGCTCGGAGAGCCTGGTAGAGACTGAGGATTGGCTCAGGAGAGGCGACGTCGACCAGGACGCTGTCGGTGTCCGCATTATCACAGGTGCACCTGAAGTCGCAGGAGTGATGGAAGCCATTGCCAAAGCGAGCAAGCGAGGGATCTGTTTCAACATTGGTCACAGGTTAACCTCGTTCCCCAAACCATCAGACTATATGCGCTCAACGACAAACACAGTATTTGCTCGACGGACGTTGCGACCGCCGCAGTTCGAAATGGCGCACGGTGCATCACCCACTTGTTCAATGCGATGCCTCAGCTACACCACCGAGACCCCTCGATCATCGGTCTGCTGGGTGCCTCACCGTATACCTCTTCTGGCCCAGCATCCGACTTTGCTTCACTTCCGAGTACCCCAGTCAAGTCAGGGTCTTCCCTGAGTCAGAAGAGTCCCTACGTATCGGAGGCGTTTGACGAGATCCGGACGCCACGGTCACCACCTGGGACACCCACCAAGCGCTCCGTCGGACAATCATCTACCTTTGGACAGTTTCCTATCGAGAAACCATTTTATGAGATCATCGTGGATGGCATTCACTCCCATCCAAACTCTGTCAGGGTATGCCATCATCGTTGTCTCATATTCCAGGCACTTATGCGACCTTTGTTTCAAGCTGGCATACTCTGCACATCCAGATGGATGTATCTTGATCACGGATGGTAACACGGCTTCGTTTCGTCGCAGAGAATGACATCTAACTCGCATGCAGCAATGAGGATACTGGATCCCCACCTGAAAGACGGTATTCACGAGTGGCGCGATGGTCGCCGCTTGTTCAAGGAAGGCGACAAGCTCTATCTAGAAGGCACCACGACGCTCGCCGGGAGGTCCGTCTCCACCATGTTACTCGATTGAGCCTCCTCGTTTCCTCACGTTTCCTCTTTAGCGTGGTCACCCTCGACAAGTGCGTCCGCAACTTTGTGCAGTTCACGGGTTGTTCGCTCGGAGAAGCGATCAAATGCGCGACCTTGAACCCAGCAAGGTGAGCATTAGTTTATGTGAGCAGTGGCGTCGCTCATGCTTGCTATTCCTTGCCCTTTCTAGATGCCTCGGGATCGAGAACAAGAAGGGCTCTCTCAGGCCCGGCGCAGACGCTGACTTGGTTGTTCTCGACCGCGCAGGTGAGGTTCTCAGTACGTGGGTGAAGGGAAAGAAGGTCTGGGAGAAGAATTGAGGTATCCGTGATACCCTACGGCTCCGAGAGCCGTTTGGAATAACGCATGGGTAGAGTTAGATCCTCTATTGCGGAGACGCAAAGGAGAAGAACGGATTGGGATGAGTGTATTATGCATATGTATGGGTTATGTTCTTCCCCTGGGTCGTCGGAGGGTGTCACGTTTGGGCAACGAGCGTGCGCCACGGAGGGACTACGTAACCAGGCGAGACTGTTCTCGAACCCACTTACTGTAAGGCGCCAGTCAAGTTTAAGCTTAGAGGATAAGCCGATGATCAAGCGGAGATAGAGATAGACCAAGGCTGAGGTACTCGTCATTCAAGACAAGGATAACTCTTCGTTCGAGCGGCCCACAATCTCTACTCGTTTGGGCAACTTGAAGGTCCATCGATCCCAACATGACCATGTCATATTGATGTGCACCAACCCATTCCACGGGGAAACCAGTGACAATCATGATGCTGAATATTGAATCCGTATACTATCGGTACTAAATCAAAATTTGCGTGTCCGGGGAAGGTTCGAACTAAAGTAAGCGCAGCTGACAATGCTTATTATGTAACGAAGCCTTTGCCAAACAGTGGTCAACAACCCGGAGGAAGATTTTGAGTTTGCGTAGCATCACAAGCATGAGCATGACCGGATTACCTCTGGTCGCTCCACTGTTCCCAGCAGGGAAGGAGCCCCTTCCTCCAGGCTTCACCGAGGAAGATCGCGCTCAACTATTGCAAGCAAAAAAATACCAGTCATGGATGACTTCTGGCATGGAGTCGTGTGTGGCCAAGACAGCCATCGCCGGTGTTGGTGGTGAGTGCACCCACCATCTCGTATTCATTTTGATGATGTCCACGAGTTTAGATTCATGATTGTTCTCTTTTGTTCTGTAGGTCTCGGCATTGGCGCCTTCTTCTCCCTCATGTCGACTTCCTTTGCGTATGAAGATCCGTATTTGCGCGCGCAGTCACAAGCAGGGTTGAGCAATACCCAAAAGGCACGTGAGATTTTTAGAGACATGGGGAAGGGGATGTGGAAAAGTGGTAAAGGATTCGGGAAAGTCGGAGCACTGTTTGCAGGCATTGAATGCGTCATAGAAGGGGCAAGTCATTTGTGTCAACGTCTCAAATGCGTGCTGACACTGTCGTTTCTTTTTTAAGTATCGTGCAAAAAACGACATGGTCAATCCAGTGGCTGCGGGTTTCGTAGCTGGTGGAGTTCTCGCACGACATTCGGGACCCAAGGCCGTCTTGGGAGGTGGTCTGGCATTTGCTGCTTTTTCTGCTGCAATAGATTTATTCCTTCGTCGAGAACCTGCAGAGTAAGCACGATATCACCCCTCATTCCGCCAAAGTATCTTATGACCGTGTCTTAGTGAGGACTAATCCCACACGTTCACGCCCCAGAGGGCACCGCACGGGTGACGCCGTAAGTTCAGATGTCAACGTTCAACGCTGCGCCCATACTCAGACACCTTACCCTCGACAGGTACGGGTACGCGCCGACCCATCAGTCTGACAGTGCACAGTAAACACCGTGGTGTTCCACGACACCACCAGTATATTATGTAGAGTAAATGTATGTGTTAGATACCATATTGACTCGGCTACACACTCCCATCTAATATTGTCAATGTTTTCTACCTCATCCTACTTTCGTTTTCAGCCGGTCACACTAGCTAAGCAATGAAAGACATGGATAGCAGACAGTGACGGCTTGCAAAACAAGAAACTCTGTTCGCAAGCCACGCTACAGCTCAATGTACAAGCCGAGCTATTCGCGTTCGGTGTCTCGTGTCAGAGTTGGACATGCTAGTATCGGGGGAACTCACGTCCTTGCTTTTCAAGTACCACCCCAAAAGGTCATGGGAAAGCTAGTCAGAGTAGTATACCCCTTCAAAATTGTAGCAAGTCCGAAACAGTGCCTACCTCAGTGTCTGGTGACCAGCCCGTCTATGAGGTGAACCGTCGGTAGACGGTCTGTGCCCGGGACTCGGATAAGTGCTGGATAACCCTGATTTGGTCATAGCTCCTTGGTAGTAGTCACGTGTGAGTAGGATGAAGTGCCGGATAACTTTGACTCGAGACTTGAGGACCTTTCATAACGCAAGCATGGGTCTCGACGATGAATTCTACGACACCGATCCCCTTCAAACCTGCCCTGATCGTGGCGCATCACTCTATGTCGCTCTTCGAATCCTTTACGGATGGCGAAGAGCGATCCCACAGTGGGGACCGCATGGCAGTGATAAAGTGCGCTGGGGATCTTCGAAAGGAGCCTCGGCGCCTGAACGACCTGTGGGTTTTGCTGGCCGTGTCTGGCCTCGTGCCCACCCGGTATATAGGCTTCGCCGAGCAGGAAGCCTCTCCCCTCCCCACTCGTTTTACCCGCATCGCAACCAATCTATCTGGGGTCGCGCCCCCGCCGTTGCTGGCCACTTCGTGGTTTGGCCAACTCCCTCGATAGGGCTTAAGATTGGTAGCTGGTACCCTAAACGGTCTCGGAAGGACAGCGGTAGGGGTAGGGGTAGCCCCCTGACGAGAGCTTTCGCAGGCTCGAAACCGCACGCCCGAACCCGCCCGAGGCTCCTTATCTACCTCCGCCTGTACTGTACATGGTTTTCCATGGTCCGGCTCTGATCCTCGGAGAGGAGCGCCCGACGGACAGGCGAGTGGACTGACAGCCCGAGCGTCCCTCTTCGCACATAGATCGCACACCATGGCCCTTCGGGTCATGGTCCTTACATTCACCATTCTCGCAAGGAACGAGTCTCCATAAAGGAACGAATCAAACGGGCTGCAGGTCTTGCACCAGGGCCGACTTTCGCTCGTAACCGCACTCATCGCAGTCCTCGATCCTTCGCAGCAAGATTTTGCTATATTTCGGGGTAAGATATAGAAATCCGGCGAGAAGCTTCTCCAGCTCCTCGATACCATCTTCAACGATCCGCTGGCCCCTCGTGTCTCCTTACCTGGATGGAACCACGCGCGATCGAGAATGTCTCACAGAAAGTGTACAGCGAAGCCGCTGAGATGAACAATACTAAGGACGAAGTACGAATGAAGATCGACTCGATCACACCCGAGTTCCTTGCATCATGGGATGTCAGCTCGACCATTGGAGCGGCAATGGTTAACCATGTTGAGCAAGCTTCTGCTTAGCGCCTACCAGACGACTCGCGCAAGTTTACGTGCGCCTATCTCTTTTTTTTCGTTAGTCCTGTTGTTGATTGGCATGTAGAAAGGATATCCATCTCCATATCTCTTCTAGATCGGTTCATATTCCGCGTGCTTGCTGCCATCGAGGACGAGCCGTGTCGTGACATATTCATGGTCAGGCCATGCTGGCATGTTCATGCCCACTGACGCCTGCATGCATGTCACCGATCCTATTCTGTCGGTTTACTTGGTCTTTGGTGCCTTCTGTTCTTTGCTTGGCATGAAAGCTACCAGAATACCTTTCCTCCTTACTCGCGCAGGCACGTATTAGAAACATACACCCTTTCCTGTCAGCGATCGCTACATGGTTTATAGAGGCATTCCGAGTCATCTGGAGCATCCCTGCAGCCTCAAGAAACCCGAACAGTGCTGCACGCGAGAGCGGGTCCGCCAGTAGCGGGGTTCTTCGTGTAGTCGGCTCGCGTGTCCTTGAATTCGTTCCTAGTATCAAACGCATCCACGGCGTTCGTGCAGAGAGCCTCGAACAAATGTTGTAATAGGATTGAGGCTACGGCGTTTCCGCCGGGTCTATTGATTTGGTTTTGAGAATAGAAGCGAGCAGTGTGCCCGTCTTTGACAAATATTGCTACACAGTGACCGCACAAGCTGCTTGGCTGAGGAGGTAGGGGTAGATAGACGAGCAACGGCAGCAGAACCAAATTCGCACTTGCCCCAAGTATAAATGGAGCTGCAAGTGGTTGCCAGTGTGTCGAGGGCAACGTCGTCACCAGATTAAAGAGCCCTACGAAATATATAGACTGGTTGTTCTTGGATATCGAATGACACTATAGTTATATCGTTTGCTTGCCTACGGTGGTGTATATGCTAGAGGCAGTTGAGGCCACGGAAAAGGGTGATGTGATTCAGCAAGGGTGAGGGAGTGCAAAAGTCTGACTGGGGTACTCACCGAGACCGCTACCCTGATCCGAGATAAGATCGTGGATGCGGTACATGCCTTTGATGGAACAGGCCAAGTCCAACCCATCGCGGTGTAGAGGCAGAGCGTCCATATTCATCTACCGATCCACGATCGGATTTAGTATCTTAGTAGGGTGAACACACCTGATCACCCCGTGCATTTTCTCTGTCGATGGACTGGTAAATATTTTCGTCGTCATCGGTGTCAACAGTGGCAACACCATCCATGATGGGACGGGCGTCGGTAGATGCAAATGGAGGAGGGGTCAAGCCAGAATCGAACCTAAGCTCAGAGTCCATGCCCGTTGGACCGTCTGGGTCATGGGAGGAGGAAATGGGGGCTGAAGTCCTATGCTGACTGCACAACAAAACCCTGCTCTATACCGTATGCTGCGGTCGTGCTACTCCGGCATCTCCCGACCCGGCACTCCCCCCTGCTGCCCCTGCTGCTGGTGCGACGCAGCCGCTCCACCCCGCCATGACTGTAGAAGAGACGTCTTGAGCTTCAGAATGTATTGATGTGAGCTTTGGTGGTGGGAGACGAGCTCCTCCCTTTCCAAAGGCTCTAAGGGCACCGTGACCTGTCTCAGTCTCAGTTGTTTGCCATCGTAGAGCTTGCTAGGAATGTAGACCGAGTTGGAGTCTGAGTCGTCAGTGAAAAGGTCTGGCCAACGATGAGAAAACATCGCCCATTTGACCTTGTGATCTATGAAAGCGAGAACATCAGAGGGATCCGGCCCAGGTTCCGTCTCTGAGTCTTGCAAGCCTGATGGGACATCGTGACGAGACTCGAGCTCATCCATGACGGATTGGATATGACCCCAGACTACCAGTTGGTTGCAAATCTCCATCCCCGTGAGGCGGAGTGGACTGGTGGGTGGCTCATTGAAAATGTATTCCTTAATTATATTATTTGCCATAAGATGGGGGCGGCTCTGGGGGGAAGAGGCATTGGACCTAGCATTCTCAAACATATCCTTTACTCACCTGCGAAGGAGCCTTCGAGCTATCGTCCCCAGGAGGTTTCTTCATCCGATCATTATCTTTGGCATTCGGTGCCAGCACCGCCGGTCCCTCAGTGGCCCCCTTATTTTCCTGGAATGGTTATGGTTTCTATTATACAGCACGGACGGAGGAGGCGCTCACTGGGGTGTCTTGCAGTGAGCGGACATTACTGCTGCCGCCCGCCTTTGGTTTCTGAACCACAAAGGTCAGGCATAGTACTCGTCAAATTCCTGCGGACTTGCCTTCTTGAGCCTCAGCATCGAGACTAGTACATAGCTGACAGGCATATAAGAGAAGCCGCAGCCTTCGTTGGATGGGACTTCAACTTACGAGTGTTCAAGTCGGCAAGAAGTAATCACGCTTTACCAAGGATCTCGACTTCGTGGGCGTGAATCTGAAAGGTGGTCCAGCCAGGATGAGACTCCAAGGAAATGTCCTGGCTGACAATGGAATAGGACAAAGTCCACTTTATATGCGTGTCGGCTACTACTCAGTGGGCAACCCCGACCCGGCCCAGACCCCAGCACCCTTGCCCTTGCCTCCACCCGTGACACGGCCCTCGCGGCTCTGCTCGCATCAGGAAATGGGGAGCCGGATAACAGCTCTGAGAAGCACCCATCTGATATGATTGAACGAGGTATGCGATGATCTTGAGCCTAGTCACGTTTCAAAGCTCTGCTACGTGGCATTACATAATCTGCAAACGATGGGAAATTTGATATTCATAGCAGCGTCCTGGTCGTCATTGCCTCACTGGCAGATCTGTGATGCTGGGCTTCAATCAACCAGCTCCCAAGCCTGTCCCAAACCCCTCTCCACTGGTACAACATACTCGTATATCACTCCCCTGTTCCCCTGTGCTTCCGCCCTGCTCAAAAACCTATCCTTGAGATCACTAAACAGTAGGTCTGAGGTTTCTTGATTTTTTGTGGCCTTTAGGTCCTCCTCATCGTTGATACGAAGGGTGTAATCCTTGGATGCCAAGATGTGTATATCATCACTTCCGATCATGACGAAGCCCCTTGGCGCATGGAGGCTCTGGTTGGCCGCGATGCGGGCGCGTATACAGAATCTCGAGCGAAACTGGGTTGAAACATGGATGGCATCACAATCTGCGTTTCCACAGACTAGACATGTACCATCGACACGGAAGTACCAGTACTTCTGCGTGTCGGATTGGGACCGTATGAAGTACCTGTTGGAAAGACATTCCGTCTAACACTAACAGATCCTCATGACACGAAACTCACCATCTGTCGCTGATGTGGTCCATGATCTTGATTGGTGGAGCGATGGACAGAATTCTTCCATCTCTGTCGTTGAGCAGCGTAAAGAACATCTTATCGAGGAATTCTCTGGCGGCAGGAAAATCGTCATGGGAGAAAAAATCAATACCCAATTCGTGACTAGTCGGGTAGTCGGTGTAAAACTGGGGGGAAATCCGTTTAATTTTTCCAGTCCAGGGACTAGGCTGAGTGGATATCATCCGCCACCACTCATCGGCTGCATCGCGGTTGACGAAGGTGAGGAGGTATCGCCCATACACATCATCCTCATGGTTCTTCCCGCTCTATAGTACGTCAGTGGCGACTCTGACTAGCAGGTGCAGGTGGACGATTGCTGACGTTTCTTTTGAGGTAGGCGTAGAATAGGCTCATAGCGGATTTGACTCGCTAACCTCTGACGAGGAATCCACTATTAAATACTTTCAAGTTCATGGTCTTGGCCTCTCCCAATGGAAAATCACACGAAACACTGAGGCTGACATGTAATTCCGGCCAATGGCACTTCTAGAAGACTTGAACATGGTTCAGGGTCATGATGCTGCGGATTGAACGTTTCCTCTAATAATACCCATCTCGGATTCATTGAAGTGCGTTATCTTTTGTGTCCAAGAACCGAGGCAACTGGCCAACGGCACTATTGGAAGACTCGCGCACGATTCAAAATCAAGATGCTGTGGATTGAATGTTTCCTCTGATAAGGCCCATCTCGGATTCATTGAAGTGCGTTATCTCTCGTGTCAGTCTGGTCCGATCCACAGCAGCTGATGTTCCCTTCCTTAGCGTCACCTCGACCATTTCTGGCGCAACCTTGATCATGTCCGTCACCGGGTTCTGTCGACTCAAGTTCGTCCCACAAACTGCCGAGCTTTTCCGCAACGACTCCAACTGTGATGATATCCGCGCTCCTGACACGCTCAACAAGGGTGAATGGGAAGTGCAAGGTGTATATCGTGCAGATTAAGCCGTCGCAAAGATAGAGACATCTGTGCATTGGCTTATGGCCATTTGAAGGAGAGGTCGTCCCCTACTACTGGAAATCTTGTCATCTATTTTCAAACTTCCTTTTCCTCAGACTAAAACAGACTCGGAACCTGGGCCCAGGTCCCGTTCTGACTTGACGCCTTCTCCGTTGATATGCATTGACCCACACCCTCTCTCAGGACGAGACACTTATCGTCGATTCAGTCATGTGTGCCTCCAAATAGACTCACGGGGAGTTGTCGCGCATTTTTGGTACCGAGTTGGTGGCCTACGTAAGACGAGGCACGAGCCGGCGTAGGATTTAGTCTCTGCGTGAGAAGCGAAGTGGCTCACCTTCCTTTCTCTTGCCCACTTCGCATCCCTCAGCGTAGCGTTCCGCTTCAGCGTAGTCCTAGTTACACTCCTTTTTCACACTCCCTTTTTATCCTAATCTTTTCTCGCTCATCACTATGCCCAATTTAATCAATCCGCACAATGCGAACCCACCTGACTACACAACTGATTGATATGCTGCCACGAGGCAGTCCCTTGTCGACGACCTCCATGCCACTCACGAGGAAGCCGCAGTTCAACTTGCTAATATCTGGCGCCAACAGAATGCCCTTGACTGCGAAGAATGGGATGCTCAGGAGGAAAGAGAAGCCCAGATTGCCCAGCAGGAAAATGAGCACAGATGACTCCAAGCCAAAGAACTTCGTCGGCAACAACAGGAGGAAATCAAGCAGGCTAAGCAGGATGAATGAAAGAAGAACTGCAGCAAATTCCTTGCCTACACAGATGTTCCTATGTCTTCTACTCCTCCCGTTATCCCTTCTCCCCTCATGCTGTGCAAGCTATGCAAAGGAGAGTTCTGCGAACTTTACTTTTTCACCAATAAGGGACTCGCCGATGCCCAGGTCACTTCCCATTCCACAGACGACGAAGCTCTCACATTAATCCAAGACGATCACAGTCTCCACTCGTTCATTCCTCTAGCTTCTGCCAAGGCCAAGCAGAATGTCATTGATGACAAAGATCTTTTGTGGATCCAGATTGATGAAGCCACTCCCCGTATCATTTGTGCAATGGAGGAATTTGGTTGGGACGAACTGCGCGTCCAATCACACATACAATTCTGGGTTGCCCTTGGCTTCCACAGCTGGCATCACCATCATGACGAATGATGCAAACATGCCCTCATCCACTACCAAGCGCTTGTGCAACAATGCTGGCATGATACCCTAGGTACCCCAAACTTGTTCAACCTCAAATATCTTCAACAGACCACTCTGGATGATATTCGATCCGAGATTGTTGACACTGCTGCATCCATCGCAGTGAGCAACGCCAAAGAGGCAAGTTTCCTTTCTCCCATTTTATCAAACTCACAACCCATACTGACGTTTGCCTCTCTCTCTTCCCCTTAACCTCCCCATTTGCCATGCACACACACACTTCCCCCCTCCCTTTTCCATAATTCTGCTCAATCCTCGGGCCCCTATGCCCAATTACAACCTCTCCTTCTCGGCTACATGCCACATTTCCTCGGGCCCCTACACCCATGTACACTCATGCTGCAATGCGTCATAACGTCCCTCTACGGACATCAGGCTACCGATCACCTCTCAACCCTCATTTCTTCCCTACAATCCTCACACCCTTCTATTTTCCATTCTGCTAGTTATTCCCACCAGCGTCAACCCAGCACCTCCAAACGCCCCCCATCATCACCTCCGCCCACTGGTGATACATCACATAAACGGGCCCGTTCCTTTCATTCCCAATCCCAACCATTCTCATCCAACACTGAACCCCTCCCGCCATGCTCAGTCTGTCTTAGCATCGAGCTGCACAGTGTCCCAGTTGCCGAGTGCAACAGAGACAAAACTTGGAACAACAAGTTTGATACCTTCGCCAAACGATCCAATAGACAACTGCACATTAAAGCCACGAACCAGCGCATTTGCACCAAATGGCAATGTAGAGAGAGCTGCATGCAAAAATGTTGTTTCACTCACATATGCTCTGGATGTGATTCACTCACGCACAGTGCTAACCAATGCTCTCGCACTTAGAAGTACCCGAGCTCAAACACCATATAAACCAGATTCCTGGGAACAAATGCTACACAGCGCAAACTTATTACACAAATATGGAGACATTCCTTGCAGACTTAGACACAGTTTCATAGTAGACTTTCCTAATATAACTCGGATTCAATCCCCTCCCAATTCCCCATCCATTGCCACATATCATATCCAGATGGATGAGATAGTACATAAAGAAATCATGAAAGGTAGATACATCGGCCCCTTCCCCCTTTCCCTTATTGAAGACATGATCAGTCTTTACCAAACTTCCCCCCTTTCTATAATTCCCAAGTCAGGCAAACCTGGAAAATTCTGCCTCATACAAAACTTCTCCTTTCCTCTATCGCCCAACCCCACTAACCCATCGCATTCTATCAATTCCCACATAGATGCTTCCAATTTCCTGGCCTCATGGGGCAAATTCTCTATAGTTTACCTTTTAATATCCTCCCTCCCCCCAGATTCTGAGGCTACTACACGAGACATAGCAGAGGCTTACCACACCATCTCCTTGCACCCATCCCAATGGCCTGCTGTGGTAATCCGCATCTCCCCCACCCATGGATGTATTGACACCTGCACCGCATTCGGTGCAACCCCATTGGCTGGCAGCTATGGCCATGTTGCAGATGCGGCAGCTGACCTATTCCATTTCCATGGCATTGGCCCCCTTGACAAATGGGTGGATGACCACATCTTCCTTAAGATCCCTGTTCAACACCGCATTGATTACAACGTCACCCATTCCATATGGCACGAAGTAATTCAAACAACATGACGGACACAAAGAAGGCAGCCACATTTGGTTTCAGGGCTGATCCCTCCCAGACGGCTCACATGAGGAATTCAATGATTCCTATGACCATCCCATTCAAGACCTATCGAGATCATCACCCCACTCAGACCACGACGCCTCCTTCACCTACAACTAGTGTTGTGCATGGCCCGGCTTGAAGCCCTGGACCAGGCTAAGCTGGGTCCCAATGAGCCGGGCCAAGCCGGGCCAATAGAGAGAGCTTGTGGGGGCTTGTGGCCTGGCTTTGATCTATTCACATTGGCTTGGGCCGGGGCTCCACGGCTTGGGCCAACTATTTAACTCATTGAAGTCCAAAGTTTTACCCAGTATTAGTATCTATTTACAAACAATGATGGGGCTATCTAATCCATACTTTTGGGATATTGCGCCTGACATGTCATGTTGTGTGCATCCAGCGTCATGTCCATCAGGATCGGAGGATGCTAGAGGGGCTGTGCACCCCAGTGCATGTCGCATGCATCTGGCGTTGTATTCATTGCCAGTGGGATGGGAGGAAGCTCAGCAGTAATGGCCTGGGGCATGCATGTCATGTGTGTCCATTGAAATGGGATGGCACTGCCAGTGGGCACGGGTTGTGTGTGTCCAAGCTGGGTGCAGTGGGTGGTGTTGATGCGCTGTGCTGGGTATTGGGCATCATGCCCGTTGGGATGGCCCAGATGGGAGGGTGCTGAGCATGGTGCATGTCGCATGCATGCCAGTGAGATGCTGGTGTTGTGTCTGTTAGGATGGGAGGGAGCCAGTGGGTGCACGTTGCATGTGTCCAAGTTGGGTGTGGTGGGCAGGTGTTGACATGTTGTGCTGGGTATTGTGCATCCAAGTCATGCCCATTGGGATGGGAGGGTGCTGGGTGAGATGTACATCGCATGCATGCCAGTGAGCTGGGTTGGGTGAGCAATGATGGGCGTTGCAGTGTCTGTTAGAATGGGAAGGCGCTGGGTGCACATTGTGTACGTCCAAGCTGGGTGTGGTGAGTGGCAACAGGCAGCATTGGTCCAATGTTGGGCATTGTTATGATAAGGGAGAGTGATGCTGGGCATTGAGTGTCATGGTGCACATGTTGTGTGTATGGCTATGGCATCATGGTCAGTGCTACGTCGTTGCAGTTGATACTGGATGTCGGACATTGGGGCATTGCACCTGTTGGGGTGCAGGGTGTTGGGCGGTGCAGTGAGAAGCCCCAGCTCAGGCAAAGCTGGGCTGGAGCTGAGCTGGGCCCTGCATTTAGGGCCTGGCTTGGATTTTCTGAAGCTGAAGCCCCTTGAAGCTGGGCCAAAGCCCCAGGCTCTGGGCCAAGCCGGGCCATGCACAACACTACCTACAACCTAGATGATATCGACTGCCCTCTCTGAATCTCTAGGCATTCCATGGGAAATCTTCAAAGACCAACCATTCAGCCATACCACCACGTATATTGGATTTGTTTGGAACCTCCAGTGATCGCACTGTATCACTCAGTCCTGGAAAAGCAGATAAGTACATCATGGCGATCTGTAACTGGAACTCATGTCCCACACACTGCCTCGAAGACATCAGAAAGCTATACGGTAAACTTCTTCACACCTCCTCGCTCATTCCGTCAGGCTATGCGTACCTAACTGGTCTGGAGTGCATGCTTGCTGTTTGCCATAAAAAACCCTTCCTCCCCCACTGACCAGACAAATCCATTGTAGAAGACCTCACCTGGTGGTTCAACACCATTTCTACAGGTGCTGCAATCCAATCCATCAGCCCCCCCCTTCTTCGTTGATATCTCTGCATTCTCAGATGCTAGCTCTGGCATCGGCCTTGGCATCATTGTTGGCATGCAATGGAGAGCCTGGAGGCTCCTCCCAGGCTGGCAAGAACAAAACGGCAAGCAGGACATTGCCTGGGCAGAAGCTATTGCCTTTGAACTCCTCATACTTTCCATCGCTCGCACATCTGATGCAAAAAGACACCTCCTCATCTACGGTGATAACACAAGCATCATTGAAAGCTGGAGAGTCGACAGACACCGCAACAATGCCATCAACACCATTTTCAAGCGGATCCACTCATTCCTGGCCAGCCGATCTTTCCTCCTTCTTAGCGTCATTGCTCGCTTCATCCCAAGCGAACACAATCCAGCAGATGCCCCCTCCCATGGCATTTACGGCCCCCCCAAACTCCTCCTCCCTCACATACCCCTCCCTCAACACCTTAGCGAACTTGTTGTTGATTTTTCCAACCCCACCCACCCACGAGAACTACATGCCCGTGCCAGTGGTACCTACCCTCCTGCTGCAGCCAAGCTCATCGATTGTCTCCAATGAAAACAAGACACAAAGAGCAGGCTACTCACTCATCAGTGCAGCGATGATGAGGCTGTTCGATACTCCCTCCACAACCCATAGTACACCTGTTTTACGTTTTAACAACCCACTCCCCTCCACTGCACCAACACTACCTCTTCCCAAACCTCGCCCATACAAACCAGACCTCACCCCTATCCCTTCCTCCCTATGCCCACATTGCCTGGCATGTTGACCTGCAAGAAACTTGTTTCATGCATGCACATACAGTACATAGCAAAGCAGTCACCCAAGAAGTGGAATTTCCACAGCCCTCTGTGGACCACACCCTTTGATACCATAGGGAAGGATAGCCCCTATCATGAGCTACATACCCCTATTTTTCCAGATTTTTCCACCTACTGGTTATTGAGATATTGATTAATCTCTCTAGTCAAACCCTTACACTTGCACATTTGTACATAGCAAACTATTTCTTTGATTTCTCTTTATTTATCTGATTACTTAGCTAAGTGCCAGTGAGACGAAGTGATCATGTGACCCTTAGCTACCATGTGACCTTGTCCCCATTAGTCTGTACAGCCCTGCACAGCATAGCCAGCCTCTTTGGCAGAGTATTCCAGATTTGGACTCTTTTGCTCAAAGTGCTTTCCCTTGGTGTGCCTGGGTTTGACAGCTTGTGCCTGGCATTAGTAAGCGATTGTGCCTTAATTTATAAGCCACCAAGCCCTCTGATTGGCTAGCATAGCCTCCTGTATTTATGTATATAAAGAGGAGTATTTTGGCCTGCAGAGGGAATCTCATCTTCTACCTCAGATAATCTCATCTGATAAGAGATCCCCTGGGAAACCTAATAAGACCTAATAAGGCAGGGTACCCCAGAGCGAAGAAAATAGGAGTTTAGAACTACTACTAGGCTATTAGGACTTGTACCTAAATAAAGGACAAGTATCTAAGACTATCCTTTTGGGAGAAACCCCTTTTGGGCAACAAAAGGCATCTGGTCCCTATTAGTAAGCAACCTAAGCATCCTGTAGTACCAAATAAGGGCTACACTTTGCCTTTCTAAGCCAAACTTGCCTGCTCCTTAGATAAGACAATAAAATTGAGTTACATAACCTTTCTGAGTCTACTAAATGTACCGTCAAGTTAACTACCAACCAAGAACTAAGCATCTTGACATCTCGACATCCCAGCATATTGCCAGATTACTCCACCATCTTGACATCTAAACTTCTTGCCATCTAGATGTCATATTCCTAGAGGCACGTTAGAACTACCTCCCTATAGGCGTCCTACTACACATTTGTTACAGTTACTACCCTAAGGGGTTTTGCAAGTTTCCTATACACAAATCATTAGTGTTAGGCAAGACATAGGCCAAGTTTCTAAATTGCCCACCTCTCATACTATCCAAGTACAAGCTTTTACAGTTGCTAGCCAACCTATTGCCATTAACTTGACCCCATTAGGTGTGTGATTCACCTAGGATCACCTTTACTAACCAGACTTTAGGCTGAAACCATCTTTAACAACCAATCTGTAAACTTATGTGAAGGATTGGCGAACAAACCACGGCTCCTGGTACACTATATCTCCCCTTTTATCTGGAACTATTTCCATTACCTCTAACTCTGCCAAGGGTAGACTTCTTGTACTTCCCTTGAGCAAAGTGTTCTAGCCCATGGAGACAAGACACGTTGTCTGGGGACCACCATTTTTTTGGTTGGTTCTTCATCGTCTTGTCTAGAAGGAAGACAATGGCAGGGGGACGGATGAGGCACTGTACAAGGTGAATGACCTGTAAATGTCTCGCTCACTCTCCCTCCTCACCCCGGCGGCTGTCACTGATGATCAATTTACTCACACGACAACGTCATTCCAGGGAAGGCCAGTGGCGGGAGGTCCTCATCGCCATGGTCCAGTGCCAAATCGAGAGGTGGCTGTACCATGATGCCAAGAGGCAGTTCACAGGAAAGACGAACATGGGCATTATGAGGAGTGTCCTGCTCAACCAGGCCATTGGATTCACCAAGCAATGACAGGCCGTCCCAGCACCATGAATGGGGCAGGGACCCAAACAGGACTCTGAGTCACACCCATACTTGACCCCAACCTCAACCTCGACTGGAAACAGGAACAGGAATGGGAATGGAAATGAGGATGAGAATGAGAATGAGAACTATTGGGACAATAGATATCCCGATTATGCAGGGGCAAGAAGGGATTATGGTATCAGTGGGAGTTACTCACTGATTGGTTATGGATGGTAACAATAGATCTTCAGATGAGAGCAATAGGTGGGAGGACTACTGCTCAAGTGGTTCTAAGTGAGAGGAGGGAGCAAAGAACTTGATTGACAAGATAAAGAAAGACGGGCTTAAGGCCTGGTTTTATAGTGTTCTACACTACCCATGAAATGTAATGGGAAAGGAACATGTGTCAAGTATGAAACATGTAAGAGAATGTGAAACGTGTATCACATCTTATGATATTATGAAACACCAGATAAGGATGATGTCATAGTCTAGACCATGAGATAAGAAAGAACTTATCTATATGTGATGAGTAATATGGAATAGTGTAAGAATAAGGTCAAAGACCGATCTAGAACTGGTATCAGGAAATGAAAAATAAGATAAGAAATACCAGAATTCTCAACAAGAACAAGAACAATTTGGCATGGGGCATGAATGCTGGCGAGATTGCATACTGTGTCCACACACCACCTCCAGCGCAAGGTGAGCCTGTGATTTGCCCATGATCCAACCATGCGTTCCCACAGCTGAGTGGTCTGGCAGGCTCCAGCTCAAGCTCGGGCAGCTCCATTGATGTTGGCTGGGGCTATTTCGACTTTGGCAGCAGAAGTGGCACGCCCGTTGGTGTGCCACCAGTGAGTCTCTCGGTGTGTTTGTGCATGCCAAATTACTTACTGACCCCCATGTGCTCTACTATAGAAGTCGGACAAGGACGTTCTTGTAAAAGTCTATGGATCGTTTGTGTGTCCAAATGAGGAGATTGAGCTGAAGGTGCTCTTCATCCAGCTCATCCAGGCCAGCACCACCATGAATGGTTTGACAGGCGAATGGCAGGCCAGCACCCGCCAGCTCATCGAACAGCTGCATGCAGAGGTAGGTGACATCGAAAGTGAGCCCCATCTACCTCATTCATGTTGTTCAAATCCCATGACTCACTCATGTGACCGACAGGTGCAGTGGAGATTTCATACTCTGCGTCCAAAGCATCTGAATATGCCCAACAGCTCATTGCTGCAATGCCAGACACCAATGTGCTATGTGCAGTCTCCAATACCCCTGCTGTGCACGTCACTGTGGACAACACAGTTACAGTCATGGTCGCATACAATGACAAGGTGGGCAGGCAGGCTGTCGCCATGTGCCCTCCACTGCCACAGCTGCCACAGCAGCCAACACCAGGCCCATTGTCTGCCACTGTCCCACTGGCACTAGAGAGTGATGCCTCTCTGACGGTGACCTGCACCAAACTGTTTGGATGCGGATACATAGTTATTGTATATGTGATGCTAGACATTTGACCCGAGATTTGAGTTTTTACTATATTCCCACGGTCCAAATGCTTAGCTAATTGAAGGACATATAGACCATAGTGTCTAGAATATATCTCTATTTTTCCTTATTTGTTCATTCACAGGTTGTGGGGAAACAAAATGATTTCTCCCAACATACTTTTATTACTACCTACAAGTACATAGCAAACCATTTTCTTAATATCTCTTTTACCCTTAAGTACTTAGCCAAGTGTCAGAGAAGCAATTGGAGCATGTGACCTTGCACAGCATGAGTCATAATGAGTCACAGTGAGTCAAATGAGGACTAATCAAAGCACTGCCCCTAGACTAGCAAAATAATCATGTGACCTGCACAGCATGAGTCATAATGAGTCAGCATGAGTCATGATGAGTCATTGCCAAGCCAAAGGCTATTTTTAGCTCATTGCAAGTCATTTTCTGACAGGATGAGTTAAAGTAAGTCAGTATGAGTCAATATAAGTCATATTTTGGCACAGCCACCTCGGAACCGAAGGTAGCACAGCCACATGTAAATTACTATATAAGGAGCGCGATTCAGCCCCATTTAGACAGTTCAAAATTTTAGAGATAATTTCAATAGAACTCAATCAACGAGTGCTCACAAGTATATCCCTCTACAAACAGACAGTGAGGCTGTGTAGAGTAGTTCCCACGCTATAAATAGAGCTACTTAGACCCATAGTTAGGAGTATACTGAATTCCTTAGGATAGGGTCAGTTAGAATACCTTTAGGGAGAAAACTCCAGAGCAGGCAACTAAAGGGAATAGATCCTCAGCTAGTAGGGAGACCTAATAATTCATTAGTACCTTGGGAAAGGGTCGAGTTGAGCATTTAAGCTGATTGCCAACTCCTTAGTGCATAATAGAATCAGTTTAGGAAAGACTATTCTGTGTGTCTAAGTGACGTGTGAGAATCAGTAGTGAGAGTAAAGCGTATTGATACTACCTACCCAATTGAGCATTCCTAATCGACTGGAGCTAATTGGAAGTCATTGAGAGCACATTTTAGGGAAGTAACCCTAGTCGCTACAAAGTATCCTTCTAGCAACCTGAAAGTTGTCTAGACCATTCTCTAACTAACTATAGTACATTTCATATACCATCCCAACAGAAACCAGACCCTTAACGTGTTGCTGAACCCCAATCCCCTCAACCTCGTTGAAGATTGATGAACAAACCACGTGCCTGATAGTCAACCCTTTTCTATGAGATTGATACTTGTTTCTAGTACCAACTTGACCAGGGAAGAGTACTCTCTTTACCTTGCTTCAGATTTACTATCCGTGGAAGATAAGATTGGTTATCTGATAAGCATTTCTTAGCATTTCTACTGATCTTATCTAGAAAGAAGACAATGATGCAGTAGTTGATTACTGAAGCTGAGAAAGACACCCACTATGCATCCTTCAAGGCCAGATGACACCATGTGCAGATCAATCCAGGTGTTGTTTTATCCTGGCAGTTCACGGTGGAGTTCAGCAAGAAGCATAGTGGAATGCCATTCCCAGTGACCCAGCTGATCATGGGTGTCCTCTGCCCTCACCCTGTCATAACCCTTCACTCAATGATACTGACATATGCTGCAGGTTGGTAGCTGCAGCTGCAAGCATCCTATCAGGATCAAAAAATCTAAGGTCCAGCAAGCACTCAGCATCAGCTCGAGCTGGATATCAGATGCACAGCATGCTGTGATGCTTCTATGCAAATTTAGGGAAGGTGGGACATCATCTTGCCAGGATGTGATTGCAACTTGCATGTCTACTACTGAGGATAACAGGATGGGGGCTCACGCACTTTTGGAGTACCTAATGGGGCAAGATGATTAGATTTTGAAAGCACGCAAATTATATATGGGCCAATTGTATGTACAATACAGGGATGAGTTCAAAGGCCAATGAAACTATCAGCTTAAGACTACTACTTCAAGTAAAGTCCATGCAGTGAGATGTCAAGGGTAATTGTTGGCAGCATCAAGTACTGCTTGGAAGCCTGCACCTTTGTTTGCCTGCAGGTAGTCACAAAAGGCACAGACCTTGTTGAGGTATGCAGGATCTGCCTCATATTTTTCCTTCAAAAAATGAAAGGCAAGGGGGACACCCCAGTTGACCCTCGATGATACCTGCTCAATCAGTGCAATGACCTTTGCATGTCGCCCACCTTCAGTCTTCAGTCCCCTTGCATTTTGCCACCACTTGGCACCCCACCTGTTCTTCAGCTCGCATGTTGAAAGGTGACCATTCAGGCCATCCACATGCTCAATCTACAGGTTAGTGATTACACTAACTGGCTGATAGTAGTAGACAGGGAGCCAATCATCACCCCTCCATTCTCATCCATGAGCATCCAACTTTGTACAGCCATATTTCATGGTCAGCTGGGCCCATTTCTCTGAGCATGGATCACCATGACTTGAGGGCAGTGTGGGGTCAATGACTGGGCTGCCAGCACCAGCAGAAGGATTTGCAACAATGACAGACGGACTTGACATGGACAAGCTGCCTGAGGTGTGATTGAAAATGTCATTCAAGTCAGTGCTGGCAGGCAGGTGTATGGTAATGGCATGGGGCTGGCAATGATTGTGGGCCTGGGGCATGCATGGGGGCCCTACCAGGGTAGGAATTGCAGTAGCATGATGTCAAATCCATCCTAAATTTGAGACCCAGAGATGTGAGGAAAATATACTGACCCTTGAACTGGGAGGTGACCCAGCTCTTGCTGTGATGGCTCCAGGCCTTTGGTGTATGTGCAGGCTCAGCAAGGAGAACATTCTGGCCCTCAAGGTATATCCATACCTCGGCATGCAAGGTCTTACTTTCAGCACACTGAGCTTGCTGCTCAAGTGTCAAGGTTGTAACTAGGCCTCATAGGCTACAGATTACATGCTTGGGCAGGTTTTTGAAGGCAAGCCTGGCCTCCCCTTCTGCCTGAGAAATGTCATTGATCAAGGCCATTGTGAATTCCTTGAAATGGAGGGTGTGTTACGGTTTTTCTCCTTTCTTCTCGCCTTTATCTCTTTTGCTTCCCATGACGAATACATCTTTTCTTAGGTCTATTTTGGACAATATGGGACAGTAGGTCTTCTTGTAATTAGTCCGATACATTCTACGTTTGTTCTTCTTTGATTTCTTCTATCGTTTTCCTTCTTGTTCTTCAGACAGCTATCTCCTTGGCCGATTCTCTCATATCGGCCTCGTAGTTCCTATCTCTCACATATTACTGTGGATGACACTGTCCTCTTACATCATCGTTCCATCTCCTTCTTCCATGTTCTTTGATGATGCATCTCCTAGTACTTATACCCACCTGTTGTGTACTTGTATTCTTTACACTCGTTCTATGCAATACTAGTGTACTCTTGTGTCCTGATGTCCGATCAACTCAGACCCTCGTCCCTCGTCTTTCTCTTCGAATCCTTGACCCTTGTCCCTCGAACCTTAGATCCTTGATCTTATTACTCTCTCAGACGTTGTGTCTCTTCGTGAGTACCTCCTGAGAAGTATTTGTTCAAGGTTATCTCTTTGTGTATGCTACACATAACAAAAGAACGAGTGTTTTCTTTCGTCCCTCCTATTCAGGAGTAGGACACCCCCTCAAGCAACATTTCCTCCCACACTGACTGCGCCCTTCACCTACGCTACAGGCTACCACCAGACAACGAATCCTCTGATATCGACATCGATTTCCAAGACCCAGAATCCACTGAACCCCCTCGTGCCACCGTAAACCCATACCAAGTTCTTACCCCAGTACCCCCTCGCTCCCTAGGAACTCCCAGACAACCTTGAACCCCAGCACCCCCTCGTACCCCAGCAAATCCCGTCCCATGTCCTGCGCTCCCACAGAACTTAAGGCAGCCCTCCCCGCTGACTTTTCTGGCGAACCAGCCGATGCTACACGATGGATCAAGGCCATGCATGCATACTTCGCTATCAACAAAGATATTTACACCCTCAATTCCCAGTGAATCATGACCACGTTAAACAAGATGAGTCAAGGATGTGGAGTCTCCTTCTCCAAAATGTGGTATGACAAAATGGCCGACATCAATGCCAATCCTGCAGATCTAACATTTGACAAATTCACCAAAAATTTCGAGTCCATCTTCTTTCCCTTCGACACCAAAGCCACCGCTCGTCACAAACTCTTGAAACTTATGCAGAAATCTTTCCGTCGTCCTGATGGAGTTCATGACGATGGATTCCAAAAGTATATCACTGATTTCCAGAATCTTTCTTCCTGTGCTGGAATCACCAACGACATCACCCTCATTGACCAGTTCTCTCTGGGACTGGACCAACAACTCACCACCATGATTCTTTCTATGGCAACTATCCCCACAACCAGTTAAAGAATGGATTGAGAAAGCGAAAATGTTCCACGCGCAGAAGATGCACATCCTCGCCTTGAAAGGAGGCAGACCCCCTATGTTCCCTCGTCCATCCTCTTCCCACAATCCAAATGCCATGGATGTTGATGCTGTCTCACTCTCAAAGCTAAACCCCCAGGAACGTGCCAAGTGCATTCGAGATGGCCGATGTTTCCACTGCTGCAACACGGGATATACCGCCAACCAATGCCCGAAACCAAGGAACAATTTCTCTCCCCCCTCTACCTCTCATCCTCAGAACATTCATACTACTGAAACAGCACCTGCTCCCTCCTCCCCCCCCGTCATAACTCCTTCCGCCCTCTCTTCTTTCATCAATTCCCTTAAGACTCAGGGAAAAGATGAAGGCGAAATCCTTCAGGTCCTCCAAATGTGTTACGAGGAATCTGAACCCACGAAGGAGAAAGTGTCTGTCATGAATACTAGTTAGGATTTTTAAACCAGGAAGTCGTATCGATGTCTTCTTCCCATGACCTTCACCATGTACTTGTAGCACCCTGCAATGAACGAACTCTTTGTTTCCCTGTAAAACTACAAGTTGGAAACCAAACCATCGTAACCACTGCCCTCATCGATTCTGGAGCCACCGGAAACTTCATTGACCTAGGACTTCTCTCTCACATGAACTTCCCCATGCAACGTCTTCCTAGACCTGTCAAGGCATACAATGTTGATGGCACTCTCAACAAGAAAGGCACCATTCTTTGGAAGGCCAAACTCATAGTCCATATCATCAAATGGCCTGAATACATTGAACTGATGGTTGTTTCTCTCAAACGTAAACAAATAATCTTAGGCATGCCATGGCTTAAGACCCGAAACCCTCTGATCAATTGGAAGTCTCACACCCTCTCATTCCCTCAATCTCACCTCGTAACTCCTCCTGAAGAGGAACCCCCCCGATGTTATCTCCTTCGTCTCCTTGACCTTGATGTTGATCAAGAAATTTCCTCCCTGTTCACTGAATAGTATCTTGATGGAGTTGATGCATCTCCTAGTGAGTACCTCCTCCAAGAATCCAATGGCAAGATGATCAACAAGATCACACTATTCACTCAACTTGCCCAAGAGAATAAACCTCTCAAAACTTCTCTCCCTTCTTGGTGCAAGGACTTCGATGATGTCTTTTCCGAAAAGACTTATGACCAACTCCCTCTGCATCGTTCCTTTGATCACACCATTGAACTCAAGCCTTCCTTCATCCCGAAAATTGCCAAAGTTTACCCACTCAACCCAAAAGAACAAGAAGCATGCCAAGCCTTCATTGACGAACACCTTAAGACTGGATGAATTATCCCATCGAAATCACCTCAAGCCGCACCATTCTTCTTTGTTCCAAAGAAAGATGGATCCCTTCGCCCATGTCAAGACTATCAATATCTAAATTCCCACACCGTCCAGAATGCATACCCGTTACCCCTTATTCCCCCTCTTATTGACCGGATGAAAAACTCCACCTGGTTCACTAAATTCGATATTTGTTGGGAATATAACAATGTTCAAATCAAGGAAGCTGACCAGTGGAAGGCAGCGTTTATCACTCCATATGGACTCTTTGAACCCACAGTCATGTTTTTCGGCTTTTGCAACGCCCCTTCCACCTTCCAGGTGTTTATGAATCATATCTTCGCCGACATGATTGCTGAAGGCTGGCTCGAAGTCTACATGGACAACCTTGGCATTCACACAAATGGCGACCTTGCTCTCCATCATGAATGAACCTGACGTGTCCTCTCTCATCTTCGTGAACATAATCTTTCTCTCAAGTTATCCAAATGCACTTTCGACACCCCTCACATCAAATTCCTTGGAATGATCATTGGCCAAGGCCAAGTCATGATGGATCCCATCAAAACTGCCACCATTCATGACTGGCAACCCCCCACTTCTGTCAAGGGCATTCACTCTTTTCTTGGTTTCGCTAATTTCTATCGGAAGTTCATTCCCAACTTCTCGAACACCGTCATTCCTCTTACCTTGCTCACCCAGAAAGACCAACCTTGACTTTGGACCCCTCTCCAACAATGTGCCTTTGATTCTTTCAAGACCACCTTTTCCACCTCTCCTGTCCTGGCTATCCCCGATGTCACTTGCCCTTTCTCTATTATGACAGACACCTCTCTTCTGGCTGCTGGTGCTGTTCTTCTCCAGGCTGATGCCAATGGAGATCTCCATCCCTGTGCCTATTTCTCCCGCACATTCACTCTTGCAGAACGTAACTATGATATTTATGATCGTGAACTCCTTGCTGTCATTCTTGCTCTCTCTGAATGGCGTCATTATATCCTCAGAACTACTCACCTCATCACTGTTATCACTGATCATAAAAACCTTTCTTACCTCAAAGACCCTCAAAAACTCTCCCGTCGGCAAGCTTGCTGGTCTCTTTTCCTTCAAGACTTCGACATTCTTTGGAAAGTCCTTCCTGGCACTCAAATGGCTCCTGCCAATGCTCTCTCTCATCGTGATCCTGTTGATACTTCCCAAGACAATGTCGATTCTTCTATTGTTCCTGATCCCATAGTTATTAATGCTTTGAACCTCACCCTGGCTTCTCACATCTGAAATTCTTCGTCTTCCGATCCTCTTGTCCTTTGTGCCCTTGCCAACCTTGATGACGGTTCACCCTTATTTCCTCATTCCTCCCTTTCTGATTGGTCCTTTGATAATGGACATCTCTATTTCCATGGTCGTATGTATGTTCCTCTGTCATCTCATTCTGCTCTTCTCCATTCTATTCATTCTTCTCCACTTTCTGGCCACTTGGGTCGTTTTCGTACTAAGGCCATTCTTGAACGTGATTTTTGGTGGCCTGGTCTTTCTTCCTTCATCTCTCATTTTGTCGCTGGGTGTTCTGTTTGCCAACAGAACAAGGTCCTCACCCACCCGATGACTCCACCCCTTCTTCCCATCTCTTCCTCGTCTTCTCTGCCATTTCACCAACTCTCTGTCGACCTCGTCACCGATCTCCCCCTCTCCCGCAGTTTTGACTCTTTGATGGTCGTGGTCGACCATGGCCTTATGAAGGGGGTAATCCTTGCTCTGTGTTCAAAAACCATTGATGCTAAAGGAATAGCCCAACTCTTTTTCAATTATGTGTTCAAACGCTTCAGCCTCCATGACTCCATCATCTCTGATCATGGCCCACAATTCGCCTCTGCCTTCGCCAGAGAACTTGCTCACCTTCTCAAATACGATATCCGCCTTTCTACCGCCTATCACCCCCAAACTGATGGGCAAACCGAATGAACCAATCAAGAGATCAAAACATATCTTTGCATCTTTTGCGCCCATAACCCTCATGACTGGGTTAACTTCCTAACTTCCGCCAAATTTATTCACAATTCCGTTCCTCATAGCTCCACGAAAACATCCCCTTTCTCCCTTCTCTATGGCTATGAACCCCGTGCTTACCCCACTCTTGGAAAAATGTTTATCTTCTTTGGAACATGCCTGAAAGGAAGTCCTTGCTGCACATGAGTTCGCTTCGTTGGATTATGATATCCCGCTCCTCTCGCATGTTCTCCCCCTGGAAAGTAGGCGATAAAGTATGGTTGGAAGCCACTCATCTCCGCCTCAGGATATCCTTCCTGAAAACTCACCCCCAAATGCCATGGACCATTCGAGATCTCTCAGGTCCTATCCCCCCTCACTTACTGACTCCATCTTCCTCCTGCATGGAAAATCCACGATGTATTCCACACCACTCTTCTATCTTCTTATTGCCAGACCGAAGCACATGGTCCCTCCTTCTTCTGACCTCTGCCAGATCTCATTGGTACCGAAAAAGAATACAAAGTGGATCATATTGTGTCACACAAAGGATCACGAGGTCGCCTGATTGTACCTGACCACATGGAAGGGGTATTCTTTGGCCGAAAATATGTGGGAACCTGAAAGTAATCTCCATCATGCTCCCACCATTCTTTCATCTTATAAACAAACTCATCATTTATCTTGATTTCCCATCTCATTCTTTCTCTCTACTCGGGAAGCGATGTCTCTTCGTGAAGTACCCCCCCAAGTATATGCTTTTCTATGACTTTCTCTTTCTCAACAACCAATATGTCATTTCTTTCTTCTTCTGCTGCACCTTCAGTCATTACCTTCTTCTTCCTCGTCTACTTCCCCAGTTGCATTCCAGGCAAGTCTCACCTACCTTATTACCCATCTCTGCCACCCATACGCTTTACACCGCCATCCTTGCAAACCCCGTCCTTCTCCGTGCTGTTGAGGCCCTCCCTTTATATGAAGAAGATGTCGTTACTCAAGAATTAGTTCGTCTTTTTCATGAGATATTCAGTACTCAACGGTATCACTTCCAAGCAGCCTCCAGCAATCTCCCAGCCGAGTTTGGTCTTCCTCTTCGCCTTCATTTGGATGCACTTCCCCAGCAAGTTCTTTCTATTCTCCATCTTTATGGTTTTCATCAATACGTTGAACATCTTTCCCCCTCCAGTCATTTACCCCACCTTTCGTCACATCTACCTCTCCCTGCCGATGGCTGATTGAGACCGTTACCTTGAACGAGCCCAATTACCTGCCATTGCTGATTCCCCACCTCCTACTCCAATACTGCCTGTTCCCTCTCACGCCCCTGCTCTCATCACTCGAATCTCCTCCCCTACTTCCTCCTCTACCTCCTCTTCCCCTACCACTGTTGAGGAAAATCCCAAGGATCTGAGAGCCTGGTCCACTGCAGTAGACGCAGTCCATCGGCATCTCCCTGATGGTAGTTGTATTCTATCCTCCCCAGCTTGTGTCATGCCAGTTCGCCCTTGTCAACCCGCCTCTGCCCTCTCCAAGTGCTTTCAGTGTCATCGTCTCAGTCATTATCGAGAAAATTGTCCAGATTACACCTGTCCACACTGTCACCAGTCCACCCCAGGTCATCCTCAGTCCTCTTGCCTTCACATCCAATGCGACTTTTGCCATCATTGGGGACATGGACATTGCTTTTGCCCTAAGCGAATATGCGGCCATTGTAATCAACATGAACATGTGGCAGACGATTGTCCATTTGAGGCGCTATCCTATGAGCAATCCACCATTCTCTTCGGCCCTTCCTCCATCCCCTGCGGCGAATCGACCTAACAGTATTTTTATCGAACCTGGAGTTTGATTATACGAAGGGGGTAATGTTACGGTTTTTCTCCTTTCTTCTTGTCTTTATCTCTTTTGCTTCCCATGATGAATACATCTTTTCTTAGGTCTATTTTGGACAATATGGGACGTAGGTCTTCTTGTAATTAGTCCGATACATTCTATATTTGTCCTTCTTTGATTTCTTCTATCGTTTTCCTTCTTGTTCTTTAGACAGCTATCTCCTTGGCCGATTCTCTCATATCAGCCTCGTAGTTCCTATCTCTCACGTATTACTACGGATGACGCATTCTCTTACATTATCATTCCATCTCCTTCTTCCATGTTCTTTGATGACGTATCCCCTAGTACTTATACCCACCTGTCATGTACTTATATTCTTTACACTTGTTCTACACAATACTAGCGTACTCTTGTGTCCTGACGTCCAATCAACTCAAACCCTCATCCCTTATCTTTCTCTTCAAATCCTTGACCCTCATCCCTCAAACCTTAGACCCTTGATCTTATTACTCTCTCAGGTGTTGTATCTCTTTGTGAGTACCTCCTGAGAAGTATTCGTTCAAGGTTATTTCTTTGTGTACACTACGCGTAATAGGGTGTTGAACAGCCAGAACCAGAAAATGGAAAAGTCAAGATAATGGGCATACAGCATAGCACAGTCCTATAGGATGACAGTGTGGAACCATTAGAGTACAGATGGGAACTGCTTCAGGACGATGTCAATGGCTAGGAGTGATTGGCAGGCACACTCTGAAAGCTGGCACTGAGCATTCTCGACAAATGGAAAGATGTCTTTGGCAAGGTCTGGTGGAAGTACTGTTCCGGCAGCCCAAGACAAGGTAGTAAGGCTACAAGATGCAGAATGGACCACTGCACAAAAGTGCATGCTCACCAAGGTGATCTCTGAGAAGCACATATTCCTCAGGTCATCTGGCATTGTACATCACTGCACCCATGAGCACATCCAGCAGGAAAACCCGGTCATACACAGATGTGAACGAGCCACTCTCATTCCAGCCACCAAGAGCTTTTGTGCTGCTGGCACTGGCACCATGTGCCCTCACTGTGTGGGCTGCATAGTGACAGCCAGTGTGAGTTTTCTTCATGATATTGATGTTGTTCTTCTTGTGAATCACTATGATGTGGTTATGGTGGTCTGGACTGGATGTCAGTTCACTCTGTGACAAGATGGAGTTGACCTACTGTTGTATGACATCTCCCTACTGGAGATTCCAGCATAGAAGATAAAGTGGTGATACCACTCCCTATATCCATACTCCCCACAGTCCTTCTACACAAAGTCGAACGTGAAATTGGATGGTGGATGATGCAAGACATGGAAATGTGCAAAGAAGAGCAGTGCAACAGCACCAATAGGACAAAGCTCAACATGGTAGTGCCAGATGACCCCATGCTCATCCACATGACCATGCTGGTTGTGTTTTGCATTGTCTGCAAGGACAGCAAGAACCTGTCCTCAGCATCATCCTCAGTATACTACACTCTCACAGTATGGGGCACCGGCCAATATACCTTGATATTTGCTGTCTGTTCCAAGGGCACCACCGTCCTGAAGAGATCAGACCACTGCAGTATGCAGGAGTTCTCTCCCTGAAATGTAGTTGTCAAGGAAAAAAGCAGCATGGCATGGTCCCGCAACCCGATGAAGATAGACTGTGCACCAGAGAAATCTGCAAATATCCAGAGGAAGCATCTCCTGAGCTCCTCCTCTGTATATGAGTCTGCAGTACACATCCGAATGATACACCATACATTGTCATTCAGCAGGGTTTCATCATGGGCAGGTGAAGTGAGACTAACCAAACATTGTTCCTACAGTCTTGATTGCCTGGGATTTCACCACCCAACTGGGTCCGTTGTGCTTTGAGGCAGATTCAAACACACGGATGTAGGAGTCCTTGTACAGAGGTACCTGTATCTCATGATTGGGTGGATGCTTGTACTCATGATTGAGCTGGTGCTTTTCCAGGGTGTTGATGACCTGGGCAATGTGTGACTTGCCCAGCGAGGAACCCTCAATGGTGTTAGACTTGCTATCCCACTGGTACTGTGGTTAAGCATGTGAGCACCATTGACATGGCAGGGAAAATCACCAACCATTTCACACATCAACTCATGATGGAGGAACATGGCCACCTTTGCAGCAGTGATGGGAAAGGCAGGAATCACAGCCCTCATTGGGTCCTTCTCAATGGTACATGCCTGTGCTGCATCAAACCATATCTTATATTGTAGTTGCAGACCTATGTAACACTGGTAGCTTTTTGCCATACCTTTGTCCTCCATCTCTTTTTCTCCAATTCTTAGTTGAACCTTGTGGGTCTCTTGCTCAAGCAACATCATTGAGCACTATGTGCACAGTGAGGGCAAGGGAGCTGGAATGGGGACGACAAATGATGAGACCAGCTGCTCAGCACATTGCAAGACTCAGAGCTGCTGCATCATATCCTCTGCAGCCACCTGAGGGCTGATGATCTCAGTCACAGCAGCATCAGATGATGAAGGGCATGAGTCCATTCAGGGCCACTTTGTGTTGGATTGAAGGTCTGTTGGTGGTGGTGATGTCGCCATGCAACAGAGAGCTGTTGTCATCATCATGAAAGTGCAGCAGGTTGGTCCACAAAGATGACGGTCATGGCAGAATTCAAGCTATAAGCACAGGTCAAAAAGTCGGTGGATGAGAAAGAGGAGTAACTGAAGTCCATTGATGGAGTTGGCCCTCAAATTGGACTGTCAAGCAAACCAAGGAGCATAACTAACAAACAGCAAACTTGGTGTAAGTGAAATGCAGAGAGAATGGGCATTTCAGAGAAAACACACCTGTATGAATGTCAATATTTGTCCCAGAGTGCAGTGCACCATGACAGATGGCTTCCACTGGATGGCCACTGGGACCAAAATCCTTGTGAGATTGTACCAACTACTGCATGAGCCACTGGTAAAGAGACAGTCACATACTGGCTGCATCAGCAATGCAATGTGAATGTTCATTGTTCATGAGGCTCACCTGTAGCAGTTGCTCAAAATCTGTGATGACATGTGCATGCATGTGTGAGCAGCCTTCATGCAATCTCACAGGTCAAATGGGAACTTTGATTGATTGTTTCTCTTTGACCCATTGCATCTAAAGTAGACGATTGGATGTAGTCGCTCTTGTACATTTTTCATGATGGCAGGTTGCCGAATGGAGTGATGCATTTGTATTCAAAATGGGCAATCAGAAGTTGCCACTCTCCTGTGTTCCTTGCGATGGTGAGCTGCCAAATGGAACAATATAGTGAGAATGTCTGAAAGGGATGATCAGACATACCTGATTTCATGTGTTCTTTGTGATGGTATGTTGCTGAATGGAACAATACAGCATTTGCATTCAAAATGGTCGATCGGACATTGCCACTCTTGTGCATTCTTTGTGATGGTGAGCTGCCAAATGGAACAATGTAGTGAGTGTTTCTGAAAGGAACAATCAGACATGCCTGCTTTTGTATGTTCTTTGCGATGGTGTACTGCTGAACAGAATAATACAAAGGAATGGGGTTGGGTCTGGCCATCATTCCATTCATTGCAATCACCAATTGCTATAGGGAAGGTGAGGACACGGACAAGAGAGGTGAATGTGAAGACCAACCTGATTTCCTCCCCCCCTTCCATTTCATCTGTTGGAGATGAACAGAAACACTGTTACGTCTGATTGCCAGCTGTCGAGAAAACAGGTTGGCAACAATTGCAGAATGAGGGGCTCGGATTGGCTTACCTGTGTGATCCACATCATATCGTGGACAGATTGGAGATGTCATTCACGACTGAGTAAATGGCAGGCAACCTTTGGCAGCAATGGGAATAGGGCACACACACCATTCATTACCATCACAAGCTGGCAAAGAAAACAATCAGTAACGAGATAAAAATGAAATGGAAAATCACCTCAGGCAGCAATGGAAGCAAGGTGCACACACCGTTCATTGCCATTGCAAGCTGGCAAAGGGAATGATCAGCAACAATGGACGGAGAGGCGGAGTGCTCATCAGATGAAAGCCAAAAGGAACTCAAATGGGTTGTGCACGCATGACCCCCCACAACCTCGTACTGTTACAAGGATGCTGACAATGAGGCCACCTGCATGTGCCACTTTGAGGAATGTATGCTGCATCATGCATTAAGTGCCTCACTGATCCCATGGTGGAGCACAATGGGAAGGAACAGAGAGAGGCCGACAGGCCACACGAGTGTGGGCGAGTGGCAAGCTGACATCAGCACCCACCCTAAAATGGGAAAAGGGGGGGTGGGAAACCTGAACATTCCCATACCAGAGCAAAAGGCATGTACTAGCATGGTGACCTCAGCTGGAGTCATGTGGGGTTGCCAGGAGGTCACCAGTGGGGTCACCATGTCCTGGCGTGACTCCAGGTATCTCCCATATACAATTGAGGACAACCCAGATCTGATGGTATTCATTTCATAATCAACAAAATGAGCAGATGGTCTTGAGAGATCAAGCACAATAATTTTGTTATTTTCAATTTCAATTATTTCAAGTCATTTTTATTACTATACCTAATTGGATAATAGGTCAGAAATTGTGAAACTACATGCTGCAAGCTACACAATGTTCGCTATTGTATGTACTGTACGTATAAAGGTAGCCTAAAATGTTAGAAAGGTGCTAACACATGTTTCCAATTTATATGTGACAATGTGTTGCCTCTATGAATATTTTGTAAGGGAGGGTCATCAGACATCCAAAATGAAGTATTGGGTCAGCCAATTATTGTCGTTCATAATTATAATAATACCATATCTAGACAAAGCCAAGTATTACTGTTTGACTTGCGCAGCTCATTTGCTGCGTCAAGCTGGAGCTCAAGTCTGGACCACATCATGATCAGTATTAGCTCTGGTCAGCCTTCCATCCCCTCCATCTCCATTTTCCTTATTATTTGTACCAGATTCGACCTTTTCTGTGCTTTGGGTGGCTTTTGATGGAATCAGTGATAATGAAGATATTGGCACTTGCTGCTGCACAAGTCAAGGTCATGGATGAGGACACAGTGGTGACACTGTCAGTGGGGGGGGCTGTCAAGGGGCTTTCTTCAATTTGAAATGTATTTGGACTGTCTGTGTCACCTGCAGAAGCATCTTTTGGACCTTGGGCCCTTGTTTTCTTGGTGCGTGCTTCCAGCCTTTTGATCTCATTCTTCAATTGCTCCAATTGCTTCTTTTCCCTCACAGCTTGACATTTTTCCTCTGCTGCCTATCACTTATCAGCTACTACCTGACGTTTTGCCTCCACAGCTGCTCTCTTTTCTGCCACTGCCACTACCTTCTGAGTATCAGCAAGTGCCTTCTTGACTGCACACTGCTCTAAAGTGATCCATTTGACCATAAAGTCAAATGTGGTTTTGTGAGCACACTCAGCCTCACGAGTAGCTGCATGTTCTGCGGTGAGCCTTTCTCATTCTGCTTGATGCTGCTCATCAGCTGTAGCCTTTTCATGTTGTCAAATTGTAGCATGGAGCTGTTTAAACTGCTCTTTTGCCTCGTTGTGAATGTCAGCAATATTAGCTTCCCAGTCTGCCTTGATCAAGGTGACTAGCATATCCAGACCAGTCATGTGGCGAGCACCTGATGGACCTTTCCATTTAGATGCCTTCTTCAATGTTTTATTGAAGACTTGACAATGAAGCTGCCCATTTTCCTGCTCTATCAACTTCATCAGTGCATAATCAGCTTCCATTTGGACTTTTGCATGAGCTGCCTAGTCTTGCAGCTGTTGACACTGCTCAGTATAGGCCTTGTGGAATGTGTTCACAGATAGTGTGGGTGGAAAATCTGAAAATTTGAAGGTCGTCAAGTGTCCACTGACTTGCTTCATAGATGTGCTAGTCCAAGTCGAAGTACCCAATGATGATGGGGTTATGGAGGTCACAGTGCTGCATTGTAGGATGGAAGATGGTGATGAACAAGTGTTGTTCTGCTTGGATGGGATCTCAACAAGAAGTAGTGATACGATTGCAGACACTGGCATAGCAGGTTGTATTGTCATATTTAATGTGGGTTCAAAGGCTGAATCTTCAATCACAGATGGGTTGAGTGGCCAAATGTCACATTTTGAAAATGAAGCAGTGATTGTGGTTAGGGTAAGAGCACATGCTCGTGCATGGTGATACTGCTCCAAAAAGTTCTGTTTCATGATGGTGATACCCTGTCGTGTTGCCATGTTTACTTGAGATTTCCAGCTCGAAGCAAGTGGACCAAAGATGCTGACATCACAAGGTTGAAGTTGATGTGTGGTGTGTGGAGGTAGGCAAATGAGAACAATGTGATACTTCAGACAAAGGTTTGTGAACTTGTAGGTGCAGTGCAAGTTGTGCCCATCAAGTAGAAGCATTCAATATCCATTGTTAGGGTTTCATGCTCTAGTATTGGGCTCAAAGTCCGCCTCCAACCACTTTCGTCCTAATTCCATGTCGGTCCATTCATTAGGTGATACGGATAGACTGCAAAGTGACGTTGAGTGTGACTATGATAACCTGGCTAATTATTACCTTACCTTGCATTACTAGGGATTGACTTGCACCCATGCCAGGTTTCTTTTCTTCACCTTGTAGATTACTGATGGTGGGAGAGCAGTTCCACCAGTGAAAATGCATTCAATAATGGTGATTAATTCATGATCACCATTCTCCAGGTGGTTGATTGTCTTCTGATCACAATCAACAAGTGCTCAGGTGCATTTTCCAATTCCAAGCTGGATGCCCTTCTCATCCATGTTGTATAGGTTTGAAGGGTGAATGTTGTACTCTTTGAGGAGTTCTTGAATGAAAAAATCCAGATATATTTGTGCAATTAAGAGCCTTTGCACAACAATATTCCAAGCCTGAAGACCACTTTTCCTTCAAGTCTAGATGGTGGTCACAGAAGTGTTGTATCCAAATTTTAGGTACGTCTGTACCAGAGATAGTACTTGCAGCCTGTGCAACTATTGATGGTGACATCGGAATGCCTTGGCAACTTTCTGCTTTAATCCATACCTTGAGAACCTCCTCCTGAGAAGGACTAAGTCTTTGTTGGTGGACATGAGCTTCTGTACGGGTCTTTCAGCCATGAAAATGTGCAGTCAAGGTAGTGTGAGAGACACCAAACTGTTCTGCAGCTGAACATAGTGAAAGTACTGGCTGTCCTTTTGGATTAAGTCCTGATGCAAGAACAGCTTGCAAGGCAATTTCAATCTTATCTTCATACAAGGGTGTGTCTGTTATGGATTATGAGTATGTGGTGGTTTAGAATGGTGTGATGTCAGTCACCTGAGCTGTTGTTCTGAGCCATGAAGGCTGTCACTGCCACACCAATAACACTAGAGCTGATGGATCATGAACACCACTGGCATTCAATTATCATGTACTGTATAGGAACAATGCCAGTACTACAAGAGCTACTCATCTGACTGTGGCAGTGGTGGAATTGTCTGCTTCAGAAATAATGTCACCCTCTTGTGAAATCTCAATGCAAAGCTTGTCCATGCAAAAAACACCCAAATCATACCACTCGATTCCATCATTCAAAGATAGGTTGGTGATGGGCAGCTCAATATTAGCTCTCACTGTCAGAGAGCCAGCCCTCTCTGAGTTATAAAATCTTAATGTGAGCTCATCCATGCAAAAAACACCCTAAATCATGCCACTCAATCCCATCATTTGAAGGTGGGTTGGTGACAGGCAGCTCAACATTAGCTTTCACTGTCAGAGAGCCAGTGGGACTTGGTGGAACATTTTTGAGAGGTGGCACCTTATCATCTTCACCCATAGTGATCATGTTTCTAGGATACATGTGTTAGAATGGATTTGGATGGTTCACAATAGTAGCTGAAGAAAGACTTACTCCTCGGTCAGTTTCTCATTCATGGTAGTTTCGGCAAGGTCAACCATTGAAATAGTAGAGTGGGTAGGTGGACAAGAGATTATCTCCTCATCAGCTATCATTTGATTGAGCAACAAGATGGTGGGCTGTAACTCCACATCAGAAGGACAGCATTTGCATATGAGAGAACATACACACTACTGAGATGCTGAATGTTTAGGTGTGCTACAGCAAAACAACACCTGAAGGCAAAATGAAGTGTTTATAGCCATCCTGCTTGCTGATCCATGTTCTCAGCCATACAGTATATATAAGGCACTGAAAAATCTGAAAAAAAAAAAATCAAGATGATGCAAAAAGGACTGTATTACTTACATGTCAAGTTGTATTACAACTGGAGCATGGTTGAGGTGCACAGCTGCCTCAAGGTCAGGCTATTGTCAATGAATGAGTGATCTTCACCTACCTTGTGAAATTTGCACTTTCCAGGTCCAAAAAGGACTCTTGTGATGAATTCGGGGTGTCTGCATGTTGGACATGGTATAGGCTCCTTGTTGATGTTCATTTTTTGGGTGGTAGGACTATTGTAGGTTCACAGCGGGCATTGGAAAGAGTGAGGAGACCACATCACAATATATTTTGAAGGTTTTAGCAGACACTCGAAGGGAGATTCTGCATATTTCACTTACTATGACATGGAATTGCTCAAAATTTGAGTGGTGGGTACAGGAGACATTGAACTTCATTGGACAGCAAACAGAAGTATGGTAGCTCGAGTGGTTCACTCAATGTTTGTGGTTGACCCGTTACTAGGTCTGATCCATTACGTGATGAGGCACAGTATCAACAATCTCGCATTCTTTCATTGGTTGACAGTCACGTGCCCCGATCAATCCGCATCTCCCCTTACGACCCAATAAAATACACTTGGAACTAAACTCCTTGGCAACTTCAAAGGTTACGACGCCAAAATGGACGCCGCACAGTGAGGGATCGTAATAGCATTGGAAGCGGACTTTTACAGAGCAGAAACGGGGAGTCAACGCAACAAGAAAACCGTGGGAGTACATGGTAGATCGTACGTAAATCATCAACAAAATAAGCAAAGCAATATGGCATGATCACCGATCATCATCGAGTCTTGACTTTGCAAGATTGGCCCCAATCCTTCAAGCATTTGCCTCGACAGCCCCGTTCGCAAGCTCAGCAGCTGCCCGGTTGGCATCTTCGGCCCAATCAGCCTCTCGGATGCCAAACTCGATTGAGAGAGTGGTGAAGTTGAGGGTGAAAATCGTTAGCCCATAGGGCTTTCGAACCCGAGATTCCCATCCCTCAGGAAGCCGTTCCTCCGGGAAAATCACTTTGAGATCGTCAGCCCGACGACCAAAAATGGTTGGGATCGTCGCCGTGCTACACAAATCAAAGGATGAGTGTCAGTCCGTCACAGAGAGGTAATATGGTAGAAGACGCACTTGGCACTGCTAAACATCCTGTGGGCGAGTGCGAGGCTATAACCTTTGTTCGTCGCCTTGGACTCCGCCCGGCGCTTCCCCAAAATGCGAGACAGATCTTTGTTAGTGAAAAGGGGTTTTCCAGCAGCGTCCTTCCCGGTAGCAAACGACAAGAATTCTTCGACGTAAGGGGGATGCGGCGGCGCTTGGTTGGGCTGCAGCGCTGTATCACGTCCTATTTCAAATGGAGGGTAAGCGTTCAAATCGGCCGAGTAGTGGAGATAGTACGTACGGGTGATCGAAGCGTCGTGTTCAATTCCGTTATGCAAGTTAATCTCCTCCAAGTCAAACGTATCTTTACTATAGCTTTTGCTCAGCGTGCGGGCGGCGTAGTGGCACACATAGTAGCAAAACGAAGGGCTAAAATTGAACGTCGCGTGGATATGTTCGGGAACGTCGGTGAACTTGATGCCTCTTCCACTGCGTGGGATAATTCCTAGACACATTTAAGCGGGAGAGAAAAAGGACTGGTGAGTCGAATAGTGCGTCAGTTTTTGCAAAGTGAACCATACCATGGTTGGCCATCGCGTTCAAGCCAGGGCAACAGGAACGACTGTCGCCTTCCTGGGGTGGCTTGAACTCTGGCCAATATCCTCCATAGCCTGGATGACCCTCAGGTGTAACCTTTCCAACAGGACGGCTGAACCGAACAAGGTTTCCTAAGGTCAGAAAGAAATCCCAGGTAAAGATGCCTGCGTCGTAAAAAGCGTTGGAGATGGAATTGAGAATCGCCATTAGCGTGGAGGGGGGAGGGGAACAAATCACACCTGGGATAAATTTTGACAGTCCGTTCTGATAAGGGCGTAGGGAACCGAGCAAGTATGTCAAGGACGTAAACAAGAAGGCTTCCGAATTCAAATGAATCTGTTACGCCCTGCGGCAAAGACTCCGTGAATTGTTACGCCTAGTTACAATGAGGAAATCGATAATCTTTGGGCATCACTCGATATGCACGGAGAACAGATGAAACTTGAATTGTTGCGGAGCAATGAAATTGCGAGGTATAGTGGAAAGGGATATGTTTGGGGGAAGCGCGGAGCGCCTTTCCAACACGGAACGCCGTGGGGCTGAATGCCTGTGAAAACTGGTAGACCCAGCCCAAGTATACGGGTCTGTACATAGGACCGGTTCGGACCTATGCATACTGGTAGGCTGGTAGTATAGAATTTATATGTCCCGATGATTGTGAGGGTCGGTGGGAGAAATATCACGCGCCGATCTCACAACACACCGAACGGCGGGGCCAGACCCGACAGAAACAGTTTCAGAGACCCGGGGTCTGTCAGGCGCATCGGGAAAATAGTTTCTGAAATCTCCTTACTTGAATCAGCTAGGAAGAGCTTACTGTAATAAATCATGCTTGTTTGACAATCCCCTGTTCACTCCTCGAAAGTATATTGAGAAGGTTCTTGAACTTGACAAAGTGTGGAGAAAAGTGAAATTTTGCGACAAGGGTAATCTAATGGATGTACTAGTAGCAGAGAGCATCGTAATTATACACAAGTACGTCGACGCGGGCTGTTCTCCAAGGAACAGCGGCAAGCTGAGGCCGCGCCTTCCCACGCTTTGGGAGGGTTCCGAGTCGAGCCGGGTCGATCTAGTACCGACCTAACGTAGTACAGTTCCAAATAATGCAAGACTTTCCCCGAACGTCCCTGAGACTCAGGCCCAACAACAACCAGGCATTCATCTATGCGTGTTAACAGACATGCGTGACAAACCATAGGCTCGCTCCATCATCATGACACCCATGTCCACGGCCCTTCGCTGAGCCTCCCATTCTATACACCGAAGAAAATCAGTCACGATAACCATGTGTACCTGCCAATCGATGCAAGTGAGTAGCCTGTTCGCGTTCAGAAACCCGCTCGCAACACGGACCTGAGCGACCACCGCGCTCAACCCGAACAAATAGCCGAGGGCCGACCAGGCAGCACAAGCGGCGAGGAGAAAGCCCGTCATCTTGAGCGGCGCTCGGAGCCACCACCACGACGCGCACGCGCGAAGAAGGAGCGCCCCTACCACCACCATCGCCTCGCTGGATCGGTCCCATGCCGCTTGAGAAAGACAACGTTGGCTTGACTGGTCGAGGCTGAAAAGCGATCGTCTGTGGCCCGGGGGATCCTCTGCGGACTTGGACCACCGTGGTACCAGTGGCTTTATAGGGGGTTGGTAGTACACAAACGCAAGGTAAGAGCCGCCATACCCCCCATGATGCTGCTGGTCGTTCGACGTCCCACCTACGGTTTCCGAATCCAGCACAGGGTAGGTAACAATAGCGCGCCCTGAGGTGCTCTGCTGCGTCTTGAGGGAGAACGACGCCCACGCCGGCAGGTCCACAAAGTGCCGTCTCGAAACGCGAGGTGCAGCCACGTTGGATTTCCAGTGCAGTGTCTCGAAAGAGGGTGTAGAAACGGTCAAATGCGCCAGTGACTTTGTTGAGCGCAACGTCTCCTGTCTCGGAGGCGACATAATGATTAAAGAGGACGACGATGCCGGCGAGGATGTTGAGGTAGAAACTGATGGGCACACGGGTCATGAGAATAAAGATATTCCGTAAAACAGCGAACGAAGATTGTCACATTGAACCAGCCTGAGTGTAGTAGTCGACTGGTCCTATGTACATACGTCAGAGATGGCATACACGACAGGAAAACTACATACTATTTCAGTAATAGCTCGGTAACATGCCATTTTATCTTCGGGGCTTCACGGTCAGTACCTTACGATCTATGATTATGTGGCATTACTAGTGGTATAACTTGGGACATGGGTGATACGAGCCTTCTGTGGCTATCTGTGGCTACCATTCTCCTGTGTTCATGCACACGTTCATACGGTGGTGGTGCTTCTCCTCTTTCGCTCACCCGACCAGATATCAATCGTTCATACAAATGGGTGCAGCTGGAGAGCAAGTCTGACGTGTATGTGCCCAACGTTCCCGATGGATTCAAGTTGGTTGCTGGCGGACATGTACCACGTTCCCGAGGGAGTTGGGGTGCGTCGGCCGCACGGGAACGTGTTCGCGCTTTCGTTTGGCAGCGAGTACGACACGGGCACGTCGATGTGTCTTCGAGGGAGTCGCTCTCCGGCCGCAGCGCCTCGTCGTAACATGGAAGAGACGTCCATTCTGACGTGCAGCGGCACTGTAAGAGAGTGGCAGATGAATATAGGAAGTATGTTGGAGACACGCGAAACTTACCGACAAGACCTGCATGGGTATATGCATCACGATGTCGTACAACCCGGTCCTCTCAGTCGTTACGGTTTCTCCTTCCCTTTCCACTCTCAAGACTAACTCGAGTGTGTGGGTGACCATGACATTACTACCCTTGGTTTGGTTCGAGGGATGTAGGACCGAACAAGAGCCCGGTACTTTCAATTGATGGCGAATCGTCCATGGACCTGGTCCCGTGAGGGAAGATGCGATTTCGCATTCGTCTTCCCCGGGACTCGAGAAGCAATGCAACGCGGACTTGCGGAATGTATGCGGCTCATCCGACACCAGTGGTAAAATGGGTTTGTTATGTCTTTTGTTGGATTTGTTGCGTCCAATGACCAGCAAGGTGGTCCGTCGTATGGCATCCGACCGTCCTCGTGACTGAGCTTGCGTATAGTACTCCGTCCGCTCTTAAATTGTCAGGGGTCAGTCAAGTTCACCCCCCTTCGTGAATTTGCTCACCGTCTAGATATACCATTATGGAGTGCACCCTGGCATTTGCCAATGGCGTGATAGTAAGTTGAAACGGTATTTTCCCGCCGATGGGGACCTCGCGCCCCGCGACTTGGACACGGTACTGCAACTGATCGTCCCATGATCCCTGCAAGTCGACCCCCTCGACCTCCTCCGAATTATAGTCTTTTGGTACGCAAACGATAATGACTTCCTTCTGCGCGGTCATATTCGACTGGAACGCACTGGGCCGCTTGACCTCGGCTTTGACCTTCCACACCAACGATCCATGATTAGCCTTCATCGTTGGCGGCGAGTTGTTTGGGACCGTGAAGGATATAGGATATGTGTACGTCCCTGCACTGCCCATTACGTCATGGTATGGGAATATATGTTAGCAACGAACCTTCCGGGAACACGACCCAGCCATCACCGCTTTGACTGTCTGCACCATCGGCCACCGAAGGCTCGGAAACTCTGATGTAAGGCAGCACACGCCTTGCACCATGGGGGCTAACCTGGACCTTGTCTTTCCCCTTCATCAACGATCTTCCACGCTCTTCTCGTTCACCTGATCGAGGCCGAGACCCGGCCCGAGGTGACCGAGACCGCACACGGTCTTTCACCGCTTCAAATATATGCACGACATTTCCAAATGAAAAGCGCGAATGCGACCTGCCCCTATGGTCCTGCTCTGAGCTGCGACCTGAAGAGCCGGTTGCAATATGAGACAGCCCGTAATACGCAATGTTATCGGGAAGCGTAGGAGAGGTGTCGGAGCTTGAGCTTTCACCTTCCGGAGCTTCTTCCATACTAGACGTGCGCGATAGTGCAATATTACGTATCGACTGCGCACTGGACGACCGTGAGCCATATGGGATGTCTGATGTCAGGCTGCTCCTGGATAGAGTGGGAGAGCCTGAGATACAAATGGTCAACATTCGTCTAGATCCATGGACAATGAAGTACTTACTCAGTGGTTCCGTGATTCTTGAACTACCAGGGACAGAACGAGATCTGCCTGCTATGTTCGAATCGACACTGAGGAAGGAATGTTGTTGATTGGTTGGACTGGGATACGGTGGAGCGGGGTCAATTGGTATTTGACTCCGCTTGAGACTTATGTCGTCATCAATTCAATCTTCGGAGCTAAGCCGTCGTCTAAGCCTTGGAGACAGTAGATCGGAACTGACACGTCGAGAGACCGAATAGGAATCCGGTGGGGCCTGCCAGTGTCCATTACCAACACCGTTAAGGCGAGTACCAGGTCGTGCACTGAGCCCAATATGGTCACCCAAAAACTGCACTCCAGGTCTCGTAGATTTGGCACGTCGCCGTTTCTGGGACACACGGCCAGCCTCGAATGCCACCATTGATGCAGAATGGACCTCGTGCTGTTCTGTGACATCAACGCAATTATTATTACCTGTGATCATATCTGATTAACGCACACGCAGGTGGTTAAGGAGTAGGGAGACTTTACTTTGTACATAGCGAGTGGTAGCTTTAGCCTGCAGTCTGATCTCGATACTTGATACCTTGGTGGGCTTTGCAAGTTTGAGAGTGAGGAGGCCACGAACGACGGCTGGTGGCAGTATCTCGCCGTCACGGTGGCGGGATGCACGCTCTGGTGGGGTGGTGCGGAGAGGGACAACCGGTTCGGCCAGTCGAATGGATAGGGAGCTCTTCTCGGGATGCATGACGCAGGACAGGTCTGTCGGGCTCAGAGCTGTAACCTGATGCAGGTCCTTTTAAGTCGCGGACTAAAACACTGGGATGTCTAAGATATGAGGAGGTGTTTGGCAGGGATGGCAAATCCAAGAAAACTTATATGCTAGTCGGTGATTGGCAGTTGAACCTTAGTACATACCCGGAATAACTTGGCGCAGCGGCGGGAGAAGTGGCCAATCATGAGTGGCCGCCATGCCATATCATACATACCATGACGGATCTATTTCACTTGCGCCACCAGGAACATCGAATGCTGAGAGCATCGGGACAGCCATTGAAGCAACCCGTACGTGACGCGTGACGGTTCTGACATGAGGGCACTAGGTAACCAATCAGACTTATAAAAAGAGTATTACAGTAATTCTCAAATTCTCCACCTACGAAACTTAAAACAAACATTGGATCGTGAGCTGAGGGACACTAGTCCACGACATGTGAATCGGTATGTACTATGTAGGGTACTATGCAACTACGGCCAGTCCACAAGGTGCGTCCGTGATTAGAATGGAATCTTGGATATATACAGGTACCAGGGAAAGATGGTCTCCACTGCGAACGGGGAATCAGGGTAACATTGTAGTCATTTGATTGAGAGGCAACGTCACGGGGTGGGCACGAGGCTCCGGAGGGTCAGGTGAGCAAAACGACCATTGCAAGTACAGCTCCACCCAAGCACGTAGACGCGAATATGCTAACTGCTCTTGGCTGTGAGGCCCAGGCGTAACATAGGATACCGACAATAGCAAGTATGAAGCCTACTGCAGCGAGGAAGACACAAAGAGCGTGGGTCCGACTCAAGAGATGGGAAGGTACATTCCACGTAAATGGACCAACTTGCTCAATGTGGGGATTGGTGGAAAAAATCGGTGGTTCGACTAGATACGAGCCATTCCTCATGTTTCGCCCAGGTGCCGGTGCCGCCGTGTTTATAGGCTTGTTCATCGTTGATCGGGCGTCATTGCTTGTATGCGTTTGTTGTAGCCCTGGATCGACGAGATTCCGCTCAACGTCTTTGATCACGGATCCCCCCAGAGGCGAGTGAAACCATTTCATGCCCTCTGCAATCATCTCTTCGCGTGTAGCCTCTTTCAGTTTATGCCTGATTAACAGGAATGCGCCCAAAAATGAGAGGACGGCTACATGCGATGAATGTACGTGGAATTACTCCGAAATGATTACAAATATAACACGTACCAGCATAAACATGCAGAATCAATGCCCCAAGGAGACTGGCATTTGATGCCTTCAAGACGTTGTTGTCCCAGTCGTCACTACTCAACGGTTTCGTGTTCACCAGCATGGCCGCTTCTGTCGATGCAAAAAAAGTAGTCTAAAAGTACAGAAACCTGTAGACTACGCAGAACAACGTAATGTGAGAACTCACGATGACGCTGATCAACTGAAGCCGTTCCTGCCAGGAGTTGACAAGGTTCTTCATTGCCCGCTTTCTCGCCTTTGCATCCTCTGCGTCTTGTTCCACTTGCGTGACTAAATCAAAGGTTAAGCAAGATCATCGACTCGAGGTAAAATGTGTGAGGTGCGACACACGTTTCTTCTCTGGTTGATTGAGCATCACCATCCCTTCGTCTATGTCGTCCAAATCGTGATGGCGCATTACCGACCTCATGAATCCACCAGGGTTGGGCTCCGTGTGAGCTCGCGCAGGGGTGGTCATGACTCTGTGTGGTTCTGGAGATGTCACCCGGTGAGCAAGGGCGAGTTTGAACATGGTTCACAGTATACGCACCGGCGAGTGGGTACGTGGGTAAGGAGCTCATCTTGGCGTCATACGGTTGTAAATACTAGTCAGATGCTGTCCACCTTGTGGAGATCGCAAGTCGTTGGAGTCGTGGATGAAAAGAGGTGTTGAATGTGTTATGCCGCGTGCTTCCGTGAAGGGAAGATATATAAGTAAATACAGGGGATAAAACCTGTACGCCAAGAAAAGCATGTGTCGACTGTTGAGTCAACGTTGTTGCCGTTCTCGCACAGGCATCTTGGTGAATGGTCTATTCGAATGTGAACCTGGAAAATGTTTGTGCTCAATGACTTGGATACAGGACGGAAGCAAAACAAATCCGTCAGCAAAGATCGATCAACTGCCACTCTCGGCGGTCGGGGTTTTTTCTAAACAGCGTTGGCAAATTTCAGCGTCAAATTTGACGGTGGCCGCCAAGTAATTAAGTTAGTAAATGGCAAGTGCCTTTGGGCCACCGCTCCAACAAGCGATCTCCAAGTTCCCTGGACCAGCCTCATCCTTCGCGTTACCATCCACGTTGATGCCCCAGGGTGGCATCCATATCCCAGACACATGGGTCCCAGCGGTGAATGTACGCGGTTAGCTTGGGCCACTGCGGATGCGAATCAGGTATCGACTCCGAGTCGTTGGCTGGCGCAACAGGTTGTCACATCGAGCTTGGAGCTGCTGCCACACAGCCCTCACGCGCACGAGTCACCGTGACAGGCTGACAGCCAGCGCTTATATTATAGCACATGTCACGGCAACTCAATCTCTGAGTTCAAGCTGTTCATGACTCACACGAGCGCAAGTGACGTCAACATTCTGCTGGTGGAATCTTGGCCATGGCCAGTTCACAGCATGTTGAGCTCGTCTGGGGGCCTGGCTCACGGGCTCACGGGCTCACGGGCTTCGTGTACGGGCCACGCGCGTCTCGGCCACCGCTCTCTAGCCGCATTGCCGTGCTGTTCCCCAATGCAGGAAGGCTCGATTACAGGAGATTATCCCATTCCGATTGCCATGTCTGTACGTAGTGGCTTCTTTCAATTGAAATGTTACCTGGAGCTGGTTAACCTGAGCCACATGTGGGGGCATTTGAAATAAGATTTATTGTCGTAGCGATCGTTTGCGATAGCGACCAAAAGCAACACGTGCCGTCCTTGGGACAGTTTAGCTGATGACAACTTCAAGAGGAGCCAAGCACGTTTCCACTTAGCACCCTTACTTGATGGACTTGCTTCACACTGACTAAGCCTGTCTGGCCCACGGTCGTCTTACAGGTTCCCCTAGCATCATCGGAGATGTCCAGGCTGTGACACATGGTAAAAGTGTGTCATAGGGTGAATTCAGCCCCACTGCTCGTAGAGGCCCTACAGTGTTCACGAAAAGTGCACTCACCTTCCTCTGGGATGGAGACAGTCAAGACCCCACGATTCTACTTCGACCATTGCATTGCGTTTCGCATTGAAGCAAAGAAATGTCAGAAATTACCACTACGACGCGTCTCATCACAAATCTACAGTAAACATTGGACCGCAGGAGACATTGCACGTACGTTTTCACAGAGCGACGAAACGGTTGGCGTTTTCCGTTGTTGGTCGATCGCGAGCGGCATCGGCGAGGGGCAGGTCGCACTGGGTTGCATCAAGGGATGGATCCAAGTGGATGCCAGTGTCGGAACGGCTGGCGGATCGATGACCACCGAGTACATGTGTACACACACATGTTCGACAAAGAGAAAGTGGGTGAGTGATATGTTGGCTGATCCCAGGTAACCCAATACAAAGATAATAAAGGTGGGGGGTATACCACCTTCCCAAGCACGTCCTTCTGTGCACTTTGATGCTAAGCTGACTCGACGGTCTGGTGGTGAACATGCATCCCCGGCTCATGATCTCGGACAACCGAGAGTCGGTACGGGCCCGGAGATGGCTGGCACGGTCTTGGGGATCATTGATGAGCTGAAGCAGTGTGATGGGCACATCATTCCACTATGGATGGGAACGGCTACTATTAGTCAGTGGGGGCCGTTTCCGCAAATGGGTTTGATCTATGCTTATGTGTGGATTGTTGGTTATTGTACAGTGGAGTATACTCCACAGGCTTATCTGCAGAGTGATCTACAGATGAAGTTCGCACAGAACTTGGACCAAGGATCCGTTGGCAAAGAGCCGCATTTGGTCTTGATCGACGGTGGTAAGGACTTGTCTCCTCAGGCTGGACTGATGGATGCACAAACTAAACTTACGTCCTACTACTCGTAGGCATTCCCCAGAGTTTCAATGGGGAGTCAGCCCTAGACCTGCAATACGCCACGGAAATGGTCACTGGTGACCAGACTAGCTAACGGGAGCGGTGGCAATCTCGATACATCCTAGTCCGAGTCCAGGATATTTCATCCCGACTTCGTACCGCCCAGCCCGTTACATGTTAGCAAAGCTGAGACCAAGAAGTCTAACTTAGTCATTGATAAGTTGAAAGGCCGATGCGTCACGATCATTACTCAGATCATTCTAGTACTTTGTGCGTTCATAGCAATGATAGTATCGAAGATAATGTATACAACTATAGCGGGCAGTTCACAAGGTGTGTCTGTGATTAGAATGGAATCATAGGTGTGCACGTGTACTGGGGAAGAGCGGTCTCCACCGCGAATGAAGAATCAGGTAACTGTGTAGTCATCTGATTGAGGCAACGTCGGGAGGGGGGGGTCAGAAGAGTAAAATGACCATAGAAAGTACAGCTCCACCCAAGCACGTAGTCGCGAACACGCTAACTGCTGTTGGATGCGAGGCCCAGGCGTAACACAAGATACCAACAATAGCAAGTATGAAGCCTCCTGCAGCAAGGCAGACACAAAGCGCGTGGGTCCGACTCAAGAGATGGGACGGTACGTTCCACTTGCCAAATAGACCAACTTGCTCAACATGGGGGTGGCTCGAAATGATGGGGGGTTCGACCGGATACGAGCCATTCACCTCGTTTCGCTCAGCTGCCGACGCTGCTGTGGCGCCATTGCTTGTAATATCAATGGGACCCTGCTCGACATCTTGGATCACGGAACTCCGCAGAGGCGAGTGTACCATTTTAATGCCCTCCGCAATCATCTCTTCGCGCGTGGCCTCTTTCAGCTTATACCTGATTAACAGGAATGCACCCAAAAACGAAAGGACGGCTACATACGAAAGGGTGAGATTATCCCAAGATAACTACAAATATAATACATACCAGAATAAACGTGCAGAATCAATGCCCCAAGGAGACTGGCATTTGATGCCTTCAAGATATTGTTTTCCCAGTCGTCACTAACCAGCGGTTTCGTGTTCACCAGCATGGCCGCTTCTGTCGATGCAAAAAAAGTAGTCTAAAAGTATAGAAACCTTCAGACTACGCAGAACAACGTAATGTGAGAACTCACGATGACGCTGATCAACTGAAGCCGTTCCTGCCAGGAGTTGACGAGGTGCCTCATGGCCCGTTTTCGCGCCACTGCATCCTCTTCATCTTGTTCCTGTTGTGTGACTAAATCAAAAGTTAAGCAAGATCGTTGACTAAAGGTAAATGCGTGAGACGCGACACACGTTTCTTCTCTGGTTGATTGAACATCATTATCCCTTCGTCTATGTCGTCCATATCGCTGATGGCGCATTACGGACCTTCATGAATCCACCGGGGTTAGGCTGCGTACGAGCTCGCGCAGTAGAGGTCATGATTCTGTGTGGTTCTGGAGATGATCCAGTGAGCAAGGGCGAGTTTGAAGATGGTTCACAGTATACGCACTGGGGAGTGGGTGGGTGGGCAGGGAACTCATCTTGGTATCATGCGGTTGTAACCGATATTTGCAGAGATCGCAAGTCGTTAAAGTCGTGGATGGAAAGGGGTGTTGCTACGCCCTGCTTCCGTGAAGGGATGACATATAAGCAAATATTATAGAGAATGAAACCTGTACGCCAAGGAAAGCATGTGTCGATTGTTGAGTCAACATTCGGGGTTGCCGGTCTCCACGGGTATCATTGTGAAAGCCACCGAAGAATTCTGGTCGATTCGAATGAAAACCTTGGGAAAAAAAGGGCTCCATGAGTCGGAGGTACAGGACGGAAGCAAAACAAATCCGTCCGAATCGATCAGCTGGCGGTGCTCTTGCCACCGGTCGGTTCCGGCGCAGATTGATTGGCGTCGAATATTTTGATCAGCGGCGGCCGCCAGGGCCGGGGCTTATGGCGGAATATCTGCACAAATAATGCATCACGAATTTTTTACTCCATCGCGTCGCAAATTCTTGCCCGTCACGAAATTTCGACTCCATCACGAAATTTCAGCCCACCGCACCGAAATTTTGCCCTGTTGCGCACCATAGTAAGAAGGTACCACAGTTTTTTTGTCTTCGATGCAGATACAATGTCTAGTATCTACATAAATATGTATTCTATCAGCAGTACTAGTGATCTGGCTGGGCCTGAAAGCCCCAGCTTTGGCCTATAGATATTCCGGGCCACGGCCTGGTACCGGGCCTACCCACGGGTCGCCTGGGGCGTGAGTGCACAGCGTTGGATGAGGCTGTGTGGACGAACGCGAGCGAGCGAGTGCGCATGTCTGCATGGGCGAGAGCGCGTGCGCACGGTGAGGCCACCTTGGGGCATGACAGCTCGAGCAGGCAGGCAATGATTGACCTGCGGGTGCGGCCCGCAAGACGTGGCAGGGGGGTGGTGACGATGACGGGGTTGGGGCTGCATTTGGGACACACGGGTGGCGACGAGGGGCAGGGGTTGGCCTGCACGCGGTGGGACACTGCCCGTACTACGAGGTTGGCAGTGGCGGACTCGGGCGGTTGACGCCGACACGATCTTGACCGCGACCTCGCGACGCATCGCTGCCGTTTCTGGCAGCTTAGTCAGCACAGCCCACGCGACTGAGAGGTCCTATCGACGATGCTGGGTGTGATGGGCGGAGATGCCGATGACGTTGGGGACATCAACAACAAATACATCGGCGCAGGGGGTACTAGTGGGTCGTGAACGCCGTGGGTGGAGTCGAAATTTCGTGACGGACAAGAATTTGCGACGCGATGGAGTAAAAAATTCGTGATGCATTATTTGTGCAGATATTCCGCCATAGGGCAAGTGCAGGTACCGCTGCCCCATACCAACAAGTGATCTCCAAGCCCCCCGGCCTTCCTTCGCGTTACCATCCACTTCGACCTTATTGATTCCCCTGGGTGGCATCCAGACATTGTTCGCAGTGACGAACGCGCGCGGTTCACTTGAGCCGCCTTGCTGACGCAACACGTTGTCATCGCCAAGCTTGAAGCCGCCGTCACACAGCCCTCACCGTGTCTGAATCAGTGCATAAGAGCGGCAACTCAAGCTCCGAGTTCAGGTTGGTCATGACTCATACGAGCGCAAGTTGTCAGCATCCGCTCTCTGATTTCACAATGGGCCTTGTGATCAACCTGAGCTACATGTGCGGTCATTTGAGGTGGGGTCGGCAAGCTGAAGCCTTGTCCAGGATTGCTGTACTTTCCTTAGTGCGTCACCGTGAGTTAGTCAGGCGGTTCTCGTATATCTAAAATTCAAGATTTTTAATCGAAGAAACCGGTATGTCCTGCTGCTTTTCGAACGAGTCAATTCTTATTGCCGGAGGCGCGTGAAGCCCTTGCTTTCCAGGTATGTCGGTGTCAATGCGTCCATTCATTATCCAGTTCCCACCATCCCGGTAGTGCGCTCGAAAGGTATGCTGTTTGAGTGGATGCTTCCGGGCTTTCTGCTGACTGCACAGCGGTTTGGTGACACATTCACGGTATCTGGAACTAGTTGATCGACTCAGGTGAGATGACTGGATTGGAACACGTTACTATGCAGCATGCATCCCACTGCCAGTGGGCTCTCGGCGCATGGGGACCATGGTAATAAAGGGTAAACACATTGGCGCATACTCACGCTATCAATATCATACTTCACATCTTTCTACTTGGCAGCTGGTACACCGCCTGACGTCCGGCCCATGATACGCTCTTTTCCATTGATTTCGCTCGTTGCCCTCAGCCTTGCTCTGCTTTCAGGCGCAGAACCCTTTCTGAGGCCCTACAACGCTCACCTTCCTCTGGTTTGCAGTCTGACAAAATGCCATGAATCCTACTTCGACCATTTTAATTCGGTCTAGGAACATCGATTTCCCTTCGTTTCCTCACGTTGTGGCTGTTGCTGGTCTTGGGCTCCTCTTTGAAACACGACATCTTGAGGAAAAAAATACTATCTGTATCTGTCGTTGATCGATCGAATACGGGTGGGGGTACGGCCCGGGGTACGGTGGGTATTAAGTTAGACGGTATCCTCCGCTTGAAGACATCATACTGTCACGGCTACACAATCGACGGGAGCAACATTGAACTAAGTACAAGCGCGACATAAATAGTACTATGTAGTGACCCTGTTTGAGCTTTGGGTAAACTAGTCAAGGCTGTTCAATGAGATGCCCTGTGTCTCATCAACGAGCTGCCGTACTTGCTGTTCTGCAACGTGCATATATGAGGGCTCCCGGACCAGACTATCCCCTTCTTTTCTCATCACAGAATCCCGTCCGACGATCCTGATAGTGAACCCATTGGAAACGTTTGGGAGCCGTGTGGAACAGATGGGCCGTTGACCGGGTCGCTGGAAAGGATTTAACTCGATGGGATATTGCCGTGGTTTCACCAGATCCTCGACTTGAGCCGTGCTCATACGTGGCCCCAAACTTGGGATTGCATTGTGAATTATCTTCGAAAATGAATCCCTCTGCACCTCAGCAGATTGCTCAGCGTACTCCGTCACACCAAAGGGCATCTCCTCTACGTGGCAGAACAGGATAACGGACGCCCATGCTTTGTAGCTGAGCAATCCAGCGTTGAGGGCTACGATGGCATCGGGGAGGTTGTCTGTAATAGACACAAAGCGTGGATCCCAGTTTTCGTGTTCTCCATCAAGGTATATTGCTAAGGTACTCTGTCCCATGGATGCGGGGCTTCTGTATGTGTACACTGGCTCGTTTCGTTTCGCCTTGGCAGCGATAGTTTTCTTGTTTGCTTTCTGTACGATGTTATGCACAGCATAACCGAAGAACGTAAGCTTGATATCAGTGTACGGCAATAACAATGCCAGCTCCGAGAAACTGCGGATACCGTCTGAGAATCGAAGGGTCAAGATATCGGAAAGACTCACAGAGGGAGCATATTGAGTTCAACTTCCGCCCCAAGATAGTGAATACCAAGGGTTTGTCGGCTCCCGGAAGACCCGCGACTTGGACTGGTAACTTTCAAGACGTTTACTAACAGATGGTATACGCTGAGGGGGTAGTGCATGAGGAGGGCGGCAGGAGAGTCGAAAGGCAAGGAACGCCATTGGTACCACGACTTCCAGTCAACCACCTCGGCCGAGGATCCGATCAGCGGTCCACACCCAGGTTCGAAGTGCAGCTTAGGTATTAATCTGTCTTCAAGTTTCCATCCTGCCTTATCGTCGAGATGCCGACCAAGAAGAAGTAGATAGCCATCTTGATAACCTTCGACTGCGTTTACGCGGAACGGACTGTCGTGAGTACCCCTGGTGTTTGGCTGAGATTGATGGGCCGCGCTGCCGCAAGCTATACTCCAGAATCCATAGCCCTCAGCTCCCAGAACACCAAAGTAAGCGCGTATGAGGGATTCCGGAAAGGTGCCATCCGATTCGAGTTTCCCCCAAGGGAAAAGCTTGAGAATAGCTCGCACTTCCGGTACTCTCAGCATGTGACGCTGTTGATGTGAAATGTAAGGACTTCACATTTCACCTGACCTGATTCTTACCCACCTTGTTTTTCTCGCAGAAAAACTTGTGACCTTCCGTGCCAAACCGCCCGGTTTTCCAATCCGCGACTTGACACTGCAGGCAACAGCCGCTCTCAGCGGTCCAATTCCCAAGCACTGTGGGACATACCTTTTTGGAACAGTAAATGGCGGACTTGCATCCTGAACATACCAGCGGCTATTGAGCACAAGTAAGCAAGCGACGTACATGCCACTTGAAGGGTTGGGTACCTTTTGTCCAGTGTTTTGCGACACGGCCCCACCACAACCAAAACAGGTCGCCATGAGACTGAAGTCCAGCTTCTCTGGTTGGCCACCCGGACGGGACATCTCTTCTTTGAATTTGGCTGCTCCTAGATAAGTTAGACTATTGATGTCTGCGGCCGTTGGCACTGGTATGTTCAGCGACATGGTGGACAACTAGGAGTTTGAGAGAACGAAGAAGAACCTGGAAGAGCAAACTGTGCAATGCAGCGTGCCACCTGCATGTTCCATCAGGACAAAATTATCTAAAGATCCGAAGCGTGTACGTCCTTGCAAGCGGTCTTGTGGGGCAAAGACCCGATATTGGTTTCTCACCCATGCTGCCCAGTTCAGGGGTGTATCTATGTCTGTCACGATTCAATCTCACAAGTGGCCACGATCGACTCAGTGCAATCACACAGGCAGTTAACATTGCCTGTTTCTTCCATCTCTTCAAGGAAAACGTAGGAAGCCTATGCTTGGTGCATTTAACACGTTGCGTGAGGGTTGCATCGTCAGACTGACATCATGGTCCATCCATACTCCCTACATTCGAGACGAGAGGAAATGCAATTGAAATCATCGTGTCACACCGGCTCGCACCAAATAATTTGACTCTCGTAGGAGAACTGGTTTCTCTCAAGTCGCCCGTGAACCGAACAGCATCATTTGTCAAAGAATCATCGGCCTCCTAGGGGACGTTGTCTGTGTCGATCCAACGGGGTTGAAAGCACCCTCTGCAGAACACGTGGTTATTCCGAAAGGTCATGTTTGGATAGCAGGAGGTAACGCAGCTTGTTCAACTGACTTGAGAGACTACGTCCCTGTCTCGATTGGATTACACGCTGCGTATTGCGTATTATTCTTAGTCTTATGTGTTCTGCTTGAGATGAATGTATTTTTGTGGAAAGCCCGGGATTCTACATGCGCCTTGAGATCTTGTAGTATACCATTGCTGCGAACCCAGCTCCCTGTCCACACCGAGATATTGACGATTCACAAGTCTGCAGAAGTAACGCAACCTCCTACGTCACTGGTGTCAGATATAGAAGAGAAAACGGTTGAAATGCCGGTCGCTGTAACGTCCACCACTCACCTCGGAGCACAGCAACACCCAGTCCACCCTATGACCGCTTCGGGAGTGCACCCTGCGCAGCCTCGGCCAAGGACTGTTCTCGAGCCTCTTCTGCAGCCTTTTATTTTCACATCGGGATTCAGAGCGTACCCTCGCGACCAAGGCAAGAAAGTCGACGTTACCTGTGCCTCTTTGCGCGCCATGGCTTCAGCCTCTTTCAGCACGAGCGCCTTGATCATGGTATCATCGAAACTTTAGTCTTGGTCTGCCACGCGCAGTCATATAGGTAAACGGAGAAGACACACCTCTGCGCACGCCGAAAAAGGCGGGAACAAAAAATAAAGAGAAGGGAAGAACGATTGAGCATCGGATCCGACACGCCACGGACTCGCGCCACAGAACGTACCTTTGCCTTTGGTCATGACATGGTCGTGGACGGAGTAGCCTAGGTAGATGCCGTATATGCTGAGCGCAGTGAGCGAGGTGACGAGGGTGCGGTGGAGGACGTCGGCGAGGGTGAGTGGTGCCCGGTTGTACTTTGTCAATGGCTGCCTCAGACCCAGAAAGGTGAGCAAGGACATGAAGGTTGATCACAAACCGTTCCGACAAGTGGATGCAAACAGTACACCACGTGACAACTTGTCTTCCTTGTCCAAGAGCTCTGCGAATCATAACAACACAAGATCGCAAACACTACTCTTCCAACCCTAGCGTCGACTATGTTTTGTCCCCAGAAGTGACTGAGGATCATCCTTCGAGGAGTACTCGATTTGAGTGACCCTGTGAGTTCACGATCGTGAACTGCAATCTGCAGAAGATAGTACAAGACATAATGTATCAATAGAATATCTGACCAAGAAGTCTTGCGCCCAAGCCCACGATCGAGCGAACACATGGAGCGGTGATATGAAAACAATCCAAAAAACAAAAAGGAGAAAACCAATCAAGAAACAAAAACAAAAAAAAAACAGGACGGATCACTGCAACGCTACAGCCGCCAATCTCGGAAGAAATCCCAATCCGTCCGCACGAATTGAATCATATAGTCAGACACGCTCCCGCCATCGCTCTCTTCCCCACCGCGGTCGTGCTCGCCTTCCTCAGCCTCGACCTCAGCCTCGACCTGCACACCGCCTTCGGCCTCCCCGCGCGGCTCCGTCGTCTCCTCGGCACCAAAGTCAGCTTATCGGCACCCTCGAGCACGTCTTCTTCCCTCGCAGCGATGACAGCAGCCTGTGCATCCTCGGAATCTTCAAACTCCCCAAGCGCCTTCGTCAACGCGCCGTCATCCTCGAACAACGTCCGCCAGTCGAACGCCCCCTTTTGGATGACGATTTCGTCCAACGAACGCTTTTGGTTTGCTTTCATGAGCATCGCTTCTTCTACCGTGTGTGAGGATATGAACCGGTATATGTGTACGTCGCGAATCTGTCCGATACGGTGCGCACTGATAAGGGCATGTCAGGTCAGCGATCGACCGCGTGCGCGCCAAGAAAGATAACTCACCGGTCCTCGCATTGTCTATCCATCTGAGGATTAAAATCGCTGTCGTAAAATATGACCGTATCTGCACCAGTCAGACTACAGATCCAATCAATACCCCATACAAACGAACGCGAGAAGACAGGGAGACGCACTTGATACCGACGCCACCAGACCGAGAAGACGAGATGAAACAAAAGATCCTCGCGTCCGCATTGAACCGCTCCGTGATGTACTGCCTATCCTCGATCTTGGTCGCGCCGTCCAGTCGAGATAGAGATACCCGTGAAAGTTGAGAAATATCTCGAGAATGTCCAACACGCGCGTCATCTGCGTAAGATCAATATCCGATGACCCCCTGCCTTTCTCTGCCGCAGCAATCGACTCAGCTCTTGGAGCTTGCCACAGTCGTATTGTAGCAACGACGGGTCTGGAAACGCAATCTGAAGCTTGACGCTGGAACGGTGCAAGACGTCGTCGAACGTGGGCGGACATGACATGACAGTCCTCCTCGCACCCAGTAAGCGCCAGGCGAGGAAGATCCAGCGCAACAGGCAACAGGTGTGGCAAACGCGAACCTGTCAATAATGCCCGACACTTCCTCTGCGCGTTGTTCGTACGATTTCACCAGTGCGTTCACGGTGGTCACCGTGTCCAAGTACGCGGTCTTCAGGTCGACAGCAGATAGCGGCAAGACGGGACGCTGACACCCCTGGACAGTCTTCAATAAGCTCCTGCCCATATACCGGCGTCCGGGCGCATCGCAAGCGATTAACGTAGCCTATCTGAGCCCATCGAGCAACCTTTTGCACGCGCTGTTGATAACTGCGCCATGCACGATAGCCTGTAATAGTCCTGCGTATCCTTGGGCGGTGGTTCCCCGGGCATCTCGGATATGAGCTGGTAGTCGATGTGTGGCATCCAAACGACGCGTCTCCAGCGCAGACAAGAGCGGTACAGTTTTGCTTGTCGACGAATCGCAGCCCAAATAGGTCGAGGATTGACCCGCTCCTCGTCTTCCACCCTGAACAACTCCCGTCGGACGAGCAGTTCCTTGATCTCGAAGTCGGCGATGGCAGAGCGCGTCATGGCAAAGGACGTGACGACGGGTCGGACCTCGAACAGATCGGGATGGTTGCACACCTTGCGAAGCTGCATCAGGACGTTGGCAATCTTTTGGTACACACCAGATTCGAGCGCTTCGCGGGTGTGTGCGCGCGACATGAACTCGTCGTACAAGAAACGTTGCCTCTTGGAGAGTGGACAGAGGACGAGGTGCTCGTATTTGCTTGGAAGCTCCTTTTCGAACGTCCCGTTTCAGTCGACGGAGGAGGTACGGCCGCAGTACCGTGTGTAGTTTCGATACGCGTTGCAAGTTTTCGTCATCCAGCGTGGCGCCCATTTCGATCGCCTTTTCCAACGGATCTGGATGACGTGGGACATGAGCAACGCCCATCCTATCTCAACGCACCAGGCAGAAAACGTACTCGAGAACCATTCCCCAAACTCTTTCACGTTGGCAAAGTTGGTGCCGGACATCAAGAACTGCAAGAGGGCCCACTAATTCCGTCAAATTGTTCTGCAAGGGCGTTCCTGTGAGGAGGAGCCGCCGAAAGGAGCGAAACATGAGGAGGATGTTCCACCGCTGAGACCTAAAATTCTTGATCATGTGCGCCTCGTCGAGGATCATGTAATACCACATCTTGCGCTTGAAAATGTGTGCGTCCCGACTCGCAAGGGTGTACGAGGTGATGCAGACGTTGAAGTGGTGCTTGTTAGTACCATCCCTGTCGTAGCTCTTTCCGACGCTTGGTACTGCCGTGATAACTCAGGATATTGAAGCCGGGGAGAAACTTTTTAAACTCCATCTCCCAATTCAGCAGCACGCTCGTTGGAACGATCTAGTGGATCACCCGTCGTGAGATTCATCAACAAAATGTTTTGGGGGAAAAAAAGCGACCAGACGTACGATGAGATGTGGTCCCCATATCCCCCGATCACAAGCCAAGTGCGCAAGCAACGCAATCGTCTGAATCGTTTTCCTATTCCAAAAACAAAATCGGTTAATAGCGAGCATTACTCACGTTCTTACCAAACGTACCCCAGTCCCATCTCGTCCGCCAAGATACCGTTCAAATTATTGGAATGCAACGAGGCGAGCCACTCCAATCCACCCTGTTGGTATGGGCGGAGCACCCCACGGAGAAGTAACGGTGGCTTGATCTTGTCCTCGGGGGACCAGTCGACGGGCGCAACGGCGAACGACTTCAGGTACTCTGGGATGCGAGCAAATTCATCGTCCTGGACGTCCTCCATCGGCGTATCTACCTCTAGCTTCCACTGCCTGCACCTCGGAATGGGTTCGACATGGAACAGGAAACACGCTCAGGAGGCGGCTTGCGACGCGTCACCGACCTCGGCTTGGTCCTCCTTTGCCTCCACCTCCCCTGATCCGTTGACAGCCTGCCCGTCAGACACCACGACCGAACCATCGCCTTCCTTGACAGGGTCATGATCGATGACGCTCGACGCAGGCTGATGGATCATCCTGCATGGGATAATCATAAAAGCTATCCAGCGCGGGGGAACGCGCATCACCCAGCGTCGGCGTACGCGCGATCGAGTCCATATCCGAAGGCACGCTCGGCGATGCCACCGCGTCCTCGGACATCGCCGGCCTCGCGGCCAACGTTGCCGCATCCTGGTCGACACTAAACTCGGACGGGGAGCGCGTTCGCGCTTCCGGTTCCGTCACCACGTCCGCGTCCGCTTGATCAGGCGGGGGTGACGCTGGAACGGCGCCCTCTTTGGGGCGTGTTAGCCCTAGCAACGCGTGGGTCGTGTGTTCATCATCCTCAGCCTCGTCACCGCTCTCCTCGTCGCTCTGGCCCTGCCCTGCATCGTCCGAATCCTCACTAGCACCGTGGTCGTGATCGGCATCCTCCAACATTCCTAGACCAACAAACTCCTCCGCGCTCTCCGCTCCAGACCCCTCCTCGTCGTGTTCGTTCTCCTCGCCATCGTGCTCCTCGTCACATTCGCTCGTCCCTGCCGACTCTTGTTCCCACTCCATCGCTGACACGCTGCCTGAACGACTCCTCGACATGTCGCCCCTGGAAAGATCGACCTGCTGCGTCTCCAATATCTGCCCTGACTGGTCCAAAATCGCATCGAGGTGCTCATGGCCCCGACGCATCTCCTCCGCCTCTGCCCGTTGCCGCTCTTGTTCTCGCACGTACTACAAAAACGAGAAACACCATCAACACGTGGCCCCGAACAGAGATGATAACACTCACAAAGACGGCCTTCTTCCACTCCGCCACCACCATTTTGACCGTCGCCTTTGCCAGCGCCCTCACCCGCTTCTCCTCCTGCGCCTTCGCCCTGTCTTCTCTCACCACTGACTGATCCCAATACGCCTGTATCCGATTCGCCACTTGCGTAGCTACTTGCCGTCCCCGGAAGAGGAAAGCAATTCCCCCTCCACCATGCCGACCCCTGTGCACGATCGTCTCGACGATGTGCTCCCAGACGTCCTTTGTCCGCCTCGGATCCCGCGCATTCGGGTTCGCTGTGATCGCAAGCACGGGCGCAGGCGTCGTTTTTCCAGGTGCCAACCCCTTGAACGAGTCGCCGTACAAAAAGGGCAGGAACCGCCCCTGCTTATGCAACCTATCAATCTTCTCTCGGAACGCCGCTTCCTTTTGTGCGAGCGTCTCGAGCGTTTCTAGCGTTTGCTCTTGTTCGTCGAGCGACGTGTACGACGACAGAAAGTTGGTGAGGTTCGAGGCGAACTTTGGGGGTGGCGGTTTTTGGCGTGGATTCGTGTAGGATGGGGGAGGCTTGCGGACGATCAGTCGAACGCGTTTGATGGATGACGTACGAGAAATAGAAGGCGGTTCGTCAGGAGCGCGCGAGAGCGAGCTTTTGGAAGTATGTGCGACGAGACGTGGTTCGGGAGGTTTGTTCGGCCCCTCGAGACGTCCTGACCGACGCGGATGCAGGACATTGCTCGCGCTCTCATCCAGCCCCACCACAGATTTGCGCTTCTTTTTGAGAATGGGGGACGAAGGCGGCGGGGATGATATCAGGGTACTCGCACGCTTTCGCGACACAGAGATGGATGGTGGCTCGGGCTCGGGCTGATTTGGCCCCAGGACGCGTGGTCGGGGGCGAGTCTTGACCGTCCCATTCGGTGCGGATATACTCACGCCTGCATCGTCCATGGGCGGTTCAACCGCTTTTTGTTTTCCTTTGGCTTTCGACGACAGGACAGTGGGTGTCTGTGATTCGGGGGGTGGCACGCGGCGCACGTCCGTCTTTGTTGAGGTACCACTGCCATTCTTGATAGGAGACGACAACTTCAGATCAAGAACACGCTGGGTGTGTGCGCGGCGTGTAGACCGCGATGGGCCCGCGGCAGCAGCCGCACGTTCGATGAGGTCGTATTTCGCCTTGTACTAGAGAACGTTGAGCCAACGACAACGCACGACCAACAACGTCACACACCTCCTGAAACACCACCGAATCGTCCTTCTTTGCCACCTACACCACACGCGCATCAGCCAAACGATCGAATGCACACGCAAGAACCCTACCTTGGGGTCATACCCGAGCAACGTCACAAACTGTTCGAGATGAAACACCTCGCGGACCTACGTCGACATATGCGCACGCAAGTTCAAGCCAGCCGTGCGAACGAAACGCAGGACACGCACCATGTCGTCATGCCTGTCCAGCACGCCGTCCAGTTCTGCCTGCCTCTCGACGAGCATCTGCGCACGCTCGCGCGCAACTTGGTCTTCAGCCACGTTGGCATCGCCAGGCTGGGCCTCTCCCATGCCCCTTTCTGTTGCGTGTACCGCCTTGGGCTTCTTCACCATTCCGTACGACCGCTCCAATCAACCTCACGCCACGACACAAAGAAACCCGAGGGATAATCCAGAGCCTGGAGACGTCGATCCCTTTCCAAGTCCTCCTCTCCAACACACACGCCCAAAGACAAGTGAACAAAAAGGATGATGTGCGCCAAGCTCCTCCAGTCGGATTTAAAAAAAAGGCGATCTCTACGGATCCGGGACGGTTTTGCAAGATTTCAAGACGAGGAGCAAGTGTCGTCGTCGTCGTCGCCAAAGGTCGTGGAGAGGAGTGAAGCCCCTGGACGCTGTCCGTCGTTGTGGGTGAAATGGGTGCGGCGCTGTCTCCCTCGGCCATAATTTTGCGACATGATGTTTCCTGTTTGTCCCGGACAAACAGCCGTCCTATCGAACCCGCAGTGCTCGTACATCGTATTCGACATGCTACTACAACAACAGCAAGGCAACAGAAAGCAAACCTGGTATGAAGTAGCTCAAGATGCAAAGCGTACAACAAAGTATACGTGATGACCATGATATCGACAGGAGGGGTTGTGGGTATGAGAGTGTCACTGGAGCACATGCGTATGCCAAGACAAAGAAAGAACAACAACACTGGGGAACAGCATTCGTTTCGATGAAATCAAGAAGTGCCATGCACAGATGTATACTCAAAATTGGGGAAAAAGCTTCCAAAGGGATCTTGTGCAGGTCGGCCATACATGGCCGATGCATTGTCCTCTGGATACTTTTCGAACCTACGCCACAATAAGCCGATCAACGACATATACATTAATGAGACGGTACACACGCGCTCGCATCACCATCCCCGCTGATCTTGGGCAAGTATGGTGCGGAAATTTCCCTATTCCTCAACTTGACCCAATCGACCTCGGAGAACCAGGGGTGTGCGAACACGTCCCCGGCACCGTGCCGCAAGTTACCATAGCGTCGTGAGGGATCACCCTCCATGAGCTTCAGGATGAGGTCAGTGGCATTGGCCTGGAAAGGGGGCCACCGTATAAATGTCGGCCCGCGCGAGATCTTCTCGTACAAGGACACGGTGTTCTGATCCGGCTGGTGGTATGGAGGGAGACCGGAAAGCATTTCAAAAATGAGGACACCGAGGGCGTACCAATCTACGCTCTTATTGTATCTATGCTGCCCGATAATCTAGACGCCCAAATGAGCACACAAACGATCGACCAGAGAGAGAACACACTTCGGGAGCAAGGTAATCAGGTGTTCCACACAACGTCCATGTCACGGACGAACAACGCTTCGAGAAGCCAAAATCGGCTATCTTGATATGACCGTCGTGGTTGAGCAGGATGTTCTCTGGTTTGAGGTCACGGTAGATGATGTCAAGCGAATGTAAGTGATTGAGACCGAGGGCCACCTCTGCTGCGTAAAACTTGGCCACTGGATCGGGGAACCTCTGACGGAACCACGTCAACGGAGGAGAAAGAGAAAACAAAGGGGGACGGACATTCGACCTCCTCAAGAGGGTAAATAGTTCTCCTCCAGGTACATAGTCCATAACCATGTACAGATTAGAGTCATCCTGAAATGCGCCCCAGAGGTTGATGATGAAAGGATGCTGAATAACCTCTAGAATCGCCCTTTCATTGTTGGTATGCTCGACTTGCTTTGTCTTGACGATCTTGTCTTTTCTCAAGACTTTGATTGCGTAAAAACGAAGGTTATGCTTGCTTCGCACTGCATGGTGGTGAGTTTACAGAACAAAAAGCAGCGGGGGAAACAAGGGAAACAGAGAACGAGACGACATGCAACTTTTTTTCGCTTTGAAACAAAGAACCGACCTAGATGCACACGGCCAAAGCTTCCGGTACCCAAGGTGCGTTGTATGATAAAATCGGCAAGCTTGTAGCTTGCTCTCGGGCGAGCTCTCGGGAGTGGGATGAGGGGCTCGTCGAGGTCCTGGACGCTGGACTCGGTCAGGGATGTCCGGGTGGTGGATATAGAGCCTCTGTGGTACTCGGAGAGAACGCGGAGGGGGGTGGAGGGGATGGGGGAGGCTGTGAGTGGGGTATCGGGGAGTTTCGAGGGAGGGTAGATGGGAACGGCGAGGTCCATGGTGGTTTGGGACGAAGGAGGACGTCGGCTATCGACGTCGAGTATGGCCATATGCATCATCAATATATTCTGCTTCCGTCCGTTGTGGACCTCGATCGGCAACACCCGACTTCCGACTCTATGACACCCCTGATGGCAACCTTGTTCGTGTCATTATACTCGTATATATTCATCACGAAGTGTCTACAGCCATGTAAAATATAGTACAGTGGATGTGATCGAGCATGGGGAGCCTGCGCTGTGGAGACGATTATGACGCGGCTGTGCTGAGACCTGGAAAACATGAGCATTCGCCCTGTCGCAGGACAAGAAGCGACGCACTCGAATCCCAGCCCAGCCGGGCGAGCTGACCACTGTTATACTTTTCCATAAACACATCGATCATATTCTCGACTCTTTCAAACTTTTGTGCGAACTCGACCGCTGTCCTGGGCGATTGCTCGCGGGGGGCTGCGTTGGGTCGAAGGCTGTCTCTGATACTTGATGCCAACATCGCGTTCAGATCTCGTGCGTGTGGTTGCCCGCTGACGCGTGACAAGGGGCCTGGAACAGATGTTGCAATTGGGGGTGGCATTCCCTGTCGCGCTGGTTCAACAGAAACGTGTGACTGGCAGTGAATCAACGTACCTCTTGATGGAGGTGTCTGAACAACGGAGGTAGACCCTCGAGCGCGGAGCGGGACTCGGTTGCGCGCATAGAATTAGCCGGTCTCGGCGCGGACAAAGAAGGGGAGGTGAATGACGACACGGGGGATAAAGACTGTCGGGGCTCCTCCTTGACGGCTATCGGTGGCGCTGACGGCAACCTTGTTTGGGGAGAGATTGTCGGAGAGAGCGAATTTGCCGGAGTTGGCAAGTGGGGGCGTGGGAACGCGGACGCGGTGGGAGAGACATTCGCGCTCTCGCTCACAAGCTGCCGCAACGGGATGTCTGGTGATTCGGGATGCGTGCCGATGCCGTTTTCCTTTGCTTTTTCTTGTTGATACTGGATCCAGGCTGCCACCTCTTCCCTTTCTACCTTGATACGCTCTGCCCAAAACGTGATGATGCCTTCCGAGGGGTCAGCCCGTTTTTTGTACAAGACCCTGAGTTGCTGGAGGTGCGTCGGGGTGAGCTTTGGAAAGACTGGAGGCATATGGTGAGTGGCATGCGTGTATGCGCACGGGCGGACTCACGAATGGTGTCATCGTCGAGCAAGACGGGCGTGAGTGGATCGCCTGCAAACGCGGGGGGGTGAGTTGGGGTTGCGGGGAGATGGGCGACGCGCACCCGAGGGGTTGCGATGGCGTGCAAACCAGCTGCTGAGTTTCTGGAGGGTGAATGCTTCGTTTCCGGGGATTGTGCGGAGGGTGGCGAGAATGCCCTCTTTTTCAGGCTTGTGTGGGTAAGAATTGACCGTGCGGGCGTAATCTGATGGAGGGGATCAGCGGGGGGGCAAGGAGAAGGGGGCCGCGACATGCTTGTGAGGAACGCGGCGCCATCCGTTGTGAGTCTTACTCTTGAGGATGATCCCGCCTTTGCATGCAGGTGTGACATGGTGCAGCAGAGGAGCAGCACCAACAGGCTGGATTCAAATACACCCTCAACACAAAGAACCCTGGGCACGTGCCACACATATCCATATCGGGCGCGGATCTAAGATAAGATGCACACGCATTCCGCGAGGCATCCGCATATTTGTCCTGCTTACAAAGACATGGACCGTGCACGAATCCTGCCCCGTTCTTGGACGGCCTTGTCCCATGCACTCCGCATCGGACCCAGCTCGCTCTTGAGCTTCTTCTCTACCACCATGTCCTCCATCTCCCGCATCAGCACATCCATCCGGAACGCGTCCACCTCACTCGTGCCATGGACAGCGTGCAGCTCGCTGTCCATCGTCAGCCACACTGGCACATGTCAGCGGAGGTCCGTCACCGATGGCCAAGCGTGCACTCACATTCCCTCTCGATACCCCTGCCCAGCTCCCCGATCCTTCCCCCCATCGCTCTCACGACTCCCATATCCCCATCGACCTCCATCCCGGAAAACAGCACAGGCGCCACCCTCGACACTGCGACCGACATGAACAGGAACACCTGATGCAAAAATAGAATGTGCTGATATGCTACACGTTGCGGAAACACGTGCTCGAATAGCATCCATTGGGGTGATGCCTCGTCAACAAACGAGTATCCAGAAGCGGATGATGTGGCCGAGGGAGCGACGATAAGGTACAACTCAAGCGCGAACATCCCTACGAACAGCAGATACCGCCACTGTATGCCATTGTCAGATTCGTCCAATTCATCTCTGAATGAGCAGATACACACTGCTGCAACCGGGCTCCGCTTGCCCACCATAGAAAACAAAAAAAGTGCTATGCCAGTCATGACATGGCGTGGCAGTGAATTCAGTAGACCCCGTCTCAGGTAGTCTTTCATGGTCGTACAGTCCCGCCATCGCAGCACATCTGGTCCAAACCTTGGAATGCTTTCAACTCGCGATACGCTACCAACACGACATGGCTCACCTATCATAGGCAAACCGAACAACCGGGTCTTTCAGTGCCTCGAATGCATCCCGCACGTCAATGAAAAGTGCCTCTCCTTCTGGCCCTATCCGATCTGGATGATTCTTCCTTGCAAATGCCCTAAAAGCAGCCTTGAGTGCACCCGCATCTGAACGTGGGTGGGCCCCAAGCAGTTCATAAAAGTTCTTCGGAAGTCCACTCGAGGCATCAATAAAGTTGTAGGTGAGATAACAGAGCACAACTGCAGCATAGGTATATCGGTAGTGGCGAATGTAAACGGGTGATCGTGGGGGCGGGGGAGGTATCTCGAATACTCTCTGTGCAAGTCGGTGGATCACGGAGAGCACTTGGCGGGTTGCAAGGTCTGGGAGATAAGTCCAACACGCGAATTGAAAAAGGGCACTAGACATCTGCCAAATGAAAACCAGTCAGCATTGTTGCATGTATGCGCAACGAGAAAAGCTGAAACGCTCAGAGCTGTATAAGACAGCCGGTGTGATCTCATATCCTCGACCGAGGTAGTGCCACCCACGCTCCTGCATATATACGCACACAACCACACGCCCGGAACGCCGTGCTCTCTCGCGTGGACGCTTTTGGCGCGCGCCGCCATCCATCGTGGACGGCACATTATAGCGTTTGTAAGAGAAACCACATCTAGTGACCGCCCGCGGCAGAACGGATCTGGTCTGTGCGGGCTCGGCTAGCTAACGCGGAGAATGATGGCTCTGCCTTTGCCAGCGGGCTCTTGTACTCGAAGCCACGCTAGTCAATTGAGAGTCGTGCATGTTGGTCTGGCCTTAACAACGCGACAGTGTGGTCTTGACTGTGCATCGGGCATCAGACGCTTTGGGTGGGTTCGTGGGCAACAGGACCATCGGCGGGTCGACCCTTTTACTAGAACATCGTCGCAGGCAGCGAGGACGATCAGACTCACCTGGATGTCGAGAGGAGGAAGCGTGGGAGGCGATTACTTCATCTGCTCCAGTGCCTTGGACACGTCGTGCAACTTTCTCCACGAAACCCGCTCTTCGTCTTGCCGTCGCTGGAGCACGCTCGCCCATTCAACGTCCTTGACCATGAATATCTTCCGGTTATTGGGTTCGTGCGCACTCATTGGCCCTGCCATCCCGCTAACTTGGCCTGACAGGGGATTTGTCCCACCTCGCCTCCATATTCATCCTCGTGCACAAGATACAGACAACTAGATCATGTCGAGGCACGTCTCTCCGTGCACGCGGAGGCGAGCACTGACACCGCTTACAGGCATTTCGTTCAAGACACAGGCGCTCTACGTCCTCGTCTTTCTCATGCGCTACATCGACCTCTTCTTCCGCTGGATCTCCCTGTACAATTTTGTCATGAAGGTCTTCTTCATTGCTAGCAGCTGTTACATCCTCTATCTCATGAAGTTCCGCTTCCGGTCTGTTGTGCATGTGTTTCCTTCTGGGACGCGCTGACACCGTGTGTATAGGCCCACGCACGACCCATCCATTGACACATTCAAGATCGAGTACCTGCTCGGACCCTGTGTCCTCCTTTCCCTCGTGTTCAATTACCGCTTCTCCCTGACGGAGATCATGTGGACTTTTTCCATTTATCTCGAGGCGGTCGCTATTTTCCCGCAGTTGTTTATGCTCCAGCGGACGGGCGAGGCGGAGGCGATTACGACACATTATCTTGCCGCGCTCGGTCTTTACAGGGCACTGTACATTCCCAACTGGCTATATAGGTATGTGACGTCGTGCATACACGTGAGAGTGGTGTTGAATGCGCGTGTCGGGGGCGTTGTAGATACTTGACCGATGACGTGGTGGATCCCATAGCTATCGTAGCTGGACTCGTGCAGACGGGGCTATACCTCGACTTCTTTTACGTTTATGTCACAAAGTGCGTCTTCCACCCCCCTTGTTGATCTGTACTCATGGCGTGCACGTTTGCGTATGTGTGTGTGTGTTGTCGGCGTGCAGAGTACTGCAGGGACAGAAGTTTGAACTACCAGCATGAGTATAGTTTTGCGCGTGCGGCATGTTACATTTCCCCAAACGCCAGAGCGTGCTGTTGCTATAATAACGGAAGGCGCTCCTGTTGAAAGATGTTGATGAGCTGTGGGCAGGCTTTGTTATTCTACACGCCGGATTAGTATGAGCATTTCACGTCTTACTGCGTGGGAAAACCGGCCCTCATACTGTGTTTCATTGTCCCTCTCGGAAAATCACATCGGCCAACCCTCCACCTGCACGGCGCTGACTTTTTGAATCGTCGACAACGCTCGCATCCGCTCTTTCCAAGTTACGACCTCAACTAAAATCGTGCTTCTCATGGTGTCGGCGACGCGGTGCTTCGCCGCGCTTTTTCTCTCTCTTCTGAGTATACTGCCCTCTACGCTCGCCGCTTCGGACACCAAGGTGGCGAACAGGACCATCGAACGTGTGAGTCCTCCCTCCTTTTTTCTGACACGACCGCTGTGCTTGGGTTCCGCTTCCCCGGGGCGCACACGGATAGGTATATCGAACGTGCTCACGTGCTGTATACTTTGCAGACCGTCCAATTACGCACGCACTCAATACATCCACCGTACATTGACGAAGACCTGCAAAACCGGTACGTAGCCGGTCGAGAGGTTCGGAAGGGACTACACACTGAACCCTTGAGCGCCGCCACAGATGGTGGGACTTTGGCGCAGATGCATATGTCGTACGTCGTGCAGCCTTTTTTACGTGGGGGCGAACGCGCCTGACCCACACCCCCTCCTTCCGTGGTTACTGTGATAGAACACCAACAAACATGTCCGTCTCACGAGGGCCGTTCCGTCCCAAATGGTATGCACCCGTGTCACACCCTCGTTTGTCAGAGGGGGCACTGACGGATTGCCGGTGACATCTCGCAGGGATGGCTGTGGTCCCGTCTCCCACTGAGCGCATACAATTATGTCATTGAGATCGAATTCAAGGTTCACCCTTCCTGTTTCTTGTCGTACTCCACGTCGGCTCACGATCACGTTCAGATCTCGGGCGAATCGAGCCATTTATATGGTGATGGAATGGCGATTTGGCTCACGACCGATCGGGCGCAGCCTGGCCCCGTGTTTGGGAACAAAGGTGCGTCTGCGCGTATCTTTTTTTTTAATTGGCCTCGCGCCGATGTCGTGTTCTCTCTTGCAGACAACTTTGAGGGCCTGGGTCTCTTTATCGACACGTGAGCGCTGAATGGCACGTGAACGTGTTTGACTCCGCTGACGCTCGGTTACGCTAGCTATGCCAATTCACGACAGCATTTTGGGTTCCCCCGTATCGTAGCTATGCTTGGCGATGGAAAGACGACCTACGATCATGAGAATGATGGCAATGCCAACAGTATTGGCGGGTGCTCGGTACTTATCCTTTGTTGACATCTCTCGGGGCAGCCGATGCTTAAACGACGCGCAGGCGATGGTCCGGCGCACGAACGTGATCACCAAGCTTAAGCTAACATATGTAAAAGACTCGTATCTCGACGTAAGTCACCCATCCATCGATCGCATGCACGCAAGACTCAATCGGCGTTAGGTCAAAGTCCACTATAGAGCCTGTACGTAACACGCGGTCCGTGCATCACGGATGTGGGTCGACTCATGCGACCATCTTGCAGGGGACGACTGGTCCGACTGTTTCCGTGTTGACGGCATCCATTTACCTACTTCACCCTTTTTGGGCGTGTCCGCGCTGACGGGCCAAGTATTCGACGCGCACGAGTGCGTACCCCGTCCTCTCTTTCGTTTTCTCGGTTGACAGTACTCACCCCCTCCTTACCCAGCGTGATCTCGATCGCCACCTACTCGGCCATACTCTCCTCCCAAGACGCCCCGCTCAACAAACTCTCGTCCGGCGGCCTCTTTGGCGGCCGTCGGCACTCGGACGGCTCGCCCCCGTCCTCGTGGCTCGCCTTTTTCGTCAAGCTGCTCGCGTTTGTCGGGCTCTGCGTCGGTGGGGCGTATGGCTACAAGGCGTACAAGCTCCGCCATCGACATGGCGGCGCGTTTGGTGGCGGCGGATTTGGGATGATGGATTTCGGGGATCGACCGTCGTCGTCGTCGTATGCATCGCGGAGGCGGTTCTAGCATGTTGGGGCTTTACATTTTGGCGCTTCGTTTTTTTTTCTTATTGTAAAGAACTTTATGGGTTCCGAGAATTGGCCCCTGCGTCGTCGGTCCGGTGTATACGCGTACGATATCGACGAGTACATAGTACATTTTCGTCGTGTAGCGATTGTAAAGCCGACCGTACTAGCATGAGTATCCAAGTGTCGGTGCGTTGCTCGCTGAGGGGTTGTATCTACTGCTGTCTACTTACTACAAAAATGTGCGTGTTATTGACGACCCGGTGAAAGAAAGGAGAGCAAAAAAAGAAAAAAAAAGGAGTGGCTTCTTCCACCAGGAACGAACGAAGGTGGGGGAACGAGAGAGACGAGACAACATCGAGAGGACGGCTGCACAGAGGGATGGGATGGAGGGAAAGAGGTATGTACGTACGTATGTTCGAACAAACTAGGCGTTCGGTGGTAACTACGACTAAAACTAACTACTTGTAACTACAGATGAGAGGGGGGGGATGAGACAACGCACGGACCAGACTAAAATGCTACTGTTACTAATACTACGTAGGAAAAAAAAAAGGTGTAAAGAAAGAAAAATTTCAGAGGCAGGCAACAAATCCAATCGATGGTCGGCACAAATGGTAAAAGACACTAGTGACAACGAGGTACGCCGAGTACAGGGGATCGTAGGGGTACATTGGATGGTGCCAGTGAGTCGTGGATAAGATCGTGAAGATATTATAAAGGGAAATTGGTGATGCTGGCGACCCGATTATACCCCGTATCGCGTCGCGAGTCTCTCTTGGATGGCTGGTGGGAAGGTAGCCACTTGAGTCTGCCACCCAGAAACATCATGGTTCCGAAACCCTGTCAAGAGTTGTTGGAACATTGTATTGAGCTCCGGAGAAGGGTTATTCCACCGGACGATGGCGTTACAGAACCATAGCAGACTCTACGAACATGGTAATATGATCAACCTTTGGCCACAGGCAAGGTAGACTGAGATCGACTGACCTTGGCAATACCAGCGGGATTCGTCTGCACAAGGGTACAGAGACCACGAAAAGCGGAATCCTTTTCTTCGTTATCACGGATCTCATACAATGCCAGGCACCATGCTTGAGCAAACTCAGGTAGATGAGGTGCAACAAGAAGCGGGTGCATGAGACCGATCCGGCCGATCGACACAGCAGCATTTTCGTGGAGGCTGCGGGGTGCCCTGGGGTGTAGCAAAATTGGAATGAGACGGGCGATCAAGGGATTGACCCATTGTTGGAACTCAGGTTCATCTACAGAAGCAGGATATGAATAGGATATGAATGGACGAGACCCTTGAAACCTTACCTCGCCCATAGCGCAGTGCCACTTCACCAACAGACCATGCAGCATTGTTGCAAGCGCTGACAAATTCCACTTTTGGCTCAGGATCGAGCTGTTGGATGAGCTCTGCCATAATTCCAGGAAGGTGGGGTCGTAAAAGGGTGAAGCACCCCATCGCCAAATCGCCAACGAGTGCATAGGCCGACTGACGCACGGGCGCTTGTGGGTGCTTCAGGCAAACAGTAAGCAGCGTGAGAAGACTGGGTTGTGCATGTGAGATGACGGGCTCCAGAGCAACACCCAAACCCTGCGCTAGACCTGATAGGAGATCTAGCGATACGACAAGGAAAGACTTGTCGGGCTCGTCCAAATCCGGGTTTTGTTGGTACGCTTGGTATTGAAGAAGTGCTCGATGGACGATATCGACACATCGTTGGAAAACGAGAGGTGCGTATGGTGCAAATCCAGGCCCCATAGCGATCGCAACTGAGGAAAGACACTACGGAACGTGTAAGCACGAGCCGGATCAGATCAAGAAGGTTTTACCTCGAGCAAGGGGATCAGGTCGTCGTCCCCGTCTTGTAGTTTATTCCATCGACCAGTGAGTGGGGGCATCAATATCTCAACATACTGGGGATTTGACAAGGCACGCCCCACAGCGTCTGCGAGGGTGCCAATTGCGTCGTATAGGATGAGCATGTTCTTGTGCTGGTATTTCTGGAACGCGAAAACCAGATTACGCAGAACCGGCTCGAGGTAGGGGCAAAGTTCCACGCCAGCATCCTCCTCTAGCGTCGCAAAAGCGCTGCAACCAGCCTCCTGTACTCGTTTGTTGTCATCCAAAACCATCCGAAGAAGCTGGTCAAGGCATGAGCTGGCGTAGAATAGTCCGCGGGTTTCATACGTACACCTTCCATTGTGGGGATAAAGTATCGGTTTTTGTGTTCTTCCGATACCGGCTGTGTGCACCAACTTGCATAACGACCTAGCGTCCAACAGGTGATTGAACGAACAAGGGGCTACGGAAAGTAGATATGAGAGGTAAATCGTGTCCATGCATTGCGTAACGCACCTTGGGATCATTCAGTGTATTGAGCAAGTAAGGAATCAGGACCTTCAAGTGTTCCTCGATGAAATCGATACAACCTCATTACCTTGTTAGTATTGGACTGGGCAGGAGCATTAACCAAGCACACCTTCAGCCATGGCACCCAGTGCTAATATCGCACTCTCTCTTTGTAACCATTCTGTACTCCATAGCTTGTCTTTTAGGGGCGCGAGAAGGACGTTCATTAGGTCGGCACCGAATCTGACTGCCAAGACATCCAAGGCGGCAGCAGCACATTTCCGGAGGTTCCATTCCGTGGACATTTCATCAGCAAAGTCATCCTCGTCCAGGTCATAGTCATCCTCCTCGTCGTCTAACGTTTCCTGGCCGTACACACCCCGCTTGGCTGCATCTTCGGTAGTCTCTGCTCCCTCGCGCTCCAGCCCATGAGATTTGGCGCCATAATGGCGTGGTTTTATGTCGGTCTCCTTGTCCGGGACAGTGGTGTCTTCCGTGTCCCCCTCGAGCCAAAGTAGATCGTCTTCACCATAAACCATGCAATCGAGGAGCACAGGAGCTACACGGCCAAGGAGGGGTTGCAAGTACGGTGCAAGATCGGGGTCCTCGGCAAACGTCAACCAGAATTCACAAGCCTCCAACGCGACACTCTCATTTTTGTCCTTTGTCGAGTACAGCATATATTCTGCGACATTCGCCATCTCCGGCATGAGTTTCTCGGGTCGTGCAGCCAGGAGTAATACCAGAGCTTGACATACATGGCGGCGGACCGAAGGATCTTCGTCCGATGCACGCTTGAACAAACATGCGATGAATGTATCGATGTGCGCAAAAAGCGACTGCGAATTGATCGGGACGAAATAAGACAAGCAGGCGACAGCGTGCGAACGCATTTTAGGCGAAGGGTGTTCTGAAAGCATAAGGAATTTTGGGATCATGAAGTCGAGAGGGCGGGTGCCGTTGATCTCAATGTCCAGTTTCCGCGGGAAATCTTCGCAAGCCTTTTCAAAAACACTGAAAGCAGCCTATGCTCGGAGCTCAGTACATGATTTCGGCAATGACGTAAAGTTAACGGAAAGTTAAGAGGCCGTGATGACTTGGGAGGCGAAACTCGCGACCGTGGAGCATCGCCAAGAAGTAAATCACGGCACACTGCGCAGAATGCGCTCAGTGCAAATCTGTCGAATAGCTACCTCCCCAGACAAACGGAGCGCCGAGGGCTCGGTGCAGAGGAACGCAACGATCCATTCGCAGGGTTACGGCGCGGGCAGGGGTGGCACACAATTCAGATACACGAAGACTCACCTCTTGATGATTTGGATCATCCAGCATTCCAACAAGTTGCTCGAGACAATCGGGCCAATTTCTTGGTTCCAACACCCCTAGAAATGCCACGATGTCTTGACCTGCGGCGGTGCGGACGATGGCAGATGGGTCGTTGAAAGAAGAAAGCACGGCAGCTTTAACATATTCTGCTACCTCTGAAGAAGCCTTGAGGATGAAGTGTGCATTATTCTTGAGGAGGTAGCCAGCAATTGTTCGAATCTGGTCCTCTTCTTGAGGCAAGGCAGCCAAGATATGGGCCAGATACCCAATGTAGTCTGGTACACGCGTGAAGCTACTGAGTTTCTATATGAAACGAAGGTGAACACGGCGAGATCGGGATAAGAAGGGTGGTAGTCGTACATGAGTAATGGCCTTTTGAACTTTGCCTTGGGTGTCGGTGGAATCGCGTAGTGTCTGAAGAATTTCATGCAATCCCTGAGGCTGAGGACTCCAAGATGCCATCGCGCACAGGGTGAGACGCGTCAGGGGAAGAAATGTGTGAGTAGAACGCGCCGGATGAAAGAAAGAAAGAAGGGTCGACTTCTTGCAGCCAAGCACCTCCTTCCCCTCTGTGTACCGATGTTTATCGCCCGTGGGAATTTCATATCTCAGCATCGGTCACACCGTCACACCGTCACACCCACTGCAAAATGTCACGGACCAACGAGAGCGGTGAATGTTTGAATCATGGTGGTTGCAACCAATGTTTTGCGGACCCCGAACTTTCAGGGTGGCCCTGAATCTGAATCAAATGAAGCATCGCCAGCAGGTAAATCATGAGCTTGTTTTTCTTCCTTCAAGGACCATCCATATATGTGATCGGAACTCCCGGCCCACCCTTGCCGAAAGACATCTCGGGGTGCGTGTCACTTTTACGCCCAACTTACATGTAGTCGACATTTCAAGTGGTAAAACATAACCGAGCCCCCGCCCACATCTCTTTTTATTCCGTATAATGATCATCCGAAGGTGACACGTTGATCTTCTCAATATTCGTCCTTACCCTCTCATACACAGCAAAGACGATGGCTTGTCCGGGCGCAACGCGGAGCACTCGCGGCGTAATACCCTTGTAGAATGACGTTGCGCCTTCTTTGCGCCACATATCCTTTGCAATGATCGATATTCGTTGGAACGCAGTAACTTGCGGCTCCCACGTCGTCTTTTGCAGTCCTTTACCGGGTCGTCAGGGACTCGATATCACCTGCATCCTTCCGGCACTCACGTGTTTTGATAGTGTCAATAGGGGCATTGGAGAATGGGCCCATGGCCCCAGATATCAGTCCGATTATCATGTGCTGATACGATGGAAGTTCAACGAGATCAGGCTGGTATCGATGCGCTACCTTCTTCAGTTCTTGGTATGCTGTAAAGTTTGCGCCTGACAGTTTCATCACAGCATTCATTTAGCCAAACAAAATGACGCCCCCAGAATGGATTCTCACCCTGGTTAGTGGCCTGACGTAGCGCGGTAAGCGAGACACCTCTGTACAGTGTCGAAATTCCTTCCTCGCGGATGATTGTGTAAACAGCATGCGCAGCATTACGATATCGCGGCGTTTCAAGCGGATCGACCAGCGAATGCTGTTGGGCCTGCAACCTGATTTTGACCACTTCCATGGGGCAGACGACGGCTACTGCCTCCGTCGTACCTGCCGCGAGTCCGGCTGGTCGAAATGAACAGACATGAGACCCGCCATTGTCAACGAAGAATGACGTACCGATGAAAATACCACCAACGCTCGTCTTCCCAGTGGACTTGTCCGCCAACCAGCCTTTGTACGTCTCGAAGCTCGCGAAGCGGATGGCCATTTTAGGGACGATGCCCGACATGACTGCACCGAGTCCTTTGTACAGCGCGAGCGGCGTCTCGCGTTGCACAATCCGGACACCAGTCGCAATGACACCACGTGGCTTTGTCTACGCGTCGTCGTCGTCTTCAGCGTGTAGCCAGCGTTGGGAGTGGGTGGGTACATACCCCGGGTGCGCTGCCGGACTTGGAGAGCTGCATGCGCACCTTGATGGTGTCGAGTGGTTGACAGCACAACTGGCGAGCGGCGGCGTGAGCACCGGTCACTGGCCACCGCTGCCATCTGAAGTACGCACCGCTTCCATCGCGCCAGCGATTCCACCGGCAGTGATGTGGATGGCGAACCCAACTGGTTTCTTTTCATGGTTTCGGGACATGTTCGGTTAGAGGGATATGGCAGGGAAATGAAAGGAGGGTTGATGGAGATGGTTAGTGTGGAGATGTTGGACACATGCGGGATGATAACTGCTCTCCAACATTGATATGCCTCATGATTTTTTGATCCGTCTGCCTGCCAAATTGGTTGAGACCCACTTGCAGCAGTCGTGTCGGCGCGGATATAACATGTGAATTGCCCCATTTAGTGTCACCGCATTACCTCCATCCTGGCCTTAGTCCAGCAAAAACCTCATGTTCCACCGCTCGTTCTATGAACCACATGAGTAATCTAACTACGTTGCAAAGTATCGCGGGTATGTCCACTGTCAGATAGAGAAAGCACGAAAGCTCTGCCAATGCGATAGCGTCGGGATATTATAAAGGCTCTATAGGAAATCGAATGCTTGGCAATAATGCGTCGTCAATGTGATGCGGCCTGTACGAAACCAAGCCCAGTGTCCGTCTAATGCGGTAAAAAGAATGAATTAAACGTTCTAATTTGATCGGCCCTCCCTGATACTATCAGATAATGATAACCTGGGCGGCTTCTCAGTCGTTGGCGTGTCTGCCATGTCCGCAGATCCCTGTGGAATTCTTGTTGATTCCTCGTCTTGGGCAGCTTCCTGTGGCTCCCAAAGGGATCCGCTAAACGTGTCGTGCTTGGTCCCACTAAAGGGGTGTGTGAATACCTTCCACTGCGCAAATGCAAAAGCCGGGCTGATGAAAAAACTTGAATCCATATTGAATGCATGCGAAATGCAACATACGCTAAACCCAAGGAGATCGCAAGAATGATCACAGTCGACATAGGCGGTGAATATCCGTTCGTCACGGTGTCCTGCAAGATGCCGCCAATAAATGAAAATGTCACGAATGGCGCCGTCAGACGCACCAAAGCGTGATAACGGTTTCTGTCAAAGAGGAAACGAAGTCCACGGCTCATACCAGATTGTTGGTTGATGACAAGGTCAGATCCCAGACCACATAAAAACGAGCCAGTTGAAGCACATCCGTTGAGCTGCCAAGTAATTCTGTCAGCAGGCATTCAGGACTGGGATGGGTAGAACGTCATACTATCCCGTATCTTTGCTTCCACACGACGAGGATACTCCCAGCAATGCCGCACATGCCTATGATGAGCCAATCGACGAAGAAGGCATCAGGATCCGAAATGAGCAGCCCGCTTCGCAACAGCACGATACGGACCCCAATGGCCAGACCGCCGAGAATTCCTAGGACCAGCATAGCGGCGGTGCAGACCATCTCCAAGAAGCCCAAGGCAAAACCCATGACGAATAATACGAGAATGCAGACAGTAAGGGCAAGATCAGAGACACCGACATTGTCCAAGGTGTTAACGATGACAGCCCAGGCTACGGCGTCGTTGAGGTCAACGTGGAGATAGTCACATGAGTAAGACTGCTTACAGGCAAGTGCAGCGGCAGTTCCAACCGCGGCACCAAGAGTTAAACGCCGCCCGCGGAAGCCTACCAAGAGAAGAGGGGCACCAACGACAAAGGAGAATGCAATCCACAAGACCGCAGGTGCCGAGAAACCGGAGCCACTGCCGTCCGTGGCCAGACCTTGAGGGATCTGCTGGCCCGTGACGGGACTGTAGACGATAGTCGTGCCATCATCGCCGGTGTCGAAGATGACGTTTGGGTCTTGAACACGCGTGAGCTGTTGTCCAGCAAGTGCAGGAGCGGCCGCGGCGACTCCGTAGATGAAGTAGGTAGTGAAAACGAGTGCCAAGGACCAGGAGAAGGAATGATGAAGGCGGAAAGTAACCGCCATAGGTCACTTGAGAAGACCACCGCGGGCGGAAATAAGAAGGAAGAAGAAAAGAGGGACGATGGAACGATGGAGTCGCGGTCAGGGTGAATTGTGGAGTGCCAAGCGGACGCCGTCACCGTCACCGTCGAGCTCGTCCGCCTATTATTACGTGTCCCGGTGATAGTCACTTACCAGTCTCTAGTTCTGCACATCCGTCGCGGTGACAACACCCCTGGTCGTATGTCTGGCAGTAGGCGCGACGGGTCCGGATCAGTCGAGCTCAACGTGGGTTTCCACGGCGCATCCATGGAGACCACTGCGAACGCGTTCGCACAACTCAGGAAAGAGTCGCAGTCCATCTTCAATCGCATCCATTCGATCGCCGAAGACGCGGCGTTCGTCAGAGAGGTGCACGCCCACTACCCCGATCTCCCGCTGCTCCGTACGTGTCCCTCGCTCTGCCCCGATATCTGGCTGAAACACGGACCACAGCCAATATGCGCTGCGGCGCTTGGTACAGCGACCCAAAGATTGTGCGTATCTCCGAAACGCTCACGTCTACCCGCTTACGTTACTTGCAGGCTTCCGCAGAGCGTGCCTACTTCAAATCTACCGACGGCCATACGAACAACTGGTGCTTTAATTTACGCAGACCTAATCTCCACACTATCCCCTTAATTGCCAAGCATGCGGGGTGGGTGTTTCACCTCCCCATTACTCAACGCGATTCATCCCGTGTAACAGGTTCGTTCTGGTGGATTCGACCAGGGCCGGAAAACGCATCCCGGATGCGCTGTCGAAAACAGTCCCGATATGGTGCTCCATAGTCAATCGCGCGATCCTCAAAAGAATCGCCAAAACCGACCTCGAGGCTTGGGACATCGCACTCTATACGCCGCCGGGGAGCGTCAGTCCACAGGAACACAGTCAGATCGAGGACAAGCTCGACGCATGGGCGTCGCAGCTCGCGGTAAAACTCTCTTTACAGTGCCGCGCCTGTTCTCGAACCTTTTAACCCGTCGTCGCATTAGGCTTCCTCCTACTCGCTCCCAACGCTGGACCGTCCACTCCGTCCGATATGGATCACACCCGCTACGACCTCATTTCCCACCTTTCCAAAACCGCCCGACCGTGCGTTCTATCCACTCATATGTGTCTCTGCCTCCAAGCAAGTCACGAAGGGCCTGGAACGCCGAGCCTCGGGGTATGCCTACATCCAAGGGTCCGGGGACGACCACGAGCTCTGGGGCATGGTCCGTATTACATCTCGCCTCGACGCTCGCGAGGCGCTCATCGTCTTTGTTCGTTCCAGGGTCTCACGCCGGTCTTGTACTGGAGGCACCGCGACGAGCTCTTGACCGCGCGATCCTCTGACCTCCCAGACCTCGTCCGGTCGCTCGTCTCGGCCTCCTCTCATACCGATCCTGTCATGAATCCCGACCAACCTCTATGCGGCACGCCGATCCAACGCATTTCAGGACGTATCTCGATATGCAACATAGCCTCCTTACGACGACCCGACTTGCTCCAACTTCACCCAAGCGTCGCCTTTCTGTGTCTTGCGCCCCAAGACACGAACCATCTCACCGGCGTGGTGGTAGCCTCGAGCAACGCATTCAGGGTGCTGAGCATTCAGACCCCCGAGGGGAAGAAAGGCCAACACCACTTTCTCACCGTCGTCTTACCGCGTTCGATGCCGTTCATCCACACACACCTCCAGAACCTACGCACCGTCTGTATCGCGTGCAACACCGGGACGGACATGAGCATCGGCGTTGCCGTCGCTGCCCTGGCGGTGTTCTTCCGCGTGGACGGATCGTTGTGCTCACAAGGAAACGCACGCGACCAATTGAGTACGTAACGTTCGACAGGGCCGACACCGTCCCAGAAACTAACGCGATCGGCGTAGCCAAAGACGTGCTCAAGACCCGCCTCGAGTGGATCATCGCCAGCTGTCCACAGGCGAACCCATCTCGCACGACCCTCAAACGTGTCAACGACTTCCTTCTCTCCCCTTTCGCCGATCCTCTGACGCTGGGCATATCCAGTCGTCCGGACGGCACACCGGGCTTGGATGAACGAGATTCGTCGCCGATGATACATGAATCTCGATAGAGGGTACAATACAATGGTGCTGCCGTGAATGTCCACGAAGTTGTGTGACGTAGAATATCTATGCGACTGCACCTTGGCGGGACTATGGTCTGCGCCTGGAGACGACGCAACCCGCACCGGAGCAATAAACCACCAATCGGAACGAAGCGCGTACACCCGCAGCAAATGTCGATGGGACCAGCCAATATCGGCCTGGGCTCAGCATACGCGCGGGGATGCATACCCCGGACAAGGCGTCGCTATATGCACCAGAAGAAGCCAGCAGTCGGTCCAGAACGGGTGTTTCGGACGCAGAGGATGATGCAGGAAAAAGGGAGAGGTTGAGCGCAGCGGTAGGTGCAGCTGAGGTGAGATGTAGGCGGGAACTACGATGGGTGCGTGTGTCAGTCGTTGAGTGAAGTAGGTAGGGAGAAGAATATATGGTCATAGCCAACCCACCTGAGTTGTGCACTAGACGGAAGCTGGATTTCGTAAATCGGATTCAAATGATACCGTCCATGGCTTGGTCCTCCAACGGAAGTATGTTCGTCCCTAGTCAATCAAGCGTCATGTTTGCTCCAGGTGACTAGAAGCTACCAAACACTTACCACTCCCCTTTGGAAACTCTCGCATACATCCCCGCTCCTTCCTGCGGGATTGGCGTGAGGTCGAACCGGAGCGAACTTTCAATGCTAAGGGAGAACTGCCCGAGGTGGATTTGGGGCTCAAACGCAGAAAGGATCACGGTATAGTCGCCCGCTTTGCAGTGTCAATCGACCTTGATATTGTAGAGCAAGAACATTGAAACTTACGTGCCATGTCTACCGCTGCTCTCGCTCGACCGTAGGTGTATGCTCCAGAGGAAGTCACCACTTCCTTTTGCACTAACCTATACAGCAACGTAAGCATCCGAACAAAACACGAGAAAAGGGCGTCAGTACGCACTCGCAGATCCGTTTGCCGGAAGACCAGACCACAGTCACGTTCAGTGGTACCTCTCTGGGACCCCGCGCGCTCAACACCACGAAGGACTTTTGTCCCGTCTTGTCCTTCCCTCCCACGCCCGCCATCTTTGAGCTCCTCACGAACCCCCTCAGAGTTGATGCCATTCCACTGGATACGAGTATACCTCTCCCATTTGAGCCAGCGTTCTGGTCATGGATACGAAAGTGCCATTGCGGGTTTAGCATGTATGTCGGATGTGTATGATTACCGCCCGCATTTTTGGTCGTGAGCGCGCCGTCGACCTGTCGAACAGATCAGCATTCGAGCACACGATGTCACGTCAACGTCAAGATGCACTTTAACACTGAATCCACCGCCTCTGGAACTCATCGAATCACCTATTCTCGCGTCTTCGTCCCACCGCACCTTGACATCCGCACCGCAGAACACGTTGACGGTGAAGAAGACGTCGTCGAATGGGCCATCATAGCTGGCGAGAATTGAGAGAGCACCCGAGATCTTGGCGGATGGCGCTGTAGCCGATGGGGGTGTATGTGACGAAGTTGAAAACCCCTCTCCAACCTTTGTCCTCACCAACACATGGGGTGAGGTGTAGTATGTGCCCTACGGATGGTCAACCATGTCGACCTTCTAGGAAATCACTAAACAGTTTACCTTTACCTCCGTATCTCCTGTTTTCAACCATATATCTCTCCAATCAACCTCATCTTCGTGGTGTACAGTCAGTGAAATATACTCGGCTTCTCTGCAAGTGTGGGAGAGATGTCTCGTCAGGAGGACCCAGATAACTTTGCTCATATCTAGAGGGTCACCACCCCCATCCGCGGGATTCTGGCACTCATAGAGCAAGCGCAGATGGCGCAGGGATGCTGAAAGACGACACTCCTTCAACTGGACGTACCCTAGACACGAGGAAGGAGTCACCTTGCACTTTATCGCGCATGTTAGCTGGTTTCCACACCCTGGATTGCAACACGTGAGTATTATTCCATTCCATGAGCAAATGATGCACTGTGAAAAAAAGCTTACTCATGGAGGGTGGCACTACGCAGAAACAGTCCCGGATCCCAAGACGCATATATACCTTCGAATGTCGCACATATATCATCCCACCGCATATCGAGCATGCCTAGCCTCAAAGGTAATCCGATCATGTATCACGGAGACAAATCACCAACACTCACGTGGGTCGCTCGAACTCGAGCCATTCTTGCACTCAGCGCGAACAGGTGAGTTAGTCGCAGGCACCCTGGAATCTATCAGCGTTAACCAACGTTCGCTCTTCGTTTCTCGAATGTCTGGGTTTGATCTTCTGTGAGCTTGCAGTCGTGGAGATAATGGAACCAGGCCCAGGATGGCCATGATCAACTCACCAACGACAGCATAGGCGTGCGAAGGCAACAGCTTCACCCCTTCTATTTTCAGTATCGTCTTTGAGTCCGTGCCTACAGTGACGACACAGTGACCTATGTTGGAAATGGGGTCAGAGGAAATTCACCATGAACAAAGCTGTCGCAAACTCACCCTTCTGAAAGCCGTTTGCTATTCTTCCCCATGTTCTCTCTCTTTCAAATGAGGTGCTGCGAATCCTGACGTCAGCACAAGATTGGTGCAAACTTGCCAGCAAAAGATGTAGAGTATCAAGTTGAGGGATTGAACACTATCCCCTCAGCGAATACATCTGCACAATCATGGAAGGTCAAGAGTCGCACCATTGAAGCTCGACATGCTCAGGTATCCATCCAGTCAATATCCTAGACTCGATGGCGTTAGATTCCGCAGAGCAAGCTGTAGTGAACAGTCACGGACGCACCGTAGATCGATGGAAGAATTACTGTCGTCAAATCGACGCGTATCACGCGAGAAAGTCAGTAACTAACGAGATGAGAAAAGGCCAACAGCACTTACGACCCAGGAAAATCATATCCTCCCATTAGCTTCATATACTAATGCAGCAAGGTCGATTTCACCGGACACCATCAAACATCATCATGATGACATACGGCTTTCTCGATCAAAGCTGGCCATGCAACTGCTTTTAGTCCTGCAGAAATTCCCATGGGTCGCCCGGAGTCGTCAAAAGGAAGCAAATCATCGATAGCTTTCGGTGTCAGCCAAAAGATGGACAGTGGGGAGCAAAAGATTAAACGGCGGCATACAGTGAACATCGATTAGGGGGTGGTGTGGGCGGAAGCGATGCAAGAAAGATTCATCAAAATCCCGTAAACAGGGAGCGATGCAATCAACACTTACATATCTGTAATGTGCAGCAGCAAATTCGAACGTATTGTCACCACCACAGTCCACTGATTTGAAAGTGCTTTACATACTCGTCTGTAATCACCATTCAAATATGCTTTGAGATCATATCTGCCGGGTTGATTTCCGAGGAGTAAAGACGAGGAGAGTAACTTTGAACCATTAGTACATGGCCATCCTCATAGAGTGGACAGAAATGATTAAATCCATCCACCGCGCAGAAATGGCAATCGGAGCTAAATCGGTGTGGATCGAGAACGACGCACAACCTCGAGTAGGGGGAGACGAATGAGACGACGCACCCTTGAGTTGAATCTCTGGTTATGCTGTATGCACACAGCTACGGCAGCACAAAACGAACAATCGTTGACAAGGTTCTGATCTATGTGGGCGGGGGTCAAGTTTGAAGAAAACTCTTGGGGAGTGAGAAGGTCGCGGGGGGGTCGTTTCCATGTGATGGCTGTGGAGCTGGTGGTCCTGGACGGAGGGACAGTTGGCTGGCCATGCGGATCTCTGGCATACGAACAGTAAGCAACGTGCGATGAATCGGCCGGGAACGAGATGCGCGTACGAGTAGCGGGTTCCTGGATTGGATGGCGATGGGACGTGTTCGTTCCAGAGAGGATAACGGATGTTATTAACCGCGGACGACTTTCGGAGCACATAGGCTTGGTGATCTGCGCCGTGGTAAGCGACTGCATGCTATAGATCACACACACCTCACCTAATCCGAAGGCGTTGACAGGTGGTGCAACTACGTCCAACTGAGCACCGGGTGCTTTGCTAGCTTCCTTGATCTTTTCGGCTCGCTGGATGGCCTTTTCCGCATTTGCCTTACACTGTGCCTGGAACGCGGGGGTGGCTGCAGCGGTGCGCGAAAGATGGAGAAAGGCGTTGGTTGCTTCGAGGTAGAGGTGGAATGCGGACGAGAACTTTGCAGCAAACTCCAATTTGGTGGCGCGATCGTAGATGGACTTGTGAGAGAAAGATCAACGAAACTCGTTCACAGAGTCAGGTCTGACCAACCTCCGCTTCCTGAAAAGTCTTGGGGGAGGACATGAATTTGATGCCGCGTACTGTTGCCGGAGAGCCAAGCACGCGTGTTGGGTGGCGAGACCTAGATATGGGGTTAGCGTCACACGAAGGCTCATCCCGTGCCATCATCATGCTTTCGGACTCGGATTCGGATTCGAACGACCTGCACACGCTAACCATCAATAGACACTTTGCGAAGGCGTTCGAATACAAGAAGGAGCGAGAGGAACTCGCAAAACGTACGTCGAAAGCCTGCGCGAATCGAGTTGACTTGTTCACCAGCGGTGCAGTGGACGAGCAATACGGTTCAGAGGGCTCCTCTGAGACCGGCGATTCAGAAGACTCGGAAGACACGGAGGAAGATTCGGATGGTGATGAACTCACGCCAGCGGTCGACGCTGCTATCTTTTGTACGCTCGCGCGAATCAGGAAAAAAGATCCGGCTATCTACGAGGGCGATAGATATGTATTCGAAGGTGTGTCCGACCTTTCGTGGAGTGCGCGTAGGATCCGTCTCTTTGGGCCGCCCACTACCTGATACTGGGGCGGGGGTTCATCCGTTTATATAGAAGAACATGTGCAAAGGCGGGACAAGGCGCCAGTTACGAAGCCAAAAACGAAAGAAAAAGTGCGTGCTATCCTTATTCGACTGTGATGGCTCCTTTATACTGACATACATGCGCGGAACAAGTCGAAGCCATTGACGATCCGGGACGCTGCGCTCGCATCCGCACTCGCCGACGCCGACTCACGCTCACCGAGCCCCGAACCGCAGCCATTGACGCACACCGAGGAACAAGTATTGCTTCGCTCAGAAACCCGCGCCGCGTTCCATGGCGCAATCCACTCAGAGACACAAGGTATTTTTTTCTCGTATACGAGGGCCGAATTGTAGGAACTGACTCGTACCACTTGACCTGTGTGGTGACCAGAAGACGATTTACTTATCCCGCGCTCGCGCACGCGGGACGAAATCGAATTGGAAGCAGAGGAATACAGGGCTTTCTTGGAGCAGGAGGTCGGCGAGGACCTCCACAACCTCGTCACCGTGGATACAAACGAAGCACTTGCCGCCTCCGAGGACGCCGATACCGTAGACCACGGTGAGAAAACATCCGAGGGTAAAAAGAAGAAAGGTAAAAAAGAACGAGGGAAGCAAAACCAGGAATCAGATAGGGTACAAGACAAGAATCCTATGAAGAGGCGCGACAAAAAGTCTGAGCAAGAGGCCAATCAAGACTTTTTGATGAAGTACGTTTTTCACTCTCTTCTGTACAGTTGCAGGTACTGCGGGCGACAACAATTGACACAACGATTGACGTTTCGCACAGCTATATCTTCAACCGAGGATGGATTGATCATTCAAACAAACGTGTGCCCACGTACAACGAAGTTGTCGAATCCTCGTCAAAACGATCGAAACGGAGATCCCACGTTGACTCGGACCAGAACCCGGACGATGACGGAAGAGAAGCGCCGGGTACGACAATCTCTGATGAGGAGTCATTCGACGACCTTGCGGACGCCTTTGAAACGTCGTACAATTTTAGATTCGAAGAACCGTAAGTATCCGTGGTCTGTTAATAGCGTGGCCCGACTCTCAAACACTCACTTACGACGATCGCACAGAGGTGGATCGCTTATCAACTCCTTTCCTCGCAATCTCTCGTCCGCTCGGCGGGAGTCTACCATTCGAAAAGACGCCCGTGCTCGGAAGAAAGAGCGACTAGAAGCGGAGAAACACACACTACTGGAAGCGCGAAGAAAAGAAATTAGAAGAGCGCGCGAATTGGTAGAGGCTGCAGTCGCTGAGGAAGACCAAGACGGCTTAGCACTCGCCCACCTCGATCTAGACGCCGATTGGGACTCATCGAGGCACGATGCGCTAATGGCGGATCTATATGGTGGTGATGATGGTATTGGTAAGCCGGTCATTATCAGGGTTGTCCATTCGACTGATGTACTACGTACAGCGGACGGTAGGGATGCAGAAAAACCGATATGGGACGATGATATTAACATTAACGACATCGCCCCACTCACGAAATCCAAATCGAAAGCGGAGCTGAAGCGGCAAAGGAAGAAAGAGAAAAAAAACAAGAACGTGGATGAGGACGTCGGAGTGGATGTGAACGAAATGGACGCAGACTTGGGCGCGGGTGCAGATTGGGGTGACGAGGATGATGATGAGGGAGAATGGAGAGGTACCGAAGAAGAACGCAAACGCAAGGTAGATGCGTACATGGACGAAGTAGTGAACAGACTCGGGTTCAGCGGTATAGTAAGTCTGCTCGGCTTACGGACGGTTCACGTTCACTTCCAAGATTTACAGACTTCCCACATGCCTACGCGTTTTCACTACATCCCTGTGGCTTCCGAAAGCTATGGCCTCAAGCCCGCAGAAATCTTACTTGCGACGGACGCGGAGCTCAACTCGTACGTTGGGCTCAAAAAAATGGCGCCTTACCGTGTCGACAGAAGTGAGTGCGCCATTTTAACAGTATTCGTTTTGGTACGTATTCAGCTCTAATTGTTTCAGGTGGCAAGGCGAAAAAGAGCTGGGACCCCAAGCGAGTTGAGCATCTGAAGCAGTTCCGCGACAGTTTACATTCCCGCGTGGGCTCCCAGCACGAGGGTTCCTGGTCACTCGATGCAACTACCAACACGAAGAACAGATCTACGGAAGCGCATGGAGAGACGAAGAAACGGAAGGGTAAGAAAGAGCGTGCAAAGCTGAAAGCGATGCAGAGTGAAAAAGACGAAGATGACAGGAATGAAACCCCTGTTCAGCCAGAAGTTGCAGGCAAGTCACAAAAGCGGGATCGCGATCCTGACGTTAGTTCGCATTCGCATGCACCTTTACCTGGTGAGATCGACGGAGATGGGCAAGACGGCGCACGAAGGAAGAGAAGGAGACGGCGGCATAGAGAAGGATCTGGTAGGGGTGGGGAATCATGACTGCCGCACTACATAAAACCTTGCATATCCCGGTACCACCAGCTCATAATGAATTCTGGCCATCGATCTGGTAGAGATGGACGTGATAGAGTGCTGCCAGAGTTTTTCTTCGTTTCGGGCGCGAACTCCGGACCGACCTCCAAGCTTCTGCCCAATGCGCGCTAGTGCCAGGCTACGCTGAACCACGAGCAGCGACCGTGATAGAACACATTTCTTCCTTTCTCATCATCCGTGGCCTCTTCTTTCTTGCACGTCGCGACCTGGAGCTTTTCGCTATGCCGTTCGCGGCCCTGTTCGTCGACCTTGTCCGCCACATTGACGAGTAATGGGAGGTGCTCGTGTCCTGTATCAGGGATGGTAAGCTGCCAGATGTACAAGGCATCAATCACGTTCGAGAACATTTGCAGGCAAGTACTATGCCGTCCGTGGTCCATCGACGCCCCCGCTGAAGCACTACACCGGCACGGTTCCCTGCCGACCCTGCGCGCGCAGCGGAGCTGCTGAACATTGGCCCTCCGTTCTCCTCTGAGGGGGATGGCCCACGTTTGGCCAAACACGCGCGTGCTGATGATGGTATCTAGTGGCCTGTTTGCGACCGTGTTCCCAAAGGTGTGTTGTCACGGTGTCGTAACGCGATCGCGGTACGTTGACGCCGTCTCGTCCAGGTAAAGTTCATTCTGGGACCAAACGTCGCTCTCCGTTCTGTTGGATGTGCTGCATCGGAAGCCGGGATGGGTCTCCCGCACGATGGTAAACTCGACGAATCCGTTCTCAAGAGTGACGACGCCGTCATCGAGTTCTTGGACGTTTCTCTCGAGGAAACGCATGAACATCTCTGCCAAGCAGTTCGTACTCGTCCTTTTGTTTACCCCAGCTTTCCGAACGTCTGCTCATGACGACGGTGACATAGTGGGAGGTGCAAGCAGGGAAGCAGTACGAACCGATCTTGACGACGAGAGATTGCCATTGGCGGTACCGAATGAGTGACATCCTCTCCATCATCATCCTCTCCATCATCGGATTCGATACCGAGAGCGGCGCCCCAGTATTCAAGTACTCTGGAAGGCGGTCGTCAGTCGTTCGTATCTTCGTTTGTACGGGACTGACTGGTTCTGGACAGCTTGGCCGTCCGCCTCGCACACGCGCAAATCACCGACGACCAGCTCCTCGCAGCCATTCACGCCTTCAACGATGATGCTGCCGCATCAGAGGACGCGATCCGAGTCCAGGAATTTACGACCATGATCGACGATCGCGCGTTGCCGCCCACGGTGAGCTTTGTCGTTGAGCTCGCGGGACCTCTCGGTGCGTCGCGTCTGCATCACGATCGCGATGAACTCTGACTGACTCGCTCTTGGCACGCTCAGGCCCCAACGCACACCTCACGCCAGAACGCCTGTTTGACGCCCTCGTAGCGACCAACGTTGACCACGCCCGTGCGCGCGAGCACGGGCAGATGCGCCTCCCGACGATCCGCGTCGTCGGGCCGGGCACGTTTGCGGACTATCGTCGGTGGAAGGGTGAGAGCGTGAACGTCGTGTCTGGGCAGATCAAGGTGCCCCTGGCGTTGGTTCAGCCTGCGGCGCAAGCGTGGATGTTGGAGAAGGTGGTGAGGGAGCTGTAAGGGGGGATGTCTTCTGGGGCCCCGTTGAGCCTCGAGGGACGGACGAGATTAGGGTATCAATAGATGCTTTGTCAATGGGGTACACAGTATTTTGAATTAGAAAGATGTGAAACAGTGTAAAACTGACGTGGCCACCTTGGGACTCGGAGCTTCCTGACAGGCCAAAGATCCCCAGCAATGGGCGCTTGGTAGGCGGTCGTGTTGCGGTCATTGCCTTACTTAAGGGCACAAGCTGTAGAGGCCCAAAATACGCAGTGTGTTTCCACTTGCCAGATCTTTTCACCACGCACCTCAGTCTCACCCTATTCAAAAACACTCCCACCTTGTTGCCATTGCGCACCATGGAGTCAAATGCCACGTCGGCAATGTCTGACATACTTCAGCCACATCTGGTTGTGGAGAGTGAAAAGGTGGTCAACGCGCTCGCATTTCTCCCTGGAACACAACGACTTATTGCTGGCTATCGTGATGGAACTATCGGGATCTGGGATACGGAGACTGGGAGACACGAGCAGACATCGATGAAGCACAAGTTGGCAGTTGGCATTCCTGCTGTGACCCACGATGGCACAAAGTTCGTCAGCAGTGACGGAGGGGGAATATTCAAGGTGTGGAACCTTAATTCGCACGCACTACTCGAAGAGTGGACCCTCCCCCACAAATACGCCGAAGTTGCCATTTCGCCAGATGATCGACTTATCGCGATCGGCGGCCAGAAATTAACTCTTCGCCATCTTGACGGGGGCCAAGAAATCAAACATTCCATCAAGTTCAGGGGGAAGGTGGTTTCAATGTGTTTTTCTCCCGACGGGCTTAAGCTCGCTTGTGCCATTGCTGGCGAGCTCCATGTATTTGACGTTGAAAGGGGCAAACGGATCTCTGGTCCATTGCCATGTCCTCGTGACGAATTCTGGGTCTGGTCTATGTTATGGTCACACAATGGCAGGCTCTTCGTTTCTTCGCTCGGTGGGGCAATCCGCTGCTTCGACCCCGATACCGGGGAACAAATTGGACACGCGTGGATGGGTCACTCCAATGCTGTACATTCTCTCTTCCTTTCCTTGGATGGATCGAAGCTTGCGAGCGCTTCCTTGGACCACACTATTCGTTTCTGGGACGCGACTTCTGGTACTCCCATCGGAATATACTCACTGGATGCATGCGTGGTCTGTTCCTCTCCCTCCGGAGAATTGGTAGCAGCAAGAAAGATCAAAAAGATATATTTATGGCGGGTACCTTGGGCTGGCCCACATGTTGAGAGTCAGGTAATCACATCCACATATGTTTCCGCACTAACACTTAACAACTTTCCGCTCTTACAGACTAAAACGGTTTTCGACGTAAGTTACTTTGGGTGCAGCGTGGGCGTTCCTCTCATCGTCTCTTAGCGTTCTTCATCGCCAACGGAACGACAGAGGAGCCAAGACAGTGGGACCACCGCCATGCGTGGATGGGGTCGGGACCGCGAGAGGGATTCGCTTCCCCTAGATAATGGAGACTTCCACAACTCGAATGCTTCGGAAGCACCAAGCCGGTGTGGCGAAGCAGACTTGTCATCGCGGGATCAACGTCAGTACATGTCCCTTGCCTCAGAACTTGGTCCTGATGCTGTGCAACTAGTTACCGTGATGTCCGAACCTGAGGGCCAGATGTCCAGACTCAGGTATATCTTTTCGTTAGGCTGTAGGATGGCCATCTAATGTCGTTTCATGGTATAAATCAACTCTTGTTAGCATTGAAGCGCTGCCGCCACTAGATCTCACACCATATCTTGTCAAAATCAGTGATCGATATTCCGCTGGAGGAGGTTTCGGTGACGTCTATAGAAGTTGGTACTACGCCGGTTTAGTTCCGAAGCAGGTTCGAGCACGCTAACTATCCATAACTTCCTGTTATTTAATCCACCTCTAAGTTCAAGTTGCAGTAAAAGTTTTCCGGTTCGGATTCACATTAGCAGAAGATGCAGATATTGAATCTCACAAGGTAACTATGCTTGTCATGACCACCGAATGTGTCTGAACAGTCTTTTAGATGCTCCGTCGAGAACTTGGGATTTGGAGGCGACTGAGTCATACCAATATCGTTCCATTCCTAGGTATTGCATATGGATTTGGAATGCATGGTGCCATGTCGTTGGTGTCATTGTGGATGTCCAATGACACTCTTCAGAATTTCTTAGCAATGCATGATGACAATCTAGGTGTGGTACACCGACTCCAGTTTGTGGGTCCACTCTACGTTTATTATGTTCTCGCCCTCTAACCTTTGACAACATGATAGTTGCTGGATGTTGCTAATGGGCTGCAATATTGTGGGTCACGTTATCATTCAAGTTGACAAAGGCCTAAAGAAATAACACATCCCAGTGCATTCCCTTTCAGTTGTCCATGGCGACCTGAGCTGTGTACGTCAAACTAGAACCTTAACATCTGCCTTGTCTGAATGTGAGGCAGAACAACGTGCTTCTCGATGGAGATTACACTGCACGCTTAGGGGACTTCGGCTATGCTTCCTTGGTGGGGAATATTCCTGAAGTCCTGACTTACCTTCGGAGGTCTACTACGCGACCGGGAGCCTTGCGTTGGATCGCACCAGAACAGATTGATCTTGAAAACACGTTTATCCGGACAACCAAGAGTGATATATACTCGTTCGGATGTGTCGGTCTCCAGGTCGGTGCATTACTTGATGCGAAAGCCATGTTTATCCTGATCTTCTTGCAGGTGTTGTCCGGAAAACAGCCATGGTCTGAAGTCCGGGAAGAAGCAGCTGTTGTTCTCCGCATAGCAAGGGGCTACAAGCCAGGCCGGCCAGCATCACGACCCGTGGATGACTTGCACTGGGAATTGATTGAGCGATGCTGGTTACCAATCGAGGAACGACCTGCTGCAGAGACGATAGTTACTTTTATTCAATGGTTCTTGAGCTCGTACCTGCCATTTCAGCCTCTTCGCGACATCATGATCATGTCAGATAATTCATCAATCGCCGGACCATCTTTTGGCCAAGCTTCCACCGACACCTCATGTACAAATGTTGGCATCCCTAACCGAGAAAACGAGAACAGGTACATAGTCACAATTATCTCGACCCACTTTACTCGTTCTGACATGTCGGAATCCTCACCTCTCAGGATTGCTTCACCTCCCGGCCGGTCGGGCTCGGTAAGATTTCGCCAAAGCAATGACACCGGCGATACGAACTCTGGGCCAGTGATGGGGGAGTCGCATGGGGAGAGTCCTTATAAGAGGCGGCGTGCATAGGGTACTATAGTTTCCGCTGCCTGGGGAATCAAATTGCTCGTGAGAGATCAGTCCAAAGTGACTACTAACTGCTGGGATGTAACCGTCCGGACGCGATGAGGGGGCAAGAACGTATTCGCACACATGGCCCTCTATCCGAGATAGAACGCGCACCTGGCTAAGTGGTCTATAGGATCCCCGTCTGCGTCGTAACGGAGGATATCATGCTGCGTAAGGTCCTTGGATGGTGTATCAATGACGAAAGTCAAATGTCCCATCCTTGCGGGTGTATTCACTCTTGTGCCAGGCTGGGCAGCAGCCGTGATCAGACACCTTCCTTCCCCATCATTCACGGCCACTTCTCTCTTGCACATCGAAACCTGTAGCATTCTCGGTTGTTCATCGACTTTGTTCGGCGCATTGACCAGAAATGGCCCGGGGATGCATCTGTGTCCTGTATCATGGATGGCAAACCGCCTGATGTATAAGGCATCGATCATGTCCGAGAACGTTTGCAGGCAAGTACTACACCGTCGGTGATCCACCGACGCTGCCGCTGAAGTGCTGCATAGGCCGTAACGGTTCCTTGCCGATCCCGCGCGCGCAGCGGCGCTCCTGAACATTAGCCGTCCGTTCTCCTCTGTGGGATGGATGGCACGCGTGTGGCAAAACGCGCGCGTGCTATTGACGGTATGTAGCAACCCGTTTGCGACCGTGCTTCCAAAGGTGTGTAGTCGTGGTGTCCCAACATCATCGTGGTATGTTGACAACGTCTCATCCAGGTTCCAAGTCACTCTGGGGAAGAACGTCGCTCTCCGTTCTGTTGGATATCTTGCATCAGAGGTCGGGATGGGTCGAGTCCCGCACGATGGCAAACTTGACGAATTCGTTCTCAAGTAGTGACGCCGTCATCGAGGTCTTGGACGTTTCTCTCGAGGAAACCCGCGAACACCTCTGCCAAGCGGTCCGTACTATTCCTTTTTTTTACCTTGGCGTCCCGAACGTCTGTTCATTACGACGGTGTCACAGTGGGAGGTGCAAGCAGTACGAACCGATTTTGACAAGGAGAGATGGCTCGTGGCGGTACTGTTGAATGGGCGACATCCTCTGATTAGTGTGAAGTAATAGCACGCACAGAATGATCCTGCTCCGAGAACCTCCCCGAAGGCAGTATCACAAAAGTGCGATTTTTACGGCACTTCACTGGCAATAGCATCCGAGTTTTGGTCTGGAGACTGGAGTTGGCTGGCTGAGTGGTGGCAGCAGCGTGACAGCGTGGCGGATAATATGTTCGAGGTCTGGACGGTAGAATGACTCGATCATGCCCTATCGATCCCGGTTCAGGACAACGATGTTCGTCAGCGCAACAATTTGGAGCTGCCGCCGAGAAAAAAGGGTGGAAGCTCCTGCTATGATACCCGCCCGGGCCGAGTCGGAAATGAGTCCGGATCTGGATGAGGCAGATGAGCGAACAACCTATTTGGGGTTGCCTATTGTGTCAATGAATGGCCATTGTTCATGGTCGTGCATGCAATGACCTCCTTCTCTTCTATAACCTGACTACTACGACCACCCACCGCTCGTTTTTTTTTTTGCTCTTTCTTTCCGTGACGCCCTCGCTTCCCTTGATGACGAGCTCGAAGTTTCGTGAACACCTCTCTATTAACCATCCCCCAAACTACCTCGATATCCCGGCCCAGACTTCCAAGTTCTCTCCGACATCGACGATAGCACCTTCATCGCGTTTCTCCTTTGGCCGAACCAACTCGAAGCGTTCGACGCATTCGGAGCCTAGTCTTCCCCCCAAGGACGTCGAGGCAGGCACACCGCCGACATCGTCCAGCATGCGGGACAGATTCACCAAGCTCTTTTTTGACCTTCGGACGCTCAACACCCCAGATCCCGCACAGGACCCAAGTCTGTCGCAGTGGCCGCCGCTTCACATCGAGAAACGCCATTGTCTTTGCCAACTCCACGACCCCAAACGCGAAGCTCGCGTGAGGAAACAACAGCGCCGGTCGCGGTGCCTCCTCATCTTGCTCATCATCACCCTTCTTCTTTTAATCGGGAATGCCGTCTTTTTGGACATCCGCGTCCTTTCGCTTTCTACGTCATCGTCTACGACTTTGACTACTGACGCACTTTCTGCGGATGCTCAGCAATGTCTTTCTCAGTACACCCTTAACGCGCCTTCCTCACCCCGTAGCTATCCATGCTCGACATGCCTGTCAGTGTTACAGGCTGTCCCTTCGTCTTATACATCCAGTTCGGCGAATGCTCAGAGCACCCAGGTGATCAATAATGCCGTTCAGTTCTGTGGTCTCCGCGCCGTCTACGAGACCGCGAACGCACAAGGGCAGGCGACACTCGGAAACGGTAGTTGGAGTCAAAACGTCGATTTCTGTACCTGGACAGGTGTTAGCTGTGATACCTCGGGGCAGGTTTCGTCATTGTAAGTGATGTTTCGATGCAAAGTACCCCATTCATCACGGCTGTTCAGGCAACTTACCTACCCGGGAGTCCCAGCCACGTTGCCTAATGAGATTGGCAGTTTGACTACTCTGCAGACTCTTGAAGTCATTGGAGGGAACACGATACCTGGTAAGATTTTGTTTCATGCCGATCCACCGTATGCCCAATTTTTTTTCTTCGTGCAGCTGGTTCCCTGCCAAGTTCGTTCACCAACTTGACGTCTCTGACGACTCTTCACCTTGAAGCTACCTCCATCACTGCGCTGCCAAACTCGCTGTTTGCTTCGCCTGGCCTGACACGCCTTTCCACCCTTGCGCTGGTCCGCAATTCGCAGATGGGTTCTGCGCTTCCAAGCAGTTTGACTAGTCTTGCGGGACTGCAGGATTTGTAAGTGAGGCCGACCGTCAGCACTGGATGCCCTTTTGACACGCTACCATGTAGGTTGGTCAACTCCCAGGTGTTATTGCCGTCCCCGCTCGTGACACTCGCAGCGTCTTCGTCGCTCGCTGCATCCTTGCACACCCTCGACCTTACGTCCACCTCGCTAACGGGCTCTATCCCGGGGTCCCTGTCGTCCTTCAAAGGACTCACCCAGCTGGTGCTCGGTTCAAACAACCTGACTGGGTCCGTGCCTACGTTTCCGAACACGCTGCAAGTGCTGGAGCTCAATGGGAACGCGGGGCTTGGTGGAAGTATTTCGTGTTCCCCTGCACCGCTCGAGCAGTGCTCTGTGCAAGGCACGGGGATCAGTGTTTCTGGGTGTGGTGTGTGTCAGAACACGACGACAAAGGGTTGAGCGGGCTCGACTGACGACCCTCGACATGACGTTTCTCTCTTTACGCATGGTTTGCTCATGGACTCTACACAGACTTTGACTTGTACGATTGTGCATGCATGATCTTGTAGCTATACTTGTTCATTGGCTTCATGGATATTGCTTTCAACTCATTTTTACGAGTTTTTTATTTCATCTTTAGAGCGTAGCGTAGTTTTTTTAAAATGCTGACGGACATATTGTAGCTCTATGATCGGTCGTGTAGTACACAGGGGTGCTGTTTCCGAAAGCGTCTACAATGTGACCACGTATTTGTATTTGGGGTCCCTGTCTCAACCGCACCATGATCTCCCGGTTTTCGCGCTCCTTTTTCGCCATCATCATCGCCCTCGTACGTCTCCATTTCCAAGCCATACGAGTACGCCATGGGACCGCTCACCACTCGCACATCCTGACAGTTTCTCCTTGCCACGATCGCCTTTCTCCACCCGCCTTCGCGTGCGTACATTGACCCATGGACGGGCGAGTTCTTTGGCGAGGGCGGGGTCGAAAAAGACATGCACATTCTTCCGTATCCGATGGCAAACGTGCCCGGTGCCGGTTCAGCGCCCGAGATCGCACCCGCGCCGGGAAGTGAGGAAAAGGGGAAGGGGGTGGTCACGGGGGATGTGATCATGTCCAAGCTGGGGAACGAAACGGCCAAGTACGTCCTGCCCCACCCCCCCGCCTGCTCTCAGCGCTCAATGACGACGTGTGTGTTGTAGGGCAGAACTGGGACGCGCGACGTGGAGACTGCTGTACGTCCCCCTCCTCCTCCCCCCCTTTTTTTTCTTTTTCTCGTTTTATTGACATGGGTATCGACGATCGTTGGAGTCACACCATGACGTTGCGATACCCCGAGGTGCGTCCCACCTGGTTGCCTGTCGCCCGACCCGCGTGTCTCATTCACGCCACACATGCCTCGTTTTTCTTTTCAGAATCCGACACAAGACGAACGGGACGCGTTGGAAGCCTACATGTACCTCACCTCCCGGCTCTATCCCTGCGGTGAATGCGCGGCCGAATTTCAAAAGTTGCTGAAAACGTTTCCACCGCAGGTACGTGGGGATCGTTCCTGTTCGCGCCGGACCCCGCTTACGTCTCCCCCCCGTTCTTAGACGGCGTCGCGTCTGTCTGCGAGTCTATGGTACGCCGTTTTTGTCTGTCCGCGGTGCGTGACGTGGCGTTGAGAGGATACACATACGGAACAGGTTGTGTTCGGTGCACAACGAGGTGAACGATCGGCTTGGGAAGCCGAGGTTTGACTGCTCGAAGCTCGATGCAGAGTATGATTGTGGATGTCGTGATGCGACGATGGAGGCGCGACCGACGTCGAGTTTGGATTTGGACGGCAAGGGCGCGGTGGAGCCGATGGATCTCGAGTGGGATGCGGCAAAGGACGACGTGACGGGGGTGAGGGTGGTCAAAGGTGGGCGGGTGTAAGGGGTGTGTTCGGTGTTTCTCAGGGTATATATAGTCTTGGTGGGTGAGATCTCTATTCCAAACGTCTGCAAGGAATTTACTCTGCCTACAGCTTGGCTTTCATTCGGGCAGATACAATAGTTGTCAGGCCTGGTTTATATATTTGATTCTCTCTGTGACACGGTCTGTAGGTTACCGACGTGCCGATCGAAGATGACGACTTGATCCCTGAGACCAACCTAGTGGGGTTAGGACGGGGAAGCGGGCTGTGGAGTTTATGAGCTTCTTCTGGCAGACGCTCGTCTTGTCCTACTTTTAAGGTCACCAGGACGGGAGGAATTCGTATCATGTGCCCGGATACATTACAAGTGTCAAAGCGTACGTGGCTCTGCCTTCTTTCCCGCCTTTCCCTCCATCTCATTCGCACGCGGACTGGCCTGAAACTCGGGGTGTGGACTCTCCTCTCGGTTCGAGGTGGCATCTGCGCCGCCACCCAAGGGTCGCTGCTTTGTGGGAGCTTCTTGGCTGGTGCGCAAGAACGATTCCCACTCTGCAGGGTCTATGGCATATCCTTCGCGCTCCGGGTTTGGAAAGGATCCGTCTTTGACCGCATGGACGTATGCTGCTACGCCGCGCTCGACCTCTTTTCGAACGTCTGCGAAATGGCGAACGAACCTGGGGATGGGGATGAGCAACGGGGGGGAACGGGCTGCGAAGTACGCACTTGGCCTTGTGGCCATGCCAAGTGCCGAGCATGTCGTCCCAGACGAGGACCTGTCCGCTCGTGCCGGGACCGGCGCCGATGCCGATGGTCGGTATCGTGAGGGTGCGGGTGATGTGCTCGCCGAGGAGACTCGGGAGGGCTTCGAGCACGATGGCAAAGGCGCCTGCGCCTTGGAGGGCCAGTGCTGCGCGTACGAGTGCGTGGGCGGACGCGGCGGTGCGACCCTGTACGCGGTAGCCGGAGAGGGAGGTGGATCGTTGGGGGAGGAGGCCGATGTGGGCCATGACGGGGATGCCGATCTGGGTGAGTGCGGCGACGTGTGGGACGAGTTCCTCGCCGCCCTCGAGTTTGACGGCCTCGGCGCGGCCTTCTTGGACGATGCGGACGGCTGCGCGGACGGCGTCGTGTGGGCCGGGTGCGTAGGTGCCAAAGGGCATGTCGGCGACGAGGAGGGGGGTTGTGGTGCCGCGTGCGACGGCGCGGCAGTGGTGGAGCATTTCGTCGAGGGAGAGACGGGTCGTGGATTGGTATCCGAGGCAGACCTGGGCGAGGGAGTCGCCGACGAGGGTGATGTCGACGGGGTGGGCGGAGCAGGCGCGGGCGGTGGGGAAGTCGTAGGCGGTGAGGACGGCGATGGGCACGTTGGCGGCGCGGAGTTCGGCGATGCGTGCGATGGTCGTCTTTTTGGGCGCGGACAGCGCGATGCTCATCTGGCGGACTGCGCGGCGGGCGAGCATGGCGTGCGCGGCTATGTCCGGGACCAGTCCAGTAGCCGGGCCATCGCGTGATCTCGCCATTGTTTTCACGTTCCCACGCACAGTCCACCACAACCATGGACGACCACATCAGCGAGACCGACTTTGGCGACGATGACGTCGAGAACGACGAAAACACCCCTGCCGTACATGTCGGGCACGTGCACCGCTCGTCCTCCCTCCTCGCCCTCCGCACGCCGCTCTCCCGCCCGTCCCACGACGCCGTCCTCCGCGACATCACCGACCAGTTCTTCCACCCGCCCTCCCCCTCCCCCGTCCGCGTAGCCAAACGACCCACGCCACACACCGTCGACCCACCCCGACGCCCAAAGAAACCACGCTCCCTCGCCTACCCCGCAGACCCCCCCAACTGGCTCTACTCCCGCTCCTCCTCGTCCCTCCCGCCTAGCTCCCCCTTTGCCTTTCCACCCTCGCCCGCCCATGCCGCCACCTCCCGCCACCCCCACACGCCCTCCACCGCCTCCGATCCGGACCCCTTTGGATTCGTTGCCGTCGAGCGTGCGGTCAAAGCCAAACGTCCCGCCCCCGTCCCCGCACTAAAACCTACCTCGCGTATCAGCGCCGTCAGATCGCCCCCACGCAGCACTATCCTCCCTCCGGCCCCTTCCTTTGCCTCGTTTTCGCAGCTCGACGCCCCCGTGCCGACCAACAATGAGGATATCGAGGACTTATATGCGGACGAGCCCGTCGCGGGGCCGTCGCACGCCCATGTCCCCGCCGCGCCCTTGCTGTTGATGAACAGTGACCAACCGTTGCCAGAGATCGGTTTTCCAGACCCCCTGCGCACGCCGCGCAAGCGCAAGCGTCGTGCGTCGCCGGCGCCAGACGGCCTCGATTTGGACGACCAAGGGGCGGACGTCCCCTCTAGTCCGTCACCCGTCAAGGTCTCGGTGGGTGCGGGCACCCATCGGCGTCCAGGACCCGCTCGCCCGAGCCATACCCCCGTTCCCAAACTCACCCGCGCACAGACAAGGGCTGCGGGTATGGACAAACCTCCTACGACACAACCGTCTCGGACGAAACGCGTTAGGACCTCGCATCAACATATCCCCACGCCCTCGTCCACGCCCGTGTCCGTGCGGCCCAGCCAGAGCTCCAGGCAGTCGACCACACCGCTCACGCCCGTCCCGCCAAGACGGAGTACGCGTCAGGCTGTGGTAGGTGCCAGGGTCAAGCTAAAGTGTACGGGTGCGACGAGCGATCGAGAGGACGGGGGCCGGATGAAGTTGAGGTCAAGGAGCACCAGGGCACATGCGGAGACCAGGGCCAAGCCGACTCGCGCCAAGCAGCCGCCCTCGAAATCCAAGGCGCCGGCAAAGACCCAAAGGGCCACGACGAAACCGGCGCGGGGTCGGCCCAAGGCAAAGTCGAGCGCAAAGAACACCAAGGGCAAGGGGAAAGCGCGTCCGTTGGAGAGCGTACTCGACTTGTCCGATGATACGCGCGAGGTGCGTCTACCAGCGATAAGACCGCTCGCCAGTGCTGACGACTTCCTTGGCAGAAGTACGAAAAGGAGCGAAGAGAGCGTTTGGAGTATTTCAAACGCTTGGAGGGATATCAGATACAAAAGGAGAACGTGTATGTCGTATGAGCTTTCCTCGTGAGGTGTAGGGAGGATACCATCTGTGTGTATCTTCATCGGAAATATATTGTCGTCGAAACGCCTCTTGATCGTACGATCAGCTGATGGGCCTTGAGCTTTTAGTACGTGCCGCAATCACAGGGCCTCCGTCTCAGCCCGAGCAACAGGTGACGGCCTGCCAGTTTGGCCCTGGAGAAAGGCGCGTGTTCCTGTGGTTGACGCCAAGTACGTTCGCGCTAGGACAATCTCTCTCTGACAGATAGAGATTACCTTGTTTACAAGGTCACTGGTATGCGGGAATTGTAGCTGTGATGTCGCGTTTTTTCGCGCCGTGGAAACCACTTGCTAAACAAGGTTTCTGCCGAGAATCGGCCGTACCTCTACTAGTCTCTCACTAGAACGAGGACAAAACCAATGCTTTTTGGGGCGGTGTCGATGCGAACCTCCGTTCCAAAACTGGGAAAGCGTCATTGGTCATTCTCTCGGCAATTTGGCAAACCGCGATGATATATGATCGCGCGCCAGGGTACACAGCATGTCTTACTTGACGCCAGCCCGGCCATCGTGCGATATATAAGGTTGGTCCTCAGACGTCGTGCTGCGCAGTACTGATACGAGGACCATCATCTATCTCAAGGTTGGCTTCCTACGCCGAAAACTCGGAGCTACGTACACTGACATGATCGTGTGTTTTTTTCAGATTTCTCGTCGACCTTGACCACGATCATGGCCGCGGACACCGTCTCTCGAGGTGTCAGCACCACTCAGACAACGCAGCAGGTAGTCGCTCTAGCAGAACAAACGAATCGCACGTTGCTCGACATCGTTCGAGTCAACTTCAACACCCAATACGCATCCAAAGCAGACTTGCTCGCCGGATTCCGTGACGCCGTCTCGGCACACGGCGGTAGCACCCACGTCGACGCCACCTTGTTGGCGAATTTCCGATCCCACGTCCCACTGTCCAACTACGACGCGTACAAGCCCTTTGTGGACAAATTCAGCGCACGGCCGTGCAAGGAAGAGGACGTTCTGGACTTGTTCTCCCCTGGACTGCCAGAGTTTTTCTTCGTCTCGAGCGCGACGTCCGGAACGACCTCCAAGCTTCTGCCGAAATACGATCACAGAACGAGATTAAACCGCCCGTTGCGTCCGTTTTTCGATCCAAATGGCACTCCTCCGTTCGCCGGCCTCTTGTGCACGCAAAACAGGGACGTCAAGGAGATAGAGCGTGCACCAGGCCAAGTGGTGCACAGGATCCCGGTCAGCATCGCAACGGGGGCCATGCTGCGTAGGGTCGTTGGGTGTTATATCGATGACGAAAGCCAAATGTCCCACCCTTGCACGTGTATTCACTCTTGCTCTCGATGACGCGCACTCAACGTCTTGTGCGTGTTAGTGCCAGGCTATGCTGTACCATGGGCAGCGACCGTGATCGGATACCTTCCTTCTTTTCTCATTATCCACGCCCTCTTCTTTCTTGCACGTCGCGACCTGGAGCTTTTCGCTATACCATTCGCGGCCCTGTTCGTCGACCTTGTTCGCCACATTGACGAGCAATGGGAGGTGCTCGTGTCCTGTATTAGGGATGGCACACTGCCAGATGTACAAGGAATTGATCATGTTCGAGAACATTTGCAGGCAAGTACTATGCCGTCCGTGGTCCATCGACGGCCCCGCTGAAGCGCTACACAGGCACGGTTCCTTGCCGACCCCGCGCGCGCAGCGGAGCTGGTGAACATTGGCCCTCCGATCTCCTCTGAGGGATGGATGGCCCGCGTTTGGCCAAACGCGCGTGTGCTGATGACGGTGTGTAGTGGCCCGTTTGCGACCGTGCTCCCAAAGGTGTGTTGTTATGATGTTGTAACGCGATCGCGCGGTATGCTGACGCCGTCTCGTCCAGGTAAAGTTCATTCTGGGACCAAACGTCGCTCTCCGTTCTGTTGGATATCTTGCATCAGAGGCCGGGATGGGTCTCCCGCACGATGGCAAACTCGACGAGTTCGTTCTCAAGAGTGACGACGCCGTCATCGAGTTCTTGGACGTTTCTCTCGAGGAAACCCACGAACACCTCTGCCAGGCAGTTCGTACTCGTCCTTTTTACCCTAGAACGTCTGCTCATGACGACGGTGACACAGTGGGAGGTGCAAGCAGGGAAGCAGTACGAGCCGATTTTGACGACGAGAGATGGCTTTTGGCGGTACCGAATGAGCGACATCCTCTCCATCATCGGATTCGATACCGAGAGCGGCGCCCCAGTATTCAAGTACTCTGGAAGGCGGTCGTCAGTCGCTCGTATCTTCATTTGCACGGGACTGACTAGTTCTGGACAGCTTGGCCATCCGCCTCGCACACGCGCAAATCACCGACGACCAGCTCCTCGCAGCCATTCACGCCTTCAACGATGATGCCGCCGCATCAGAGGACGCGATCCGAGTCCTGGAATTTACGACCATGATCGACGATCGCGCGTTGCCGCCCACGGTGGGCTTTGTCGTTGAGCTCGCGGGACCTCTCGGTGCGTTGTTTGCATCACGATCGCGATGATGGACTCTGACTGACTCGCTCTTCGGCACGCTCAGGCCCCAACGCACACCTCGCGCCAGAACGCCTGTTTGACGCCCTCGTAGCGACCAACGTCGACCACGCCCGTGCGCGCGAGCACGGGCAGATGCGCCTCCCGACGATCCGCGTCGTCGGGCCGGGCACGTTTGCGGACTATCGTCGGTGGAAGGGTGAGAGCGTAAACGTCGTGTCTGGGCAGATCAAGGTGCCCCTGGCGTTGGTTCAGCCTGCGGCGCAAGCGTGGATATTGGAGAGGGTGGTGAGGGAGCTGTGAGGGGGGATGTTTTCTGTGGCCCCCGTTAAACCCCGAGGGACGGACAAGAATGGGGTATCGATAGATGTAGCCGCGACGAGGGATTGTCAGTGGGCACACAGTATTTTGAAGTGAAACAGTGCAAAACTGACGTGGCCACCTTGCTGATTGGGACTCGGAGCCTGCTGGCAGGTCAAAGATCTCACGCATCCCAAGCGGATGGGCGCTCAGGCGGTCGTGTTGCCTTAAGGGCACAACTTGCTGTAGAGGTTCAGAATAAGTACGCTGAGCGTTTCCACTTCCCAGATCCTCTCACCACGCACCTCAGCAATCACCCTGTTCATTAAAACACTCCCACCTTATTGCCATCGCGCACTATGGAGCCAAATGCCACGTCGGCAATGTCTGACATGCTTCAGCTACATCTGGTCCTGGAGACTGGGCAGAACATGTTCGGCGGCGGGTTCGCATTTCTCCCTGGAGCACAACGACTTTTTGTTTGCTATTGGGATGGAACTATCGGGATCTGGGATACGGAAACTGGGAGAGAAGAGAGGACATCGATGAAGCACAAGTGGGGACATGTCAATCTTGCTGTGACTCGTGATGGCACAAAGCTCGTCAGCAGTGGTGGAGGAGAAATCAAGGTGTGGAACGTCGATTCGCACGCACTACTCGAAGAGTGGACCGTGCCAGTGACTCGCGGCATTTTCGGACTCGGATGCCCTGTTGCCATTTCGCTAGATGGTCGACTTATCGCAGTCGGCGACCAGACATTAACTCTTCGCCATCTCGACGGGGGCCAAGAAATCAATCATTCCATCAGGTTCACGGGGATAGTGTCTTCGATGTGCTTTTCTCCCGACGGGCATAAGCTTGCTTGTGTCATTTCTGGCAGCCTCCATGTATTTGACATCGAAGCGGGTGAACACATCTCTCCATTGTACCTCATGTTCTCGATTGTGTTATGGTCACACAATGACAGGCTCTTCTACTCTGGGCCCACCGGTGAAATTCACTGCCTCGACCCCGATACCGGGGAAGAAATCGGACAAGCGTGGATGGGTCACACCAAGGCTGTAGGGTCTCTCTTCCTTTCCTTGGATGGATCGAAGCTTGCGAGCACTTCCTCGGATCGCACTATTCGTTTCTGGGATGCGACTTCTGGCAATCCCATAGGAATACATCCGTTGGATGGACCCGGTACTTTTTCTCCATCCGGAGAATTCGTGGCAGTAAGAAAAGACGGCAAGATATATTTATGGCGGGTATCTTGGCCAGACCCACATGTCGAGAGTCAGGTCGCTTCCGCACTATCACCTCGTGACGGTTTTCCACTCTTACCGACTGAAACGGGTTTCGACGTAAGTTACTTTGGGTGCAGCGTGGGCGTTCCTCTTATCGTCTCTTAGCGTCCTTCATCGCCAACGGAACGACAGGGGAGCCAGGACAGTCGGACCACTGCCATGCGTGGATGGGGTCGGGACCGCGAGAGGGATCCGCTTCCCCTTGATAATGGAGACTTCCACAACTCGAATGCTCCGGAAGCACCAAGCTGGTGTGGCGAAGCAGACTTGTCATCGCGGGATCAACGTCAGTACAAGTGCCTTGCCTCAGAACTTGGTCCTGATGCTGTGCAACTAGCTACCGTGATATCCAAACCTGATGGCCAGATGTCCAGACTCAGGTATATCTTTTCGTTAGGCTGTAGGATGCATCTAATGCCGTTTCATGGTATAAATCAACTCTTGTTAGCATTGGAGCGCCGCCGCCACTAGACCTCACACCATATCTTGTCAAAATCAGTGATCGATATTCCGCTGGAGGAGGTTTCGGTGACGTCTATAGAAGTTGGTACTACGCCGGTTTAGTTCCAAAGCAGGTTCGAGCACGTTGACTATCCATGACTTCCCGTTATTTAATCCACCTCTAGGTTCAAGTTGCAGTAAAAGCTTTCCGGTTCAGATTCACGTTAGCAGAAGATGCAGATATTGAATCTCACAAGGTAACTATGCTTGTCATGACCGCCGAATGTGTCTGAACAGTCTTTTAGATGCTCCGTCGAGAACTTGGGATTTGGAGGCGACTGAGTCATACCAATATCGTTCCATTCCTAGGTATTGCATATGGATTTGGAATGCATGGTGCCATGTCGTTGGTGTCATTGTGGATGTCCAATGATACACTTCAGAATTTCTTAGCAATGCATGATGACAATCTAGGTGTGGTACACCGACTCCAGTTTGTGGGTCTACTCCACGTTTATTTTGTACTCGCCCTCTAACCTTGGACAACATGATAGTTACTGGATATTGCTAATGGGCTGCAATACTGTGGGTCACGTTATCATTCAGGTTGACAAAGGCCTAAAGAAATAACACATCCCAGTGCATTCCCTTTCAGTTGTCCATGGCGACCTGAGCTGTGTACGTCAGAGTAGAACCTTAACATCTGCCTTGTCTGAATATGAGGCAGAACAACGTGCTTCTCGATGGAGATTACACTGCACGCTTAGGGGACTTTGGCTATGCTTCCTTGGTGGGGAATATTCCTGAAGTCCTGACTTACCTTCGGAGGTCTACCACGCGACCGGGAGCCTTGCGTTGGATCGCGCCAGAACAGATTGATTTTGAAAACACATTTGTCCGGACAACCAAGAGTGATATATACTCGTTCGGTTGTCTCGGTCTCCAGGTCGGTGCATTACTTGAATGCGAACGCCATGTTTATCCTGATCTTCTTGCAGGTGTTGTCCGGAAAACAGCCATGGTCTGAAGTCCGGGAAGATGCAGCTGTTGTTCTCCGCATAGCAAGGGGCTACAAGCCAGGCCGGCCAGCATCACGACCCGTGGATGACTTGCACTGGGAATTGATTGAGCGATGCTGGTTATCAATCGAGGAGCGACCTGCTGTGGAGACGATAGTTAGCTTTATTCAATGGTTCTTGAGCTCTTATCTGCCGTTTCAGCCTCTTCGCGACATCATGATCATGTCGGATAATTCATCAATCGCCGAACCATCTTTTGGCCAAGCTCCCACCGACGCCTCATATACACATGTTGGCACCCTTGACCGAGAAAATGAGAACAGGTACATAGTCACAATTATCTCGATCCATTCTGCTCGTCCTGACATGTCTGAATCTTCACCTACCAGGATTGCTTCGCTTCCCGGCCTGTCGGGCTCGGTAAGATTCCGCCAGCGCGATGACTCCAGCGACACGAGCTCTGGACAAGTGGTGGCAGAGTCGCATGGGGAGAGTCCTTATAAGAGGCGGCGTGTGTAGGGGTGCCAATTCCCTATCTTTTTCGTCTGACGAGGAGTTACCTTTCACGAAGGATGTTGGTACCTCTAGCCGATTTGGTTTGACTCGAACTCCGTCGTACACCCATTTCTATCCGATTTGTTTCCAACCGTGCTCGTTCCATCTCATCCGAGCCAAAAAAAAAAAAAACTGATCTTCCTGTCTAGAATGACCCGGCCGCACCTAACAGGTCGTACTCGTAAGAAATCACAGTTGTAACGTGACATTGCAGAACCGCCAGACAACACGGTATGAACTTGTCGCTGCTGATCCACGATTGCTCAATGCAAGGATATCACCCGTGGGCAGTGCGTTGTCGCACTTATAAGCCGGGAGCGCCGCTGAATATTTGAATCCTCGAACGCCTGCAAGTGGAAGACGTTCAACTTATGCTCTATACAACATCTCCGTGATGTTGGTGATAAGCAGCGATGGTACAGGAATCCTGGTACCCCCTGTTATGCATTCTATTTTTTTAATACCGTGACAAGCCTCTCAAAGGCGAGGTAGGTGCAGAATTACGTGGCGATTAATTTGTCCGCGACATTTCGAGTTAGTATTTCCGTGCGCAGTCGTTTACGGCGTTCGTGTTCTGATAGCTCTCAAGATTTCGATCGAGTGCTCCAGCACAAGTTCCAGCTGTACTATCATCGGGTACAATGCAGTAAGGATTGAGCACCAACAATTCATCTCAGCGTACACATACATCATAATGACAACAGAAAACAGAGAAAAAAAAGAATTTCAGTCCAGTCCAAACCGTGTGGGTTCAACTGGTTCCCTCCCGTCTTCTACTGTCCCGCAAGTATAGTGCCTAAAGCATACTAGTGTTCAGTGATGAGTACGTTCTTCGATGCAGGACAGACATTGACCGTAACATTCCAGAGATGCGATATGCATGGCTAAACCTCGGGGACGTGTGTATGCTTTGTTGCAATTGAGACACCTGAACCGGACACCTAGATGGATGGACTGGATGTGTCTTGGAATATTCATCCACCGCAGGGTATCGGAACACCCCACCCACGGGCATTGGACAACCTGTCGCTGCGGGTGCCTATGACCATGCATACGAAGGTGACGGCCAATGGAACTGGCTGAACCACCGAGCGGCAAGGTGCAATGCAAGCCACCAGCAAGTCCACAGGTGGGTGTTGGCACAGCAAGAAAGCCTCCCACTTCGGGCATGCCCTCCGAGGCATTGTTTCCGTGAGAGGACTCATATATGTTACCTGACGAGGGAGTCAACAGGACAGTGTTAGTGAACGCCGACCCCTACCGGTTGCAGCTAGTCCCCCAATGTGTGTAGGAACAATATCACTGGCAGACCCTTCGGTGGTGATTACTGCATAGGTCTGTGATGGATTTGCCTGGCTCCCGGCAATGGAGACGGGTGGGATGGCAGGAATATTTGCTGCCTCGGGAACAAAAATTGTGTTAAATGGTGCATCAAGGACAGGCTCGTACATGTCGGATTCTCGTTGAATGCTCAAGAGTCGCCTTCCAACTATATATATGCAACCAATGGATATGATATACCCCGAGACACGGTCCGTATCCCAAACCCTTTCTGATTCCGCTTCACTTCGTTCGGTTTCGCACGTAAGCGAGATGCATCGCCCAATCTGGGCCCTATAGTTGACCAAGGGTGCGGTTCGCAAATGCAACGCCAACCTCATTGATACTCATGCGGCAGGCCAGCCTGAGAGTGCCCGTTCGATTTTAAAGTCTGTGTCCAAAAAAACCTACATAATTTCGGGATCAGTTGCGTTGCCACAGTTTACTACCGTACCACGTTGACTTGCGCCCAGGTACACCTCCGTCACAATGCACTTCCCGTCGGAAAGCCGATCGTCCCACTGGTGCTGCATTTGATTTACCAGGATCTCAATCGAGTGCTTGCTACTTTATAGTTCTTCACAGACCCAATAAACAACATTCTTAGAATTCCACACCAAACATCCGGGCCTTCCAGGTTGCAAGAGCAAATTAGGCACGACCCCCGTCGTAGGTCCGACTGCTACCCTTGCAGCCTGGGGTGTTTATGGATGTTTATGGAACTACATAGCCTCGAACAAAGGCTCGGGTGATGGGCGTCTTCGTAGAGGCGGTTCGGGTTGTACGACCGCAGCCGGTTCCAAGTGAGGCTGTATTCCAGGAAATTGCACAGCCGAACGAGCGGTGGCCACGGTGTGGCAAATTCATTTGTAACGTAACATGGAAGGTGTCGCCGAGTTCCGCACACTCAGTGGCCCAGGGTGTGTCGAAACAGCCTCTGACTTTCTTGAACACCACGACCAAATAGATTATGTAATTGAGGGGCGCGCTGTTCTCAGGCTCCGCTTTTCTGTTTCGTGCTTGTCGCTCTCCCATTCTCTCTCAACACAAAAACCCCTCCCAAAAAATGGAGAGCTTTTCGGGAGGGAGGGTCTATATCTATATACAATCTTCTGCATCTAATAAAAAAAAACCATACATACACGGCTCACCCACTGCATGTGCAAGCAAGGTTTGGGCCAACACTAAGTCGGCACTTCCAAGTCCTAATCTTCGATTCAACGAGGACGTTTGAAACCCTTCAAATGTCGCAGGGGATCATATCGTACAGTCCTCTTTTCAACAGCAATTGTGCACACGACTGCCAAGGAGTAACTATGGATGACTCTTCCCTGGCTCGGACCCAAGAGACCAAGTTCGTCATCGATAGAACCGCTGCAGGCGAGCGCCGTCCTCTCCCTCTCACCCCCATCGCTGACCATGACCACCCCCAGGGCCCACAGCCGCTCACCCACATCGCCGAGGCATTCAGACACTACAATCAAAATCACATACCTGCCCGCCTCATCGACACGCCCAAGATCACGTTCGTCGAACGCGGCGCCGTCTTTGACCTCTTTCCTTCAGAGATCGCCCAAATCACCGAAGAGGACGTTGAGCAACGGATTAGCACCGTCGCGGTGAACACGCACCCCGAAGCAGGCAACTACGTCCCGCTGCGCAAGGCGGCCCTCCAAGAGACTATCCGCGACGTCGTCAAATATGCTGTCTTTTCGTATCGTTGGACGGACAGCGAACCGAGCTATCAAGATGTCGCCGCCTCAGCCGCTTCTGGGGGGATCAAGGAGTGCAACGCCAAGACTGTGCCGGACTCGCCGAGCTCACGCAGCTCTGCGAGACGGCACGTGCGTTGGGGTACAAACTCGTCTGGTCCGATACGTGTTATATCGACAAGACCAATACAGTCGAACTCAGCGAGGCGATTCACGCGATGTTCAAGTGGTATGCCCACGCCCACGTCTGTATCATCCACCTTGCCGCCTCGTCCCCAGCACTGGCAGATTTTGAGCGCGAATTGTGGTATAAGCGCGGTTGAACGCTGCAAAAGCTCTTGGCCCCCAGGCGGATCAAGTTTTACGACGAAACATGGCGTCCGTTCACGACCCTCGCCAACGATAAAGGCGACCATAGCTCATGTCTGCCCTGTCGACTGTCACTGGGATACCTCGGGACGTCATCGTCGCCGGCATCAGTCGCGGCATCAAAGGCCGTGGTATCTGGGAAATCATGTCCTGGGCCTCAAAGCGAAAGACCACCCGGATCGAAGACACCGCTTATTGCCTACGCGGTCGCGGAGAGAGACCACGCGTGGGACGCCTTTGCGTGGGGCGGGGAGGCATCTCGGAGGCATCTGGCGTTGCCGTGCTTGCCAGCATGCTATCCGAAGTGGGACAAGGCGATGGTGAGCGAGGAGGTGGGGATGAGGGCGTTTGTGTTGATGGCGCATGGGTTGCGATTGACATCGGTGCCATTGTATTGTTTTCGATGGTGTTTGTATCCGAGGCAGAGGATGAACATGGTCCTATACAGTGATGCTCCGCCTACAGTCGGACGCCGTGTCACCGTCGTCTGTGGCTCGGGCCGACTCTGGCACATTCGCGACACCACCGACCTGCATGTGTGTTTACTAAACTACAAACTAAGTCAACAGAGGGGGAAGCCTCAAGTCAGGAGGACGTATGTCTGTTTCCTCCTTCACACGCAGGGCTGGAATGCAAAGGGATTGACGTGGCTCAAGGTTGCGACGGACGATGTCTTGCGGATCGCTTGCAGAGGGGTACCGGTGGAGAAGACAAACCTCGAGGGCACCTTGGAGACGGACGGTATGTTTCATCTATCGCTACAGCCAACATGCATACGCGCTCCTCGAGCACAGTCTACGCTCCGGGGCTGATTCCGGTGTATTACTCTGTTTCTTTGCAGGACTTTTTATTCTATCAACGACATGTAATTGATGATATAAAGTCGGCCCCAGAATCCTGCCTACTCACCAGAATGAAAAGCCATAGTGCGACATCATCGTTCCCCGTCAGTCTTCTCAAGCGAAGCTTTTGCCTCATTAATTTTACTTGCGAGGTAAGGCGAACCAGTCGGGGTGGTCGGCTAGTATGATTTGACGGTGAGCGTCTGAGTCTATTGCGGAGCGTTGGCCCATCCCTGCTCACCAACACGAATGAGAAACTGAGACGACCAGACGAACGATCGAGCACGACGCACTTTCAAATGCTGAGAACTGCAATAGGGGGGTTGGGGACCGTTTCATGGGGACTGCCAAACCTGTATTTGCACTCGATGAAACAGAAGACCACCACCACAACAACGACCGTGAATTCCATTGGTTTCATCGCCGAAACGTTGGGTGCAGTGCAGACGGGTACATACGGTACGCTGAGCCGCCTGAGCGTCGCCTTGGCAAGCGTCGCCACTCCCCAGATCTTTGAGTCACCACGCACCTCAGTAAACACCCTGTTCAAAAAATAGGCCTTTCCCAACTCAGGCTGTCGCGCACCACCAGAGTCAAACACTGTCAACAATGCCTACCATATTTCAGCTACAACTGGTCACGGAGAACAGTGAATACGCCACTGTCACCGCGCTCGATTTTCTCCCCGGTACACAACAACTTATTCTTGGCTATATTGACGGAACTATCGGGATCTGGAATGTGGAAACTGGAAAACAAGAGCGGACAGTGATGAACCACAAGCTCCAAATTGGAAATCTTGCTGTGACCCACGATGGCACGACGTTCGTCAGCATCGACATAGAGGGAGGAATCAAGGTGTGGAACGTTGATTCGCATGCACTGGTCGAAGAGTGGACTCGCATGCTCGGATGCGTTGAGGTTGCTATTTCGCTGGTGGATGATCGACTTATTGCATTTGGCGACGGGAAATCAATTCTTCGCCATTTATACGGGGGCCAAGAAATCAAACATTCCTTCAAGTTCAGGGGAACGGTGGTCCATTCAATGTGTTTTTCTCCCGACGGGCACAAGCTCGCTTGTGCCGTTGATGGCTTCCTCCACGTGATTGACATCGAAGGGGGCAAACGCATCATTGGTCCGCTGCGTCCTCCCAGCGATTTCTTTTCCTGGACTGTGCCGTTATTATGGTCACGCAATGGCAGCAAGCTCTTTTCTGCATGGTCGAATGGGGACATTTACTGCTTCAACCCCGATACCGGGGAACTAATTGGACAACCATGGAAGGGCCACACCACAAGTGTGCAGTGCCTGTTCCTTTCCTTGGATGGATCGAAGCTTGCAAGTTGGTCCCTGACTCCCTGGACAACACTATTCATTTCTGGGATACGACTTCTGCTAATCTCATCGGAACACAATCACTAGACGTAGGCATGGTTCGTTTCTCTCCCTCCGGAGAATTCATGGCATTAGTAGGACTGGACAACAAGCTATATTTATGGCAGGTATCTCGGCCAGGTCCCGTCGAGAGTCAGGCAATCGCAATCAAATATGCTTCCGCACTGCCACTTAAAAACTTCCACCCTTACAGACTAAAACAGGTTTTGACGTACGTTACTTCAAGTGGATGCAGCATGCTCGTTCCTCTTACCGCCTCTTAGCATCCCTCTCCTTCACCGCAAATGGGACGATGGCCCGTCACGTTCAATCCAGCTCGTCCCTGGACACCTGACCCCACACCACCACCACGAGACGATGACCCCCACAGCGTTTCACAAACAAGCTGGTGTGGCGAAGCAGACTTGCCATCATACCATTCTTCGGCGTGGGGTTAATGTCAGTACAATTACTTTGCCTCAGGACGTGGTCCTGATGCTGTGCAACTAGCCACCCTAATATCGGAACAGCGTCAGATGTCTAGACTCAGGTATTTCTTTTAGTTAGATTGTAGGATGAGCGTCTGATGCTGATTCTTGGTATGGATTGACACTTAGTGTCGAAACTCCACCGCCACTAGATCTCACATCACATATCGTCAAAATCAGCAATCGGTATTCTGTGGGAGGAGGTTTTGGTGATGTCTATAGATGTTAGTACTACGGTGGTTTAATGCCGAAGAAGGTTTGAGCACGATTCATGACATGACTGCATGTTATTCAGCCCACCATCCAGGTTCAAGTTGCGGTAAAGGCTTTCAGGTTCAAGTTCACATTAGCAGGAGATGCAGACAATGAATCTCTCAAGGTAACTATGCTCATCACGACCACCATATGTGTCTGGACTGTCTTCTAGATGCTCCGTCGCGAACTTGGGATTTGGAGGAGACTGAACCATACCAATATTGTTCCATTCCTGGGTATTGCGTATGGATTTGGGATGGATGGTGCCATGTCGCTGGTGTCATTGTGGATGTCCAATGATACTCTTCAGAATTGCTTAGAGGTGCATGACGACAAGCTTGGTGCGGTGCATTGACTTCAGTTTGTGCGTCCGTCCCACATTTACTACGTTCTCGCCATCTAACCTCGGACAATGTAATAGTTGCTGGATATTGCCAACGGGCTGCAATACTGTGCGTCACCGTTGTTTTTCTGGTTGAAAAAGTCCATTGAAGGAATAACACATCACAGTGCACTCCCTTTCGATTGTCCATGGCGACCTGAACTGTGTACGTCAGCGTAGAACTTCAGCACCTACCTTGTCTGATTATGAGACAGAATAATGTGCTTCTCGATGCAGATTACACTGTACGCTTAGGGGACTTTGGCCATGCTTCCTTGGTGGGGAATATTCCTGAAGCTCTGAGTTACCTTTGGAGGTCCACTACCCGACCGGGAGCCTTGCGTTGGACCGCGCCAGAACAAATTGATTTTGAAAACACATTTAGCCGGACAACCAAGAGTGATATATACTCGTTCGGGTGTGTCGGTCTCTAGGTTGGTCCATTAATGCGAAAGCCAGGTTTATTTTCTTCTCGCAGGTGTTGTCTGGAAAGCAGCCATGGTCTGAAGTCCGGGAAGACGCAGCTGTTGTTCTCCATATAGCAAAGGGGTACAAGCCAGGCTGGCCGGCGTCACGACCCGTGGATGACCTGCATTGGACGTTGATGGAACGATGCTGGTCATCGATCGAGGAGCGACCCGCTGCAAAGGCGACAATCATCTTTATTCAACAGTTCTTGAGCTCTTATCCACCATTCCAGCCTCTTCACGACATCATGCTCACGTCAGATGATTCATCATTAACTGAGCCTTCTTTTGGCGAAGCTCCCACCGACGCCTCATATACAAATGTTGGCACCCTTGACCGAGAAAATGAGAACAGGTATGCAGTAGCAGTTAACTCGGCCCACTTTACTCACGCCGACATGTCGGAATCTTCACCTACCAGGATTACTTCGCTTCCTGGTCCGTCGGGCTTGGTAAGATTCCGCCAGAGTACTGACTCCAGCAACGTGAGCCCCAGACCAGTGATGGCAGAGTCACATTTGGAGAGTCCTCAGGCCTCTAAGAGGCAGCGTATGTAAGGTGCTGATTCCCTGTCTTACCCGTCTGAGGAGGAGTTACCATTTCACAGGGGATGCTGGTACTCTGTTGTGGTTTGCGGAAGACTGTACATTAATAGCACTGACCATGGCTGACTTTGGCCCACTTAGTTTCTGCGGCGTCCGATCGCCCTGGGAATTTACGGGCCATGCTGCCCATGCATCTCGGATCAGTCCAGACTGATCCACTAATTGCTGGGATGTAATCAGTCAGATCATATCACAGTACGTTAAAATACGACACAATGAGAGGCAAGATTGCATTCACACACAGGGTCCTCCACCCGAGATAGAACGCGCACCTGGCCAAGTGGTCAGTAAGATCCCCATCTGCATCACAACGGGGGGTATCATGTTGCGTAAGGTCCTTGGATGGTATATCTGATATCTATATCGATGACGAAAGTCAAATCGAATCTCCCATCCTTGCACATGTATCCACTCTTGCTCTCCGTGATGCGCACTCGCCCTGCACGTGCCAGTAGTGCCAGGCTACACTGTACTACTATAGGCAACAACTGTCTTCCTTCTGTCCTCATCATTCATGGCCCCTTCTTCTTACAAATCGAGACCTGGAGCATTTGCAGCGCGCTGTTTGTCGACTTTGTTCACCGTATTGACCAGAAATGGGATGTACCCGTATTTTGTATCAGGAATCAGCAGCAGCGCATGCACGGACGAATAGAAGTAGCCTATCTGTGAAACAGTGTAAAATTGACATGACCACCTCAATGATTGGGGACTCAGCAGGTTAAAGATCTCATGCATCCGCAGGGATGGGCGTTACGGTAACTTGAAGGCGGTGGTGTTGCCGTGATTGCCATGGCACAAGGGGCTCAGAAAGAGGATGAAAAGTTCCCACTTCCCAGATCTTTTCACCACGCACCTCAGTAAACATCCCACTCACAAATGGACCTTTCCATCGCATCGCACACAATGTCCCTGCCAAACACCACGTCAGCAATATCTGACATGCTTCAGCTACATCTAGTAACTGTGAAGACTGAAAATGCTGTCAATGCACTCGTATTTCCCCGAGTCGCTTGTGCAGTTGCTAGCAACATCCTTGTGGTCGACGTTGAAGGGGGAAAATGCACCGTTGATCCATTACTACATCCTCCGGGTGGTCTCTCGGCTGTGTTATGGTCACACAATGGCAGCGAGCTCTTCTCTTCCTGGTCTGGTGGGAAAATCTTGTCCTTGGATGTGACTTCTAGCAATCCCATTGGAATAGCTCCACTAGATGCACACAAGCTCTGTTTCCCTCCCTCTGGAGAATTCGTGGCCCATCAGCAAGAAACGACAAAGAGATTTATTTATAGCATGTATCTTGGCCAGATTCTGTCGAAAGTCAGGTAATCACATTCAAATGTACTTCCGCACTGCCACTTAGTGTTCTTCTACTCCACAGACTGAAATGGCTTTTAAGGTATGTACTTTGGGTGCAGCATGGATGTCCCTCTTACCATTTCTTAGCATTTATGCTTTTTTAATTTCTTGTTCTATATGTATTTTTTTATCATTTAATTTCACTCATTTTTTTCTTCCAGTTCACTCATTTTTTTTTTGGTTAAGTATTTATCCTTTTTTATTCACCTTATCTTTTCTTCGCCTTAGTGAAAAAATGAAAAATAGAAATGCTAGCAAAAAAACTTCCTTGTTTTATTTTTTCAACTCTTTATCTTTTGCCACCCATGATGATACCACCATCATGTTAAATCAGGCTCCGGGGACACCTGACCTTGCACTGCCACAACGAGAGTCCCAGCAGCCACCAGATGACTCGAAAGACCTTCCCAGTGCTTCGAAAATGGCAAGCTGGTGTCGCAAAACAGAATTGTCATCATACTGCTCTTCGGGATGGGATCAATGTCAGTACAAGGCACAATGTTGCCTCAAACTGGGTACTGATGCTGTGCAACTAGCTACTGCCACGTCGGAACAGTGTCAGATGCCCAAATTCAGGTATTTACCTTGTTAGTAGGCGGAAGGATGAGCATCTGATATGTTTCTTGGTACAGATCGACTTTTATTAGCGTCGAAACTCCACCGCCATCAGATCTCACACCATATGTTGTCAAAATCAATGATCGGTCTTCTGCCGCAGGAGCTTTCGGTGATGTTTATAGATGTTCGTATTCAAGTTATGATGGTTTAGTTCCAAAGAAGGTTTGAGCACTTCACAATTCGTGACTGCGCATTATTTAGCCCACCTCTACTAGGCTGTTGAAGTTGCAGTCAGAGCTCTCCGGTTCAAGTTCTCATTAGCAGGAGACACAGATAATGAATCTCTCAAGGTACTAACTATGCACGTCACGACTACCAAACATATCTGAGCTTCTTCTAGATGTTCCGTCGAGAACTTGGAATTTGGCGGAGACTGGATCATCCCAATGTCGTTCCATTCCTGGGTATTACATACGGATTTGGGATGGATGGTGCCATGTCATTGGTGTCATTGTGGATGTCCAATGATACTCTTCATAATTTCTTAGAGGTGCATGCCAACAAGCTAGGTGTGGTACATCGACTTCAGATTGTGCGTTCATTCCACATTTACTATGCTCTCGCCGGCCGTCTAACCTTGGACAACGTGATAGTTGCTGGATGTCGCCTACGGACTGCAATACTGTGCGTCACCATTATTTTTCAGGTTGGTAAAGGTCCATTAAAGGAATAACACGTCACAGTGCATTCCCTTTCGATTGTCCATGGTGACCTGAACTGCGTACGTCAGCCTGAGAGTATAACTTCAGCATCTACCTTGTCTGATTGTGAGACAGAATAACGTGCTTCTCGATGCAGATTACACTGCACGCTTAGGGGACTTTGGCTATGCTTCCTTGGTGGGGAATATTCCTGAAGCTCTGAGTTACCTTCGGAGGTCCACTACCCGACCGGGAGCCTTGCGTTGGACCGCGCCAGAACAAATTGATTTTGAGAACACATTTAGCCGGACAACCAAGAGTGATATATACTCGTTCGGGTGTGTCGGTCTCCAGGTCGGTCCATTAATGCGGAAGCCAGGTTTATTTTGATCTTCTTGCAGGTGTTGTCCGGAAAGCAGCCATGGTCTGAAGTCCGGGAAGATGCAGCTGTTGTTTTCCGTATAGCAAAGGGGTACAAGCCAGGCCGGCCGGCGTCACGACCCGTGGATGACCTGCATTGGACGTTGATGGAGCGATGCTGGTCATCGATTGAGGAGCGACCCGCTGCGAAGGCGATAATCATTTCTATTCAACAGTTCTTGAGCTCTCATCCACCATTCCAGCCTCTTTGCGACATCATGATGGGCACCCTTCACCGAGAAAATGAGAACAGGTATGGAGTAGCAGTTACTTAACTCGGCACATTTTGCTCGCACTGACATGTCGGAATCTTCACCTATCAGGACTACCTCGCTTCCCGCCCCGTCGCGCTCGGTAAGATTCCGCCAGAGCAATGGCTCCAGCGACACGAGCTCTGGACTAACGACAGCAGAGTCGCATGCAGGGAGTCCTTATAAGCGGCGGCGTGTGGATGACATTGTACATTAATGACACCGAGCGCGGGCGACTCTCCGACCCCCTTAGTTCCCACTATGTCTGATCATGAATGATAGTGTTTCGTCCTGATGTCGACTGATCCACTAGCCGCTGGGGATCATGGAATCGTTCAGATCGTATTACAGTCTGTTACAGTACGACACAATGATGAGGCAACTTAGAGCGCATTCACGCACTGGACCCTCCCGATTGCGGGATCGTATGCATACATACATGATAGATGGAAACCAAGCACCCTGGCGATATCCCAGATCAGCCAATACACATAGTTACATAGAAAGTAGAGCTAACTTTGCCAGAATGCCTCCGGTATACATCGACAAAGCCAATAGCATGCGCACCCGGAAATGGAACCATGATATTGCAGCATCATATCGTAGACTTTGCAACCCCAGAGCGGATTAACCGGCGACCTGTAGATTTCCAAAGCCTGGACCCAGAACAGGAAGGGTCCCTCTGCCCCGAGCTTTGAAAGCTCTTAGTAACTTTGCTCGACCGTTTTTTGTCTCAAGATTCGGAAGGGCCGCATCATGAAATCTATGCATGTATTCCTTGTATTCGGATCTGAACAATGTATGTGTAAATGATCAGCATTTCGAAGGAAGAGCGTGACATCGCCACAGCGCATCTTCTGTCTGTGTGCCCGCTTGATCTCCTACTGATTCACCAGTACTATTGATACATGATTCTACTTCTCTGAGGCAACATATGTGCGATGTGTATTATTCGTCGATTGGTGTTGGCGCCCCTCCCTCATCCTCAATTTCCATCAACAACTCTTCGGACTCCTTCGGCGCCGGAACAATCGAGTTAGGAAACGCTCAATGTATGAACAAACCTACATACCTTGTAAATGACACCTCTCTGCGCTGGGTCCAGCGCTGATCACTCAACGGGTACGGAATCCTTTTTTGTCGGGAAGGACAGCTTACCGCCTGCGACGGTTTTGATTGGACCCTCTTCTGGTCCCACGAATACTACTCTCCAGGGAAGATCCTTCAGATCGAGCGGCAACGTCTTTCGTAGGTCCCTCAAACCGTCAATCGGTTATCTATGCTCTCTCAGAGTCATTTAAAAGGCGAAAATCTTATCCTCGAGTACCACGGCACTGTCGATACCAGCGAATTTGGCCTTGAAGGGAATCCAGTAATATGGGGGTGCTGCAGACCACGGTGCGATTTTGGTAGCCGGAGAGAGATTCGCATGTGCTGGCATGGACAAGATAGGAGGGTCTGCGTCGTCGCCCGGGCCTGCACAACTAAATGGCAATCTATCTTCCGTTTCGCAACGAAAAAGTTGTGGAACCAAGACTCAAAGATGAAATCAGCCGCCTGACGAGTACTCGGATGGTAACTCAATGCATTATAGAACCGCAACCTGACGTGATTGTCTTGATCCTGGAGTGCCTCCGCTAACAAGCGACAAAGGGTCTGCGTCGGCACGTAAATAGAAGCAAATATGCGATCGATAGTCTCCGTGGGAGTTATCATCGGCCGAAGGAAATAGAACGCTGACCGGGGATTATCTGGGAAGTCGAACTCCAACCCTCTGTCTATCATGATTTGACATTCCTGGACAGCACGACCGGCACTTCGACGGTAAAGGCGCTCGAGTTGCCAATCCTCTGTATTGACGTATTTCGCCAACGTGTGAGGAACATTTCCCCAATTCCTCGAAAGAGTGGTCATGCGCGGGACATCCAGTCCCAACAGCGTGCTTATCATCTCATCAGATCTCGCCGCAATGCAGGGTGTATCACTTACGCAAGGTGCACAACCTCCTCGTCAGAAAAAACGTCCATAACGTAGGGCCAAGCCCCCGCTGTTTGCTCCATTCCTTCCAACGCGAGGGCTCGGGTGAGGTGGTTTGGATGACTTGGATATGATCCCGTTTATTTAGGAAGATGGGGGAGGGGGATTTGACGGATTCGTTGGAGTCACATAGGGCCCACACGAAGGGGCATCGGAGTAGCGGTGTTAGGTGGTTGAGCTGGTGGAATTTAGCGTTGTCTTTAAAGAGCGCGTAGAAGTGAGAGCAATCTAGGAACTGCAGCGCGACCGGCTGTTTCTGGCCGAGACGCATAACAAGAAAATACACAAGGAAGAGTGTCATCCCTGACAGGATGAGAGCAGCCCCTAAAGTTCAGATTCTGGGCGCTCCGAATGTTGTCCAAGACTCACTGATACCAGGCGGTCCAATAACGTAGGCACCTCGTTTATATGTATCTTCCTCCAACGCTTGCAATGCGATGCGATACTCGTCCCTCACGAGTAACTTGTCATGGAGCGCCACCCCTGCAAAAAGGGACTGAAAGGCATCGAAATATGGGCCGAGGTCGATGAACTGGAAACCTCCAGGATGCTGTTTGAGGACGGCTCCGGGATTGCCCCAAATCTCACGAGTAAATTGATTCAAAACAAGGAGATCATCGTCTTGAGACATTGAATGGTCGTGAGCGTGTATTTTAACCCCTGATTCAACTTCGAGGACGTTTGAAATCCTTACTAAGGGCCCGAATAGCAACGAAACCCGGTCGGGTCTTCCGAAAAGCCCATGCCCCCACGTGATGTGAGGTTGGGGCGGAGCTTCAACATCAAACCCCCCGAGAGGTATCACATATCGATCAGCGCCGATAGCAGCAAGAGATGTCCAACGACACCATTGCGTCCCAGTACCCCTCTGATGAGTCAGAAACAGAGGATGATCTCGCTGACAATCTTTTCCGCATCATGCTAACCCAGAATCAACAGGTCAGCCAAGTTATGATGAAGGCGTTCCAGATTATGGCCGACGCTGTCATGTCTTCCTTCACGCGTGCGGACCCCATCCCATACCATACATCTGTCCTGACTGGCCAAATGTGGGTCCAAGAACTCCTCGATGGTCACCCGGATCGCATCCGCAACGAGTTAGGCGTCCGGAAACACGTTTTCGCACAGCTCGCCAATGAGCTTGTCTCCCAAGGATTCACCGGCTCAAAACACGTCACGCTCGAGGAGCAACTCGCCATTTTCCTGTATACTTGCGTAACTGGCTTATCGTGCAGGCACGTTGGAGAGCGCTTTCAGCGATCCAACAGCACGATTTCCAAGTTCGTTTTTCTTTCCTCCCAAAATATCTCTAACTCGGACGTCACCAGATATTTCCGCAAGATGTTAGATGCCTTCTCAACAACAAGGATATATACCAAATATGTCAAGCTACCACGTTCCGATGATCCCATCCCTACCCGCGTTCTCAACGACCCCGCCGTATATCCCTACTTCGAAGACGCCATCGGTGCCATCGACGGAACTCATATTGCGTGCACGCCATCTGCGGCTGATCGGGATGCGACTCGCAATCGCAAGGGTTTTCATTCACAGAACTGCCTCGTTGCTTGTAGCTTCGACCTCGATTTTTTGTACGTCCTTAGTGGGTGGGAGGGCTCAGTGGCCGATGCCTCGGTGTATCACGACGCACGCACAACGGACTTTACCATTCCAGATGGCAAGTATTACCTTGCAGATGCAGGGTATCCTATCTGCCCGCAGCTTTTGGTCCCATACCGCGGTACCCGGTATCACTTACCGGAATGGGATCGTTCAAAAATGAGGTACGTTCAGTTTCCTGTGTCGCTCTGCTTTAACCTTCATTCTTACAGACCTACCAATTCACACGAGTACTTCAACTTACGCCACGCAGAGCTCCGCAATGTTGTGGAGCGTATCATCGGTGTCCTCAAACGGCGATTTCGGATCCTGGTAATCCCACCTGAATACGACATGAAGATCCAAGCCAAGGTCCCCCCCGCTCTCTGTTGCATTCACAACATCATCTGCCAACATGATCCGGAGGAGTTGAGTGATACCGAGTCGCAGCAGCCTGCTGCAGAATATCCAGAGGATCGGACCAATCGAACGGTAGTATTCGGGACTTTGGCTGGCGGTTTTATCACTACGGTTGAACGGGACAGGATGGCAGCAAAGCGGGACGAGATCGCTGAACAATTGTGGCAAGATCATCTTTCTTACCTTCGTAGTACGCGTGTTCGTGTTTGAATACCAAGGCAGTCATATCAGATACATTTATTTCGTGTCCGAGATGGGGAGAGGAACGCAGAAAGACAATATAAATACGAAACGGCGGTGTAACTAAGTATTCTCGCTGGTCTCTGCGATCCGTTTCTTCAGCCAGCTCTGCCGCACCTCATCCATGTTCTCAGTTGACGCGAGCACTATGTATGCATCAACGCAGTCGTTGTTCAACCCGAAAATATCAAACATTACGACCAAGTCCGCGGGAGTAAGGAAATCCCGGTCAAGCTGCAACAACAGCGTCCTTGCCTTCTTCCTCTGCACGGCAGCTTCTGAGGTGGTCTGCGGGGACGTAGTGCTTGATGGTGCTGGCGCGGGTGCTGGTTTCGATGACGTAGTTTGAAACGTGCGCATGAGTTCCATGTTGGAACGGAAAGTATCTTGAAGCACGTTGATGTAATCTCGAAGCTCGCCGATTTCTTGAGCTTTCTGTGTTGCTCGTCGTTTGCGGCTGGAGGAGGACGTACCAGATACCATGCTTGCTGCTGGCTTTGATAGGCTTTGGGCAGCTGACACCATGGATATATCGTCATCGTCCGCCCTGCGCTTGCCTGAGTTTTCTACACGAGCTGAGACGCTCGATGATGGTTTGAGCGAGCTTGCGGATGAGCCGATGTACGACGAGGGTACAGAAGGTGGGAGGAAATCGGGAGATGGCGGGATAGTGGATGATGGCGGCGAAAAAGCACGAGATGTCGAAGAGGTGAACGGCGGCGGGAAAGTAGATGATGGTGGGGAATAAGTTGGCAGTGGCGGTAGTGAGGGGGCAACGAAAGACGACACGGCGGACGAGGGGCCTGAGTGGGAAACCGGTGCCGACACTCCAACAGTGTGAAGTGGAGCGTTCTTGTGATTCCCTGTACCCTTGGATTTCACCACGGACAACATCTTCTCGTAGTGCACCCATCCCTTGTGTTTGAATTTGGCCGCACCCTTGGTAGTCTGTACTCGCCATAAGCCAAAGACAAAAAATCACAAACGAAGAACTTACCCTTATAATTTCATCCCAGACGTGCTGACATTCTGGCTTGACAGCCGCTCCTTTCTCCAGGGAGTACGCAAGTCCCGACGTGTTCGAAATCTTGTGAACAACCTCGAATATGCTCTTCATCTATAATCTGATCAGAACGTTAGATAAGGAGGTAATAAAAATACCGCACTCTTTTCCACTTTTCTTTGCAGCTATGGGCCGTCTTGACCCCTCCCCGAACAGGCTGAGGGAACTTGCTAGCAACATCAGTCCAGAACGCTGGCCTAAACATCTGACCGTCCCCCATCATCGCCCTGTTTGCTAATACGCTCTCCAGAAGGAAATCTTCATCCTGGGGCGTCCAGTAGGTAGATTGTCCTGCCTTTGTACCCGATCGACGACTTCTGTCACTGCCGGAGTGGGAAGCGTCTTCTGTGTTGGATTCTCTATCTTTCCCTTTCTTCCCTTTCGAGCTGGATTGGCTGGGGGATGTTTGACCTGTCCGTCTGGGAGCCATGGCGGGGGGGATAAAGAAAAGCCTTGACAGGACGCAAGCAGCGCTCTGCACTGTTTCAAGCGGTATATCTATATCTCCGGTATGTCTCCGGTGTCTCGGCTTACTCAGTGGAGGGGGGTTTGATGTTGAAGCTCCGCCCCAACCTCACATCACGTGGGGGCATGGGTTTTTCGGAAAACCCGACCGGGTTTCGTTGCTATTCGGGCCCTTATATTTCGGTCCCACCCGAGTCTGCGCCAGTGCATGCGAGACGCACGTATCACGTGCAGGGCAATTTGGTAAGGTCTGTCCGTCCACTTCTTTCACATAGATACGTAGAAGGTAGAGCTAACTTTGCCAGAATGCCTTCGGTATACATCGACCAAGCCATTGGCGTCGACGCACCCGGCAACGGTACCGTCGATCACCCATATCAGACCCTCGCCTATGCGATCTTCACTACCCCCTCCGTCGAGGTCGACAACACCGTGTTTCAGATCAGGAAGAGTGCCGATGCAGAATATGATGCGCCGACGCAGTCTGCGACCAAAAAGGCCAAGAAGGACGCGCAAGGACTGGAGAAGAAGCGGCTAAAAGCTGATGCGGAGGAGAAGGAAGCACGGGAACGACAAGAGCGGCGTCAAAAGCGGCTCGAGGAGAGTCGAAAAGTAGTGCTCGTCGAGGATGCATCGCTTCCGACGCCGACCAAGGTGAGTTCGAGTCTGGCTTTGGTCTTTTCGCGAGATTCTGATCGCGTGTGTGCGTGTAGTCCAAGATCGTGAACCTCGAACGTTCACGGGATCAGAGGGTGCGCGTGTCAGGATGGGTTCACCGTCTTCGTGATCAGCAGGAAATCATGTTCATCGTCTTGAGGGACGGCACGGGCTACCTGCAAGCCGTACTGACCGGTCAAACCGTGGGTGCGGATCTTTTCGGGAGATAGCACGACTGACTGTCCCTAGAACAGAACCTATGATGCAGTCACACTGCAGCTTGAGGCATCGGTTGAGCTTACCGGAACGCTCAAGGTTATTCCCGAGGGTCAAAAGGCCCCCGGTGGGCACGAACTTGTCGTGGATTACTGGAAAGTTCTCGGTGCTGCCCCAGGCGCGGAAGAAGCCTTTACTAACAGACTCAACGAGGTACCGTTCTGACACGGTCGCAGTTTCATCGCTGACATTGCCTTGTAGCAATCCGACCCTTCCATTCTTGCCGATCTGCGTCATCTCGTGCTGCGCGGTGAAACGGCCTCCAATGTCCTCCGACTACGTGCTGCCCTATTGTCTGCATTCCGGTCAACCTATGCTGCGCACAACTGCTTAGAGGTGACGCCCCCATGTCTCGTGCAGACCCAGGTGGAAGGTGGTGCAACGTTATTCAAGCTCGACTATTATGGACAATCCGCGTTTCTCACTCAAAGTTCCCAATTATATCTCGAGACCTGTCTTCCTTCGCTTGGAGACGTATTCTGTGTTCAAGAGAGCTTTCGTGCCGAGAACAGGCAGATCTGTTCCATGCATACAATATCCCATGGGACTCTGACAACGTTTGAATAGTCATACTCGTCGTCACCTCAGCGAGTTTACACATATGGAGGCAGAACTGGCATTCATAACTTTCGACGACCTGATGACGCACATCGAAACCATTGTGAATTCCGAGTTCTTTTCTTGCGTAATTCCAATCGCTCACTTCTCCACACGTAGATCTGCGAGTCCATCGACAGGCTTCTCGCCAATCCAGCTTCTGCCGCGCTAATCAGGTCCCTTAACCCTAAATTTACAGCGCCTGCCCGACCGTTCAAACGCATGTCCTACTCGGACACAATCCAATGGCTCAACGAGCACGGTATCCAGCACGAGGCCGAAGACGCCGATGGCAACACCATCAAGGATGCTGAAGGCAAACCTGTGATGGTCCCGCATGCGATCGGCGACGATATCGCTGAGGCCGCCGAACGACAGATGACAGACATTATCGGCGCCCCAATCTTCTTGTACGGTTTCCCTGCGGAGCTCAAGGCGTTTTATATGCAGAGGATGCCGAGGGAGGAAGGAGAGACGGGACCCGTGTGCACGGAGAGTTGTGATTTGTTGATTCCGGGGGTGGGCGAGATCGTCGGTAAGTTTTGTAATGATATGATTTGGATGATACCAAGCTAAGTGGGGACTAGGCGGATCGATGAGGATAACGGACTTTGGAGAGATGCTGGCGGCATATGCAAAGGAAGGGATCGATCCTACGCCGTATTACTGGTACACCGATCTGCGCAAGTACGGTACTTGTCAGCATGGTGGATATGGACTCGGTATTGAAGTGAGCGAGATCGTTCAAACTCGATTGTCGTTCTTTGTTAACGCCTTTTCTTATCAGCGTCTCCTCGCGTGGTTGGCGAACAGATACACGATCAGGGAATGTTCCCTGTTCCCCAGGTACGTGATGTACTTTAGAGACACGCAGAGCTGTGCTGACCGTATCCCCCAGATGGCCTGGTCGTGCGACTCCTTGAGCTTATCGACATAGTGCGCCCTGATGTTGATACCTTTAGAGGCAACATACATGATAGAGATTGAAGCATTTCTAAAGCCACAGAAAAGAGTTCCGAATCTGATGTAGGTCATACCTATGTTAATCATCCCGTCTGCCTGGTCACTGCAACTCGCTCGCGAAATATGAGGGTCGAACACCAAATTGGTTTATTTCATCCCAACGCACAATCATACACCTGACTAGCGACCCGTCGCCACGTCTCTTTGTCCACTGCATATTCCTGTGCATAGTCGACCTCGAGATGGTGAAGACGCTTTCCTACGATAACGAGGCTGTGCAAGGGCTCTCCGAAGACTTCGGGAGGCTGATGGGAGAGTTCTTCCAAGGTCCCACATACAATACGCTGATCCCCGGGGTCGCCACCAACTCGGGAGAGGGCGATGGCGAGGGTGGCATTCGGAGATAAAACCTTTTGGTCTCGGAATGACTCGATCTCAAGGAGCTGTGACACGGCCTGCGGAATCGACATGTACCGCGGAGGCTCATATACCTTCCTCCCTCTATGATGATTGATCGTCACCATCAACACCCCAGCGTGAGCATGGCGCGTGACACGAACCTCGCCAGGTTCTCCTCGCTCTGTTCCTTGATCTTGATGTCTAACAAGACGAGCGTGTGTAGCCCGAGATCGCAGTTTTCCTTGATGCGGTCGTAAAACGAATCTGGCTTCCACGTGTCCGTGAAGAAGACGAGGGAGACGGCTTGGCCAAAGGTGTACAGTTGGAGGCCGGAGGCACCGACGGCATTCATGATGGAGGCGTTGTGGACCACGCGGACGGGGATGTGTCTGGCGCGGGCGCGGAGGACGATGTCGATGTGGGTCGTTGCGCTGTCCCTCGCGTGTCAGGAAACGCCGGATGGAGAGGAAGGCTGGGAGACGTACCCAAACGGGTCCCCGACGACGAGAAAGGCGACGTCCTGCTTGTCTGCATCGTGCAGGATGGCGTCGCTGTCGGTCTCAACCATGTCCCGATCGGCGAGGAGGATTGGTTTACCGTAGAACGCTTCCTTGAGCGTTAAAATGGCGATCAGGGGTGGTTTGGAGAGACGTGGGCAGTGGATCGACTTGCCAGACGTTCCCTTTGAACCATGAGGATGCTGGTGTAGGCCTCGAGGTAGACCCTGGTGGACGATTGGACTGCCTGTGCGCGATCGCTATCATGATACGGTGGATTAAAGCTGTTCTAAAACGTATACTTGCCTCCAGACCACGGACGGTGATGTCCTTTTCGTCGCAGAGCCCCAGTCCGATCACGTAGAGCATCGTTTGGTGTGGTAAAGGTCACACAGCTACCTCCACCTCCACCTTCGGCATGGACCCTTGCATTCACACTCGCGCTACGACGTTCCCGGGACCCGAGCGCCCGTCGTGCACGTTGGCAACGCCTGGTCGCAGGCCATGTCGCACAGTCATTTCAATAGCAATTGTGCACGCGACTGCCAGGTATAACCATGGACGACTCGGACGTTCATCGCCCAGGAAATCATGCTAATGCGCATTTCCTGGTTCGGGCCCAAGAGACCAAGCCCATCATCGATAGAACTGCTGCAGGCGAGTGCCGTCCTCTCCCTCTGACCCCCGTTGCTGACCATGACCTCAGGGCCAACAGCCGCTCACCCACATCGCCGAGGCATTCAGACACTACATTCAAAATCACATACCTGCCCGCCTCATCGACACGTCCAAGATCACGTTCGTCGAACGCGGCGCCGTCTTTGATCTCTTTTCTCCAGAAATCGCCCGAATCACTGAAGAGGACATTGAGCAACGGATTAGCACCGTCGCGGTGGACACGCACCCCGAAGCAGGCAACTACGTCCCGCTGCGCAAGGCAGCCCTCCAAGAGACTATCCGCGACGTCGTGAAATATGCTGTCTTTTCGCATCGTTGGACGGACAGCGAACCGAGCTATCAAGACGTCACTGCCCCGGGCTCTTCCAGGGGGATCAAGCAGCGCAACGCCAAGACTACCGGACTCGCCAAGCTCACGCAGCTCTGCGAGACGGCACGTGCGCTGGGGTACAAACTCGTCTGGTCCGATACTTGTTGTATCGACAAGACCAACACAGTCGAACTCAGTGAGGCGATTCACGCGATGTTCAAGTGGTATGCCCATGCCCACGTCTGTATCATCCACCTCGCCGCCTCGTCGTCCCAAGCAGATTTTGAGCGCGAACCGTGGTTTAGGCGCGGTTGGACGCTGCAAGAGCTCTTGGCTCCCAGGCGGATCAAGTTTTACGACGAAACATGGCGTCCATTCACGACCCTCCCCAACGATAAAGACGACCCACAGCTCATGTCCTCCCTGTCAACTGTCACTGGGATCCCTCGGGACGTCATCGTCGCCGACGACAGTCGCGGCATCAAAGACCGTGGTATCTGGGAAATCATGTCCTGGGCGTCAGAGCGAAAGACCACCCGGATCGAAGACACCGCTTATTGCCTATACGGCCTCTTTGATGTCCACCTCCCCATCGCGTACGACGAAGGCGAAAAGGCATTTCCGAGGCTGGTCAAGGCGGTCGTGGAGAGAGACCATACGTGGGACACCTTTGCCTGGGGCGGGGAGGCGTCTCAGAGGCATCCCGCGTTGCCATGCTCGCCAGCATGCTATCCGAAGTGGGATGAGGCGATGGTGAGCGAGGAGGGGGGGATGAGGGCGTTTGCGTTGACGGCGCATGGGTTACGTCGGTGCCGCTGATTCCGATGGTGTTTGCATCCGAGGCAGAGGCTGGGCGTGGGTCCTATACAGTGATGCTCCACCCACGGCCGGGCGCTCTGAAGGCGCTAGGCGTGTACGGCAACGTCACCGTCATCTGTGGCTCGGGAAGACTACGGCACATTCGCGACGCCACCGACCTGCATGTGTGTATACTAAACTACAAACCGAGTCAACAGAGTGGGAAGGTCCAGGTCGGGAGGACGTATGTCTGTTTCCTCCTTCACGTGCAAGGCAGGAATGCAGAGGGATTGACGTGGCTCAAGGTTGCGACGGACAATGTCTTTCGGATCGCTTGTAGGGGGTACCGGAGGAGAAAACAAACCTCGAGGGAACCTTGGAGACGGAGGACGGTTTGTTTGATCCCCCACTACAGACAACATTCATACGCGCTCCTCGAGCAGTCTACACTCTGGGGCTGATTCCGGTGTATTTCTCTGTTTCTTTGTATGACTTTTTTTTCTATCAACAGCTTGTAATCGATGATACAACATCGACCTAGAATACTGGCACCTACTAGAGTGCAACCTCATCGTTTCCTGTCAGTCTTCTCAAGCAAATCTTCTGCCTCATTGATTTTTTTTACTCGCGAGGTAAGGCGAACCACCCGGTCGGGATGGTTGGCCAACATGATTTGACGGTGAGCATCCTGAAGTCTATTGCAGAGCATGGGCACAGCCCTGGGGACAATACGGATGAGAAACTGAGAGACGGTCAGACGAACGATCGAGGACGACGCACTTCATGCCGAGAATTGCAATAGCCTCCTTACAGCAGATCAATGGGTCAAGGGATGATTCAAAGCCAAAATGGACCGCTCCTTTTCCAATAACACCAAAGTTCTTCAGATTAGGTGTCTGCCTGCAGCCGTCATTGCACCCAGGCCGGAAAAGGCTCAAGGATTACTAACGAAAACTGGGCATAGTGCTAGTACTGTTGATACATGACTCTGCTTCTCTGAGGCAACATGCGTGTGATGATTATTCGTCAATTGGTGTTGGCGCCCCTCCCTCATCATCAACCTCCATCAACAACTCTTCGGACTCCTTCGCGTCGGAACGGAACAGTCAGGTTAGGAAACGCTCTATGTATGAACAAACCCACATACCTTGTAAGTGACACCTCCCTGCGCGGGGTCCAACGCTGACCACCCAACGGGTACGGAATCCTTGTTTGTCGGAAAGGACAGCTTACCGTTCCAATGCTTTGCGACGGCTTTGATTGGACCATCTTCTGGTCCCACAAACACCACTCTCCAGGGAAGGTCCTTCAGATCGCGTGGTAACAAATCTCGTAAGTCCCTCAAACCTTTCATCGGTGATCTGTGGTTTGAGCCCAGAGTCATTTGAAAGGCGAAAATCCTGTCCTCGAGTACCAGGGCACTGTCGATACCAGCGAAATTGGGCTTGTAGGCAACCCAGTAATATGGGGGTATTGCGGAACCCGGTGCGGTTTTGGTAGACGGAATGAGCTTCGCATGTGCTGGCATGGACAAGGTAGGAGGGCCTGCGTCGTCGCCTGAGCGCTGCATGACCCAATGGCAATCCATCTCCAGTTTCTTAAGGAAAAAGTTGTGGAACCAAGATTCAAAGATGTAGCCAGCCGCCTGACGAGTATTTCCATGGTGACTCAATGCATTGTAGAACTGCAACTTGACGTGATTGTCTTGATCCTGCAGTGCCTTCGCTAACAAGCGACAGAGGGTCTGCGTCGGCACGGAAACAGAACCACGCAGACGATCGATAGTCCCCGCGGAAGTCTTCATCGGCCGAAGGAAATAGAACGATGACGGGGAACCGTCTGGGAAGTCGAACCGACTCCCTCCGTCTATCATGGTTTTGCTCTTCTGGACGGCACGACCAGCATCGTCATAGTAATTACCCTCGACTGTCGAATCCTCTGTATCGACGTATTTCATCAACGTGCGAGCAACGTTTCCCCAATTCCTCGAAAGAGTAGTCATGCGTAGGACATCCAGTCCCAATAGCGTGCTTATCATCTCGTCAGATCTCGTCATAATGCAGGGTGTACCACTTACGCAAGGTGCACAACCTCCTCGTCAGAAAAAATGTCCATAACGTAGGGCCAAGCCCCCACTTGTTTGCTCCATTCCTTCCAACGTGAGGACTTGGGCGAGGTGGTCTGGATGACTCGGATATTCGCTTTACCTAGGAAGATGGGGGAGGGGTGTTTGACGGATTGGTTGGAGTCACATAGGGCCCACACGAAGGGGCACTGAAGTAGTGGTGCCGGGTTGTCGAGCTGGTGGAATTCAACATTGTCTTTAAAGAGCGCGTAGAATTTGTAGCCATCTATGAACTGCAGCGCAACCGGCTGTTTCTGGCCGAGACGCACAACAAGAACATACAGAAGGAAAAGTGTTTTTCCTGACCAGCAGGAGACTAAAGTTCAGGTCCAGGGTGTGCCGGACGTTGTCCAAGACTCACCAATACCGGGCTGTCCAATAACGTAAGCACCTCCTTCGTATGTATCTTCCTGTAACGCTTCCAATGCAATGTAATACTCGTCCCTCACGAGTAACTTGTCATGCTTGAGCACCCCCGCAAAAAAGGACCGAAAGGCATTGAAATAGGGGCCGAGGTCGATGAATTGGAAACCTCCAGGATGCTGTTTGAGGACGGCTCCGGGATTGCCCCAAACCTTGCAAGCAAATTGATTTAGAACAGGGAGATAAGGGTCTTGAGACATTGAATGGTCGTGAGCGAGTATCTTAAATCTCCGATTCAACAAGGACGTTGGAAATCTGATATCTCGGTCCCACCCGAGTCGTCCGCGCCACAGGTCACGTGCATGGGTCACATGAGTCACACGTATCACGTGCAGGGCAGTTTTGTGGTCATACCCAGGGCGGTAGGCGAGCCGAGAAGCTACAGGGTCGGCCGGCCGCCGATCGGAAGCCGGAAAATCGCACCCAGGGGTAGCCACTGGGTTGAATCAATGTGATTGGATGTGGGCACAGCCGAGCACAGCTGTGGCGCACAACATGCCACCCAAGAAATTTGACCAGGGCATCATGTGACCTTACTTAAATCGGTCCTTAATCGGTCATCGGAACTGGGACCGTTCCATGGGAATCCTGGGTATGACGAAGCTGCCATTTTGTAACCTCTGCAGAGCTAACTTTACATCGACTAGACATACGGCCGGGGATTCCGCAGGAACCTTGTTTTCCCACGGCGTATGAATTCTTCGACATCACAATCACAGTTCTTCCCCCCCAGTGACCTTGTAAACAAGGTAACCAAGCCATTAGCGTCGACGCACCCGGCAATGGCCCTGTCCAACCCATATCAGACCCTCGCCTATGTGATCTTCATCACCCCCCTCCGTCGAGGTCGACAACACCGTGTTCCAGATCAGGAAGAGCGCCAATGCAGAATACGATGCGCCGACGCAGTCTGTGACCAAAATGGTCAAGAAGTGCGCAAGGACTGGAGAAGAAGCGGCTGAAAGCGGAGGCGAAGGAGAAGGAAGCACGGGAACAACAAGAGTGGCGTCAAATGCGGCTCGAGGAGAGTCGAAAAGTAGTACTCGTCAATGATGCGTCACTTCCGATGCCGACCAAGGTGAGTTCGAGTCTGGATTTGGTCTTTCGCGAGGTTCTGATCGCGTGTGTGTGTGTAGTCCAAGATCGTGAACCTCGAACGTTCACGGGATCAGAGGGTGCGCGTGTCAGGATGGGTTCACCGTCTTCGTGATCAGCAGGAAATCATGTTCATCGTCTTGAGGGACGGCACGGGCTACCTGCAAGCCGTGCTGACCGGTCAAACCGTGGGTGCGGGTCTTTTCGGGAGACAACACGACTGACTGTCCCTAGAACAGAATCTATGATCCAGTCACACTGCAGCTTGAGGCATCGGTTGAGTTTACCGGAACACTCAAGGTTATTCCCGAGGGTCAAAAGGCCCCCGGTGGACACGAACTTGTCGTGGATTACTGGAAAGTTCTCGGTGCTGCCCCAGGCGCGGAAGAAGCCTTTACTAACAGACTCAACGAGGTACCGTTCTGACACGGTCGCAGTTTCATCGCTGACATTGCCTTGTAGCAATCCGACCCTTCCATTCTTGCCGATCTGCGTCATCTCGTGCTGCGCGGTGAAACGGCCTCCAATGTCCTCCGACTACGTGCTGCCCTATTGTCTGCATTCCGGTCAACCTATGCTGCGCACAACTGCTTAGAGGTGACGCCCCCATGTCTCGTGCAGACCCAGGTGGAAGGTGGTGCAACGTTATTCAAGCTCGACTATTATGGACAATCCGCGTTTCTCACTCAAAGTTCCCAATTATATCTCGAGACCTGTCTTCCTTCGCTTGGTGACGTATTCTGTGTTCAAGAGAGCTTTCGTGCCGAGAACAGGTAGATCTGTTCCTTGCATACAATATTCCATGGGACTCTGACAACGTTTGAATAGTCATACTCGTCGTCACCTCAGCGGGTTTACACATATGGAGGCAGGAGGGGCATTCATAACTTTCGAGGAGCCGACGACGCACATCGAAACCATTGTGAATTCCGAGTTCTTTTCTTGTGTAATTCCAATCGCTCACTTCTCCCCGCGTAGATCTGCGAGTTCATTGACAGGCTTCTCGCCAATCCAGCTTCTGCCGCGCTAATCAGGTCCCTTAACCCTAAATTTATAGCGCCTCCCCAACCGTTCAAATGCATATCCTACTCGGACATAATCCAATGGCTCAACGAGCACGGTATCCAGCACGAGGCCGAAGACGCCGATGGAAACACCATCAAGGATGCTGAAGGCAAACCTGTGATGGTCCCACATGCGATCAGCGACGATATCGCCAAGGCTGCCGAACGACAAATGACAGACATTATTGGCGCCCCAATCTTCTTGTACGGTTTCCCTGCGGAGCTCAAGGCGTTTTATATGTAGAGGACACCGAGGGAGGAAGGAGTGACGGGACCCGTGTGCACAGAGAGTTGTGATTTGTTGATTTCCGGGGGTGGGCGAGATCGTCGGTAAGTTTCGTAATGATATGGTTTGGATGATACCAAGCTAAGTGGGGACTAGGCGGATCGATGAGGATAACGGACTTTGGAGAGATGCTGGCGGCATATGCAAAGGAAGGGATCGATCCTACGCCGTATTACTGGTACACCGATCTGCGCAAGTACGGTACTTGTCAGCATGGTGGATATGGACTTGGTATTGAAGTGAGCGAGATCGTTCAAACTCGATTGTCGTTCTTTGTTAACACCTTTTCTTATCAGCGTCTCCTCGCGTGGTTGGCGAACAGATACACGATCAGGGAATGTTCCCTGTTCCCCAGGAACGTGATGCATTTTAGAGACACGCAGAGCTGTGCTGACCGTATCCCCCAGATGGCCTGGTCGTGCGACTCCTTGAGCCTATCGACATAGTGCGCCCTGATGTTGATACCTTTAGAGGCAACATACATGATAGAGATTGAAGCATTTCTAAAGCCACAGAAAAGAGTTCCGAATCTGATGTAGGTCATACCTATGTTAATCATCCCGTCTGCCTGGTCACTGCAACTCGCTCGCGAAATATGAGGGTCGAACACCAAATTGGTTTATTTCATCCCAACGCACAATCATACACCTGACTAGCGACCCGTCGCCACGTCTCTTTGTCCACTGCATATTCCTGTGCATAGTCGACCTCGAGATGGTGAAGACGCTTTCCTACGATAACGAGGCTGTGCAAGGGCTCTCCGAAGACTTCGGGAGGCTGATGGGAGAGTTCTTCCAAGGTCCCACATACAATACGCTGATCCCCGGGGTCGCCACCAACTCGGGAGAGGGCGATGGCGAGGGTGGCATTCGGAGATAAAACCTTTTGGTCTCGGAATGACTCGATCTCAAGGAGCTGTGACACGGCCTGCGGAATCGACATGTACCGCGGAGGCTCATATACCTTCCTCCCTCTATGATGATTGATCGTCACCATCAACACCCCAGCGTGAGCATGGCGCGTGACACGAACCTCGCCAGGTTCTCCTCGCTCTGTTCCTTGATCTTGATGTCTAACAAGACGAGCGTGTGTAGCCCGAGATCGCAGTTTTCCTTGATGCGGTCGTAAAACGAATCTGGCTTCCACGTGTCCGTGAAGAAGACGAGGGAGACGGCTTGGCCAAAGGTGTACAGTTGGAGGCCGGAGGCACCGACGGCATTCATGATGGAGGCGTTGTGGACCACGCGGACGGGGATGTGTCTGGCGCGGGCGCGGAGGACGATGTCGATGTGGGTCGTTGCGCTGTCCCTCGCGTGTCAGGAAACGCCGGATGGAGAGGAAGGCTGGGAGACGTACCCAAACGGGTCCCCGACGACGAGAAAGGCGACGTCCTGCTTGTCTGCATCGTGCAGGATGGCGTCGCTGTCGGTCTCAACCATGTCCCGATCGGCGAGGAGGATTGGTTTACCGTAGAACGCTTCCTTGAGCGTTAAAATGGCGATCAGGGGTGGTTTGGAGAGACGTGGGCAGCAGGATCGACTTGCCAGACGTTCCCTTTGAACCATGAGGATGCTGGTGTAGGCCTCGAGGTAGACCCTGGTGGACGATTGGACTGCCTGTGCGCGATCGCTATCATGATACGGTGGATTAAAGCTGTTCTAAAACGTATACTTGCCTCCAGACCACGGACGGTGATGTCCTTTTCGTCGCAGAGCCCCAGTCCGATCACGTAGAGCATCGTTTGGTGTGGTAAAGGTCACACAGCTACCTCCACCTCCACCTTCGGCATGGACCCTTGCATTCACACTCGCGCCACGACGTTCCCGGGACCCGAGCGCCCGTCGTGCACGTTGGCAACGCCTGGTCGCAGGCCATGTCGCACAGTCATTTCAATAGCAATTGTGCACGCGACTGCCAGGTATAACCATGGACGACTCGGACGTTCATCGCCCAGGAAATCATGCTAATGCGCATTTCCTGGTTCGGGCCCAAGAGACCAAGCCCATCATCGATAGAACTGCTGCAGGCGAGTGCCGTCCTCTCCCTCTGACCCCCGTTGCTGACCATGACCTCAGGGCCAACAGCCGCTCACCCACATCGCCGAGGCATTCAGACACTACATTCAAAATCACATACCTGCCCGCCTCATCGACACGTCCAAGATCACGTTCGTCGAACGCGGCGCCGTCTTTGATCTCTTTTCTCCAGAAATCGCCCGAATCACTGAAGAGGACATTGAGCAACGGATTAGCACCGTCGCGGTGGACACGCACCCCGAAGCAGGCAACTACGTCCCGCTGCGCAAGGCAGCCCTCCAAGAGACTATCCGCGACGTCGTGAAATATGCTGTCTTTTCGCATCGTTGGACGGACAGCGAACCGAGCTATCAAGACGTCACTGCCCCGGGCTCTTCCAGGGGGATCAAGCAGCGCAACGCCAAGACTACCGGACTCGCCAAGCTCACGCAGCTCTGCGAGACGGCACGTGCGCTGGGGTACAAACTCGTCTGGTCCGATACTTGTTGTATCGACAAGACCAACACAGTCGAACTCAGTGAGGCGATTCACGCGATGTTCAAGTGGTATGCCCATGCCCACGTCTGTATCATCCACCTCGCCGCCTCGTCGTCCCAAGCAGATTTTGAGCGCGAACCGTGGTTTAGGCGCGGTTGGACGCTGCAAGAGCTCTTGGCTCCCAGGCGGATCAAGTTTTACGACGAAACATGGCGTCCATTCACGACCCTCCCCAACGATAAAGACGACCCACAGCTCATGTCCTCCCTGTCAACTGTCACTGGGATCCCTCGGGACGTCATCGTCGCCGACGACAGTCGCGGCATCAAAGACCGTGGTATCTGGGAAATCATGTCCTGGGCGTCAGAGCGAAAGACCACCCGGATCGAAGACACCGCTTATTGCCTATACGGCCTCTTTGATGTCCACCTCCCCATCGCGTACGACGAAGGCGAAAAGGCATTTCCGAGGCTGGTCAAGGCGGTCGTGGAGAGAGACCATACGTGGGACACCTTTGCCTGGGGCGGGGAGGCGTCTCAGAGGCATCCCGCGTTGCCATGCTCGCCAGCATGCTATCCGAAGTGGGATGAGGCGATGGTGAGCGAGGAGGGGGGGATGAGGGCGTTTGCGTTGACGGCGCATGGGTTACGTCGGTGCCGCTGATTCCGATGGTGTTTGCATCCGAGGCAGAGGCTGGGCGTGGGTCCTATACAGTGATGCTCCACCCACGGCCGGGCGCTCTGAAGGCGCTAGGCGTGTACGGCAACGTCACCGTCATCTGTGGCTCGGGAAGACTACGGCACATTCGCGACGCCACCGACCTGCATGTGTGTATACTAAACTACAAACCGAGTCAACAGAGTGGGAAGGTCCAGGTCGGGAGGACGTATGTCTGTTTCCTCCTTCACGTGCAAGGCAGGAATGCAGAGGGATTGACGTGGCTCAAGGTTGCGACGGACAATGTCTTTCGGATCGCTTGTAGGGGGTACCGGAGGAGAAAACAAACCTCGAGGGAACCTTGGAGACGGAGGACGGTTTGTTTGATCCCCCACTACAGACAACATTCATACGCGCTCCTCGAGCAGTCTACACTCTGGGGCTGATTCCGGTGTATTTCTCTGTTTCTTTGTATGACTTTTTTTTCTATCAACAGCTTGTAATCGATGATACAACATCGACCTAGAATACTGGCACCTACTAGAGTGCAACCTCATCGTTTCCTGTCAGTCTTCTCAAGCAAATCTTCTGCCTCATTGATTTTTTTTACTCGCGAGGTAAGGCGAACCACCCGGTCGGGATGGTTGGCCAACATGATTTGACGGTGAGCATCCTGAAGTCTATTGCAGAGCATGGGCACAGCCCTGGGGACAATACGGATGAGAAACTGAGAGACGGTCAGACGAACGATCGAGGACGACGCACTTCATGCCGAGAATTGCAATAGCCTCCTTACAGCAGATCAATGGGTCAAGGGATGATTCAAAGCCAAAATGGACCGCTCCTTTTCCAATAACACCAAAGTTCTTCAGATTAGGTGTCTGCCTGCAGCCGTCATTGCACCCAGGCCGGAAAAGGCTCAAGGATTACTAACGAAAACTGGGCATAGTGCTAGTACTGTTGATACATGACTCTGCTTCTCTGAGGCAACATGCGTGTGATGATTATTCGTCAATTGGTGTTGGCGCCCCTCCCTCATCATCAACCTCCATCAACAACTCTTCGGACTCCTTCGCGTCGGAACGGAACAGTCAGGTTAGGAAACGCTCTATGTATGAACAAACCCACATACCTTGTAAGTGACACCTCCCTGCGCGGGGTCCAACGCTGACCACCCAACGGGTACGGAATCCTTGTTTGTCGGAAAGGACAGCTTACCGTTCCAATGCTTTGCGACGGCTTTGATTGGACCATCTTCTGGTCCCACAAACACCACTCTCCAGGGAAGGTCCTTCAGATCGCGTGGTAACAAATCTCGTAAGTCCCTCAAACCTTTCATCGGTGATCTGTGGTTTGAGCCCAGAGTCATTTGAAAGGCGAAAATCCTGTCCTCGAGTACCAGGGCACTGTCGATACCAGCGAAATTGGGCTTGTAGGCAACCCAGTAATATGGGGGTATTGCGGAACCCGGTGCGGTTTTGGTAGACGGAATGAGCTTCGCATGTGCTGGCATGGACAAGGTAGGAGGGCCTGCGTCGTCGCCTGAGCGCTGCATGACCCAATGGCAATCCATCTCCAGTTTCTTAAGGAAAAAGTTGTGGAACCAAGATTCAAAGATGTAGCCAGCCGCCTGACGAGTATTTCCATGGTGACTCAATGCATTGTAGAACTGCAACTTGACGTGATTGTCTTGATCCTGCAGTGCCTTCGCTAACAAGCGACAGAGGGTCTGCGTCGGCACGGAAACAGAACCACGCAGACGATCGATAGTCCCCGCGGAAGTCTTCATCGGCCGAAGGAAATAGAACGATGACGGGGAACCGTCTGGGAAGTCGAACCGACTCCCTCCGTCTATGATGGTTTTGCTCTTCTGGACGGCACGACCAGCATCGTCATAGTAATTACCCTCGACTGTCGAATCCTCTGTATCGACGTATTTCATCAACGTGCGAGCAACGTTTCCCCAATTCCTCGAAAGAGTAGTCATGCGTAGGACATCCAGTCCCAATAGCGTGCTTATCATCTCGTCAGATCTCGTCATAATGCAGGGTGTACCACTTACGCAAGGTGCACAACCTCCTCGTCAGAAAAAATGTCCATAACGTAGGGCCAAGCCCCCACTTGTTTGCTCCATTCCTTCCAACGTGAGGACTTGGGCGAGGTGGTCTGGATGACTCGGATATTCGCTTTACCTAGGAAGATGGGGGAGGGGTGTTTGACGGATTGGTTGGAGTCACATAGGGCCCACACGAAGGGGCACTGAAGTAGTGGTGCCGGGTTGTCGAGCTGGTGGAATTCAACATTGTCTTTAAAGAGCGCGTAGAATTTGTAGCCATCTATGAACTGCAGCGCAACCGGCTGTTTCTGGCCGAGACGCACAACAAGAACATACAGAAGGAAAAGTGTTTTTCCTGACCAGCAGGAGACTAAAGTTCAGGTCCAGGGTGTGCCGGACGTTGTCCAAGACTCACCAATACCGGGCTGTCCAATAACGTAAGCACCTCCTTCGTATGTATCTTCCTGTAACGCTTCCAATGCAATGTAATACTCGTCCCTCACGAGTAACTTGTCATGCTTGAGCACCCCCGCAAAAAAGGACCGAAAGGCATTGAAATAGGGGCCGAGGTCGATGAATTGGAAACCTCCAGGATGCTGTTTGAGGACGGCTCCGGGATTGCCCCAAACCTTGCAAGCAAATTGATTTAGAACAGGGAGATAAGGGTCTTGAGACATTGAATGGTCGTGAGCGAGTATCTTAAATCTCCGATTCAACAAGGACGTTGGAAATCTGATATCTCGGTCCCACCCGAGTCGTCCGCGCCACAGGTCACGTGCATGGGTCACATGAGTCACACGTATCACGTGCAGGGCAGTTTTGTGGTCATACCCAGGGCGGTAGGCGAGCCGAGAAGCTACAGGGTCGGCCGGCCGCCGATCGGAAGCCGGAAAATCGCACCCAGGGGTAGCCACTGGGTTGAATCAATGTGATTGGATGTGGGCACAGCCGAGCACAGCTGTGGCGCACAACATGCCACCCAAGAAATTTGACCAGGGCATCATGTGACCTTACTTAAATCGGTCCTTAATCGGTCATCGGAACTGGGACCGTTCCATGGGAATCCTGGGTATGACGAAGCTGCCATTTTGTAACCTCTGCAGAGCTAACTTTACATCGACTAGACATACGGCCGGGGATTCCGCAGGAACCTTGTTTTCCCACGGCGTATGAATTCTTCGACATCACAATCACAGTTCTTCCCCCCCAGTGACCTTGTAAACAAGGTAACCAAGCCATTAGCGTCGACGCACCCGGCAATGGCCCTGTCCAACCCATATCAGACCCTCGCCTATGTGATCTTCATCACCCCCCTCCGTCGAGGTCGACAACACCGTGTTCCAGATCAGGAAGAGCGCCGATGCAGAATACGATGCGCCGACGCAGTCTGTGACCAAAATGGTCAAGAAGTGCGCAAGGACTGGAGAAGAAGCGGCTGAAAGCGGAGGCGAAGGAGAAGGAAGCACGGGAACAACAAGAGTGGCGTCAAATGCGGCTCGAGGAGAGTCGAAAAGTAGTACTCGTCAATGATGCGTCACTTCCGATGCCGACCAAGGTGAGTTCGAGTCTGGATTTGGTCTTTCGCGAGGTTCTGATCGCGTGTGTGTGTGTAGTCCAAGATCGTGAACCTCGAACGTTCACGGGATCAGAGGGTGCGCGTGTCAGGATGGGTTCACCGTCTTCGTGATCAGCAGGAAATCATGTTCATCGTCTTGAGGGACGGCACGGGCTACCTGCAAGCCGTGCTGACCGGTCAAACCGTGGGTGCGGGTCTTTTCGGGAGACAACACGACTGACTGTCCCTAGAACAGAATCTATGATCCAGTCACACTGCAGCTTGAGGCATCGGTTGAGTTTACCGGAACACTCAAGGTTATTCCCGAGGGTCAAAAGGCCCCCGGTGGACACGAACTTGTCGTGGATTACTGGAAAGTTCTCGGTGCTGCCCCAGGCGCGGAAGAAGCCTTTACTAACAGACTCAACGAGGTACCGTTCTGACACGGTCGCAGTTTCATCGCTGACATTGCCTTGTAGCAATCCGACCCTTCCATTCTTGCCGATCTGCGTCATCTCGTGCTGCGCGGTGAAACGGCCTCCAATGTCCTCCGACTACGTGCTGCCCTATTGTCTGCATTCCGGTCAACCTATGCTGCGCACAACTGCTTAGAGGTGACGCCCCCATGTCTCGTGCAGACCCAGGTGGAAGGTGGTGCAACGTTATTCAAGCTCGACTATTATGGACAATCCGCGTTTCTCACTCAAAGTTCCCAATTATATCTCGAGACCTGTCTTCCTTCGCTTGGTGACGTATTCTGTGTTCAAGAGAGCTTTCGTGCCGAGAACAGGTAGATCTGTTCCTTGCATACAATATTCCATGGGACTCTGACAACGTTTGAATAGTCATACTCGTCGTCACCTCAGCGGGTTTACACATATGGAGGCAGGAGGGGCATTCATAACTTTCGAGGAGCCGACGACGCACATCGAAACCATTGTGAATTCCGAGTTCTTTTCTTGTGTAATTCCAATCGCTCACTTCTCCCCGCGTAGATCTGCGAGTTCATTGACAGGCTTCTCGCCAATCCAGCTTCTGCCGCGCTAATCAGGTCCCTTAACCCTAAATTTATAGCGCCTCCCCAACCGTTCAAATGCATATCCTACTCGGACATAATCCAATGGCTCAACGAGCACGGTATCCAGCACGAGGCCGAAGACGCCGATGGAAACACCATCAAGGATGCTGAAGGCAAACCTGTGATGGTCCCACATGCGATCAGCGACGATATCGCCAAGGCTGCCGAACGACAAATGACAGACATTATTGGCGCCCCAATCTTCTTGTACGGTTTCCCTGCGGAGCTCAAGGCGTTTTATATGTAGAGGACACCGAGGGAGGAAGGAGTGACGGGACCCGTGTGCACAGAGAGTTGTGATTTGTTGATTTCCGGGGGTGGGCGAGATCGTCGGTAAGTTTCGTAATGATATGGTTTGGATGATACCAAGCTAAGTGGGGACTAGGCGGATCGATGAGGATAACGGACTTTGGAGAGATGCTGGCGGCATATGCAAAGGAAGGGATCGATCCTACGCCGTATTACTGGTACACCGATCTGCGCAAGTACGGTACTTGTCAGCATGGTGGATATGGACTTGGTATTGAAGTGAGCGAGATCGTTCAAACTCGATTGTCGTTCTTTGTTAACACCTTTTCTTATCAGCGTCTCCTCGCGTGGTTGGCGAACAGATACACGATCAGGGAATGTTCCCTGTTCCCCAGGAACGTGATGCATTTTAGAGACACGCAGAGCTGTGCTGACCGTATCCCCCAGATGGCCTGGTCGTGCGACTCCTTGAGCCTATCGACATAGTGCGCCCTGATGTTGATACCTTTAGAGGCAACATACATGATAGAGATTGAAACATTTCTAAAGCCACAGAAAAGAGTTCCGAATCTGATGTAGGTCATACCTATGTTAATCATCCCGTCTGCCTGGTCACTGCAACTCGCTCGCGAAATATGAGGGTCGAACACCAAATTGGTTTATTTCATCCCAACGCACAATCATACACCTGACTAGCGACCCGTCGCCACGTCTCTTTGTCCACTGCATATTCCTGTGCATAGTCGACCTCGAGATGGTGAAGACGCTTTCCTACGATAACGAGGCTATGCAAGGGCTCTCCGAAGATCTCGGGAGGCTGATGGGAGAGTTCTTCCAAGGTCCCACATACAATACGCTGTTCGCCGGGGTCGCCACCAACTCGGGAGAGAGCGATGGCAAGGGTGGAATTCGGAGATAAAACTTTTTGGTCTCGGAATGACTTAATCTCAAGGAGCTGTGACACGGCCTGTGGAATCGACATGTACCGCGGGGGCTCATATACCTTCCTCCCCCTATAATGATTGATCGTCACCATCAACACCCCAGCGTGAGCATGGCGCGTGACACGAACCTCGCCAGGTTCTCTTCGCTCTGTTCCTTGATCTTGATGTCCAACAAGACGAGCGTGTGTAGCCCGAGATCGCAGTTTTCCTTGATGCGATCGTAAAACGAATCTGGTTTCCACGTGTCCGTGAAGAAGACGAGGGAGACAGCTTGGCCAAAGGTGTACAGTTGGAGGCCGGAGGCACCGGCGGCATTCATGATGGAGGCGTTGTGGATCACGCGGACGGGGATGTGTTTGGCGCGGGCGCGGAGGACGATGTCGATGTGGGTCGTTGCGCTGTCCCTCGCGTGTCAGGAAACGCCGGATGGAAAGGAAGGCTGGGAAGCGTACCCAAAAGGTTCCCGACGACGAGAAAGGCGACGTCCTGCTTGTCTGCATCGTGCAGGATGGCGTCGCTGTCGGTCTCAACCATGTCCCGATCGGCGAGGAGGATTGGTTTACCGTAGAACGCTTCCTTGAGCGTTAAAATGGCGATCAGGGGTGGTTTGGAGAGACGTGGGCAGCAGGATCGACTTGCCAGACGTTCCCTTTGAACCATGAGGATGCTGGTGTAGGCCTCGAGGTAGACCCTGGTGGACGATTGGACTGCCTGTGCGCGATCGCTATCATGATACGGTGGATTAAAGCTGTTCTCAAACGTGTACATGCCTCCAGGCCACGGACGGTGATGTCCTTTTCATCGCAGAGCCCCAGTCCGATCACGTAGAGCATCGTTTGGTGTGGTAAAGGTCACACAGCTACCTCCACCTCCACCTTCGGCACAGACCCTTGCATTCACACTCGCGCTACGACGTTCCCGGGACCCGAGCGTCCGTCGTGCACGTTGGCAACGCCTGGTCGCAGGCCTATGTCGCACAGTCATTTCAACAGCAATTGTGCACGCGACTGTCAGGGTATAACTATGGACGATTCGGACGTTCATCGCCCAGGAAATCATGCTAATGCGCATTTCCTGGTTCGGACCCAAGAGACCGAGCCCATCATCGATAGAACCGCTGCAGGCGAGTGCCGTCCTCTCCCTCTCGCCCCCGTTGCTGACCATGACCTCAGGGCCCACAGCCGCTCACCCACATCGCCGAGGCATTCAGACACTACAATTCAAAATCACATACCTGCCCGCCTCATCGACACGTCCAAGATCACGTTCGTCGAACGCGGCGCCGTCTTTGATCTCTTTTCTTCAGAAATCGCCCGAATCACCGAAGAGGACGTTGAGCAACGGATTAGCACCGTCGCGGTGGACACGCACCCCGAAGCAGGCAACTACGTCCCGCTGCGCAAGGCAGCCCTCCAAGAGACTATCCGCGACGTCGTGAAATATGCTGTGTTTTCGCATCGTTGGACGGAGAGCGAACCGAGCTATCAAGACGTCACTGCCCCGGGCTCTTCCGGGGGGATCAAGCAGCGCAACGCCAAGACTGCCGGACTCGCCAAGCTCACGCAGCTCTGCAAGACGGCACGTGCGCTGGGGTTCAAACTCGTCTGGTCCGATACTTGTTGTATCGACAAGACCAACACAGTCGAACTCAGTGAGGCGATTCACGCAATGTTCAAGTGGTATGCCCATGCCCACGTCTGTATCATCCACCTCGCCGCCTCGTCGTCCCCAGCAGATTTTGAGCGCGAACCGTGGTTTAGGCGTGGTTGGACGCTGCAAGAGCTCTTGGCTCCCAGGCGGATCAAGTTTTACGACGAAACATGGCGTCCATTCACGACCCTCCCCAACGATAAAGACGACCCACAGCTCATGTCCTCCCTGTCAACTGTCACGGGGATCCCTCGGGACGTCATCGTCGCCGACAACAGTCGCGGCATCAAAGACCGTGGTATCTGGGAAATCATGTCCTGGGCGTCAGAGCGAAAGACCACCCGGATCGAAGACACCGCTTATTGCCTATACGGCCTCTTTGATGTCCACCTCCCCATCGCGTACGACGAAGGCGAAAAGGCATTTCCGAGGCTGGTCAAGGCGGTCGTGGAGAGAGACCACACGTGGGACGCCTTTGCGTGGGGCGGGGAGGCGTCTCAGAGGCATCCCGCGTTGCCATGCTCGCCAGCATGCTATCCGAAGTGGGATGAGGCGATGGTGAGCGAGGAGGGGGGGATGAGGGCGTTTGCGTTGACGGCGCATGGGTTACGTCGGTGCCGCTGATTCCGATGGTGTTTGCATCCGAGGCAGAGGTTGGGCGTGGGTCCTATACAGTGATGCTCCACCCACGGCCGGGCGCTCTGAAGGCGCTAGGCGTGTACGGCAACGTCACCGTCATCTGTGGCTCGGGAAGACTACGGCACATTCGCGACGCCACCGACCTGCATGTATGTATACTAAACTACAAACCGAGTCAACAGAGTGGGAAGGTCCAGGTCGGGAGGACGTATGTCTGTTTCCTCCTTCACATGCAAGGCGGGAATGCAGAGGGATTGACGTGGCTCAAGGTTGCGACGGACAATGTCTTTCGGATCGCTTGTAGGGGGTACCGGAGGAGAAAACAAACCTCGAGGGAACCTTGGAGACGGAGGACGGTTTGTTTGATCCCCCACTACAGACAACATTCATACGCGCTCCTCGAGCAGTCTACACTCTGGGGCTGATTCCGGTGTATTTCTCTGTTTCTTTGTATGACTTTTTTTTCTATCAACAGCATGTAATCGATGATACAACGTCGACCTAGAATACTGGCACCTACTAGAGTGCAACCTCATCGTTTCCTGTCAGTCTTCTCAAGCAAATCTTCTGCCTCATTGATTTTTTTTACTCGCGAGGTAAGGCGAACCACCCAGTCGGGATGGTAATTGGCCAACATGATTTGACGGTGAGCATCCTGAAGTCTATTGCAGAGCATGGGCACAGCCCTGGGGACAATACGGATGAGAAACTGAGAGACGGTCAGACGAACGATCGAGGACGACGCACTTTATGCCCAGAATTGCAATAGCCTCCTTACAGCAGATCAATGGGTCAAGGAATGATTCAAAGCCAAAATGGACCGCTCCTTTTCCAATAACACCACTTCAGATTAGGTGTCTGCCTGCAGCCGTCATTGCACCCAGGCTGGAAAAGGCTCAAGGATTACTAACGAAATTTGGGCATAGTGCTAGTACTGTTGATACATGACTCTGCTTCTCTGGGGCAGCATATGTGTGATGATTATGCGTCAATTGGTGTTGGCGCCTCTCCCTCATCATCAACCTCCATCAACTCTTCGGACTCCTTCGCGCCGGAACGGAACAGTCGGGTTAGGAAACGCTCTACGTATGAACAAACCCACATACCTTGTAAGTGACACCTCCCTGCGCGGGGTCCAACGCTGACCACCCAACGGGTACGGAATCCTTGTTTGTCGGAAAGGACAGCTTACCGTCCCAATGCTTTGCGACGGCTTTGATTGGACCATCTTCTGGTCCCACAAACACCACTCTCCAGGGAAGGTCCTTCAGATCGCGTGGTAACAAATCTCGTAAGTCCCTCAAACCTTTCATCGGTGATCTATGGTTTGAGCCCAGAGTCATTTGAAAGGCGAAAATCCTGTCCTCGAGTACCAGGGCACTGTCGATACCAGCGAAATTGGGCTTGTAGGCAACCCAGTAATATGGGGGTATTGCGGAACTCGGTGCGGTTTTGGTAGACGGAATGAGCTTCGCATGTGCTGGCATGGACAAGGTAGGAGGGCCTGCGTCGTCGCCTGAGCGCCGCATAACCCAATGGCAATCCATCTCCAGTTCCTGAAGGAAAAAGTTGTGGAACCAAGATTCAAAGATGTAGCCAGCCGCCTGACGAGTATTTCCATGGTGACTCAATGCATTGTAGAACTGCAACTTGACGTGATTGTCTTGATCCTGCAGTGCCTTCGCTAACAAGCGACAGAGGGTCTGCGTCGGCACGGAAACAGAACCACGCAGACGATTGATAGTCCCCGTGGAAGTCTTCATCGGCCGAAGGAAATAGAACGATGACGGGGAACCGTCTGGGAAGTCGAACCGACTCCCTCCGTCTATGATGGTTTTGCTCTTCTGGACGGCACGACCAGCATCGTCATAGTAATTACCCTCGACTGTCGAATCCTCTGTATCGACGTATTTCATCAACGTGCGAGCAACATTTCCCCAATTCCTCGAAAGAGTAGTCATGCGCAGGACATCCAGTCCCAATAGCGTGCTTATCATCTCGTCAGATCTCGTCGTAATGCAGGGTGTACCACTTACGCAAGGTGCACAACCTCCTCGTCAGAAAAAATGTCCATAACGTAGGGCCAAGCCCCCGCTTGTTTGCTCCATTCCTTCCAACGTGAGGACTTGGGCGAGGTGGTCTGGATGACTCGGATATTCACTTTACCTAGGAAGATGGGGGAGGGGGATTTGACGGAGTCGTTGGAGTCACATAGGGCCCACACGAAGGGGCATCGAAATAGCGGTGCTAGGTGGTTGAGCGGGTGGAATTCAACGTTGTCTTTAAAAAGCGCATAGAAGGAAAAGCCATCTATGAACTGCAGCGCAACCGACTGTTTCTGGCCGAGACGCACAACAAGAACATACACAAGGAAAAGTGTTTTCCCTGACAGCATAGAGAAGCCCCTAAAGTTCAGGTTCAGGGTCCTCCGAATGTTGTCCAAGACTCACCAATACCAGGCTGTCCAACAACGTAAGCACCTTGTTTATATCTATCTTCCTCCAATGCTTGCAACGCGATGCGATACTCGTCCCTCACGAGTAACTTGTCAGGGAGCGCCACCCCTGCAAAAAGGGACCGAAAGGCATCGAAATAGGGACCGAGGTCGATGAATTGGAAACCTCCAGGATGCTGTTTGAGGACGGCTCCGGGATTGCCCCAAACCTTGCAAGCAAATTGATTTAGAACAGGGAGATAAGGGTCTTGAGACATTGAATGGTCGTGAGCGAGTATCTTAATCTCCGATTCAACAAGGACGTTGGAAATCTGATATCTCGGTCCCACCCGAGTCGTCTGCACCACAGGTCACGGTGCATGGGTCACATGAGTCACACGTATCACGTGCAGGGTCATACCCAGGGCGGTAGGCGAGCCGAGAAGCTACAGGGTCGGCTGGCCGCCGATCGGAAGCCGGAAAATCGCACCCAGGATAGCCAGTTGAATCAATGTAATTGGATGTGGGGCACAGCCGAGCACAGCTGTGGCGCACAACATGCCACCCAAAAAATTTGACGGGGCATCATGTGACCTTACTTAAATCGGTCCTTAATCGGTCATCGGAACTGGGACCGTTCCGTGGGAATCCTGGGTATGACGAAGTTGCCATTTTGTAAGGCCCTCTGTAGAGCTAACTTTGCCAGAATGGCTTCGACTAGACATACGGCCGGGGATTCCGCAGGAACCTTGTTTTCCCACGGCGTATGAATTCTTCGACATCACAATCACAGTTCTTCCCCCCCAGTGACCTTGTAAACAAGGTAACCAAGCCATTGGCGTCGACGCACCCGGCAATGGCCCTGTCCAACCCATATCAGACCCTCGCCTATGCGATCTTCATCACCCCCCTCCGTCGAGGTCGACAACACCGTGTTCCAGATCAGGAAGAGCGCCGATGCAGAGTACGATGCGCCGACGCAGTCTGCGACCAAAATGGTCAAGAAGGACGCGCAAGGGCTGGAGAAGAAGAAGCGGCTGAAAGCGGAGGCGAAGGAGAAGGAAGCACGGGAACGACAAGAGCGGCGTCAAATGCGGCTCGAGGAGAGTCGAAAAGTAGTACTCGTCAAGGATGCGTCACTTCCGACGCCGACCAAGGTGAGTTCGAGTCTGGCTTTGGTCTTTTCACGAGGTTCTGATTGCGTGTGTGCGTGTAGTCCAAGATCGTGAACCTCGAACGTTCACGGGGTCAGAGGGTGCGCGTGTCAGGATGGGTTCACCGTCTTCGTGATCAGCAGGAAATCATGTTCATCGTCTTGAGGGACGGCACGGGCTACCTCGCAAGCCGTACTGACCGGTCAAACCGTGGGTGCGGATCTTTTCGGGAGACAACACGACTGACTGTCCCTAGAACAGAACCTATGATGCAGTCACACTGCAGCTTGAGGCATCGGTTGAGCTTACCGGAAACGCTCAAGGTTATTCCCGAGGGTCAAAAGGCCCCCGGTGGGCACGAACTTGTCGTGGATTACTGGAAAGTTCTCGGTGCTGCCCCAGGCGCGGAAGAAGCCTTTACTAACAGACTCAACGAGGTACCGTTCTGACACGGTCGCAGTTTCATCGCTGACATTGCCTTGTAGCAATCCGACCCTTCCATTCTTGCCGATCTGCGTCATCTCGTGCTGCGCGGTGAAACGGCCTTCCAATGTCCTCCGACTACGTGCTGCTCTATTGTCTGCATTCCGGTCAACCTATGCTGCGCACAACTGCTTAGAGGTGACGCCCCCATGTCTCGTGCAGACCCAGGTGGAAGGTGGTGCAACGCTGTTCAAGCTCGACTATTATGGACAATCCGCGTTTCTCACTCAAAGTTCCCAATTATATCTCGAGACCTGTCTTCCTTCGCTTGGAGACGTATTCTGTATTCAAGAGAGCTTTCGTGCCGAGAACAGGCAGATCTGTTCCATGCATACAATATCCCATGGGACTCTGACAACGTTTGAATAGTCATACTCGTCGTCACCTCAGCGAGTTTACACATATGGAGGCAGAACTGGCATTCATAACTTTCGACGACCCGACGACGCACATCGAAACTATTGTGAATCCCGAGTTCTTTTCTTGCGTAATTCCAATCGCTCACTCTCCCCGCGTAGATCTGCGAGTCCATTGACAGGCTTCTCGCCAATCCAGCTTCTGCCGCGCTAATCAGGTCCCTTAATCCTAAATTTACAGCGCCTGCCTGACCGTTCAAACGCATGTCCTACTCGGACACAATCCAATGGCTCAACGAGCACGGTATCCAGCACGAGGCCGAAGACGCCGATGGCAACACCATCAAGGATGCTGAAGGCAAACCTGTGATGGTCCCGCATGCGATCGGCGACGATATCGCTGAGGCCGCCGAACGACAGATGACATTATCGGCGCCCCAATCCTCTTGTACGGTTTCCCTGCGGAGCTCAAGGCGTTTTATATGCAGAGGATACCGAGGGAGGACGGAGAGACGGGACCCGTGTGCACAGAGAGTTGTGATTTGTTGATTCCGGGGGTGGCGAGATCGTCGGTAAGTTTTGTAATGATATGATTTGGATGATACCAAGCTAAGTGGGGACTAGGCGGATCGATGAGGATAACGGACTTTGGAGAGATGCTGGCGGCATATGCAAAGGAAGGGATCGATCCTACGCCGTATTACTGGTACACCGATCTGCGCAAGTACGGTACTTGTCAGCATGGTGGATATGGACTCGGTATTGAAGTGAGCGAGATCGTTCAAACTCGATTGTCGTTCTTTGTTAACGCCTTTTCTTATCAGCGTCTCCTCGCGTGGTTGGCGAACAGATACACGATCAGGGAATGTTCCCTGTTCCCCAGGTACGTGATGTACTTTAGAGACACGCAGAGCTGTGCTGACCGTATCCCCCAGATGGCCTGGTCGTGCGACTCCTTGAGCTTATCGACATAGTGCGCCCTGATGTTGATACCTTTAGAGGCAACATACATGATAGAGATTGAAGCATTTCTAAAGCCACAGAAAAGAGTTCCGAATCTGATGTAGGTCATACCTATGTTAATCATTCCGTCTGCCTGGTCACTGCAACTCGCTCGCGAAATATGAGGGTCGAACACCAAATTGGTTTATTTCATCCCAACGCACAATCATACACCTGACTAGCGACCCGTCGCCACGTCTCTTTGTCCACTGCATATTCCTGTGCATAGTCGACCTCGAGATGGTGAAGACGCTTTCCTACGATAACGAGGCTGTGCAAGGGCTCTCCGAAGACTTCGGGAGGCTGATGGGAGAGTTCTTCCAAGGTCCCACATACAATACGCTGATCCCCGGGGTCGCCACCAACTCGGGAGAGGGCGATGGCGAGGGTGGCATTCGGAGATAAAACCTTTTGGTCTCGGAATGACTCGATCTCAAGGAGCTGTGATACGGCCTGCGGAATCGACATGTACCGCGGAGGCTCATATACCTTCCTCCCCCTATGATGATTGATCGTCACCATCAACACCCCAGCGTGAGCATGGCGCGTGACACGAACCTCGCCAGGTTCTCTTCGCTCTGTTCCTTGATCTTGATGTCTAACAAGACGAGCGTGTGTAGCCCGAGATCGCAGTTTTCCTTGATGCGGTCGTAAAACGAATCTGGCTTCCACGTGTCCGTGAAGAAGACGAGGGAGACGGCTTGGCCAAAGGTGTACAGTTGGAGGCCGGAGGCACCGACGGCATTCATGATGGAGGCGTTGTGGACCACGCGGACGGGGATGTGTCTGGCGCGGGCGCGGAGGACGATGTCGATGTGGGTCGTTGCGCTGTCCCTCGCGTGTCAGGAAACGCCGGATGGAGAGGAAGGCTGGGAGACGTACCCAAACGGGTCCCCGACGACGAGAAAGGCGACGTCCTGCTTGTCTGCATCGTGCAGGATGGCGTCGCTGTCGGTCTCAACCATGTCCCGATCGGCGAGGAGGATTGGTTTACCGTAGAACGCTTCCTTGAGCGTCAAAATGGCGATCAGGGGTGGTTTGGAGAGAGGTGGGCAGCAGATCGACTTGCCAGACGTTCCCTTTGAACCATGAGGATGCTGGTGTAGGCCTCGAGGTAGACCCTGGTGGACGATTGGACTGCCTGTGCGCGATCGCTATCATGATACGGTGGATTAAAGCTGTTCTAAAACGTATACTTGCCTCCAGGCCACGGACGGTGATGTCCTTTTCATCGCATAGCCCCAGTCCGATCACGTAGAGCATCGTTTGGTGTGGTAAAGGTCACACAGCTACCTCCACCTCCACCTTCGGCACAGACCCTTGCATTCACACTCGCGCTACGACGTTCCCGGGACCCGAGCGCTCGTCGTGCACGTTGGCGACGCCTGGTCGCAGGCTATGTCGCACAGTCATTTCAACAGCAATTGTGCACGCGACTACCAGGTATAACTATGGACGATTCGGACGTTCATCGCCCAGGAAATCATGCTAATGCGCATTTCCTGGTTCGGACCCAAGAGACCGAGCCCATCATCGATAGAACCGCTGCAGGCAAGCGCCGTCCTCTCCCTCTCGCCCCCGTTGCTGACCATGACCTCAGGGCCCACAGCCGCTCACCCACATCGCCGAGGCATTCAGACACTACATTCAAAATCACATACCTGCCCGCCTCATCGACACGTCCAAGATCACGTTCGTCGAACGCGGCGCCGTCTTTGATCTCTTTTCTTCAGAAATCGCCCGAATCACCGAAGAGGACGTTGAGCAACGGATTAGCACCGTCGCGGTGGACACGCACCCCGAAGCAGGCAACTACGTCCCGCTGCGCAAGGCGGCCCTCCAAGAGACTATCCGCGACGTTGTGAAATATGCTGTCTTTTCGCATCGTTGGACGGAGAGCGAACCAAGCTATCAAGACGTCGCTGCCTCGGGCGCTTCCGGGGGGATCAAGCAGCGCAATGCCAAGACTGCCGGACTCGCCAAGCTCACGCAGCTCTGCGAGACGGCACGTGCGCTGGGGTACAAACTCGTCTGGTCCGATACTTGTTGTATCGACAAGACCAACACAGTCGAACTCAGTGAGGCGATTCACGCAATGTTCAAGTGGTATGCCCATGCCCACGTCTGTATCATCCACCTCGCCGCCTCGTCGTCCCAAGCAGATTTTGAGCGCGAACCGTGGTTTAAGCGCGGTTGGACGTTGCAAGAGCTGTTGGCGCCCAGGCGGATTAAGTTTTACGACGAAACCTGGCATCCATTCACGACCCTCGTCAACGATAAAGATGACCCACAGCTCATGTCCTCCCTGTCGACTGTCACTGGGATCCCTCGGGACGTCATCGTCGCCGACAACAGTCGCGGCATCAAAGGCCGTGGTATCTGGGAAATCATGTCCTGGGCGTCAGAGCGAAAGACCACCCGGATCGAAGACATTGCTTATTGCCTATACGGCCTCTTTGATGTCCACCTCCCAATCGCGTACGGCGAAGGCGAAAAGGCATTTCCGAGGCTGGTCAAGGCGGTCGTGGAGAGAGACCATACGTGGGACGCCTTTGCCTGGGGCGGGGAGGCTTCTCAGAGGCATCCCGCGTTGCCATGCTCGCCAGCATGCTATCCGAAGTGGGATAAGGCGATGGTGAGTGAGGAGATGGGGATGAGGGCGTTTACGTTGACGGCGCATGAGTTGCGGTTAACGTCGGTGCCGCTAATTCCGATGGTGTTTGCATCCGAGGCAGAAGTTGGGCGTGGGTCCTATACAGTGATGCTCCACCCACGGCCGGACACCGTGAAGGCGCTAGGCGTGTACAGCAACGTCACCGTCATCTGTGGCTCGGGAAGACTACGGCACATTCGCGACGCCACTGACCTGCATGTGTGTATACTAAACTACAAACCGAGTCAACAGAGTGGGAGGGTCCAAGTCGGGAGGACGTATGTCTGTCTCCTCCTTCACATGCAAGGCGGGAATGCAGAGGGATTGACGTGGCTCAAGGTTGCGACGGACAATGTCTTGCGGATCGTTTGTAGGGGGGTACCGGTGGAGAAAACAAACCCCGAGGGCACCTTGGAGACGGAGGACGGTGTGTTTGATCTCCCGCTACAGACAACATGCATACGCACTCCTCGAGCACAGTCTACGCTCCGGGGCTGATTCCGGTGTATTACTTTGATACTTTTTCCTTCTATCGACATGTAATTGATGATACAAAGTCGACCCTAAAATTCCACCCACTTACCAATATGGAAAGCCGTGGTGCCGCGTCATCGTTTCCCGTCAGTCTTCTCAAGCAAATCTTTTGCCTCGTTGATTTTACTTGCGAGGTAAGGCGAACCACCCCGGTCGGGATGGTTGGCCAACATGATTTGACGGTGAGCATCCTTGAGTCTATTGCGGAACATAGGCCCATCTCTGCGGCCAAACACAGATAAGAAATTGGAGACGGCCAGACGAACGATCGAGGACGACGCACTTTATGCCGAGAATTGCAATAGCCTCCTTACGGTCCATTTTGGCTCTGAACCCTCCCTTGACCCATTGATCTGCTGCTCCTCTTCCAATAACACCGCTTCGGATGAGGTGTCTTCCCACTAGTGCAGCCGTCACTGCACCGAGGCCGACAATGACAGGAGTTGCCATGTTCTGGTAGATAATGGAGGAAGGGCAACGCTGCCAAAAAAAAGGCACGAGGATTACTAAGCAACATACAGTACCGGGTACTAAGAGTGCCGGGTAAGACCACCGAATACATCTTGTACAACGCACGAATGAAGTCTCTATGACATCGTAGATTACTCGTGTTTCATGTTGAGATCCGGGGGTCGCTCGAGTTTTCCTATTCCATAACCATATGTACAAGCATGCTTCACAGAGCTCGAAAAAGTTTCCCGTGACAATCGTAACCTGTACCACAGATCAACCCTGATGTAAAACTGGCGCACAGAATGTTCTGGCTGGGGATATCATAGTGCAGACCAAGTGATATCCCTAATCACTTCAAAGATCATATCCCCATCAACCACGTCATTGTTCGATTGAGCTGATTCGGTACCCGCCAGCACCCATTGACCCTAGAGAAAGAAGCTATTAGTGATCCCCCTGCGCGGATGGGAGGTTTATACTCACGATGTAAGCAGAGTCTCCTAACTTTACCGCTCGCAACTTGGAACCTGGTCGAAGCATCATCGATCTGGCTTCTTCCTTTGTAAAATCTACGTTTCTTCTGTCTGAGGCAGGGTGTGAATAGTCTACGTATAGTGAGCGGCGCGCGGACTCGTCTGCATGCTCTGAGAAATTGGTACTGGAGTCTGATGCCAGGGGTCTGGCCACGCCATCCTCGATCCATATGACATGTAGGTTGAGTGTGCGCAGGGTGTTTCCGTTGCTTATGGCTTTGGATATCGATTCCTGGCGAGTAACCCGTGACCATCAACACACCAAACTACACGAAAGGAAAGGCTTACCACATCAGGGCTAGCCACCGTACAATGTATTGTCCTCAAGGCAGGGCATTTGAGACACAATTGTGACAAGGAGTCGAGGTTCAACATTACAGCCCCGACAATCAACTCCTCGAGAGACTGGCCTTGCTTTGTTGCCAGGAAGACAATAAATGGCCATGGAATCGCTACCCGGCCGTATACGGAAAATGAATGGAGCGTGAATGACTCGAGCGACCCCACGTGTGGGAGGAGCGATCGTGTCCATGTCCACAGCCTGTCCGGACCAAGGATATCCACTGACCCGGCCCGAACCGTAAGATGTTCCAGAGCAGGGAGAGGTGTGGAGGGCACACGATAGTTTCCAGATCCCAGGTATTCCATGTCGAGGGCGACGAGGTTGGGCAGGCATCCCATGATGGCAGGGACAGCGGCACTGGGGACTCCCTTTAGTTTAAGATCGCGGAGTAGCGGGAGCTTCGAGAATACCGATATCAGAATGGTGGGAGGGACGCCAGCACATCGCTATCAATGTGACGATGAGCATGTGTGTCCACGAAATGTGCCCGAAGGAGCGTACCCCAACTTCTAGGTGTGTCAGAGTAGAACTGAGTTCATCCGCCCAGCCTTGCAATACTCGTGGGGGACCTGAATTTAATGACCACACAGAAAGACGACGGATGCCCTTGATCTTGTTCAGCAGTGCCCAGGCGTGTTCGCCCACGTCATGGTGGGTGCGAATGACGAGTTCCTTCAATGGGAGAGTAACCAGGACTTGCAGTATGGGCAAAAAATTAAGGATTGGGGCATCTGTATCATCTACATATTTGGCGGATACGAGGTTCGTACACAGTCGCAGTGCCGCCGTGATGTCCTCGGTGATTTGCAGGTTCACGCGACGAAGAAGTTGAACAGAGCCTAATTATACGATAGCAACTCATTTGAAGCAGGTATAGGTATGAGAGAATACCTGTTTCTGTGACCTTCCGGACGTACTGCGCTAATTCTGGTCGTCGGAGTAACGTGGTACAAGGATGAAGGAGAACCTGTTGGTAATTAGTACTGTAAAGTATTGGGATAGCACTGAAAAAGAGGAGGCAGGACCAATGTTACCTTTTCTTCACTGATGCGAGAGGAGATAGCCCTGTACAAGAGCGGGGTGGCAACACGATTGAACGTAGAGCTCACAAGAGCAGTGTTCACCAAATCAGGTCGGTCGAGATGATCGAGTACTGGATATAGAAGATCAAGAGGCACGTTTTCCATCTTCCAGTTGAATCAGAATCGGCTGAACGAGCGATCAGGGTGGACCGCAACGAAAACATCCAGCGTTTCAGCACCGACGGCACGCAAGACCCGTCGGACTCGGTCGCGCTCCACAGCACTGACGTACAGTCTGAATGATGCCGGTACACGTGGTGGGCTACGCGAACGCAACACACCGTAGTCAGCATTTAGCAGACGAAACTTGAAAGCTCCGAGCCCGTCAACTTGGAACGACATCACGACATCGCAGCCATACCGATAGATGCGAGAAACGGTTTTTCGGGCTCCTAGTACATCAGACAGCCCATCTGGATGCCGCGCGGGACGTTCGGACCTGCAATCGTCAAAATTTCGACAAATGAGGCTTCTGGATCATTGCAACTCTTGGTGTACGCTCAGGGCGGCCCTGCCAGCAGCTCCTTCGGTCGGGTTCGTCATCTATTGGTATACAATCCCGTGTTTGAGCTTATCCGTAGCTGAACCCTTCTGCAGCTTTCAAGTTTCGGTCGACGGCAAAGTGGGGTCACCAGCTCTGCGAACGGAGGAGTCGCATTGATGTGTGGACAATACTAATTTCCCGACTTATAATGATAGACAACACTTTTATCTGCATTCCACGGAACGTTACCAAACCTTCCACCGACGGTTTGGCCTGGTAGATGGGCTGGCCACCAGATGTCGCTGGCACTTCACGACGTGATTCGGCGTGCTTCGTCCATATCGCCGCACCCGCGACACGCTTAGTAACCCCACAAATAGTGATACTGGTATCGGCGACGGACGAAGAGAATGCCTGATACTCTCCGCCGTCTGCAAGCATTCATTCGAACAGTCCCCGTCCCTCGTTACGTCTACTATCGCGTGGATGTTCCCGCTCAGAACATCTCCACCTCCAGCCGTCCCCCATTTGAACAAGAAAGTGATGTCCCTAACGTCACACCCACGCCTAGTCCTGCCGTCGCTTTTTCTCGCCGGACTCCACATCTCTACAGACTTCATGAATACGGACTCGCCCGATTGTCTACCTCCTGTCGAATCCGTCGTTCCCAAAGCATCCGCCCGGGCATGTTCATCCGAGATCTCAATTGTCTCCCGTGGATCGACTTCTTTGGTATTCCTACTACGGGCTTCAGTTAAGTTTACGTTCTGCGACCTGTGCTGGCGGGAGCAGCCAGAGTCTAGCCCACCCTCTCTCGAAGGTCTTCTTCTACCTGCAGCCATGCCGGTCAAACATAGATCCCGGCCCTATGCTTCTTGGCCCCCACTTACGTTGCTCGACCTGTCCGTCCGGGTCGCGGGCACCGGCAATTGGGTAGGGGGATTAGGGGGGTCGTTGGATCGAAACAGACGCCTGAGTAGGCACAGTCGTCCCCCATGCATTCCCTAATTCTTCCTTTTTTTTCGCGCACGTTGCTTTTCAGTGTTGTTTTGTTCATCTCGCGTTACACGCGAGTATCTCCCCAAGGACAAATCTCCACGATGTGCAGTCTATATGTTGCACCGTGTCATAGCTATGCTTCCTGTCAATTTTCCTTGTAGAGGTTAGATGTCCATCAGAAAATCCATGGATATATATCCTGTGTTCAGAGCCAAAGGATGTACGTACGAATGATTTAGCTGTTTCCAAGGAAAATATAACGCAGACATCACAGGGCGGTGTTTCCCCTATAGGTCCGGGCACTTGATTGCATCCTCCAGGTTCAATCAATGTTTCGAGAATTGCGCAGGACTGGCCGGCCACCGGCCACTGGTCACCGGTGGTCCTCAGGACCTGTGCGCCTCCAATGCTTTGACTGGTAGATGACTATACCCCCTCCGTGTCGTTTTTAGCTGATACATTGGAAGAACAGCATATCAATCTCATCCTCCTTGATTGGCTTCCAAGAAACGTCCGCGGGGACTTTACCTGGGAGACAGGGTACGACCCCGCAACGTCATTAAGATGTGCCACGGAAAGAGGGCAGCGAGCAGGACGTGCAGGAGGGGTAAATCCCTGCTTGCCGAGGCCTTGAAGGTTGGACATAGTCAGACTTGGATTCTGTCGGGTCGAAGTTGAAACAGACTCTTGAAGAAGTCGCATCAAACTTTTGACTCGGGCCACCTCCACGATATTATATTCTTTCGGGGCTAACCCGGAGGCGTGCAAGCGTACACAAGTTGTGGTATTTCAAGGAGTGTTGGCTTGATGTTGGTCCAGTGAGCACCGCGACATGCCCCGTGGTGATCTGGCGTACGGCTCATATCACCATTCACAGAAGCAATGGCGGCCGCCTGCTCTGCTTCTACACCCCCCTCGCGGCAGCGCAGACGGGGCCGAGTTCTGCGTTATATGAATGGGAAGGCTGATCTCTGTCATTTGTCGAGTTCCTGGTTACCGGGCCATTATAGTTTACCCCAATCTGCAGGTACGTTAACGTGCTTTGTCGAAATATCCTCGATCTTTAAGTTGAGGTCAGCATAAACGATGGGTTGGAATCAGATACATTGACCAGTGGGAGCAGGTAGCCACTGGCAAGACATACATACCGTGAGTCTTCCGTGCTGACAAGAGCACTGATCAGGCACCAATCAAGGTTGAACGTTATCGACGTTCAAATGGGTGACCAAGACATCCATTGGACGTCATCGATCCGTGGCACCACCTTGCGACGAGCGAAAAAGCAGAAATGTGCTGTTGACCACAGCAATGTAGTAACTGCTCTCGTGGCTCCAAGCCTCAAAGGTTTCTGTTTGCCGCCAGAAGTGATACCATCATGATCTTGGATGAAAACTTTTTGATCGCAAACGTCAAGTTTCTATATATACCCAACGAAGGCACGCTCGCATCGCCTCTGGCTACCATGACTATACCTCCATCTTGTATAGCCCCATCATGGAGGTGTATCAAGATCATGATATAAATGTCACAGGAGCAACCTCCGTGTTCCCTTTGATTCTTGCTCATCGCTTGTTGTCCGAGCCATGCAGTCAGACTTTGCTGTTTCGGAATCCCTTGTATCCGCCATGTCCTCCGACTTAAGTTCTGCTTTGGAGCTTCTCCGGATGAATGACTACTCGTCCAGTATGGCTTCTATATCTTCAGCGAATGATTTGCTAATCTTACGGACCAATGCAGTCGTTGTAGTCACGGCTATCATATATGATTACAGTGAGTAATATCCCCATGCACACCATCCTTCTCAAACCGACATGACTATTGTAATCTTATCGTTGCAGTCCTCACTTTTCCGAGAGAGGTACTACACTATTTCACTTTCTACACTTTATTTGTTGGCTGACAATATTTAAAGGTTGAGTATATTTGGGTAAGGAAGTAATAATTTTAAGCAACAAGTCCCTGATGGTACCACAGCACAGGCGTTGGAACTGGGTTTCTACATTATTTGTTCTAGTGCGACAGCATCCCTTGATGCAGGCACTCTGAATTGACAGTTCCATAGGTCCGATATCTTGGTCTTTGTTGGGCTATGTAGGTCCATGGTTGCCCAAGTATATCAAACTTCCTGACAAACAACATACTTGTGCCAAACCACTGGTAGTCTATGTATGTTTGAAGATAAATCAAAGGTTACATGGACTAATCAGATGCATCACCAGCTGGTAGCACCTTTGTTCCTGGTCCTGTAAAAGTTGGTTTTTCTGCTCCACATCTTGTCTGTCATTAATGAACATATTCTAATAGATGTATGCATCTAAGTTCTGATTACAAGCCATAACAATAATGGTTCCTTAGGTGTAAGCAAATAGATCTCCTGTCCTCCACAATATTAATGCAAGACATGAATATTCCAAAGGTACCACACTAACTTTGTTGGGTTGCTGGGTATTTCCAGCATTCCTTGCTGCTGCCAATTGTGAGCTACTGTGCCCCCTGACTTCACTTCCTGTAACCATGATTTCAATCACAGTGGTCATGATTCTGCATGTATATGCAATGTGGAATCAATCCAAAAGGATTCTGTGTCCTCCTGTTCATCTATGTGCTGCAGGTAATGTTTTCCTTCATTTTGATAGGTATCTATGACAATCCCAACACCCACCTGTCAGGTATGTCTTGAGCTAAACTGTGTATGTTACCATGGTCTCACTTGAGCAGCCTTTCACCGATATCCCCTGGCTCCCAATCCCCTAGTCATGGTTGTCCAAGTTAATAATCATTTGCAATTCTACATACCACAACACCCCATCTCTGATTTATGTGTATTCTGCACTCCCACAAACTGTCCTTGGTGTTACCCTTTTGGTTCTTGCAGTCACCCAAGCCTTGAAGTGGTTGTTCAGGATGTACAAAGCAACCAAGCAGTGGCACCTCAACCAATGTATACAACAACTTGTAAGGGATGGAACTATTTATTTTCTCATGTGTGTCTTGCTTTTCTCCTCCCTTGAATTTCTGTTCATCACCACCATATTGTCTCATTCATCTTGCTCTTGATCCTGGCATGCTCACAAAAAACTAACCACCTGGATCTGAATTGCTAGGAACATGCTTTACAACATAGCTCTCGGGCTCAATGATCAGCCTTCAATAAATACCACTGTAATGCTCGTCCTAAACACAGTTTGCTATTTAACCTTGTGCCCCATGATGCCTCGATTCATCATCAACGTGCGAGAGCTGTATTACAGTGATGCCCATGGCCGCTGGCAGGGGACTGGCTCTGGATTCAAAGCGCCCCCGCAATTCAATTATGGGGAAAATGCAGTCCGTATGACCGAGATTGCATTCGTGAATGTGGCTTCAAGGCGGGGTTCACTCATGGAGGGGGCCGCGAGCAAGCCGGAGGTGATTCGACTCGAAGCGCTGGGAGATAATCCACATCGAGTTTGAACGAGGACATCGGGCAGAACCAGACTCGGAGATGGCATTGACGAGCAGCAGAGAGTGGTTGCGTTTTTGAGTAGCGACCCAGACATTTATGCACATGCCTCGTCTTCTGAGCTCTATGTATTACATATATATCCGAACACAGCCTAAAAGTCGTCTTGGGTGAGCTTCTCTACCCATGCGATTCGGTACACTGCCTGGGTGAACAACACAGCACACGGGGAAGCTGTGAGGGAAGTTGTCAGAGTTGCTAACGATGTTTCTGCTATTGGCGTTGAACGATTTGACGCCCGGGCCGCTGAGTTACTACTCACAACCCTGGGCTGTCCTGACCAAGTTGAGCCAAGTTACTCGTAATCGTTGTTTCCGCTTGACAGATCCGGGTACCGTTTTAATTTTAGGTGCTCCTCCGGCAATGATGCCTCGATACCTGTGCGTGTTGGTCACCGCAGTACCGCGACTCCAGCTGCATGACAAAGCCGGATCCGATAGATCGCAAATACCAGTGCTGTCCGCTTTCCTGTTACTACGCATGACACCATTCTCGCCCAAGTCAATTCGTATTATAGGAGACTCGAGCGACAGCCTGGGGGAATTCCGAGTGTCCGGGTGTCCAAGATTCCAAGCGACTTGGCAGGGAGAACCACCTGACCCGCTTTGTATGTGTTTGTACCAATACAAGTCATGCCAAGTACTACGTAGCAGGATGAACAATAGCATCATGATCAGACCCCAGGTTTGTTCTTCCCCTCAGCAGTCGGTTGTTTCTTATACAACAACGATGCAATGGCAACCCCTGCGGGGGGCGTACCAGCAAGGTCTGGTTGACATCGAACACTCTTCAGAAACTGCGGATAACTACGGACACCTGCGTTCGGCTCGTCGGGTGCCGATGACGAAGTACTTGAGAGCGCTCCTGTCTGCCCGGGAGCATACGGAGAACATGGCGTTGGAATTTTCAATTGTCATCAATACTCCCTTCCGTTGATCGTTATCATATCCAACTTCTTCGACTTCACCACCTCCGTCTTACTCCGAGCCTAGGAATCATCTCAGATGTGGAAAGCATCGCATTGAGGCACTACATCGGATCCCCGCTTGACCCTTCAAGTTAGCATGTCACGCCAAACCGATTGTTCAGGCTGAACAACGCGTTTCAAGGCATCGAGTCCTTACAGAGCGTGCTTGGCGCAATGAATGTGGAATAACGACGGAAACGGCTCAATCCATGGGAATTTTGTCCTCTTCGAGACTATCATCGCATCGCCACATCTGATTTCCCCTGCAGGACTATACCCGTACTACTTGATAAACAGAAGTTTGGTTGTAATATCTCTGGCACGTGGCGTGAGTGGTACGAGCCCGGCTCCCACAAGGTACGGAGGCAGTGCGAAAAGGCATGGCTGTTACGTTTATCTTACAGCATCATCCCTGCGGAAGCTCCCAATCGTGTAGAGAGTTCTGACTGACCGTCAACGCCGCAGCAGGTGCATAGGCTCCTCCTGGGAGCTGTACCGATCACCCCATATATCTTGGACATCTTCTCCGTCCGCACATCTGCAACTCGCTCATGGACAGTCTCAAGGTCGGAACTTACTCTGATGCGGCTGACAGCCTCCTCGAGAAAGGCTGTCCTGTCGCCCAACCCTTGCACCCAGAAACATGCCATGCCTGTTCGGATGCGCGGACCCGTCGTCGTCGTTGTCGACGCCCCTTTTTCAAGCGTCGCTGGATCATCGTCCTCGGTACTGCAGCACTCACCTGGCTCATGTTTTCATACGGACAGCGTGCCTTTACCCGACCACCTCAGGTATGGGTGAGTAGTCACCATGCCCGGTTCGTGGAAAGGCATAACTGACATCTTCTGCAGCATTGGACAAGCAACGATGTGGGATATCCACCACTGGCAAACGGAGACATCGACCAATGCGTGGGCAGTACTGACTGGACGACCCATTACGACCAGCCCGCTTGGGCGCTAGGGTATCCTTACGGGGCTGAGACTGCTTTCTCCCTCCCACTCAACTTAGATGCCCTCTATCTTGTCTCTCGGGGTGCACTCCAGCACGGTCGAGTCAACATCGAACAATCTCCGCAAGCCGCCGATACGGTGGACGTCCGCGTCCGGGTTGCCTACAACGACGACGAAGCCCTCAGGCGTGCTACTGTCTGTCAGATGGAAAGGGCAGAGAGGGAACATGGCGTTGGCATTTTTGTTTGTCATCATCGCTTGATTATATCAAGCCTTTATTAATCCAACTCTCTAGACCCCCCAGATTGTGCCTCACCCTCGTCATCACGGGCACAGGGATCGACTCGAATTTGACGTTACCGTCACTCTTCCCGCGGGACACGAGTGCCCCCTGTCGGTGAAGAAACTTGAGACCGAGATGCCAAATTACAGTCAAAACGTGGCAGACCTGGAAGAATCTGTCGTGTTTGATAGCATCTCTCTCAGGTCCGCCAACGGCAAGCTAAGCATTCAGGCAAGGAGCATGATGCTTTGATGTTTGCTCGTTCTCTGACTTTTGCCATCTAGTCCCTTACGTCCGATGTCGGCCATTTCTCGTCGCTGAATGGCGAGATCGACGGCCATTTCAACGCCCGATCTTCCCTTGACTTGCGCACTTCAAACGGCCGCATCACACCGACAGTGAACTTGTCGCATCGTCAATGGGCAGGTCCATCTAACCTCACAATACACACACTAAACGGGTATGTCATGTCATCCTCATCCTATGCCTGCGCGGTTGGAAGCTAAACTTGCACTCAGCCAAATCGACGCAGAGATCTCGCTCACCTCGGGAGCGTTGATCGGTGGCGAGTTTGGGGTCGATGCGGAGTCGAAGCACGGAGAGATTGGGTTAAAGTTTATCGACAGCCCTCTGGACTCTGTCTTGCGATGTCACGCGGAAACGACCGTTGGCGCCGTCGAAGTCGAGCTTAACAGTGCCTTCGAGGGTACTTATTCTCTTCAAACACTATTTGTCACGAGGCTCGAATCGCAAAGCAATGCAGAGGACCCGGCAGGCAGAGGACGTCATCGAGTCATCTCCAAAAACGATGCACACGGGCGGGTGGAGGGAGAGATCAAATGGGTGGAGGAGAACGACGGAAACAGTTTTGAGAATGAGGGATATGTCGTCCTAAAGTCCCTCGTTCCGTCTGTCAAACTCATAGTCTGATTTGTGTTCTTCATGTACTTACTTATCTGTGGTGTGTCGTTGTACATTGGTTAACTCGAGTTACTTTGGTCATCGCTGCACCGCCACGGGGGCAAGGCTCCTCTCCATAATCAACGAACACAACGCCATCGCCCGACACAATGGTAACGCACGATCACCCCGTCCCATCTCTGCTCTTCACTAACCTTTTCACAGCTACCTCTATCACTGCTGACCGCAGCCCAAAACAAGCCGATGGTGAGCCCTCAGACCCGTCCGATGACGCGTTCCAAAAATCCCCCCCCCCAAGTCACGTCCCTGGCTCGTACGGTGACTGACACAGCGTCCAAGCTTGTAGAACTCAAAAACGGCGAGACGTTCAACGGGCATCTCGTCAACTGCGACAACTTTATGAACATCACCCTGCGCGAAGTGTACCAGACCAGCGCGGACGGCGATCGGTTCTGGAAACTCAAGGAGTGCTACATCCGTGGTAGTACGGTGAGCTGCGCCCCGTCTTTCTCGTTCTTGTGATGAGAGATCGACCCCGTCTCGTTCTGACCGTGACTTGCCCACCCCACCCCCCCTTCTTGGTGTGTTGGTACGGGTGAAATAGATAAAATACTTGCGCGTACCAGATACCCTCCTGGACGCGGTCAAGGATGAACAAACGCGGGCACGCGAAGCCGGGCGGAGTTCGAGGGGTGCAGGTCCCGGTCCCAGAGGCACGTCCCTCCCCCATCCTCTCTTTTCCTCTTTTTCTTTTTCTGATCGAAATCCTCCATGGCCCCCCCCCCTTCCTCATCCATCCATCACGCTCGTCCGACGATACGGTCCTACGCACCACACGCATGCCCTACCGTATTCGTACGACGTAGGTGGACGCGGGGCACCAACGAGAGGTGGTCAGTCATCTCATCGTACCCCGTTTGACACACGTGTTCTCACACAACCCGTCCTTTCTCTCTCCTTTTTGTTTTCCCCCAGGACGTGGCAACGCCCGCGCAGGAGGATCGCGTGGACCGCGGGGTAGAGGAAGGGGATGATCATCGTCGTCTTTTTTCAGCGCAGCCTCTCCTCGGACGCACACGATATCCCTTATCGCTGCTCGTACATGCGGTCTGACGTGGTCGTATCCTAGCACTATCATGCTTATGCTTTCTAAATAAAGAAGCGATAAACGGACCGAATCGATGGTGATAGAAAAGAGGGTCGACTTAAAGGTTGATTGAGTTATCCGTTCGGTAAACGATGCGACACCCCCAGGGTCCCGTCGACGTCCCCCAGTTGGCGGCGCCTCGGACGGTAGATTGTAAACTGCTCTCCCTCGGGAACGTGTGACGTTTGCCTCTGGGGCGTGTTGTCCGAAAACGTCGTCCCCTTCCTAGGGGGCTACTTCTTCTTTGAGCGTGCAATGCCGTCCGACCAAATATTGGCGGACAACACGCTGGGTGGGCGAAACAGGGTAAATTGGGCTTCTTCTGATACCACGTAACGGATGCCTCAACTGGCAAAGAAAATACCTAATCATGTATTGGTCCACATGGTGCGCTGGCGTAATTTAGGGCAGTGTCGTGCAAAAGAAACTAGATGACGTGATGATATTGATGCAGATGCTTGCTAAGTACATTAATATGATGGAATGCCCCCTGGGGGTATTGCTTTCAACGGCACACGGTTGTAATCTGCAGCTGTTTGAAACGTGCGTTGGTAATCTGGTGTGTTGGACGACAGGAGACACCTACTGTTCTCAAAAACTGTGTTCCCCCACCAATTAAGAGAGACGCCACCAGCTGGGAACTGCAAAGCGGGCTCAGTAAATCGTCCCGACAGATGACTTTGATCGTTGGACTCACTTGCAGGGTGGCGAAAATTACAATGGTTGACAGAACAGTACCTAAAGAATTCGTCAGAACATGCGTTGGCACCGACAAAAGGAATGGGCTCACCGCAATCTAAAGCGGCGCTAGTAATGTAATTAAACTTGCTCCACCAGGCAAAGTTGCGCTTTCTCACAAGGTACTGGAATACAAACCCGGTCGCGAACCACGCGGAGTAATTGATACCACCAGCAGGTGGTATATACGCCACACCACTGAGAACCACCGGTGTGCTTACGAATTTGACCCAAGAGTTGGGATACCGTCGTTGCCAGAGCCAGAAGGGGAGAGGTAAAATGGCACCGACAACGATCGCATACAATTCTGGCTGATACATTGAGCCAGGACCAAACTGCCGCGTAGGCCCGACGAGACCCCTTAAACGAACGGGATAAGCGCGCTGTTGTGAGAACGATAATCGTACATACCAAATCGCCGAGGCCGTGAAATACACTCGATTATGCGGGCAGGTAAGGTTACTTTCCTGGTCCGAAGAGCAGATATCGGGGACATTGTCAAACATCCATTGCTTCACACCGACTTGAACAAACGAAGCAAGAAATGTCCCAACACACTGTACTGTTGATTATTAGACCACGAAAGGTTCACAGAAAGGCACAGAATGCCGTACCCAAAAATGTTGATCGTGGAGGTACTTTGATGTAATGACCTAGTTTCAAGTCCTGAACGAACGAAGTTGTCTCCAGCAGTGTCTGCACCGAGTAAGCCTTGAAGATCTACAAGGAACACTCAACGAAAGCAGGCGAGGTGATGTGTTTAATCATACGCACCATGTTTGCAATGGGGTTGCCTGGTAAAAGTACCCCCGGAATGATTTGAGCCAATAGATTCAATGAGATCTAAGGAATACAATAAGCCTTGGGATGACATCGACAAGATAGAGCCTTTACCCCTTGACCGGTCATTGCGTAGATGAAACCTGAAGGTAGAACGTATAATACTGGCAAGAACACGGATAACAACAGAGCCCACACAGGCACACTGGTGTCCCATACCTGAGGCGAAAGCATAAGGAACAAAAAAAGAAGAGAGCTGTACTCTTGCGTACCTCGGCGACAAGCACCATCAGGAGGAAAAATGTTACGAAAAAGAAAAAGTACCACCAATCCGGCACCTCTGGGTAGTTGCGCATCAATTTTGCGTGGATATCGTCCGGTTCCACGCGGATCTTCTTCATCCCATTTATGAGGCTACGGCCATGATACAAGACAGTGTGGACTAGCACACAGGTTGCCAGCGCGAATGCGAGGAGGTAGGTCATGGCATAGGTCGCTGGGAGATATAACGGGGAATACTCGTTGTATGCCGTGACATTGAGGCGGTCTGAGCTGTCTAATACACCGGTAACATTGTAGTATTGCCCGAAGCGGTCGTATGGGTTATCGTCATTGATGGGGAAATACGCGAGGTTCCAAGTCTGTGAGTCAAAATTAACGTGATGGACTTTGATGAAGAGAGAGTCAGTACGTTTGTGTAGTACATCAAAGGCGTGATGATCCAGAAGAAAAGCACGAAGCCACCGAATATATGCGCTTCGGCCCACCATGGAAACATCAATGGGCTGCCGATCCACGTTATTTGAGCCCAATCGAAAGTGAGGATGCTCATCCCTAAACCGGAGCTCACGCCGAACATCTGGTTGATTGGGACGTTGTTTGGGAAGATCCAACATAGCCATGAAAACACCGAAAGAGCCTGGAAGAGGTATCCTAACAAAAGTATGAGCGTTTTCCAAGAGGATAAACGAAACAACTACTCACCAGGTATAAAGTAGAAAAAGAAAGAACCCGTCAAGGCCCAGATGAAATATCTATAACGAGAGATGACTCCCGGCGTCTCGTCGTCTTCCGCATGCAGCGTGTTCAACAGTGTGCAGGCCACGAGATTTTGGGGCCAAACCATGCCTGCGGGCCAGACCAAGAATCGTCTGCAAATGCCAGCCAGACCAAAACCCGTGAGTTGCGTGGCGACGACGAGGAGAGCACTAAACCAATAATCAAGAGGGATGTGGTAGTTGAGCTCGGTTACGACGATGGCATTCATGGCGTATGGGGGACCAATGGCGACGTTTGCCATGATGAAGACGAGAACATGCTCCTTGATATTCCAGGGGCCGGGGTTGAGCGAGAATTCCAGACCGCCCAACCATCGAGGGAGACGATAGGTAGTGATTGGGAGGATGAAGGCAGAGAATTTTCCAATGGGATAACTTATGATCAGAAGCGCAAGGGGCGAGACACTCGGGGCCGGTTGTCGGAAGTTGAAGAAGGTATTCAATGATCTGCGAACATTAAGAAACGGGCAGAGTAGAGGGTGAATGGACGGACCCGGCGATCATGCAGAGTACGAGGCCAATGACCCACATACGCAGAGTCATCACAGGCATTTCTGGGTCGTCGATGTTGGATACGGACGCGCGGACTTCTGGGAAAGGACTGTCCTCTTCGTTGACCGCGTCAAAGTCAAACTCCATCCTGGGCGCAATTGTGAGGGGAGAAAAGGGCGTTAAAAAGGCACGTACTTGATCGAGCCGTCGCGGCTGTCTTCCTCCAACATGCTCGGTGTGATGTCGAGCGTCAGGGTTTCGTCAGCTATTGAAGAAGACAGATTCCGTTTTCGCCGGGATGATTCAAGGGGGTCGACTTCGAGGGTCTTCTCTGGACTAGAGGGAAGGTCGACATGGATTCCGCGAGAACTGATGGCGCTTGCCCGAGGTCTCGACTCTGCTGTGGACGCGCGGGGGGCACTGAGCCTTCGCATGCGACACGAGTCGCTCCCGGCGTGCTGTGAGACGGTGGAAGGGGGGCTCTCGACGGGCACGTTCGATATTGGTGGGGAGAATATGCTGGACGGACCAGCTACATCGGACGGAAAACGGGCATACGGATCAAAAGTCGGAGACGGGTATGCAACGGGGGGGGGATCTGAAGGAAAGGCATGGGCGAAGAGATGGGAGTACGGGGGAGTGGAGTGGAGGAGCTGCTCCTGAGAGTGGAGCTTCTGTGCGTCTCTCTGCTTGTCTGCAGTCGAGGGAGGGAGAAAAGCAAAGAGGTCCTCGGCGTCGCTTTCCTCCTCCTCGTCTTCCTCGGGATAGACATAGTGGGCATGGTCGAACGCGCCGGGGTCGACGGGCTGGCGAGGGCCAGAGGACGTGAGAGGGCGGCCAGAAGAGGTGGGCCTGCGCGCCATCGTTTGGGCGAGCGCCTTGGGCGGTACCAGCAGAGAGCGAGGGGGACGACGTCTGGCGCGGGGAGGGCGCGCTGGATGGCGGGGAGAGAGAAAGAACTGGGACTGGGAGGAGGACGGGCAGGATCTGCGCTCGACCAACCAGATCGGTCAGGCACATCACGTCCTGTTCCTGTCTATTTTAGGCCGTTTTTTTCCTGTTTTTTTTTCGAATTAAATATTTGCTTGCCCTGCAACCCAAGACGGTGCCTGTCCGTTTCTCGTCCCCCGTCCACCTGTGCCTCACCGTACCATGGAGCTTGGCCAGTGCTTCGCGTGGATCAGCCATCACATAACACTGCGAATTGCCCGAGTACTCACACTGCATGCACTGGCCTCCCAATTCAGGGCACCTCCCAAATAACCGTGGGTCGAAACCTTGCCGTCTGATGCTCACGGACCACCGCTTGCCGACCCTGTACACCCAGTCAGAGGGCCATCTCAGCAATGTCATCCGCTCGTGCCTCGTTTAAAAACACTCTGCCACTCCTTATTCCTTTCTGGTCCTTTGACCTATCTGCCTGCCATTCTTCATATGCGATATTTCCATTTCCATAATGTCGCCGCAGATGCCGCGATCATTGGCCCCTTCCCTCGATCGAAAACCACCGAGGGAATCACCAGCTGCGCAGCTGGCCCAGCTTTCTTGGACTGTTAATGCGACCGATAAGCTGAACTTTAGTTCGGCCCTACTTTCATACTCCATGAACGCTTCACTGGTTTGCGCAGCGCTCGTCGATGGACCGCACCCACACAGCCACTGGCGCACCGAATGGGTCATCATTGAATGATGTATAACATCCACCCTTATCTCGGTCATCGCCGCATGCGAGTGGCATGGTAGCCGTCGTCACCTCCCGCGAGTGTTCCCAAGCGTTTTCCCTGGAAGCCCCTGCCACGCATACAATCGCACTCCTTGCACTCGAGTCGAATCAGGATGGATATCTGTGCTGGGCCAAGTCTGAGCACGTATCATATGGCCCCACCCCGCCGCTCCGAGGAAGAACGAAATTGCGATTCGCCATCATACATGCCGTTCATTTCTTCATAGCACCGTGTCAGGGGTGAATGATTGAACGTTGAACCCCTGACGGCCATGATGCATTCACGCAAGTCCCATCAAACGCATGTTCGTAGACGTTCGGTAAGCCACCTGGCCACGTGATTCACTGCTCGAGTTTGTGGACCCACTACCAGGTGATCCGCCCGCTTTCATGGGTACATTGCAACCAACGTCGAAGAATCTCGCTGTCCGTCACTTATGTCCTGTGAATACATGGGTGCGTGGCCAACTCGAGGCCGGTGCTACTCCATCCTGTGAAAAAGGCTGCAAAAGGGCTGGTCACTGGCAAAGGTGCATTTCGCACAGCCAAGAGGCTAAGGGCCTAAGGCACCAGGGACCGCCACCGGGACGTTGTCACGGACACAATGGGAATCTAGATTTTCGTTCAAGAACATGCCATGCAGTCGACTTCGGCTATATTGGAAATGATTGATCGGGGACGCACGACGTTCAACGGTAACTCACTGGCACTTACTTCCCTTTGACGTGCTGGAGTCTACCTTTTGCGCAGAATCATTGCATGCAATAAATGGATATCGACTATACTCGCCCGCAATGTATCTCCACGGTCTCCCTCTCTTACAGTGCTTCGGAAATGACAGCGCCGATATACACGTATCAGATCGCGCAATGTACCTCAGTTAGGTTGAGACGCCCACCTTTTTTATATAGGAATCCTGAAGAGGCAGAACCTGAACCACGATGGAACACGAGAAATAGACTGTTCCCCCAATGCTGTCGAAGAACCACTGATACTCTCACTACTAGTATCTGCGATGAATGGTCATTCGAGTCCATCTAGCTTTGCATCAATCCGTGGGGATACAGTTTATCTGGCCACACGTCGCGCCACTCTGCTCTCCGCGACAGCCGGAGGCAAGGCCACCAGTCCCCGTCGCCACCGTTTATCCACTCGTGCGTCTGACTGCGAGGTCGACCTCTGTAACGTCGCAGGTGTATCAAATGTATGACGTTGAATAGAAAAACGCCCCAAACCCATCTTCAAACGAAACAGAAAGTAGGTCCAGATTCTAGGATGGCTTGAGTTCGCCACCTTTTGCAACGGGGGCAATTCAACTGTCGCGTGTGCCTGTGTCAACCCACTGGTCCGGAGAGACGGCTTTAATACCAAGCCCAACGGGCGCGTGAGCGGAACTCTTGCTCCGTCCAGACCAACGATCCTGGGAAATACCTGTGTGGGAACGTGCGAGGGTCAATAGACGCGCGTCTGAATCTCAACGCACCATGTGGTGTATTGGACCTCGGGACTGCGTGCTTATTGTGGCTTACGTTGACCGGCGAATGGCCGGAGGCATAATGAAGATGACGTAATCATATGATAGCATGCTACGTCTGATGCTGCCCACATCGAGAAGAACCTCACTTCGGCTGCATCCACGGACGTCGCGGCAAAAATGCCAGCGATCCCAGGCGACGTCGGATTAATGTGGGGGCGCCGGAGCCTGAAATATCCGGCGTCATATCCTCTCCTCCCGCGAAGACAGTGGTGGGGAACGGAATGTATATTGTTCGCCGACCGCAAACGGAGCCTGTAATAGGAAGATCGGGGCTGTCAACGAGGAAGCCCTTTGTATCCTGATGCGGCTTGAACGAGAAGAATAGCAGGTATCCTTCGTGGGCTGTCGATGTTGCATCTAGTTTCGAAAACACGCGAGAAGGCTCCCATACCCAGACGCACGCCGCGTAAGACAACAACTTGACCGCGTGGCTCAACTGCAGAAATCTGTGGCAGACTACATTGTCACAGCCGAAGTACATGCGCTGTCAGTCGTACCTTGGCCCAAAAAGTGTAGGCCGAGTCCCTTCGCGGGAAGGACGCACAGGTGCCACACCTCCCACGGCGCACTCCACGTCGTAAATATCTTTGGTGATTTGAAGCTTAAGTCTCGGTGTCAGTCGCACCAAAGGCGAGAAACACGGACCAGGGCGGGTGTCTAGGGAATTTAAAACTAGCCTGAGCATTGGAATGATCACCCGGTCACTCGCAAGCGCTTCCAGCTTGGTACAACCCTGACAGATCTGGGTACACCCAGGACATTGGCCAACTGCGTTGTGCGCGCTGCTGATCAGCCATTTACGCAGACATTGCCGCCACCCCCAAACTGCTAACAAACGACCAGCCCTATCTGTCACGTCAGGGACAGAGCGGGACAGAGCGGGGAGCGATATGGAGGTACTTGCCGTGCTAAATTACAGTCCCCAAGTTGACACTATGCTCCGCACATTGGCAGGCAGGGCTGGATCATGATCCGTGATCGAGGACAGCTCCTTCAACGCCGTCAACAGGTCCAAGGGTAAGTCTTCTGGCCGATATGCCAATGGGGGAACGGCGTGGTGGCACAATATTATGGGTCTATTCGCCGGCCCGCGGTGGTCCTCAGTTCCAGAAATATTATCTCCTGGTAGCATGGCAGACGACCCGTTTACCTGGCTTTGTGGAATCGAATGATGAGGTTGCCGCGATTGTCGGGGTACAAAACACCTCGGAGCACGAAACACCGCGGCGTATAGTTCGTGCGCCGATTCAATCGAACACTCCCAACCACACGCAAGGTCCTTCCGACGATTGGGGAGGGACCCGCATGTGTGTGTGGGGGGCAGATTGCAGACAAAAGAAAATGAAGACTTTTCGGTGAATCGGCACGAAAACACCATCAGCCGCCTAACGCAAGACCGTTCAACTCCCTGGACGGACGTAGACCCGAAACCCCAAGGAGACGGGCATCCCTCGCCGAGGCCTCGTTAAACGTCTTACGTACCCCCACACTATGAGCTCGCAAATGAGGTCACATCTCCAAGTCCACTGATTTGGTTGCTCCCAAGAACGCTCGAGAACCCGTCGTCCAGCGCCAACCGCGACCAAACGCCGCGCATGTACCTCTCATTGCGCGCGCCATCCGAAGCCACTGGATCACCTCTCCGAACGTAATGAAACGAGCTGGTGTGAACGCGCCCGAAACGTGTCACAATACGAACGTCCTTTTTTCGATCGTGATGCGCCTCGACTCGGCCTTACTATAACATACTTATGACCATCTTGGGCGCAGTTTTGCGCCTTGCCACCCGCTCGCGTTCTCGTTTTTAATGACTCTCTCGCCACGGCAACGCTTTCTACACACGTACAAGACGAGCTTGGACGCTCACCTCGATCACGTTTGTGAGAGCGTGCGTGTGCGAGCGTGCCAGACTAACCCTAGATACATATAAACAGCCGGAGGCATTCTTATCATTCCACCACCGATATAGATCGCTGAACCCATGAGGTGGAATTGTCTCACACGAAGTTCCATCCGAAGCATGTGCTATTTGGGTAGGTTGGTGCACGAGACCGGCCGCCGTCGGGGAAAGAAGCATGATTGCAAGAGTGATGAACGCTCTGTTCCGTCCGAAAGTTCCGTCGACATTCCCGCGTTGCATTCTTCAGATGTCCTTGACTACCATCATTGACGGTGACTCATGCTTTCATGGTAACATGACTTGACGACTGCAGTATGGTAAGTAAACTCTGTTCACTGGAGCTTCACTTGTGAAGCCCGGTCCGGTGGAACATATACGAAGACCAGCTATGAGAAACTAGGGATTCCAAAAATTATAGCTAAACACCACCGCCATAGAGAAAAGATACAGTAAGACATGCCGTGAAGATAGCCCTTGAAACCGGGCGACTAAAAGTGCACATGTGATGATGTTCGAATAATCAGATGATAAAAAAAAGCAAGGAATGAACGTAATGGACGTAGAGATGCGTGTGGGAACGACGACGAAAGACAGCATGCATGGAGCAAACACAAGTCTCATTGACATGTTTTTGACTTTGAGCGGGAACGGCGGAGGGCGATACCCAAGCATTTGAACGTCCCCCCCGACTTGGTGGACGAGGATTTTGATGTCGTCGAAGAGACCGACGGAGAATCCAGTGAGGTATTCCGGGATTCCTCACTCCGTCTTTGCGATGGTACTGGGAAATAATGTACAGATTCGTCCGGGCTGGTGGAGACCCGAAGCAGGCGGGTCTCCAGATCAGCGAGCACGGACTGCTGATAGCTTGGCCGTGGCTCAGGGTCCTTGGGCTTCTTCAGATGCTCGGGCAGGGGAGGAACCGGAGGGAGCTAAGATGAATGATTAGCATGAGCAACGTAGATCACTATCACTCCACAAACCGGCTTTCGCGAAGGTCGAGCGCATCTGATGGACATGTTCTCGTCCCAATCGTGATAAGGATCTTCTTCGCTCATCGCAGTCCTATCATAATACGCAGTGCGCTTCCGTATGCGCGGCTGCAGAGGTTGTAGCGCAGGTACGGGTACCTGATCGTGCGTAGCTTCGGTATAGCACATCTCTGAGAAGGACTCTGTGGGTGATAGAAGGGTCTGTTGATCGAGACAATCCAGACACGATGGATCGAACTCGACGTTTTTGAGAGACCGACGGAGAACCTTGAGACCGATGGTATGGGTATCTGACCGATCTTCGTCTTCTGTACATGGCGGCAGCTCGTAGTCACGAGGCCGGAACGTGGGTCGTATGGGTGTTGGAAGAAGCTTCCACCCTTGCGAGTCAGAGGATGAATGTGCACGGCGCCTCGCGACACTGGGCGCGAGAGTGTGCTGTAGTCCCGTTAGTTCGTGCATGGCGGAACAGGTAAATTATGGGACACACTGGGGTGACGAGGGAGTCGTCTGCACTTGGGCAGAGCGAGATGCTCAGGGGAACGTGTGTCCTCGCATACCTGTCACGAGGAGTGCACTTGTCGACGAGCAGTCGAGGAGAACTGAGCATCTTGTTAGGGGATGCGAGGAAAAGTTTGGGAAATGGTCCGCCACCTCTGCTGCACCTTTATGCGAGGGCGGTGTATGACGAAAGGACAGAGCGCACTTACGGCGATGTAATTGTGAGGTTCCCGCTTTTAGCAAGCGTCACCATCCGAGACGTAAATCTACCCGGAACATGCACGCGTAAGCCAAGCTCAGTCGATCCGTGACCTGGTTGGCCCCTCATCCGAGCTGAACCAGTTTCATCTCGCTTCATTTCGACCGTCATATCGACGACTCGGCCATCGAGAAGACACAAAAAGACATTATACGTGGGGCATAGATGGATATAGAAGCTCAGGTAAGCACATACTTCCTGACAGCTCCGATGAGAAATGAGACATCGGGCACCTTAGCAACAATAGAGATGTTCCAGAACACCACTGTAACGCCACTAGCTGGAACCTACGGGAGCTCCCCCCTTGCTTTTCCGTCGCAGTTTGCGCGCCAAGTCCTTCGTCCGCTCCACGAAACCCCCACGCGATGTCAGAACACCCACGGTGGCTGCGCGGGATCGCGACGGTCTTGTGGCGTATGCAGTCGACGTTTGTAGATTGGGAGCAGTGTGTGATGACTCCGTGGTTGTCTCGACCGAAACGTCGATGACCATACCTCTGTTAATAGGACGCGTAATCGGCTTGTGACTTTGCACGTTTCAAAGCGCCGTGGTAACAGCGAGCCAACAGTTTGACGACCGGCTATTATCTCGACGTGGATCTCGTGGCGTTCATCAGTCTGTTGCGTTTCCTCCTCAGAATTCTCCGACGCAAGATGATTCGACGCTTCTTGGCTAAAAACCACTGGTTTGCGTCGCCTGGAACCATGTTGAGATGATGATAGCTCACGTTGGCAAGGGTGTGGTAGAACGTTGACTTGGACGCTGCAGCAGACAGAGGCGAGGGCGCCTCCGAACGGTCGCCCTCTCGCTCTTCCTGCTGGTGGGAATCAGACAGTGCACAACCTTGAGGACAACTTGATAGTCACCTTTCCGAACTGACTTATCGAGATCGCCGGCTTCTTGTGGTGCTTTCTCGATTCCGTTGAGGGGCCCACCAGTTCATCCGGCAACAGCTCAGGCTCATCGAGTGCTCTGCGCTCGCTCGCCCGCTCCACTTTTCTGAATTTCTAATTCGCACTTGATAGCGTCGGAAAAGAGCAGCATGCAGAAGGCACCCACCTCCTCGAGCAATTCTAGCGAGCTCTCCATGCTCGGACGGTATTGGCAGGGCTCCCATGTACGGAAAGAAGGCGTCTCGATCAGAGTCTTTGTTCCTTTCTGTGCGAGTGACGACTAGGCACAAGGATGACCGTCTGCATGCGGTGAGTATGTATCGTCCAAGGAAGACAACTGCGGGTCGCCGTTTGAGATGGACCGCAAGCGCGCGCACAGCCCGCTTTGAAGCTCTTCTGAAACTCGCATCTGATTGTTATGTACCTCGGCGGGGAGATGTGCATGGATGAATGGTTCTTGACACGTGGCATTGACATTATCTCGTTTGCACTGCCACCCGTAGGTTCAAGCTGACACGCTCCTATCCGCTCTCTCTTCTCCTCGGAGTTTGGCCTTTTGCCTCGGTGTGCGCAACACTCGTCAAATTGTATGGCCATGGTCGAGAGAGATGAGCGGTTCTACATGACTCTAGTGACCATCCAGGCAAGCACGTCTAGCTCTCTTCGGCGCGTCCTTGGCTCAGTGTAGCAACATAGGTCGAGAATTGTCTTTTCAGGGTGCCCCGACAACCATTGGAATCCCAGTCCAAGATCTTTCGAGACATGTTTTCACTCCCTGTAGCCGAAGACACAGAGGGGTCAAGCGACATCAATCCCATTCGTCTGGATAGAATTCAAAAAAAGGCTTTCAAGCGCTTCCTCGAGGTGCTGTTGATGGGTCCGTAAGCATGATTCTCATTCATGAAATCGTAATACGTATAATGACCCTGCGCCACGGTCTCCAGTGCTTACGAGGCAACTACAAAACCATGCCCACTCTTTGAGATGTGGTTTCCCGTCTTGAAATTGGCACGGATGTGGGAATGCGACAGAATTCACAAGTATGCGATCGAAAAGATGCCCTACAATGAAATCCCCAAGTCGCCAACAGAAAAGGTGGCGCTTGCCGTCCAGCATAATATTCAACCGTGGCTCCTTCCTGGACTGAATGAACTAGCCAAACGGAAAGAACCCCTTGAAATGCAAGACCTGGAGATCCTTGGCGCTGAAGTGACGCTGAAAGTGGCTGCCATCCGAGAGAGCCTCACTGTGTGCATCTCTCAACATCCGAGACTCACCTCTGGTTCACGGGACGCGAGCAGGGTCGATTTCACATCTGCTATAAAACGCGTATTTGAGATTCCAGGTCAGTTCAGGCTGTGGTACGTCATTGAACACACTCCAGTGCTTTTTTTTCACTTGCACGTAAGAGATGGTGACGCTGCTCAATTTGCCTGTAGATGATGGCATAGGCAACGAGGATGCGCCAGAAATGGAAGCGCAAAAAGTACTCAGGTTCGTACTTGGTCTAGAATATCCATGCTTCAAACGATGATACTTACGAGTCACTGGACTGGAAAGAAGCGTTTTACTAAGTTTGAGGTTTCTCCAACCTCATAATCATGGGAACAACTCACCGGGGATTTCTTGCAACTCTTTTTTTATAAATCTAACCAACACAAACAAGCGTCAGGCAAGGTTTCTGCCGACTTTCACGAGTTTCTGAAATTTGGTTGTGGTTGTGGTTAGCAGTTATCTGGTAATTGCATCGTCATTGCACCCCTTCACCTGTGATGTATGAACTCGAATAGGCGAGAGTCTGGAATCCACGCAGCTGACGCGCGGATTTGATTATCAGCCACAAGCGGCGCCAGCGCTGGTGTATCGCTGCCAACTGTATACGACCAACGTTGACCCTTGCCCTAGCTAGGGGTAGGAGGGTGCTGCCTTAGTCCGGCAATGGCGGCCCCTCGACCGCACATGCAGGCGCCCGCGTGTACAGATATCAATGGTGATACTCCAATGGCCTTGAGGCTGCGCACTCTGGGCTCCGCAGAGTGTGGCCCTGCGGTGTGGAGAGACACTCGGTATGTGCTCGCGATTAGACTGGTGACCAGACGCATCTATGTATGAAGCTGCCGTCGATCCCGATGAGGCAGTCCGTCGACCAGACTAAAGCCGGATTTGGTCACCAGACCATGAGGGTCGCGATGTTATCTCGGAACGATGCAAGGCTCATCAAATGGCCCAATCAACAAAGCAGTCAGCCAGGATGGCTACAATCGAGAGAGACGAGCAATTTTACATGACTTTGGTGACCATCCAGGCAAGCACACCTAGCCCCTATTCGAGGTTCTTGACTCAGTGTGGCGACATAGGTAGAGAATCGTCTCTTCAGGGTACCTCGACAACCACTAGAATCCCAGTCCAGGATCTTTCGAGATATGTTTTCACTCCCTGCAGCCGAAGACGCAGAAGGGTCAAGCGACAACAATCCCATTCGTCTGGATGGGGTCAAAAAGGAGGAATTCAAGCGCTTTCTCGAGGTGCTTTTGATGGGCCCGTAAGCATGATTCTCATTCATGAGTTTTGCATACGTATAATAGCCCCCTGCGGTATGGTCCCCAGTGCTTACGAGGCGACTACGAAACCATGCCCACTCTTTGAGATGTGGTTTCCCGTCTTGAAATTGGCACGGATGTGGGAATGCGATGGAATTCACAAGTATGCGATCGAAAAGATGCCTTACAATGAAATCCCCAAATCTTCAACGGAGAAGGTGGCGTTTGCTGCTCCAGCACGATATTCGACCGTGGCTCCTTCCTGGACTGAATGAATTAGCCAAACGGAAAGAACCCCTTGGAATGCAAGACCTGGAGATCCTTGGCGCTGAAGTGGCGCTGAAAGTGGCTGCAATCCGAGAGAGCGTGACCACAATCCGCACTGGCGGCGGTCGGAGGCTCGCCTCTGGTTCACGGGACGCGAGCAACATTGATTTCACATCCGTTATAGAACGCGTGTTTGAGATCCCAGGTCAGTTCAGGCTGTGGTGCGTCGTTGCACAGTGCCTTTTTTCACTTGCACGTAAGAGATGGTGACACTGCTCGATTTGATGGCACAGGCAACAAGGATGGTCTTCCAGGAAACTCCAGTTCGCCCTCGGTCTAGAATACTCGTCATTCAAATGATGTTACTTACGTCGAGTCAGAAAAACCAGCTTTGGTCTGAAATTCGGTCGTAGTTGTGGTTAGCGAGTTATCTGGTAATCGGATTGCCATTGCACATCCTTCACCTGTGATTAGTACGAACTCGAACAGGCGACTCGAGTCTATTACTTGTAGTCCGGCACGGTCCGCACAGCTGACGCGCGGATTTGATTATCAGCCACAAGCGGCCCGTCAGCGCTGGCAAATCGCTGGCAACCGTATATGATGAACCCTTGCCCCAGGTTAGGGGTAGGAGGGTGCTGCATCGCCAAGTCCAGCGGCAGCAGGCCTGGCCTCGAACCGCACATGCAGGCATCCGCGTGTACTGATCGCGATACCACAGATCTATTCTGGGTCTATCAGATCAATGGTGATACTCCAATGCCCTTGAGCCTGGGCACACTGGGCTCCACAGAGTGTGGCCCTGCGGTATGGAGAGACATATGATGGCTAAAATTCGCACGTCCTTGAAAAGATTTGTCCGCGTCAAGGCGCGTTTCCCGACCGCTTCGGCCCGGGGAGGTGCCAGTTCTCCGAGTTCTCCGCTTTAGCGTCGCTTGAGATACCGCGGAAATTTTGAAGAATGAAAAGCTTGATGTTGGTCAAGATGGCGCCGCCGACGCACGCGGTCCAGGCGGTGTTCCCAACAATGTGCACGTTTACGCAACGGAGCCGCAGGCCGTTGGGGAGGAAGGAAATACAAAAGGGGGGGAGAAGACGATGGGGCAACGTGTAGCCAACACGTGTAGCCGAACCTGATTGCTAACTCTGGAATCAGGAAACGTATATCTTGACTTGCTTCGAAAATTTCCGTTGGAGCCCAAGCCCTCTTTCTCTCCACCGTCCTCCCTCCTCTCTCTAGCAGAGTCCGTCATGGTTGGCCCTGACCCATCGCACGGCGTTTCTCGTGTCGTCCACCACAAGGATTTCTATATCCGAGGTGGCGATATGACCGTCCTGGTCAGTCCCGACGTTTGTGTCGCTTTCCTCATTGGGCGCTAACGTGCACCCCCAGGTCGAAAACCACCTCTACCGAATCCACAGCTATTTCTTCGAACGCGAGTCCCTGTTTTTCCGCCAGAAGGTCAACAACTCGAACAACAATGGCGACCAGGAGCTCGGCTCGACAGACAGCAACGCCTACACTCTTGAGGACGTCAAGAGCGAAGATTTCGCACGCTTCCTCTGGGTGTTCTATAACCCGTAAGTTCACCACATCGCATGCTCGGATGACTTCAAGCGTTCGCTAACGACGACCAGCAAATACTCGATATACGAAGCCCCGCTTGAGACGTGGCTCAGCATTCTCAGGCTCGCCAACCGCTGGTCGTTTGACAGCGTTAAAGAGTTGTCCGTTCGGGAGCTTGAAAAAATCGAGATTGAGGCTGTAGAGAAGATCTCCATCTATCACGAAAACAACATCAGTCGTCTCTATCTCATCCCTTCCTATGTCGACGTCTGCAAGAGGGACAAGTCTCTATCCTTCACGGAAGGTATGAAGCTTGGTATGGAGACGGTCCTCCGCATTGCGGAAGCGCGTGAAAAGTTGCGCCTGAAGTATTCCGAGAGTGGTATTCGCAGTCCTACCTGCGATGACTTTGAGGACGAGGAGGTAGAGACTTTGATTCGGGAGATCTTTAGTCTTGGTGCTCGCCCTACTTCTCCCATATCTGCGACTTCCCCTTCCCATGGCGTCAATGGCACGCAGATCGACCCCTTTAAGCTCAAGCCAGCTCCAACCGGCAACCTTCCAAAGACTAATGGTGCTACCGCTTCTCGACCTAATGGTGGGTCGGTAGCTGATCCCAGAGGTTCTTCGGTTGACTCTCTGCCTTCCATCGCCGCCGTCATTTCGTCCCAGGGACTGCCAACGCCAACGCCAACGCCACCAACAACGCAAGCAGCGGCAACACAGGCAACAGCACTACAGGCAACGGCACCACAGGCAACGGCATCGCAGGCAACGGTACCCCAAGATCCACTGCCACCAGCGCCTCCGGCCAAAACAACAACCCAGGCAACCTCAACACCACCGGCACCGGCGCCAACGTCAGCAGTGGGCAAGGCAGAGGGAGAGGGGGAGGACACTAGGAGTTCTTCGTTGCTGTCTGGAGGAGTGGGTGAGCCTTCATCTTCGGCGAGTTGCTCAGTTGTTCTGAGCTGACAGTTGCTCATTCGGAATTTACCACAGGCGGACTCTTCCCCAAAGGCTGGCGCTTATAATGTTTCGATTAGCAAACTTGTTGTACCATCGGGTGAACATGATAGTAACCATGTGACTGCTGAATCTAAGGATAACGTGAATGACGCCGAAAAGGATGAATTGGATACCTCGAGCGTTGTTTCTGATAACGAGGCCAAAACCGGCAACTTGAAACCAGGTACGCTTCTTTTTGTGTTCGGGCCACTCTACGATCGTCTAATTCCTCAATTAGTAGGGGGAAGGAACAGGAAGCCAAAAGCGTCGCGTGGAAAGAAACAGTAGTGCTAGTGACCGATGGATCTCTGGACCTCTCCGCGGGTGGAGGACCACCGTAAAAAGATTTCATTCCCTTAACGTTCATGAAGTAACCTGGTGTTATTCTTGATACGATTTCCCCTAAAATACAACGCTGATTTGCCAGCGACGCAATCACGACATTGTTCTTTTTGAATGACGCGGTCTCACATGATCCGCGGAAGGAAAACACGTTCACTCTCGTTTGAAATATAAGCCGTGGCGCGATCAACGGACCCACAGGAGCAACAAACTAGGTATTCCTGTGGACGAGTCTCGGAACCCTAGGGGTGTACTCCATTATTGTGATGACATGCGTCAATTAGAAACACGGATCTTCTTGCGATAAGAAGTGTGTGGGTCCACGTTGCTGTAGATACTACACGCGATTAGCATCCTTGTTAGATGGGACGCGTGTGTCAGTGAAATTAAGAAAGAACTCGACAAGACACGGGGTGAATACAGAGATCATCTCAAGAAAACAAACCTCAACCGGCTCGGGAGCCGGGGTAAAGAAGCACGACGGCCACGTAGATAAAAAAAGCTGTTCGGTTCTCTTCGTCCCACAATCTCCCCCGACGACGACATCCCCTTGTTCTGAAAAAAATATGACCACCCACGGCGTTGGAAACATAACGAGGCATGAGGAATTTTTTCTCCGTGACGGAAACGTCTGTTTCGTGGTACGCGTTCAGAGTTCGATTATCTGTCGAGCCATCACGATACTCAGTGAGATATAGGTCGAAAGAACCATGTTTCGTTTACACAGGTACTTTTTTGAACGCGAGTCGGATTATTTTCGTGCTCGATTGAACCCTCCCGCTGGAGACGAAGACGGTTCGCCAGACTGCCCATACATCATCGACAATGTTAAGAGTGATGAATTTGCGCAGTTCGTATGGGTCTGGTACAATCCGTGAGTTGCAATAGAAATTGTCAGAACATCATTCGGCGGTACTGACTTTGACTCACCGAGTCAATATTCCTTTGCCAGGCAGGGAAAACCCCAATGGCTCACGATCTTAAGACTCGCAACCCAATGGGGGTTCCCGGAGATGCGAAAACTCGCCATCCGTCACCTCGAACAGATAAAGTTCGACCCTATCGAGAAGATCGCCACGTACAAGCAATACGCCGTGGAGAACGACTTATTACTCCCTTCATACATGACCCTGTGCACCAGCCCGACACTTCCCTCTCCCGAAGAGGGAAACATTCTGACCTTGGAGACAGTCCTCACCCTCGCAAGTGCGCGCGAACATGTACTTCTCCGTGCATCCGAACTTGGGTGCAAAACGCCAACCATTGCCAGCGCCCCTGAAGATGTCGTCAGAGCGGTCGTAGCGGAGATTTTTGGTTTGACCCTGCATTCAAACGACAAGACCGTCAGAATGGAGGGTCAAGGCAAGAACACAGGGAATACTTTGAGCGACAATTCAGTCGATACCGGGGTCGTCAACGTCAAGCAACCAAGCCCCAGTGACAAGAAACAAAAGGTGAATGGCAGTGTGTCCCAAGCGTCACAAAAGAACGTGTCTTCGCAGGTGAGTCAAGGCAACTTTCATGCCCCCGCATATGCTCACAATACCGTTAGAACGATGGTAGTGCCAACAAGGTTCGTGGGACCTATCCTTGTTTCTCGAGCGACTCATTAGATCTGGATATATAGGGGAAACAGAAGCCTTAGGCAGGCGTTCGTCCTGCGCCGTTGAAGGTTCACCAAGTGTAATCTGGTAGTTTTTGTGTATTCTTGCCTGCTTTCTGTTTCACAGGAGGCCATCTCTTATCTGAATTGTTGGATGTACTTTGGCATTGTCGAGAAGCGTTGGAAAAGTAATGCAGTTAGGTGAACGTTTGAACTCCAAGTAGGTGGTCTGACGATAAAATGTGTGGTGACGTAAAGCCATGCCTGTGTGACCGCAATCGTATGATCCACCGAGTCGTCCGAGTCCGACGATGTTCTTGGGCGTAGATAGGGTAGTCGCAGTAACGATTCAGTTGCAGCGCTAGTGGCTTTGCAAACGTGTTGCAAAAGAGTCCACCGGTGGCTGCGGCGACGCGTGACCACTCTCTTCTCCATCGAACCACCGAACCAGATGCCCCTCTTTCCCCAAGACTGGTCGTCCATACGACCAACGGCGCGCAAACCTCGGGTCCGGGTTCTTCTTGCACGTCTGCTACCTTACGGCTGCGTTTCTGGGTGCTGGCGCATTGGTTCGGGCCGTGAGTGTTCGTAAAGGATGCAGTGAGTGTATCTCGGCGTGCGTGGTTGGTGCGAGAGACCTCAGGTTGTGGTCGGACGAGACCATGCCCACTGCCCAGGCACTCATCGAACAATCGTCCTTGCACCACGGTCACACTGGGCAGTTCTCCGACTCATCTCGAAGGGCTAAAAGACTTGACTGGTGAATGCCTTTTCCGCAGGAAACAGAACAATGCCGGACCTCTCACAAGTCAGTTTGACCTGCGACTATGACACGAGGGAGAACGACACAATTCCGCCGAATGAGTGGGCAGTACGAGTAGATCAGGACTGTAAAATCGCGTCAACTCGGAGTGTGTCCTTGCTTGAACTCGATTGTTCTTACATATCCGGGTTGGCATCCAGAGTCCAGGCGTCCTCGGGACCAGGACACGTTCCGATCGAGAGCGTTGCATCGCGGGGTCAGGGAATCTTTTTCTGCCACGTTCCAGACACAGCGGGCTCCGGCACACTTTGTTCCCTCGGTCGGTGCGTTTTTGAATCGCAGCATCGTCCTTCTCTTGGCCCGCTGACTTCATTTCCAGACAAGGGCTTGAACAACAGTCATGGTCTATGACGAGTTGGATATCTTTAGACTTGTAGGTTTCTGGTCTAGGCATGAAAGCTTCGCTCCGTCGCAGATGAATTCCACATGCTATAATTTGACCGGGAGTTGCCTTAGCAGCTGATCTCCTGATTCAACATGTAAGGTGCCACGACACAAGTTACTCACCCCGCTTTAGCCGCATGGGTTCTCCTTGGCCACGACCCTGGTAGCGTTGCTAGAATTATTCCACCGTTTGCTTCTTGGAGCAACTTCTTGCTTGAGAAACCGGCCATCGGACGGATCGAATGGGTATCGGCGGCTGCAGCATACCGTCATTGTCATGAGGGTACTCGGGACCATTCATAAACTCTCAGCTTTCCCCGCGTTTGCTCACACCGCTTGTTCACCATGACCTCTGGCTCTGTGGCAGCGTGGCTGACTGCCCTCGTTCTTCTCTGTGCCTTGTTTAGGCGTCTCGCGCGCCCATCTTTGTCCAAGATCCGTGGCCCGAAGTCATCCTCCTTCCTCCTTGGTAGGTCCTCTCTCGTCCGTTCTCCACATCGTTAACGTCATGCAGGAAACTTGCTCGAGTTATTCCAACGTCCAGTCGGTCAAGCCGACTTCGAATGGCAAAACCTCTACGGGAACGTCGTTCGCTTCAAGACTGTCTTTGGAGTAGGTTCATATATGTCGTACTGACATCCAACTATATGTCTTGGTGAATTTTAGGGAGACCAACTTCTGGTCGCAGGATCCAAAAGCACTCCAATGGATATTCAACACTTCAGCCTACCGTTATCCGAAGCAGCCTAATCTCCGCGTTATTTCCCGAATGATGAATGGAAAGGGGGTCATTTGGGCTGACGGTAGTGTAAACTGGACAATTGATCGGATTTATGACAACCCGTTTTGACAGGAGATGATCATAAACGACAAAGGAAAGTCCTCCTTCCGGGATTCGGCGATCCAGAGTCCAAAGCATTCTTGAGAGTGTTCAAGGAATGTGCTGAGTCTGTAAGCCCATGCATGCAAACTCCCACCTGCCTCTACCAGTCTTACATGCGGTATAGATGTGCATGAAGTGGATGGAGGTTATTGAAGGTAGCAGGCGACCAGAAAGCCGTCTTCAATGTTCCGGCTTGGCTCTCTCGCGGAGCACTTGATGCAATTGGCCAAGGTACGTCTCTGTTCCCACCTGATAAGAACTGAACTCCTTTATCTCCTACCAGCTGCATTCGATGTTCAGTTCGGAACCATCCAAAACGATGAACACCCCTGGCGAGGAAGTACAACAATACACTGTCAGTCCTTCTTTTGGACCTTCTCTTTGGATTGTAATGAGACTTGGTGTTGTTCCCAGGAGTGACGTTTTTGGACGTCCCTCAGCGCAACAGATCTTTATACAGGCAGCTTCCATGTATTTTCCGCCGTGGATACTCGAGTGGGTGACGGATCATGGACCAGGCCCTCGGCTTGAACGCGCGCGTGAGGTAAAAAAGATGGCCACGGAAGTAGCAAAGGAAATGGTGCGGGAGAAAGCTGAGACTCTGTTAGAAGGAAAGGGTAGCCGGGATGTTTTCAGCTTGCTTGGTGGGCGCTACTTCCGTTGCTCACCGAAGCCGCTGACCACCACCTCGCAGTCAAGGCCAACATGGACATGGAAGCAAGGAACAGGTTGACAGAAGAGGAGTTGTTAGCTCAAATGCGGTACGGGGCATGGTTTGATCTTTGTTCCCGGTCGTTCACCTAACGATCATCAGTACGATTTTGTTTGCGGGACATGAGACCACGTCAAACTCCTTGAGCTGGATCCTCTTGGAACTTGCGCGGCATCCCAAAATGCAGTCCAGACTCCGCGGTGAGGTACGAGAGATGGAGGCTGCTATCCGAGCACGTGGTGACACACAATTCACGATGGCTGATTTCGATGCGATGCCTTACACTTCGGCAGTAATCAAAGTGCGTAGTGTGTCACTCTCCCCCGTGTACTGCTTTGATTCATTATGTGATTCCTTGACTAGGAAGGATTACGGTACCACCCAGTGATCCCCCATGTCCAGCGTGTGGCTGGGAGAGATGACATTCTTCCACTTTCTCGACCAATTACCACGGAATCCGGTGGAGTGATCAGTGAAATAGTCGTCCCCAAAGGGACGCGGATAGTGGCGTCGATCGCTGCGTACAATCGGTTAGCTGTGCTCTTCATATAAGTGCCGCGTCGTTTATCAGCGCTGGTATCTCGCAGCAATCCCGAGCTATGGGGTGATAATGCACACGAGTTCAACCCTGACCGATGGTTGGACGGTGTGGCGAGTGAAAAGAAACCGGTCTCCATTGGTGTCTATTCAAACTTGTGAGGAATCCCTGCATATTATTCGTGCAGTGACTCCAACAACCTTTTCCCAACAAAATGGCAGGATGACATTCATTGGCGGCGTCCGCGCGTGCTTGGGATGGCGCTTTGCGTACGTAGCTTCCCTTATCATAAATGAAAGATACTGAATGCATCACGAATGCATCGTTCAACAGCGTCATCGAGATCCAAGCGTTCATCGTAGAAATTGTTGGCAAGTTTGAGTTTACGATGACGGATCAATCTGAAAGGGTTTGCCGTGCGCCGTCTTTCGTGATGATTCCAATGGTCGACGGCGAGCTAGAACGCGGTTCTCAGCTGCCGTTGGCCGTGTCGGTCGCCGCTCGTCAGGACGATGTTTGAGGGAAGACGGACCAGAACGGATGTAGACTATGGTTTTGTCGTCGACGATTGGTACAGAGTATGCAAAGGCCTCACTTGATAAGGGAAGCTTCCAGAGGGGGCAGCTTAGATATTGTGCCCTATGTAGAGGAACTTGACGCTACCTTCTCCACTCAGTGAAGGCCAATACTGGTTCCGTTTACTAATCGTACAAACGGGGATCGCCGAGGATAGGGGTTTATTCCATTTACCGACGCAACGCGACACGACTCGGTAGCCCCTTTTTCCCGCACTTCAACGATGGTGCTGACAAGATTGACAGCAAAGAGAATGGTGTCAGGCAAAGTTGACACAGGTGACGGTGCACCTCCAACAAACGCTACCGTCGAACGTCTTTTGGGAAATGATTTGCCATCACCTGCCAAAAAAACGTCGACGAGAAGATCCGGTTGCTCCCAAGAAACGGCTTCGTGCAAAGCCAGGTCAACTATGCCAGTTGAACCTTGACGTGTTGTTCCTCGTACGTGGACGCTCTTCACTTTTTCGCAGACCGTTCGCAGACCACCGGCGCGATGGTACTAGATTGCCGAATACATCCACCCCACAGACCTCCTGAGTCTCGCACGTACGTGTAAATCCCTTCGAGAGCTTCTGATGGACAAGTCTTCGACGTTCGTATGGAAGACCGCTCGTTCGCAAGTCAAGAGTTTGCCTGACTGTCCTGCCGACTTGACTGAACCAGAATATGCAAATCTTATCTTTTATGCTCGTTGCCACGTCCGTTCAGACTCATTGGATCGTTCAAATTGCTCTGAGATGTTGCACAGGGTTGTGGAAAATACACAATAACTATTCTTTGCAGAGTACGTCGCAGGTATTGCCCAGGATGCAGAATAAGAGGGTAAGACGCTATATGTTTCACGACAGGCAAGTTCACAAAAAAAATAGACTTCGCATTCTTTCTTCTTGCAATGAGATAATTCGAAAGAATACCGTCTTGGCTGCAGAAAATATCCTAGCAAAAAAAGGTTCGTAGTACTGTTCCAGACATCACGCTTCTACACCATAATTGCAGAATATTCCACGCGGGTTGATAGAGACCAGGCGGCTTCGTTTATGCACGAGTATCGCCAGTCTCCCGACAAGAAGCAATTTACAAGTGACAAACAGCAGCAGTGTAGCGCCATACTTCAGGTTTGTTTGATTTTCTTCCTTTCGTGCATCATTGTGACTAGTTTTTAAAAGCACGCAAAAAAATGCGAAACTTTTCAGAAAAGAAGGGACCTATTACGCAAGAATGCCCAGAAAAAGCGGCAGCGGGAACGGGCTGATGAGTTCGTTCCTTTTCTTGATAGTCATGATTCTTATATTGAGCTGGCTTAGAATTTTTCATCGTCTCAACGAGCACGGGTATCAACGCGAGATCAACCACTTCGGTTATCATTTAATCGAAGAATCCTGGCGCTCCGATTTCAGGACCTCCAAGCCGCTTACGGACAAAGGTCAGTTCCCATTAGTGCGATTCACTTTGATATGATGCCGACCGTTGACGTGATAGAATGGGATAAGAAGTGGCCTGAGTGGGCCAAGATCATGAACAACTTTCGGTCGCAACGACTACAGGCAGATGTCTACCAGCCGCGTCGACATTCTTTGAAGTCTGCATATGACGGCTATGTTGCATTCCCGTCGCCAGATGCGCCATCGTTTGACATTCTTCCACATGTGGCCGACATTGCCCGTTTTCTTCCTTTTAGAGAGATTATCAAGGCTCCCGAGAAAACCCGGATGAGTGACAAGCCATTTGCGTCTGCATTTGCACAGCTACCTGTGCTAGTTGCCGAGTGGAAGAAGAAACTTGACGCCGAACTCGCTGAGCTGGTGAACATTCCTTCTCGTCTATCTTCAGAATACGCCTCCAGTTGTCGGGCCCTGTCATCAAGCAGTACCACACGTGCAGAATCTCTGGGTACGGACTTGGACAAACTACGCTTAGCCTGCGCTCTATTCCAAACAAAATGTGCTGGCGTGTTTGCTCACCTTGAGGTGTTCTCGGTTTCTATACTTGATCGCATTTACCCGGACTGCAAAAAAGACGACTCGGAACGCCTTGGGTCTATCTCGGATCGATTCGGCATTCGGTTCTTGGAGGAAGCTCCTTACATCGTTTTTGCATGTGGCTTGGATCCAAATGTCGCTACGGTGGATAATATGGACCACCGCAACGCACGACTGAGGTGTCTGTGTTGTGATGACTCACCTAATACAGTCATGAGCTGGAGGGGTGCGGTACGTCATTCCCTTCACTGGCAAGGATGATTATGATTTATTAGATTTGTTGAACAATAGATGTGGCATGCTTATTCACGTCATTAATGCCCCAGTAGGTTAGCGCCTCTTTCCAAATCGCCGCGCTGGCAGCTTGTCGCCGACGAGCATATCGGTGCAATCCAGACTATCGAACAGTCCATCGAGAGGAAACTATTTCCTAGGTCTATGCGCTGCCGGTTATGCAGGCCTCACGTAGGGGATGTAATCAGGAGTAGTCGCAAAGTTTCCTATCACCTGTGGGAGCGGTGAGCACTATCATGGCTGCTCTTGTGCGTAGGGCTGGCGCTAAATCCCAACACAACCACGCATTGTGCATAGGTGAGAATGTCATCAAACAAGGAGTGCACTGTGTGCCTGTCGGTATGTGCGATTCTCACATGGTCGAGGTGGTAATGGTCGAAGAGGGGAACCAAGCTACGTTCAGTCTGATCCAAGGTGCCAACCAAAATAGTGAAGCCTAAAAGTGACCGCCGACACGGATCGAAGGAATTCCAGTGTGCTGCTTGGTTGTAGTAGGGTCCATCTCGTTTGGCTTCTTGGGTTGGCATGTATCTAGTTCTATGCGTCTGAAAGGAAGTGTATCCTTACCATTTGTAAGAGTGAATTGTGGCGCAGCAGGGGAACAGACAAATGACGAGGGAGATGTTTGTGAGACACCGTCAGAGAGGCGTCGTTGACCTTGCTTGAATCCGACTGCATGTGAATTGCCCACGATGTCGACGTATCCAAACATTCCATCTGCATTGTTCATGTTACAACCCAGAGTTGTGGAGCCTCCGGACTTGGTCACAATACCCTAACGTTATCATCTGTTCACACGTCAGAAAAGAGGTTAACAAACACGTATCAGACAGCTACGCCCGTGAAAGACCCCTGAGAACCTGGCTGTCCGATGCTGCTCGAACTGCCAATTGTATTTACTGCAGCTGCGGCAAGCAGAACGACTTTGGTAAATGCGAAACTACCAACAAATTCGTCGATCTGTGGTCATGTAGCGAGAGTGATGCTAGTGATGCCTGACTGGGCAACACCTTATCTGACCATAATCAGCCAAGACAGTGTGTGAGTGGTACAGCCACCTTAGAAGGAACGCGAAGCGCGTGCCTTCCCCTGTCACCACGAACTTGCACAATGGTACAACCAAGATCAGTTGCGCACGGATTCGTGCCACTACGAGGACCAGTCCACGACAACGACGGAGTCCCATCGCAAGAGAACACCGCCGAATTTCTTCCTGAAGACGGCGCCGCGCCACCTTCCAAGAAGCGCCGCCGGGAAGGTGCAGAGGCACCGAAGAAGCGGTGTCGAGGAGAGCAAGGGGGGTTATGTCAGTTAAATCTCGATGAGTTGTACATCGTGCGTGCATTTCCTTGTTTCGACGCTATACTGATCGCGTGCCGATGATAGATATTCACATACATCTATCCTATGGATCTCTTGAACCTTGCGCGTACTTGCAAGCCTCTCCGAGCCCTCTTAATGCACAGATCTTCATTGTTTCTCTGGAAGAATGCTCTTCGCCAAGTCGAGGGCCTGCCTGACTGCCCAGCCGACTTGGCTGAACCGGAATACACGAATCTCGTGTTCTACACACGTTGCCACGTGAGTACAGATCCGTCGGGATCGATCAAAGCCTGAGGTGTGGTACAGGGTTGTGGTAAATCGGCGAAAACTGTTCTCTGGAACATCCGCCGCAGGTATTGCCCGGCCTGCAGAATTGAACGGTGTGATTTCATGGGCATCTCAGCAGAGGCGCCAAGTTCACACACTATCAGGCTTTGCCATCTTCGTTTTTGCGATCAGATCATTCGTGAGAACGACGTTCTGTCCCATGACTGGTGCATAATAGGGGGCGGTATGTGGGCACTACTATCAAAATTGGTGTATTTCTAGCCCACCTCTTAGATTCGGGACGTTGGGTTGATAGAGACCAGATGGACTCGTTAGTGTGCGAATATTACTGGTCTTCCGACAAGGCACAGTTTTTAGATGAGAAGCGGGTACAGCGTCAGATCATATACTCAGTCTGATTGACTTTTTCTCTCATCCGATTAATTGTCTAATTGGTCTTAACAGCACGCACAACGATGCGAATCTTGGCAGCAACGGAAAGGACGAGTACACAGATTTGACCTGGAAATACTTCGGAAGGACCGACAAACGAGGTTAGCCCTTCCCCTGAATATCCATTGTCTTCTGGCTTATAGCTAGTATAGCATTTTCGAGCGCCTCAGGCAACGTGGGTATGAGGCTGAAATTGAGTACTTCCGAGACGAACTCACTAAGAAATCCTACAAATTCATTTCCAAGAAATACAAACTTCTCACGGACAAAGGCTAGCTCCCATCTATGCGACCCTCTTGGAATTGATTCTGATTCTTTGACATACCAGACTGGGACAAGATGTGGCCTGAGTGGGCCAATATCATGAATAACCTTCGGTCGCGACGACTGGAGACAGTTTGTTACCAGCCGCGTCGACGTTTATTGGTGTCCGAATACGTCAGATACGTGACACACCCATCACCGGATTCCCCGACGTTCGACCTGCTTCCACTCGTGGCCGACCTCGCTCGTCTCCCTCCTTTTAGAGATACCATCGAGAGCCCCGAGGAGCCTCGAATCAATGACAATCCATTTACATCTGCGTTTGCACAACTCCCTGTATTAATTGACGGATGGATGAAAGAGCTCAACTCTGAAATCGCTGGGTTGGTGAAAATCCCTTCTTGCTTATGTTCGGACAATTCTACTGGAGATCGAAACGCGGCGTCGGGCAGTACGAGGCACGCAGAATCGTCTCAGACAGACCTGGACAAACTACATCTAGCCTGCGCTGTCTTTCGCGTGGGCAGCACTGGCGTTTTTTCTCATCCCGAAGTACTTTCGGTTTCAACGCATAATGACGTCATGTTTCCTAACCGTGAAACACATTTGAGCGCTATTGGGGTTACCACTGGACTCGAATTCTTGGAGGAAGCTCCCTACATCGTCCATGCATGTGGATTGGATCCAAGTGCAGCCACGGTGGATGATATGGACCACCGCAACGCTCGACTGAAGTGCTTGTCTTGCGATGGACGTACTCTTATTATGAACTGGAGGCATGCGGTAGGCCCGCTTTTAGGCGAGAGGAGCGACCATTGGATACTGAATATTAAACGACAGATCTGGCATGCTTGCTTCTATCATTGCATTATCGGCCTCGCGCCACTTTCTGAGGTACCACGCTGGCAGCTTATCGGCGACGAACACATAGACGCGATCCAGGCTGTCGAACGGTCTGTCCAGAAGACATTTTCTCCGGACTGGACGCGATGCCTGTTATGTCGCCCTCGTGTGGGGGATGCAATGTTATATGACCATGCCGTACGTCACCTTGCCCAGTGGTGAGCATCATTGTTCTCGCTCGTAGAGGCTAGCACCGATCACTGCAAACATGAACACAGTCACAACTTGCAAAAGGATGAGATCGAAAGAGATGTACACTATAAGCTAATGGGCATACGCGACGTTTGTGTGGTGGAGATGGTCACAGCAGGAGATCAAGTGACATTTAGGGTGCTTGAAGAATGATGGGGTACGAGCGCCGTCCTGAGAAACCATCGATTACCGCCACCGGCTGGAAGGGCTGTTGTAGGATATCTGATTGTATGACGCTACTATTTGCTGTACTCTGTATATTTAGGGAACTGGGATTTGACGTCTTGCTGTGTGAGCAGTACTAGTGCCAGCGTGGACCGCGAAAATATCTCAGTTAGGAGGCACAGCTTCGTAACCGGGTTTCGTGCACAGCTTCGCTGAAACAGAATCTTGCCTTATCATATTCGCTCCGATAAGGCATTTTGTGGGTCCGCGCTGCTGTAGATGAGCTGCGCCTTGGTCACGGTACTACTTCATTCAAGCAACGTGTGGGCGCGGCCTGAGAAAAACTGGACAGAGTTGGAAGAATCTCCTATCAAGCCTAGACCCACGCGAAGCGACATCCTCAGGATGCGCCATCAATAGCGACAATTCGCTAGCCCTATTGTGCCTCTCCAAGAAGAGACGCCCGTGGTCGGGTATAGATAGCCTTGTGGATTCGAACCCGTTCCTTCGTCCGCATTTGACACCCCCCATCATCCCCTCCGCCCCACACTATCAACAGACATGGGAGGCGGGCTCGGACGAGTATCCAATCATCCCGAGTATTATATAAGCGATGGTAGCGTCTCGTTTTTGGTAGGTCTTATCCAACGCCGATCGCCCGAGATTACCTGGCTGATCTGAGTGTGGCGGCTGCAAGGTGGGCAGTACACTCTTTAGAGTGCACCGCTCGTTTATGCAGCGAGAATCAGAGGTCTTTCGTGATCTCTTTGCATCCACTGCAGAGGACGATCCACCATCTGGGACTGACTCCCGTCCATTCACGCTCAGCGATGTGACCGCAGACGAGTTCGCACAATTCTTGTGGGTTTGGTACGATGGGTAGGTAGCCGACTCGAGAACGTGTTCGTCGAGAGCGATCTGATTGATTGGATTCATTTGTTTCTCAATCTGGACAGGGAGTATTCTTATGGGCAGCAAACCAAGGAGAATTGGATTACGATTCTTCGGCTCTCGAAGCGCTGGGCCTTCCCGAAGATCAGAGACTTGGCTGTTCGAGAACTCGATGCCCTGGACTTGGCCCCAGCGCAGAGGATCTCGATTTACAACGAACACGGTATAGAGGGCGATCGACTCCTCTCTTCATATGTAGAGCTCTGCAGGTCTCCAACCCTGCCAACCCGGGCAGATGGGAATCTCTTGAGAATGGAGACGCTGATAAACCTTCTTCAGGCCCGTGAAGACGCGCAACGTAAAGCTATGGAGTTGGGCCACGAGAGTCCAACGAGCGCAAGTTTGGAAGATGAAACCTTGCGAGAGATCGTCACAAATGTTTTCAGTCGAGGCTTGGTCCCCTGGCAAAATGGCACTTCTTCCACGGGGTCGGGGGCCCAAGCCCCAAACTTGAATCGCGAGCGTACTCAAGGGACTTCAACAATTACACTAGACGAGCCGCGGGTACCAGACAGGAAAACTACTGCCAGTGGACAGTCATCTCAGGTAGTAGGTGGAATTTGTCCTATAATGGAGTTTTCCACACGCATAGAACAATTCACTTCAGACGGGCAGCGAGGGAAAGGGAAATCAAGAGAAGGAGCGCGAGAACCAAGCGCAAGCGGGGGAGGGAGACAAGAGGAAGCCAGCCGAAGTGGCACAAGACAAACAGAGGGAAGAGAAGGAGAAACGGAAGAAAGCGAAGGAGGAGAAACAGAAAGAGGAGACGGCACGGCAAGCCAAGGAGACAGAAGAGAGGGAGAAGGCGGAGAAAGCGAAGGAAGCCAAGAAGAAAGAGGAGGAAGCGAGGAAGAAGGCGGACGAACAGAAACCACCGACCCCTCGCCACAATCCTGTAAGTCAGTTCCATTACCTATCGCTGCTTCACTAACGATGCTGCACAGTGGGGCAAATGATGCCCGTGTCCTCGGCTGCTCCGGTCCGAGCAGAGGATATTGTCTATTTTCTCTTCACTTGTATGGCATACGCCGTTGGCCGGTATATGTGACTTTGTTGTACACTATGATCTCAATGGATACCGTTCAATCTAGCGTAATCGGCCCCGGGGGAGACTTACAGAGGCAAGGGCGAGCACCAGAACAACAAATAACGGGCGAGACTTGGCATACTCGGGCAGCGCGGCCGACATGGTGCCGTTGTCTCGTCCTACAACGCATGACGGGCTCTCCACGGGCTAGAGAGTGAACTAGGTGACGCGTCCGCAGGCAGATTTACAGTACACACCTCTCTCCAACGCTGCGCTCACTCATTTTTCTGGTCGCCGTTGGCCGCTTTTCTGCCCCAAACCACTTCAGACCAGCGTGTTGCTTCTGTAGCCTGTTTCTTCCCTTCGCCTTGCCCATGCACCCGAGCAAGGTTCTTGAGTCTGGTTATTTCTTCGTCAGCGATTGGCACGCCCGAGCAAAGTTGCTGGGCGAGGTCTTCTAGAATAGACACTTGTGCATGGTAACGAGCGCGGTCTTCTCTTTCAGTGGTTCTTTGCCAGAACAGATGGATCGACACGGAGGTCAGAGCAGTGGAGTACAAGATATGAGGCAAGTATGGTATTGGCATGACAGCGAAAAGTAACTTGGACGAAAAAGTGAAATCCACGAAAGAACGACCGGAGCGCTTCGGTCCGCCACAAGTCACGCTCCATCAGCTTACAGCAATGCTTATCGATGCTCATTTCTAGAATACAAGAGATCTAAAGGGACACTGGCTATCCCACATCAGCTTGAAGCAATAGTTATCGATGCTCGTTTCTCTTTTTTCGACTTTGACTCAGTCAATCCAGGAACAATCACGAAACAGACTCAAACTCACATGTCCTTTTGTCTTCGTGGAGGTGTTGGCAGAGGTTGCTTTAGATTGTTGGAACGGATTCAAAACCTCTCGAAGTGCCTCACCCCGAGGGACAGGTTTTCCATCAATCTGAACACCTTCCGTGAGCAGAACGAACCCGTCTTCCCGCCCACCCGGAGGCGTTAGACGAAGTATAGCATCCTGTTTGTGCCCAGTAAATCGATACGCGTTCCGTTCCAGCGTGAACTCCACCCGGCGGTTAAACAATGAGTAATTCTCTACCACGATCGTGTCCAAGGGCGGCAACATCTTTGTCCGACGATAGTTTCCTGGGACGGATCCGGGGAATAACCAGAGTTTCCGAACATGAGAACGTCTCACGTTTATGAGTCGTAGGGCAACGACGGATCCGATACCAATGTGGAAACAAGCGAGCGCGAGCCGTTGGTTAGCAGGTCGGAGCTCCTGTTTTGGAGATGCGCCTTCCTCGTCGCCTGTGACTTCGTATGTCCAGTACCGCCAGGCCAGAGCGACGCCTGCCCCTCTGTATCTGGATTGAGCTACGACAAGCGAGTATGAGAAAGCACGAACGTGAAAACCGCGTCCAGGAAGAGGAAAAGCCAGTTCAATTGTATTGGCAGAGGTGGGTTGAAGAGCTCGTAAAATGGCACGGTAGTGATTTTATCGAGCACTTCAGACTCTGGGGTCTTGAATGCTCCCTTTACTCTGCTGAATAGCGATATTTGGCGACCATGAGGAAGCCTAGTGACGGCACCTGGCGAGTGGGGACCTCAGTGTTTGCCGAAGGACGGTGCTCGAGAGGTGGGTCGACGACCACCGACACAGGCTCGCCATCGTGAGCGACAATTCGCGTCAATTGACTTTTTGCATACTACGATCACGTGAGCCTCATAGTATTAAGTATAGGCGATGGAAGCCCCAAATGAAACGCCCTAGAGCGTGTTCCATGATGCTTCCAAGTTGCGTCGTGGTCATGGAATTGTTGTGCAAGATGAAGTGATGACAAGTGATTGTGCAAATTGATCCACTCTCCTCCGAGAACTGGCAGAGGCACTTTATCGCCCGAACTCCCACCAAGACCACTGGACGAATCATGACTGAATGTCCCTTCATGGAATCCTGGCTCATTGGCCCTCAGGAGACTCGGTTCTTCACCCGGACATACAGTCCCTCGTCCCCCGCCAAAGCTGCGGTCGTGTTCGTCCATGGTTTTGCGGAGCATATCGCGCGCTACGAACGTGTCTTCCCGACTTGGTCTTCCCGCGGGATCGCCGTCTTCGCCTATGACCAGCGCGGCTTTGGGAGGACCGCACTGGACGAACAGAGCAAGAGCAAGAACAGTTCGTACGCAAAGACGAGCTGGAAGGAGCAATTCGAGGATATTGAATGGGCCGTTCAGCATACCAAGCAGGAGTTCGCTGGCGTGCCCGTCTTCCTGTACGGCCACTCGATGGTAAGTCTCGCATCCCCCCTCCCCATTCAGCTCTGCAATCAAACCCATTAGGGCGGTGCGTTGGTCCTCGCCTTTCCTACCCGCGCGCAAGCGCCGCCGTCCAAGGAGGCTGTATCGAGCATCGCTGGAGTCATATCTACCAGTCCTCTCATTTTACAGACCAAGCCGGCGAGTAAAGCTTCTCGGTGGATTGGCAGCAAAGCGAGTCGAATCGCTCCTTCCCTCTTGATCCCCGCCCCGTTGAACGTCAACGTAAGTCATTCTATACGGTCAACATGTCCATCAGGACTGAGAGACGCAGGACATATGCCACGATGATGCTGTCAAAGAAGCATACTTGAAAGACCCGCTCATTAAGCTGTATGGTTCCCTCCGAGGGTTGAGTGACATGTTGGATGGCGTATGAGTTTCTCGTTGATATCGACTGTGGGTGTATGACGCAAATTGCTTTCAGGGGCAAGGGCTCCTGGCCAAGGACTACGTGCACTGGCCAAAACAGTTACCCGTTCGTACTTTCCGTTCGTGCTTCACATTCTATACTGAGCCTGGGTCAGATTTTGCTTATCCATGGTACTGCGGACCAGGTATATTTGGGTTCTCATCAACTCACAGCCCGTCGTGATCATTGTCGTCCTTTTAGATCACGTCGCCCATGGCCACCGAGAAGTTCTGTGGACTGCTTTCAGCAGAAGACAAGACATTCTCGCCGTACATGGTATGTCCCTTTCTATCCACCAGGATACGTCACACCCACCTTTATAAAGAACGGGTTTCACGAGTTGCACAACGAACCTAATGGAGTGAAAGAGAAGTTGATCCAAGAGTGTATCGCATGGGTAGAAGCCCATCTCTCTTCTGGGCATGCTTCGAAACTATGACTGGACGACTACGTGTAATTCATTTTACCATGACCTCCAAAGCAATTATGATGTGGGTGTATTCTAATAGCCCGCTGCCCCTGGTGCTGCATCTCCCTCCCGCCTCAACCTCAACAACACATCCTTGAATCGAGTGAGGTCGGTTGTGCCGGCGCCAGTCCGGGCAAGAGTTTTGCTTTGCGAGTTCTGGAGTTCAATGACGTTGCAAATCCGTTCCCAGGTGGTCCCCTTCGTGAGCGACGATTGAAGGTTCTCGAGGTAATCCGCCTCCTGGTCCCTGTTATCATCAGCATATCATGAGCGGTCCATACAGCGAGACGACAGGAAATGGACATACTTGTTTTCCCTGATCGAGCGCTCCTTCCTAGCAGCGTATTCCTCGTAGAATTGATCGATAGCAGCCTCTGCCTTGGAGACGGTCTCCTCACGCTTTGCTTTACTTGCCTCGTCTCGCTGCTTAATCTCCTCTGCTTGTTTCTCGCGCCATTCCCTGTGCCAGAGTGCGTAATTGAGCACGTGCGTATAGACGTGGAAAGCGTTGGGACTGGTTACGCCGCCTGACGTACCTGATGACTTCGGGCTCGTCTTCCTGGATCTGTTGGTTAAGAATGGGCGTCGAGGAGAACGCAGAAGGCTGAGGACGCGGAGCAAACGGAGAAGCAGCCCCAAACGTAGGCTGCGCAGGTAGAGGTGGCGGCACGGTCTGCAAACGTTCCGCCCGTCAGCAACCCCATAAACGACCAACCCTCGCACCGCAACGTGTGCGATCAGAAATAAGACGTACGTGGCCGACGTCGAGCTCGGGGAACTGGTCCTCGAACTTTTCTATTTCGTCGTCGCCGGTCACCTTGACCTCTTTGAAGGTTTGCCGCGGTGGGCTTCCAAAGTCGTCAAAGGAGAAGGCGGAGGGAGGCGCGGGGGCTGAGGCGGGGACGGCTGGGAAGGAGGGCAGGTCGCCTTCTCCGTCGAGCGAGATGGCTGGGAAGGCAGATGCAGCACGGTCAAAGTCAAAGTCGTCGTCCATGGTCGATGGCAGCAAAAGTGTAGCTCGTCGTTGTCGTCGCACAAGGATGAAGAATATGTCAATGGTGTCACGTGATGACGCATCAGTGGAAGTTATGTACCATACAACAAATCCGTATGATAGCGCAGATCGTGCGGGAAAGGCTAAATGGTACAGTAGAGGTCACTCTCATCGACCATCTCTACCTCCGGAAGAGATTCGCAGAGCCCAAAGGCATATAATGCACTCCTTTGATTCCGTCTTCCTCAATATTGTGGCTGTGATTCGTTTTCTCTAGTTAGTGCCAGCCTCTGCTCACGAAAATACCAATGGAAGTGCTTATCCTTATCGACAGACGAGGTGATGCATCGATGAACGGTACGGTGACCGTGGATTGCACCCCAGGCTACACGAGGCCGGCATAAAGGGCAGGGCGTATAGTCAGATAATTCCTTCTGGATGATCTTCTTAACAGTCAGGATGGCATCGATATGGTTGTCGGCGACAAGCTGCCAGCCGCCAGCGTGATGTCTCAGAAAGAGGTGCTAGCTTGGTTTTGTCATTGGCCCTGGCGGGCGAGGTCTGTTTCCAAACGCTCATTCACACGAGGATCTAGCTTGCATGTATGGACGAACGGAGTAAGGAGCTTCTTTAAAGAGCTCGATGCCGAATTGTGCGTGCTGTTGAAAACATTTAGACAGACGGCGAAAACCCAACAGACCGACGGTAGTCGCGCATAAACGATTCTATTCGGTCTCTAACAATATTGATTCGGTGAACGTGACCCAGAAGTGGGTTCTCTTGAGTAGCAAATTTACTAGTAAATAGTACATACGTTTATTCGATGCCGGGAAGTTCCGCGGCCTTTTTTCGGATGGCACTTCGGAAAAGTCTGATAGTCAAACCATATGCTACTGTGAGACATCCACGGAATAGTCCGTCCGTCCATGGGACGTTGACGAGCACAAAACACAAGGTTCTTCGTTGAAGTGACGTCCATCAGGAGCCCTGGAAGACTTGCATGTACAGGCAAGATTCCGGCAGGAGATCCATAAGGATGAACACGTATCGCGAGCTATTAGCAACGTGTGCGTGGGCGGATGATCAGCAAAACAAGGAGGTGAGCTGACAAGGAGGAAAACGTCGAGGTCCAACCCGCATAGTTCTCTTCGCTTACCAAGTCCACGACACCGCTTCGTCCGGCGTCTTGCACTACCTTGTGATTCCTGACGTTTCTTCGTCAGTGGTGAAGCGACATCTCCTGGGATGGGGCAAACGGTGCTGTTTTGCGGTATCACTGCGTCGCTGCTGCGGACCTGCCTGGTAACCCGATGTTTTCCGTAGTACGGCGCACGAAGAACGCAGGCCGTTACGGGAGTATAACATAATCTGTGGGGTGTTCAATGTTCGTGCATGGCCCAGTGGCTAACCCGAATGAGGCTTGAGGACCAGCCCGAAGAAGGAAGTGTAGAATAAAGACCAACCCGAGTGAAGCTTGGGGACCCCGAAGTAGTAGTCTGGTGACCAGACTAACCCCGAAGAAGCAAGTATGGCAATGAGGAACAGGAATGATTACATAAAGGCCGGTGATGCAAGTATTCCCGCTCTGTGCTGCGAATGCTCGCCATTGCTAGGATGCACCACTAGTAGCCCTCCTTCTCCATTAGCGTCTCAGTGTTAGGTCTCGGTGACTGGAAGAATAGGCCCATCTTTCAAGTGGCAGGATATTCCGGGCTTCAATGGTTCGCCATACCGCCACAGTCTGCGTCTGCCATCAACTTGCCACATATGTCGTACAATGTTTCCCAAGAAACGTCACCCGTGGCTGGTATCTGCCACCTGAGGCGCCCGAGAGGTGGACACCAGGTGTCTGTTTCTGAGTCATCCTGTGGCCTGGTTATCTTGGCGGCGCGGTGGGGCTATTCAGGGTATGAGGTGTAGGTCCTCAGTGGAAGGCACAATACGCGGGGGCTGTATTAGAGGTCCGTTCGGTGCGGGAACCTGGCTCAGGTTTGTTGCTTGCCAGCGAGGATGCCAGATTTACAGTAATGTACCACGGTCCGGAAATTATCTCCGAGCAAGGCGAAGAGCGCTTGCTATCTATTTCAATCTGTCATCCGAGTCTCCCCTGGGCCTTTCAGCCTACACCTCAAGTCCTGCCCGAGGTCTCGAGTTTTCCTTGCCAGTGGACCAGTGCAAGATTCATGCCTGCATCGACGCTCGTTGGTCCTCGTCACGCTATAAGGTATTGTGACCGCAAAACTTCAACATCAGGACTCCCGTCGTCTCCAGTTCTTTCTATGTTGATCTTCTCTAAGACTTATCACGACCACCACTCAAGCGCTCAGTGACAACCCGATCGATCGACAGCAATTTTACTCTAGCGCTGCCGGTGTCAGGAATCCGTCAACCGTAATTCGGTCGGATCCATGAATTCTCACTACTCGTACATGTACCATCTCAGAGGTGTGTTCCTTTCACTACTGCAACCGGAATGCCCAACGAACGCACGTCCACGTAGAAGACTGGCGGTCACTGAGATCTTACTAGTCACGACAGAGGTGCATCTCACAAATTTCTCTGCTGCATGCATGACCGACGTACATACACCAAGAGTCACCGGTCCTGGATACGGATTCAGTATTCCCCGGGTTATCTGCAGTGTTGCCAAGGACATCATAGTATGCATGGAAATCAAGAATGCCCCGGGACATACGAGGCACCTTGTGAAATAATGGACGGGCTAGGCGTGGTTTGTCCTTGACCGCTAGGATTATTATGAATGTCATGGCGTTGACCGGCAACGGGTTCAGGGCATGTCGAGAAATAACGAACAATGGCACGCACATGCTCACAGAGGTTTGGGGTGAATGGTGGGTGCCAGGGTCCATGGGTAAGTGAGTGCGCACTAGCATGCTCGCGTGAGGGCAGCCCAGGGGGCAACGGCAAGGGACGAGGTTGAACAAGCGTGCGAGGATGCAAGGACACGAAAATGCTGCAGGCGGACAGCAGGGGACTCGGAGCGCGAGGGCGAATGTGCACGTACACGCACGCGCGTACACAGAAATTGAGGCGCACGTGGGACGACGAGGGGAGTGGACGAGTCGGAGCGGCCTGTGCATGCAGACCGTGAAAGTGGCTGACTGTGACTACATCTGTGAGCGGCTGAGCGAGGGTGGGCATCAAAGAGTATACACACAGCGGCTAGGCATGCGCCTGTGTGTGTATGAAGTGGGTTTCGGCCGATCATGGGTTAATTTTCCTTTGTCTGCGGCCCCTGTTAGCATGTGGGAGTTCTCGATTTCAAGCCCTGCGCGGGCAACCAGCACCTGGGAATCGTACACACTTTATTCGCACCTGGACACAACGAATTTATCTCCATTTAGGTAATGGCACCAATGATTGATGCCTATCGGTTTTGCATCACCGGCACCAATGTGCGCTGGCGTCAGCTATGGCGATTTCATTGAAGACTACCCGATTTAGACCGTTGCCGTCAATCACCGGCATCAATGTATGTGTCTGGCGTCAGCGCCAGCTGCGGCGCTTTCGTTGAAGATTACCTGATTTAGACCGTTGCCGTCAAAAACATCTATGTCCAATCCGATTAAGTATACGAGCCACCCGGGACCTCATAGCCTGAGATCTTGGATGGTCGGTCAACCAAGTCCATGCCGTGACACTCCGGCTGGAACTACCCGGCGGAGCCCCTTCCAGTGGTCTCTGAGAGCTTCAAATCCAACTTGAAACTCCTCCTAATGACTAGTATATAATGGTCCCGAGACGGAGGGTACCATTGCTTCAGATCCACACATGGGGACCGAAAAACCAGACATCTCTAGCATCCCATTTACGAGCACTCCTCCCTTTGTACATGAGTGGAATGAATTTTCGTCTACCTCCGAGCTCTCATCTGTGACCCCCTCTGGCTCTCGACCCGTTTCAATGTGCTCGCATTACTCATTATCCCTTGGATGCTTTTCCGAGGAACCATTTACGGTGAATTCTGACCCAAGTATTCATCCTTATCATTGTTTTCGTGGGGGGGCCGGAAATGCGTGAGTAGTTGGGTCATGGTTTACTCGCCGCTAACATGTGGCAAGCAGGCATACGGTACCAGCCAATTATATTTCAGGTCAAGACGGCAGGTAGTTCATCGGTGTTGTCCCCGGTGACTATCGTTGATACCCCGTAGAAGATCCTCTGTTCTATTGGACACAGTAAAATGGTCACCGGAATCCAGCTTTGTTGAATCACGCTTTCCTTGGCTGGGTGTGGGGTCTGATGCCTCGATTTCTTTCTTGGATGGTATGCGATTCTATTCCCCATGACGTTTCGCTTGATGACACGAACTTGAAGGTTCCAATAATTTCACAGGGACTTTTCCTCCCGGTCACATACCGGCAACAAATATGACACTGAAGCCACAGGCTATTCAGCATACCCAACCTATTTTGGATCAGAGTTGGGGCCCCTTCAGCTCAACAAGGTACCATCAGGAAAATACCGGTATCGTTGTCAGTATCTCTCGATTTGTGTCCATGGATGCCAATGCTTATTTATACATCAGTTTGAAAACTCCTCATTCTGTGCGACCGCGGTGTCCTCGTCTTCGTCACGCTCTACCGAAGACGTTACAAACTTTTCCAGTCATGAGATGCAGCCTCCAGTCATGATGTACCGGCCCCCAGACAAGAGCAGTTTGGGTCGTCGACGTTCCAAACGTGCTTGTGCCATCAACATTGGGGAGTTGCGGATCGACAAGGATGATTTACATTCTGACGCAGGCCGCAGCAGTGGCATGATCAACGTCCATGAATGTCAATGGGCTAAGTCCAGCAACCCCTGCGGGATGTGGATCACCGGGTCCAGATCCTGTGTCGGCGCTCATATCCGCAAGTGGCATGCTAGACAGAGGCATGCAGGTAACACAGTCAGGTGTCTGTGGGAGGGATGTGCCAGAACTATGCTCAGAGACTCCCTCAACCGCCACGTCATGACTGTTCACCTTGGAGAATGTTTCCGCTGTCGAGGTTGCGACCAGGAGTTTTCACGGAAGGACGCGTACAATAAACACGTCAAGGACGATGAGGTGTGTAGGGATGCGGTTGCTACGATGATGTATGGTACAGAGCACAGGGTGATTGACACGCGCCAGGCGTTATACCGAGGAGGTCTAGCATGAGGCGCGATTCGTTATGCGTGGCGGTAGTGTTTGACAATGTGGCTGTGCCTTAGTCTTTTTTCTTTCCGCTGTCTCCTGTCTTTTGTACAATTATTTTCTGTCTTGTTGATTTTAGAATGACTACGAGAAATGTACTAGTGATCATCCCCACTCTTGTACTGCAAATGCTTGGATGCAGTGGAAGTGAGGCTGTTAGATCCGCCTTTGTAATGGTGAGCGGTTAGCAAGATATCTGTGACCAGTCTTCCACGCGGGTATACCCTCGCGGTGCATTCTGGCTGTAGTAGTGAAATAACATTGAGACGCATCACACTTGCACAATGACGTTGAACTTGAATACACTGATCGGAGTACAATTCCGAGTCAGGAAGTTGTATCGACGTCTCAGAGACGGTACATTAGATATACAAGTAGCGAGAATTCTTGGATCTTGACACCGGCAGCAGTGGAAATCCCGTTGATCGATCGACCAATGATCGTGCCAGTGTGGCAGTGCAACGACGTCACAATTAAAGTTCTAGATAGGACCGAGGCGGAGAAAGCTGCAGACAACCGGAATCTCGACCATCATGGATTTTTAACCCGTTTAAACTTGTACACATCATCAATGCTGTTAGGTCAGAAATCAAGTAGTGGGGCAATTCTCATACATAATGCAGTACTGCTGTGTTGGATCCGCCTTGATCTGACAGGGCTATGCATTGCTCCATTGATGTCCTTGACACGCTGGCATTGTGACCGCAAAACTTCAACGTCCGAGACTCTGGCTCCGGTCGTTTCCAGCTCCGAGTCTTTCTGCGTTGGTCAGCATCTGGTAACGTTATCTCACTGCCACACCTCGATCACTGGTTACAACTCGATCGATCGACAGGAAGTTCACTCTTGGCTGTCAGGAATCCGTCAACAATCACTGCCGTCGTGAATTGATCAGATCCTGGAATTCTAACTACTTGTACATATATGCAGCACTCGATGTACTTATTCGTCGTTACTACATGGTAACTTGAACTGTGATGCATTTCAATGCTCTGTCACTGCTACATGCTACAACCGGACTGGCGGTTTATCAGGACAAAGGCGCATCTTTCAAGTTTACTGCCGCTGCATCCGAGCATGAGCACTGAGCACAGAGCGGAGATAATCCGATACATTTCTCTCATCATGATAAGATCGACAAGGCCGAACACGGTTGTATAGAGGGAAGATGTCGAAAAGCAGAAGAATCATGACGCGTTGTCAAACGCTATCGACCTGCATAACGAACTTTACCTCCCCGGTGCAATGCCTGGCGCGTGTCAATCACCCTGCGCTCCGTACCATACACCATCGCAGCAACCGCATCCCTACACGCCTCACCGTCCTCAACGTGTTGATTGTACACGTCCTTCCGTGAAAACTCCTGGTCGCAACTCTGGCAACGAAAACCCTCTCCGAGATGAACGGTCACGACGTGGCGATTGATCGAGTCTTTGAGCATTCCTCTGGCGCACCCTTCCCACAGACACTTGGGTGCGGTATCTGCATGCCTCTGTCTAGCATGCCATTTACAGGATGTGGGCGCCGACGCGGGGTCTGGACCCGATGATCCACATCCTGCAGGGGTCGCTGGACATGGCCCATTGACATTCGTGGACGCTGATCGTACCACTGCTGCGGCCTGTGTCAGAGTGTAAATCGTCTTCGTCGATCCACAACCCCTCAATGTTGATGGCGCGAGCACGTTGGGAACGTCGGCGACCTGACCCTCTTCTTGTCTGGGGGCCGATAAATCACGACTGGAAGGCTGTATTTCATTACTGGCGAAGTTCGTGACGCCTTCGGTAGACAAGGACGACGATACCAGGACATCAGTCGAATGGAATGAGGGAGTGATCAAGCTGATGTATAAATAAGCATTGATTTCCACGGAGACAAATTGAGAGATACTGACACCGATACCGGGGTTTGCATCGTGGTACATCGTTGAACTGGTGGACCCCTAAACTCAAACTCGAAGGGGTTGGGTATGCTGAATGACCTGTGGCCCCGGTGCCATATTGGTTGCCAGCGTATGACCAAGAGAAAAGGTCTCCGTGAAACCATTGGAGCAACCTTGGTTCGCGTTATCGAGTGAAACGTCGTGGGCAATAGAATTGCGTACCATCCAAGAGAGAAAGCAAGACATCAGACCCCATGTCCATCAATGGAAGTCGTGATTCGACAGAGCTTCGATGACGGTGGACCATTTTATTGTGTCCAATAGAACAGAGGATCTTCTATGGGCGTATCAACGATAGTCACCGGGGATAGAACCGATCAACTACCTGTTGTCTTGACCTGAAGCATAGTCGACTGGTATCGTATGCCTACTTGCCATGCGTTAGCGACGCGTAAACCATGACGCCCACCGCTCACGCGATTCGGTCCCCACGAAAACGATGATAAGGATGAGAGTCAGAAAACGGCATAAATGATTCCGAGCCGAGCCATCCATTGAGGAACGAGTAATGCGAGGACATTGAAACAGGTTGTGAAGGGGTCAGGGGCGAGAGCTTGCAGGTAGATGGAAGTTCATTGCACTCGTATGCAAAGGGAGGAGTACTCGTGAATGAGATACTAGAGATGTCTGGTTTCTGAGTCCCCATGTGTAAATGTGGAAGAACTGCACCGTCTCGAGACTATTATATATATAGTTCAGATTTTTTATTATTCGTTGGAACTTGCCAGTGCATCATGTTGGCGAGCGGTCGGATTGGAATCCAGGGCTGGTGGCATCAATCCAGTCTTGGCACGAGTCCCGAAACTCTGCTGTGTCATCTTATGTAAAGCAAAAGCGGTGGGATTCAATGGAATGCTTGACCAATTGGGTCAATCAAATATGCCACTGAACATTCCTGGTCTTCTCGCACCTCTTCAGCTCATTTGGAATCCCCGAATCGTTCTCCCTCATGTTATAGTCACAGGTCAGAGAAACGTTTGCTGGCGTTTTCGCATTGACCGACGGTGGTCTGTTTGCTGCAGCACAGACATTCGCCAATTGGACTTTGTAGCGCTTCGGAAAGCTGGGTACCGAGGTGCAGTCTTTGACAAGGACAATTGCCTGGTGAGCGCTTGGTTTTCTCGAGTCTGGCGCATGTTTTACCCCCGGGGTAGACGGTACCATACAAAGACTCGTTGGTCCCGCAACTCGAGGTCTGTCGCGCTGACGACGCATGCTAAGATTCACTCATAGTCCATGACAGGACGCCTGGAAAGAATGCCGGGATGTCTTTGGTGAGGGAAACGTGCTCATCGTGAGCAACTCGGCCGGCACGAAACACGATGCGGGCCAAGTCCAGGTAAGGTCAAGTAAGTAGGGTAACACCAACGCTCAGACGATTTCTCAGGCCGAATCTGTCTCGTATCATCTCTCTGTTCCGGTGCTACGACACAACTCGCTCAAACCCGCGTATTCATGCATCAAATCGATTCGTGGGTATTTTTCGACGCTCCGGGTTCCCATCAGGGACGAGGAGTTGATGGTGGTTGGGGACCGGATATTTACAGACGTTGTGATGGCGAACCGCATGCGAAGAGCGGACGTCGAAAAAGGGACAGCGATGGGGAACGGTGGACCGTTGGCGGTATGGACGAGTGGTGTGTGGCAAAGGGAGAGTATGGTGGTTCGGTGGTGGGAGAAGAGAGTGGTGGACATGGTCACGCGTTGGACCGACAGAGAGTCTGCTTTTCAAGACGCGTTTGCAAAACCAGAACCAGTTGACCCACAGGGGGACAGGACCGTCTTCTCTCGCGTGCTGGACTTTGTACGCAGAACGTAGTCTACACAGCCACGTGGGAGTAGCCTTTTGCCAAACGACGACATATGGTCGGGTTGTATGTTGCGCGGTCGCAGGTGCTGGTGTCCCCGCGACTCGTTCTCCGTCTGTCCCGCCCTGCCCACCTTCGCCCCACCGTCCTCTCTCACCCGCCCCGACGCCCGTTCGCCTTCCCACCCGCCACCCGCCCACCGCGCTCGTCTCTCCCGTCTCCTCCCAAAAGCCTTCCGGCCCTCCCCCGACTCCGGCTCGTCCCTCCGCAAGGTCATTGCGCTCGCTAAACCCGAGAGAAAGCCGCTCTTTCTCGCCATATGTTTCCTCCTCGCCTCCTCCTCGGTCGCCATGACCATCCCCCTCACCATCGGTAAACTCATCGATTTCTTCTCCGCCGACGATCCCGTGAGTGCTCCTGCCTGCCCTTCCTCCCCGGAACCTTACTCTGCACCGCGGGCGCGTGTAGCATATGCCGTATGGACTCTCGATCTACCAGGCGTCGGGCATACTCCTCGTTGCGTTTACGACCGGTGCAGCCTGCAATGCCGCTCGATCGTTCCTCATGCGCATGTCTGGTATGTCCTCTTTGTCTTTATGTTCACCGGCGTCGGACCGAGTGGCTGACAATGGCACGCATCGAGGTCAACGGATCGTCGCTCGGCTCCGCGAACGGACCTACGAAGCTGCACTCCGCCAAGAAGTCGAGTTTGTCGAAAAAGGCGAGGGCGACGTGCTGAGTAGACTGAGTGCCGACTCGAGCATCGTCGGCGAAAGGTGAGTGGTAACCTGCATGTATGCTGCGGTGGACCGACTGCACACGAACCAGTGTCACGCAGAACCTCTCGGACGGGCTTCGTGCCGTCATCATGTCTTCTGTCGGACGTGCGTACCCCTTGGGCTTGGATGTGCGATGGCTCATGTACCGGTCAACACAGTCGGTGCCATGTTTTATCTCTCGCCGACACTGACGTTTATGATGCTCGGCATCGTCCCGCCTGTGTCGCTCGGTGCAGTGAGATTTCTCCTCTATACATGCCTTGTACACGGCTCATGAAGCCGCTCTCAGGTGTACTACGGGAGGTACCTCAAGAAACTGTCCAACCAGTCCCAGGAAGCGGTAGGTGAAATGACCAAGGTCGCACAAGAATCCCTCTCGGCTCTCCGAACAGTCCAAGCCTTCAACGCCCACGCGCAAGAACACGCCAAATTTCGTGAACGCATCAACCAAGTCCTCTCCCTCGCGCGCAAAGAGGCTGTTGCGTCTGGCATCTTTTTCGGCAGCACGGGCTGGAGCGGGAACATGACTATCCTCGGCCTGTTGGGATACGGTGTGTTTCGAACTCGGTGACGTGGGCGATCCGGCTGACGGTTGACAAGGTGGCACGCTCGTCTCGCAGGGGGCGATCACCGTCGGAGACTTGACCAGCTTATTACTCTATACAGCGTACGTCGGAAACGGACTGCAGATGCTCACGTGAGACCCCGTTTTCTTGATCACACTCGTTTGCTGACCCTGTCCACCAGCGGATTTTTCGTGCGTATTCTCCGTCTTCGCCTATAAGTCTGAACCGTGATGCGACTCACGACTAGTCTTCGATCATGCGTGGAATTGGTGCCGGCACTCGGATCTTTGAGCTGCTCGACCGCAGGCCTGCGATCCCGCCGAACCAAGGGATCGATGTCAACCCGTCGCGACGCGGCGTCATCCGATTTGAGAACGTCGGGTTCGAGTACCCCAGTCGAAAAGGCGTCCAGATTCTAGACGACTTTAACCTTGAGATTGGCGTTGGCGAGAACGTGGCCATTGTGTACGTTGTCTGCGCATTCTGTGTGTGTGTAGTTGCGATGGCTGAACCGACGGGCGACGCAGCGGCAAGAGCGGGGGAGGCAAGTCGTCGGTGCAGCTGCTCCTCCTTCGGTATTATGACCCTGTGCGTGGCAAGGTCACGTTTGACGGACAAGGTATGTCTGTTGGGCCTTCGTGCGAGCCCGACTCAACGGCCTGCATAGACATTCGTGAATTCAACCCGAGTTCGTGGCGGAACATTATCGGCATCGTACCGCAGGTCCGTTCCATTGCCAACCTCCTCTCGCCTTGACCTATCGTTCCCGCTCAGGAACCTGTCTTGTTCACGGGGACGATCGCCTCCAACATTGCGTTTGGCAATGCCACCGCGACGCGCGAAGAAATCGAGCACGCTGGCCGACTTGCCAACTGTGAATTCATCTGGGGCATGCCCAAGGGATTCGATACCGAGAGTGCGTGTCACGATCTTTTTTTTGTCTTTTCCGTTAACCCCCCCGCGGCAGTCGGCCGATTGAGCCTGAGTGGCGGTCAACGCCAACGCCTCGCGATCGCCCGTGCACTCCTGAAACGGCCCGCGATCCTCGCGTTGGACGAGGCAACGAGCGCGCTGGACGCGACGAGCGAACATCGGGTGAACGATGCGATCGACAAAATTTTGGCACAGAGGCAGACGACGTGTGTGATCGTCGCGCATCGGCTGTCGACGATCGCGCGGGCGGAGCGGATCGTGGTGCTCGAGGGTACGTCGGTGGTGTTACTTAACGTCGTGTGAGGTGGGGATTGACGCTGACGCTGACCAACGTAGATGGACGGATATCCGAGTCGGGGACGTATCGCGAGCTCGTCGGTCGTAAAGACTCGCGGTTCCGTGCGCTCATGGCCGCACAGCTGAGCGCAGCCGAGGCCGGGGTTGCATAGTGACGATAGACACCATACATATTAGACTTATTTAATTATCCTGCACTCCTTTCGCAAGCAAGCTCATCCAAAACGCACAAAAAAGTGCAACGTAAAAGCAATTAGTGTACATGCCAGATTACACAGAGAGTATGGTACATAGTCCATCACCGGTACGTCGTCGAGTCCTTGAGGCGCCACCGCCGAAGAGGGCCCCACCACCACAACGACCCTGACGAGTCGTCCGTCTCAGGGCTGTTGTACCAGCGGTGACTCGCGCAACGGATCAGCCCCGCGGTAACGAAGCTGTTTCTCAAGCAACGAATCCTGCGCCAGCGGCACGTCCCTCCATTCCTCCTCATCCTCTGAGTGGCGGATCCGCGCCACCAGCTCAATCTCTTCCCGCCGCTCGCGCTCGGCCTCGCGCATGCCAAAACTTCCAAGCCCCCATCCGACGACCTGCTGTCGGTGCTCCCGATCCGAATTCCGCTGTTCTTCGCGCTGATAGACTTGGTGGAGACGTTCGGCGCGTTCGGCGGCTTGGATGTGCGCCGCGGTGAGATGGGCATGTCGTAGCCGTGCAAACCACTGCTGGACCATCTGCACGGGCTGCGTCCACGGCGACGAGCCCAACATGCTAACCGTCGACACGCTCGAGCCGTCCTGAGAGGGCGCGCGCGGCGTGTCCGAGGTAGATGCATCGGGCTTGGTGTTTGGCTTGAAGGCGCCAGTGACGCCCTTCCAGACGGATTTCGCCTTTTCGCGTTGCTCCTTGCGGCGCTGGGCACGCACGAGACGTTTTTGCTGGCGCTTGTTCTCGCGTTGCAAGAGTTCTTCGACCTCGCGTACGCCCATGCCTGCACCTGCCCACCACCACCAGCCGAGGAAGCTCTGCCAGAGGGTGACGGCCCACATGAGTTTTGGCATCCACGTGTACTGGTCTTGTTTTGGGATGTAGATAAAGTTGAGAAATGTGGAGATGATGGCGAGGATGATGGCGCCTGCGCCAAAGGCGGCCGTCCCGCCGTCGGTGCGCCAGGCTTGACGACGATTGACGAAAAAGCCCCAGATGATGAGAGAGGCGGTGAAGAGGAGGGAGAGCGCCGCGTTGCAGACGTTGCGGGTATCTGCTGCAAAGGATGCGACGGAGGTGCCGTATGCAAGGGGTAGGAGCTGCATGACGGTGGAAATGATGGCGAGTGGGCCTGGTTTGGAAATGTGGGAAGCCGATCAGCATACAAAGGGGCCGAACAACGTACCGAGAAGACAAAAAATGAGTCTGGCCTCGAGGTTGGAGGGATAGAGGAGGGTAAGGAAGTGGATGTGTGTGATCTGCTGGGGGTGAGAGAGCGCGGGGAGAAACGGACAGGGGACGAACCTGGACGACGACGGAGGTGGTGGCGTTCATGACGACCCAGGTAGCCTTTTCTTTGGGACTCCAAAGATATTGGTATATGAGGGTGGGGTCAGTGGAGTTGGTGGTGTGATTCGCCACGGGCATTTGAACGGCGAGATAGTTGAGCATGTAGGGCCAGTGCTGGCTCTGGTGAATGGTAGCGGTAAAAACGACATATATCGTGGCTGAGATGGATATGAGGAGAGTTACGACGCCCAACATTTGGAGGGCGTAGTTGGTGCGAGCGAGCGGCCAGTGGTACTGTGCGGTGAAAATGAGGTGGAGCAAGAGGACCGCCGCGAGAGTGAGTGCGATAGCGGTGACAAGGATCTGTACGGGGAGGGACTGGATAAAGGGGGGGCGGTAGTTGAGGATGGGGTCTTGCGGATACGAGTCGTTCTGAGACCGGGCCATGGTGACTTGGCCAAGCAAGTGGACGAGGAACAGAAGACATGCGCTCCCCCTCATCTTCATCGTTCCGCTTGGCACAACTGACAAGCTGGCTTGGCACGATCGGAAACCGAAATATTCCCCGGCAAACGGTAAACATGGACAAACACTCGTCACTGCCCGCGGCCCGGATGCGGCCCATCATGGTTGGCGTCCACACCGCCGCATCGCAGTCGCATCTCTCTCCTCGTATATTCACCACTCATGAATACAGCCGATCCACAGAGTGCCTTGTATGTACCTTCTTGATTGCATTGGGGGATGCGCTGAACGTGGTTCTAGGGCAAAAACAATCACTATCAAAGGTAGGGCCGCAACGTTGGACCTTTTGTCGCATGCGAGTTAGCTTCCTTCCAGACATCGAACTTTGCACTCCAGCGCCGCGCAAACTCCTAGTTCCGAGGCAGTTTTATGTCAAGTTTTCGGTCGGCGCTGTCTCGCGATCGACGAGCACCGCAAAGGAAACGAAGAACCGCACTTTTTGGGAGGAAATTTTCTATTTGTGGGTGCACGTTCTCTACCTCACTCTAGGGAACTGAACATTTTCAGTGACGGGGACGATCTTTCCGTCTTCCTCGTAAATGTTTACCAGAAGCACCGCATCGGAAAGGATAAACTGGTTGGGAGTCTTACGGATACCATCGGCGGGGTGTTGGGGAAATTGAGGAATGGAGGTACGAAGATATGCTGTATGAGATTCTACCGACGCGATTCGTGCGGTCAAAGTGCTCCAGGACACTCTTGGCAAGGATACCTCCGATGGGACCGATCTTTCGGGGATTACGATCAAGTTTGCGTTGGTTGCTGAGCCACACGAGAACGTTACTGCAGACGAACGTCAAGCTGCAGACGCCGTTGCTGCAGCGACCACAGCAGTCGTTCCACTCAGCTCCAACCCCGCAGCCATTGACTTCCTGAGTTCTGCGGTCGGTGCTGGCACAAACGCCGTGCCCCAGGCACAGAGTACATGGAATCTTCTGTTGGAGAGGATCGAGCTCTTTGACAAGATTGTGACTGATATTGCAAAGGTATTTGGTGCTCAGCATCTCGACTTCTTCTAGGTCTGAGTACCACACAGATTCACCCGTACGCGTCGCTGGCTTGGTCTGTCATTTCAGCTGCCAACAAGGTCTGCTTGTTGTTTGATATCCGTGCTATTACTGATTGCTGATGATGTTGCACACAGGTGCTCGTAAACCAGAAAAATCGCGACGACCAGATCATTCGCCTGGCAGGCACGATGAGCGACGTCTTTACGTTCGTTCACGATACCGAGCCTTTGAAGACAATCAAGGCGCACATCAAAACTATCACACTTCTGATCCAGCAGGTTGCAGAGTGCGGGTACTTCATCATCGAATACATTAAACAGAAGAACTTCTGTCAGTCACCACTGGGTTGACAGTGACCACCATTGATTTCCGTCCAGGGATTCGAACAGCAAAATACACGCTCTCCGATATTGATACAACAATCGCGAATTACGAGAACAAGCTCCGAGAACTCAAATCGGCATTGTTGGAGGGAGTTGCAGTCCAGACAGAGATCACCGTCGTTCGTATGATGAACGTCGTGGAAGACATCGGTAGGTCCAACGTTTTTCCACTACGGTCAGATGTTCACGGACCGGGAATACAGCGGAATCCATCGTCCTGGATGACATGCCGTATGCGCCCGGTGCCAGGTTTCATCGGGAGAAGGAATGCCTGGCAGGGACACGCGAGTCCTTACTCCGCGAGATTTGTGACGTTCTCAACAATCCCGACGAAGACGCCCCGCAAGTGTGCCTTCTCACCGGAGTGGCTGGATCGGGCAAGTCTGCGGTGGCTCACTCGATCGCCCGGCTGTATGACGAGCAGAAGCGGCTGGGGTCGTCGTACTTCTTTGCCGCTTCTGACGTCGCAAGACGGAATCCACAAAACCTTTTCAGCACCATTGCACGCGACCTCTCGGATCACGATTCCCAGTACAAGGCCGCCCTCTGGGGAGTCGTGAAAGCTGACCGAGCGCTCCGCACGTCGCAATCACCCTCTGAGCAAGTCGAGAAGCTCATCATCAAACCAATTAGGCACCTCCACCCCATCGGGCCCCTGGTGATCGTCATCGATGCCCTTGACGAAAGTGGCGATCAAGCCGGTCGCCGAGTGCTTCTACGCGCCATACAAAAGCAAATCACCGAAAACGCGCTTCCAAAGAATCTTCGATTTCTCATCACTACTCGCCCGGAGAACGACATTCTCATCGCACTTCCACCTGACCCTCAGATCGCCCGTAAAGAAATTAGCGACATTCCGCAACGTATCGTCGAGGGTGATATTGACAAGTTCGTTTATCACTCGCTTCATCAATATACCGAACTCGAATCTTCTTGGCCGGACCGGGAGTGGTGTCGATTGCTCGTCCATCATTCCCAACATCTCTTCCAGTGGGCGTCCACTGCATGCAATTTCATCGAAGGACAAGGTTCGGCTGGGCTCGATCCAAACGAGCGGTTTGGCACACTCCTGCAAGCTGCCAACACTGACGGTGGTCAGTCATTGGACAAATTGTACCAGACCGTCTTAAGTCAGTTATTCGTCTTGGACAATGCCCGAGAGCGCTTCCGAACTGTGATGGCTATTGTGCTCGCACTCAACGAGCCGTTGTCGCTCGCTTCCCTTTCTGCTCTCTTTGGTAGGGAACCAAATATTCGAGCTATCATCAAACCCATGGGATCATTGCTGGACGGAGTGCTTGACGAAGAGAAGCCTATCCGTCCCCTGCATACCTCGTTTCGTGACTTTTTACTGTCCAAAGCTCGCAGTGCATCCTTTCATGTCGAGATCCTACCCCAACATTCTCTCTGTCTTGGGCAAGCATTGCTTGCTTGCATGCGCAACACGCTCCGATTCAACATCTGCAACCTCAAGGACTCGCGGGTCCGTAACGTTGCCGTTCCCGGTCTGTCAAGTCGAGTGAACATGGCCATTCCCCCCCACCTGGCATACTCATGTCAATATTGGATGCACCACCTGCAGCATACCAACTGCACCCCAGACTTGTTGATTGAGGCCACTCTCTTCTTCAAGGCCTTTTTCCCCTACTGGCTTGAGGCCATCAGCCTTCTCTCCATCTCCTCTCCACTGTTACCCATCCTATCTGCCCTAGACACCTGCACCATCCTGACCCAGTGGGCCAAGGTAAGACTGATGATGATGTTAAAGTGGTGAGTGCTGAAGAGGGTGTTATTAGAGCCAACAGATAGCCACATTGGCATCAGAGGCATCACAATTCATTCAAGTGTTTGCTCCTGTCCTTAGACAATGCACTCCCCATCTCTACCTATCAGCCATGCCCCAGACTCCAACCAGCTCTCCACTTTGTAATCTCTGGGCTGAGCACCTGCAAAAGCATATGTCTTTCATCTCAGGACACCCACCCAGTTGGCCAGCAGAGATTCATACCTTGCAAGGACATGTATCTGATGTCAATTCTGTTGCCTATTCACCTGATGGCAAGCACATTGTCTCTGGTTCTTGGGACAAGACCATTAGAATTTGGGATGCAACCACTGGTCACTGTGTGGTAGGTCCATTTCAGGGGCACATGCATGCTATCAGCTCTGTGTCCTACTCGCCTGATGGCACACACATTGTCTCTGGCTCCTGGGACAGCACCATTATGGTTTGGCATGCAGCCACTGGTCACTGTGTGGCAGGTCCATTCCAGGGGCACATAGCTGGTGTCAACTGTGTTGCATATTCACCTGATGGTAGGCATATTGTCTCTGGTGCTTGGGACAGCACCATTATGGCTTGGAATGCAACCACAGGTCAGTGTGCTATACCTCCATTACAGGGGCATGCAGGAAGTGTCAACTCTGTTGCCTATTCACCTGATGGCAGATATATTGTCTCTGGCTCAGGAGACAAGACCATTAGAGTTTGGAATGCAACCACTGGTTGGTGTGTAGCAGGCCCATTCCAGGGGCACACAGATTCAGTCAACTCTGTTGCCTGGTCACCTGATGGCAATTACATTGTCTCTGGCTCTTCAGATAAGAGCATCAGGGTTTGGAATGCAACCACTGGTCAGTGTGTGGCAGGTCCATTCCAGGGGCACTCCCACTGGGTCTTCACTATTGCCTATTCTCCTGATGGCAAATACATTGCCTCCAGCTCAAGGGACAAGACTATTAGGGTTTGGGATGCAAGTACTGGTCAATGTGTGGCTGATCCACTCCAGGGGCATGCAGGTCGTGTCCACTGTGTTGCCTATTCACCTGATGGCACACACATTGTCTCTGGCTCTAATGATGGCACCATTAGGGTTTGGAATGGACCTCCTGCCAGTGGTCAGATGGTTGCAAGTCCACTCCAAGGCCATACAGCAGTTGTCACCTCTGCTACCTATTCACCTGATGGCAGACATATTGTCTCTGGCTCTTGGGACTGCACCATTATGGTTTGGCATGCAACCACTGGTCAGTGTGTAGCAGGTCCATTCTTGGGGCACACAGATAAGGTCAACTCTGTTGCTTGGTCACCTGATGGCAGTTACATTGTCTCTGGCTCAACAGACAAGACCATTAGGGTTTGGAACATGACCACTGGTCAGTGTGTGGCTGGCCCATTCCTTGGACACATGGATTGGATCACCTCTGTTTCCTATTCCCCTGGTGGCAGACATGCAGTCTCTAGTTCTGCTGATAAGACTATTAGAGTCTGGAATGCAACCACTGGGGAGTGTATAGTAGGTCCACTCCAGGGGCACACAGATGTTGTCAATTCTGTTGCCTATTCACCTGATGGTAGACATATTGTTTCTGGTTCTGATGACAAGACCATCAGGGTCTGGAGTGCAACTGCTGATCAGTGTGTGTCAGGTCCATTTCAGGGGCACACAGGTGGTGTCCTTCCTGTTGTCTATTCACCCAATGGCAGACACATTGTCTCTGGCTCTGTGGACAAGACCATTAGGGTTTGGGATGCATCCACTGGTCAGCATGTGGCAAGTCCATCCCAGAGACACAGAAGTACTGTCAATTCTGTTGCCTATTCCCCTGATGGTAGACATATTGTCTCTGGCTCTGATGATGGCACCATTAGTGTTTGGGATGCAACCACTTGTCAGTGTGTGGCAGGTCCATTCCAGGGTCACTCAGACTGGCTCAGTTCCATTGCCTTTTCCCCTGGGCCTGATGGTAATTTTATTGTCACTGCATGCCATGATTGTTCTATCAAGGTGTGGAGTTTTCAGACACTTCTTTCCTTTGACAAATTTGAGGAGGTGAATGGTTGGATTCAATTTCCTGGCATTGATTGCTTTGCCTGGCTTGCTCCTTGGAACAGAAATGTTTCTTATTTTCCTATCCATTCATTAGTGATATCTGCTCACAGAGTTTGCCAAGTTGACATTAGTGATACATCTTTGTTAGGGGAGTCTTGGACCTCTTGTTGGAACTAGTTATCATTTTCTTCTTCGAGCCTACTACTTCTGCATCCTGCCATAGTAGTTCTTGTCATGTTTAGTCTTGTCTCTGATAGGACAGAAGGAACAATGTAGTTTGTACTTCCATACAGTGGTACTATAATATTCATGTTGACCCGCATCTTAGACAGCTCATCCCCCCCTAAAGACTAGGGTAACACTAAGATCGTACCCACGTCCGCCTGACCCCCCTCCCCCTCCCCTCTCCACCGTTCAAACCGCACATCCACCACTCTCATCGCCTGCCCCTCTCCTTCCCTCTCACCCGCAGCACCCTCCTCCCCAGCATCGCTCCTCCGATGATCCACCACCCTGACACGCGGCACCTTGACATACCCACACTCGATCGGAATCACGTTCCACGTCACCCGCTCCTCCGCACCCGGCAACACCAACGGCAACCGTCCGCTCCTCAACCCAGCCACGACAAACCCGTCGGAGGGCTGTGGGTCCAGCGCGACGCTGACCACCGCCGACCGACTTCCATGGCGGTTGCGGACCGTCAGATGGATAGGGATGGGCGTGTGTAGTTTGGCCGTTGCGGGGACGGTGAGGAGCGCGATGAGCATATCGCGTGGGGGGCGGAGGAGGGGGAGGGGGATGTGGGTGGAGGAGCGGGGTCCGTGGTGGCCGGGCGATAGGATCCTAGACCGGAGCGTCGTTGGATGAGCGATCAGAACGCGATGATGAATACAACCCTTGCCTTTTCCATGTTAGCACGTATTCCTCTGGTCCAAGTACAATGTCGTCACTTGCGGCATCGTCTTCCGTCGTAGCCAGCGCGACACGACAAATGTCTGAGAATTGGTCCCCGGTGAGGTATTCTGTAAAAGTCATCCTCAGTCGAGTCATCCCTTGGAGGTGCGTTACCGACCGCAGGGAAACACCCCCTCAACTCCCGCGTCTAACGTCGTGTCGACCACCCTCGCGTTCCGACTCTCCTACAATCCGGTCAGCCACCTCCTCCACAAAAATTCGCATCGAGGAAACACGCACCACCCGACATAAAACCACCTTCTCCACCTCCACCCCACACGGGGCCGCACACTCCACCACCGTAGTTACAACCGCCTCCCCGTTCACATGCGCCTCCCAATGTGAGCCTTCCAACACCGACAGATCCGAGAGCGCCGGTGGAGGTCGGAGAGATCGCTGGTAAGCCACGTCTTGACGCACCATGAACACGCTGGACGTGGGGATCAACAGCGTCTGTAGGACCTCGCACGTGTCGCGGTTCTGCAACTCATCCAGGATCTCGGATGGCGATGGCGATCGGGTGTGTGATTCCGCAAGTGATGGGGGCGGGGGTTGCACCGTCGTACTTGACTGAACAGAAACGTCGATCGTCCGATCCCCTGGCGCTCCACTGCTCATCAATACCAACGTCTTGACGAGTGATACCCCTGGCTTGACTATCCCAAACTGAATACCCTTGATCAGTCCTGACGATTTCTGGTCGTCAAAGGAGATGAATTGCACTGGCGGCGCAAGTGTGAGCGATCAGCGCACGGCTAGGGTGAAAGAAAAAAAAAAGGAAACGCACCCGCCTCGTCTACCTCGGTCGGCTGTAACAACACATCGACGACCACGTCCAGAGCTCGATCATCTGTGTTGGTGATCTCGATTACGATCGGATAAGCCTCGTCCAATAATGCGGGCTCATGGTGCGAAAACGAGATCGAGAGCTGGTGTGGACGATGTCGAACGCTAACCAGAACGAAGACACCTCGTGGGTATTGGGTGGAATCAAGAGAGACCAGCGCACTCACGTCACGCTCGAAAAGTTGTCCCTCGTCACGGGAATAAAGGATACCGGTCGCACCGAACTCAACCACCGAGGAACGGCGAGACTCGATTCACGCGACGCACACGGCTCGTGCGGTACCTCGATCGTCCAGCTCCCTTCTTTCAGTGTCACCACAATGTTCGACACCTAAGTCATCGATCCTGTCATCTTGACTGAAACACTGGATAGGAACACGCACGCTAAATACACCAGTCACGTCCGAGGCGAGCGTACCCGTCAAGATGACCTGGTCCCCGGGTCGCCACCTCAAATGTACCGCCACCTCGATCGGGTTCTCTCCACGTACCTGACCGAGCGACACGAGTCGCACCGGTTCCGACTGTGCAGACGCATCGTGGTGGATCATGATCGGCGTGTACCCTTCAGAGAACACAATCGAGATCGAGTCGATCGGGAGCTCAGAAATCACGGCGCCCCGTGGCGCAGCCAGCATGATCTGGAAGGCAACCTCTTCGCCTACCCGGACCTCGGGCTTCCAAAAGACTACCGAAGTGTTTACTACACAAGATGTCAATACCATCAACAGGGATGGCTGTCCCAGTACGCACGAATTGGCTCGGACTCTTTGAGGTCGACGACCAAAACGTCTTCTGTAGAAAATGGAACTGAGGTCTGAGCTTCGAGGTTCAGTGGTGTTTTCGCTCACACGTGAATCAGAACACACCTTGAGCAGTGTCAGGAGATCGTCTTGTAGCGTCCCCGGCTCGTCAGTGTCGCCTGTACTCCACAACCCAAAGATCAGCATCCGACAACGAAACCACGCACGCACGCACCATATCCAATCATCTCTACCAACAACCTCACCGTCAGCTCCACGTCGCCCAACTTCTGTGCACAAGCATACCAAGTGGGAAAGAGCGGACGGAGCATCGCACTCCACTTTTCTCGCCGGTACGTCTTGGCGATCCGTTCAAAGAACCTATGACCCATCCGTTTTACCTATGTGGCCCCACGAAAAAGATCTCCAAGCGTGCGCACCGAATCGCCAACTCGAATTTACCAGACTGGTAATACGTCTGCGCGATGCGACACGCAATCCACAATGTCAATCTTCCCTGACTTGTCGTCGAACTATACTTTTTGAACAGCTCGTACGATTTCGTGTACAGCTGCCACCGAGCACGGAACCAACGTCAACCCAACGAAGACGCGGTCAAGAAAACGATGCATGTATACCTCCAACGCGATCGTCAAATGATCTACTTTCTTTTCGTTGGCATATCCAGGTGGCGTATTCGCCCCCTGCGATGCGTTCTCGCTCGCCAAGAACCGCTCGCGTCTGGCTTCGGTGCAGCGTGCCGCCATGTAATAATAATGGCCTGGATGTTGCAGTGCATGGCTGGGGTTCAACCCGAGCGTACGGACGGCGTCCATGTCGAGTGATGCTCCGCCCGGACCGACGGCGGACGCGATCAGCGCACCCGATGCCCGCGTAAATGGAGCGTGCGTCGGAAATGTGAGTGTGGAACGGGAGCCCTGCTCGAGGAGTTCTGCGAGCACGCGGTGTCTGCCAGTCCGTAAGGCAAGTACCTATAGGACGCAACGGCATGAGACTTACTGGCGAGCCATCCAGCTCCAATACTCGAATGTCTCCTCCCCAATGCCCCAACCACGTGAAAAGTCAGCGAAACGGCGCATGTGGAGGTTGTGATGCGACAGCGCGAGTGCGTGCTCGTTGTTATAGAGATAGAGCTTCGTAATCTGAGGACGATATAAACGTTCCTTCCAGTGTGTATACCCGAGTGCGAGTCTTACCTTGAAGTTGATGGTGTCTGCAAGCACCTTGGCTTCCGCCCATCGCTTGGTTCGAGGGGGTAAGATGGCAGTAGAGCCAAACATGATCATCAGTGTCGTATATGCATCCTGGTAATGTCTAGATGGTGTCAGTTGATCGTCAGTGTGAGAAGTACTTGACACACTTGAGCGCCACTTCGTCTTCGCCTCTGAATTCTGCGAAGCATGCCATCTTGTATTCGTATCTGACCGTCCACCCTTCGGGGCGAAGTGGGCGAGGACTGGCAGTGCCGATGGGTATCAGGGGCGGTGGATTATAGGACGAGGCCTGTGAATGTCGGTTGCGCTTGCGTCGGACCCGCTTGGAGTGGGAAGTGTAATACTCGACAGCAGGCTCGTACAATGCATCTTGCAGGCTGAGCGAGTCAGCCACGGGGAACAGAAAGTGACACAGCACCGACCCACCTCCGAACAAACTCGTCCAGTTCCGCCGAACTGACAGGACTCAGGACAAACAACGCCGCCCTCGAATCGAGTCCACTCTGCTTTCGTATAAAAGACAGTCGCCCGTCCAGCGACGGATCATCTGAGGTACATCACACGCTGAGAGGGCGAGGAAACGCGACACGGAGACATACCGAGCATCCCTCTGCTGGCTAACAACACGACGGTGAGTTTGATATTACGTTCGCTCGTGACCTTTTTTCGTTGAGCGATTTCGGCACTGAGTTCTGCGTCCCTCTTTCGTTCCTCATCCACGCGATCGCGTTCATGCACCGCGTCAGGTGGATCGAGCGGGGACCGCGAAGTCGTACCGGACGCCTCGAAGATGCGCAGAAAGAGGACGAACACGCTCGGAATGAATGCTGTGTGCTTTCGTATCCATATCGGGGCTATCAAGCCGTCTGGATAGAGCGGTGAGGAGGGTGTGAGTGGGGACAGTGGTGAATGGGCAGATGCGTGGGAGGGGTCTTCGGGCGGCACGAGTTTCCGGGGCGGAAAGCGGACGTTCTTGTCGACGAGGGCCATCTGGAAGGACCTTGTTCGCTCCGGGACCCATACGGAGGGCTGTTGAGACTGGAGGGTCTCGCGGAGACGGGCCACGAGGAGGGCAAACGGGTCGTGGGTCGCCGTGGCTTGCTGTGGAGCGGGGTTGGCACTGGCAGCACCGAGGCCGGCGACGAACATGACCGGGGCGAGCTGGGCCAACAGCTCGGCGGGATACGCGTTCATCGTGATCGGAGGTGATCTCACCGTGGGAATTGCTGGCTCCTATCTCTCGGTTTATAAGTTACCCCTGTCGACGCCGCACTCCTCCTCACTCCACACCATGACCACACCAGACTGTACATGCCAGACCATCTGCGGGTACGCCCTCGACAATTCGTCTTTTACCACATCAGCCTGACCGTGTTCAGCGCCTGCGGGCCCTCTGGAACCGGGTGCACCTGCTCCAAGGGAAAGTGTAACTGCACCCCATGCGTGAACGCCCCTCACTCGACCAAGGTACCCCTTTTTCCCTATCCGCACCAAACCCGAGTTGACATCTTGTACGTACAGTGTGACTGTCGCGGGTCTGGTGAGAATTGCGTGTGCACCACACAGGGCCAGGCTTGCACTTGCGAATCCAAATAGAGAGTAGCACGTCGGTAGCGACGAGAGAACAAGTACTGTCTTGACTTACGTGTAAGATATTCGAGCGACCTTGTATTCGATTTTGCTTAGGGGCTTCGAGCAACCGCAACGCCTTCCATTTCCGGATGAAGGCGAGTCCCATTTCTGGTCCAATGGCTCGCGTCGAATGGTATAAGTAAAACGACCATGAACGACTCATCGGCTCCATCCCCTACTCATTGACTGAGCCTGGAATCCCCGCCAATCCCTTTTCCTACCACCATGTCTACCTCCCGTGCTGTGTTGTGCTTTTGGATCACACTCCTTGCCGTGGCAGCACTAGGTCAGTTCGTCATCGTGAAATTCCCGCGTTTATCTGACCTCTTCCAACTAGTCATCTCCTCGCCCGTCCCAGAGCCAGAGCCAGCTCCCATAGATTCTAAACTCGCATCCATCCTTTCGAGCAACCTTAACCTCGGATGCCAGAATGGATGTCCCGCTTCGTCTAGCGAACAAGAGCTCGTCAGTTGTCGCCCGTTCACCCGAGGCATGCACGATGCTGACCGATGACCCTCTTTAGAACACGAGCGCTGCGCTTGGTTCAGCAGTGAGCTCACTCTCCCTTTTTGGGGGTTTCATCCTCGCTAGCGGCGTCCTCGCTGCTATATGATCAACGTCGGCATTGTCACATAGATGTATTTGGACAATTCACTGTAGCCATAGCCAACGGAGAGTACTCCCCATAATTGATACCCAATGCCATTCAAGTCTTAACCAGATGTGATTAACGCGCGAACGTAGTTATCGCCAAACTTGATGAACAGAAACCAAGAAAATCTCTCCATGCATAATGATTTGTCAAAGTCATCGTCCCAACGCTCAAACCCAGCCCTATAAATCCAACGTCTCTGTCTTCTCAGGCGGGCATACCTTTGGACTGAATCACCCACCACGTCAACACAGTTCACGGACAGAACCCATCGCTCGGGAACGTACCGTCGCACTCCACAGCAGTAGCACGCTCTCGCTGACAACACCACCACAGCAACCCACGTCAAGATCACCGCCGCCAAAACCATCCATACCCCATCCCCAAACTTTACACTAAAACCTGCACCGGAAAATAAGGAATTAATGTTGTCCTTGGCGACGACCACCAGCGCCACGTCTGCCGCAAACACGACGCTCCCGGCGATCGCAGCCACGATGGCGACGATGAGAGTCACGATGGCGACGGCATGCGAGTGCAAGAACAAGGAGAGGACAAAGATGAAGGTCGAGAGTCCCGCTGCGACGAGGTGGATCGAGAGGAGGACTAACAAGGTCGTCTCGATCACATTGCCAAGATCCTTCGAGAGTCCGACTTCATCGAGGAGACTAGTAGGAATCGTGTAACCAAGCTGAGGTCCATAGCATACACCTTCCGGCTCCAATGCGCTGCGGGAAGAAGTCAGTATCCTACGAGTGTGAACACGGATAGGTAGGGTCTACTCGCCTTGTCGCACATACGCCCCAGACACCAAATTTGAGGGTCGTGGCCGCATTCGAGACGGGGTTCACCGAATTCAATGCGGACACCTCCATGATGTATATCGAAGGTGTAATCGTCAGCGACAGCCCCACCAAGAGAAAGAGCAGAAAAGCGGCGAGAAAAATCGTAAACGTCAACAGGGATACCACGAGATGCCTTTGCAGTGGACGCGGGACCTTGAGCCCACAGATATCGACCGTGACTACCATGCTGCTTGCGGGAGAAGTGACGCAAGCGAGACCGTACAATGCACAAAGAGGGCGAGGGGGGATGACCTCCGAGAGCCTCAGTCCTGTGGCGCGTGAACATAGTCCCAGCTCGCTTGCGGCGCCGGTACCTCGCTTCCAGAACGTCTAGACAATTTTAGTCGTCACAGGAAGAGTGCTGGACCGACTGGGATGCGATGAGGGTTGAAGTGCCTTGGAACAAACATGTGTCGATTGAGTTTTCAGGCCAGGGGATCTTGAACAACAATATTTGGGCATGGGCGCCGGCAAGTGGCTGGACTCAAGGATCTGCAACTCGACAATTAATCGATCTTTGATCAGTGGTGGCTGCGTCCCCACGCCTCCGAGGGAGACCGGCAGCCAACGTGCCGGGAAACCCACTGGCAGACCATCCGCCCCGAGATTGGCTCCTCTGTGACGACCACAGGTCGGCATCGAGAGTCCCTGGCATCGACCTGGCCTGCACAGTAATAACGTGCGTGACAATGGGCAGTGGCAACTTCAAGTTGGTGCCAAGTGTTACTGGAACCATTGACACGATGTAAGGCTCTTGCATCCGCAAAGCAGAATGGCATCGGAAAATGAAATCTTTCCTATAGTGTCCAGGAAAGTATGCCACCGATAAATTAAGAAAGAGTGAGAACTGGTATCTTGGTGTTTAGTTGGTTTAAACTTCAGGACTTCAAGCTTCAAGTTGTCAGTAGAGAACATGCGTAACGCCAGTGGGGGTCAGCCACCGCCACATAGTCTGGTGACTAGACTAACCGCCACGTACGCCTTTATCTAGGGGGCAACTAAACAAGTCAGGGCAACATTTCAGATACCACCGAGCAAGGGAGAGCCGTCATGACCGACAATGGCTGTTGGACCAGCGAATATGATTGGGAGGTCGAACTTGATCTCCAGAAAACCCCGCTAGTTTCGGCGACGGACTCGAGAGAAACTGTGTTGTGCGTCTTGTTCGACGATGGGGCTCAACGTCAATTCTCGAGCGTCCGTATAACCTTGTCGTGTAGCAACGACGTCACTCCAGAGCATCATGAAGCATGGGTACGAAAGTCTCCTTTGCAATGTTCATCCAGGCTCATTGATCGTTCGTCGTGGCTCCTCAGCGAGTTATACCCCATCTGTCCTCACTTTCCGTCGTCAACCGTGTTCCTTCCGAGTCCCAGGACACGCCCGTAACACAAAATGCGCATTCACTCCCAATCTGCGACATCGTATTTATGACAGGTCAACATTCGGCTCGCTCGCAGACCACATATAGCGAAGCTAAGGTCTGCGGGGAGCTCGTGCTCGCCGGACCTGGATCCCAAAATTGCCCTAGCAATACCATCTTCGAGTTTGACCAACCGTTGACGGAGAACACCCAGAGCGTGTCAGTCTCGTTCACCAGTTCGCGTCTACTATGCACCATGATGACCCACGGTGTCTTTTCCGACCCTTCATTCGATTATTCTGCGACGGTCGGTCGAGTCGTGCGCGTCTTGCCCACGAACAAGCGTAAAACCACCTCCCTTCCCATAGATGTCCTCCTCCTCATCTTTGAGAACTTGCGTTTTCCACCGACATACCGCAGTTGGCGAAATGATGTCTTGTCCTCTGCATTGGTGTGTCGAGAATGGACTTGCGCGCTCAGCACACTGCTGGTGGATTTTCGCTCGGAATATACCCAACTGGGACATCCTCCTGAAATAGCCAGCTTTACGAATGGACTTGTTGCGTGCCCTAGTCTTGCTCTTGGCATCAAGCACCTCTCGGTATGCTACCTGGAGAAACACCCAACCTGGGACCCTTTTCCTGAGCTTCCCTCGGGCGATCCAACACCAATGTTCGTGGCCATATTGCAGTTACGACGGGGCACACCACGTCGTTTGAAGTTTAGTAACGCTTTCTTTTCCATCCTAAACGTCGCCAAGAATATTCAGAACCTGTCCCTCGTCCCGGCTCAAGACCTACTCATTCCACCGGACGATCTCGCAGACGCACTTCGTAGGTTGAACAAACTGGAAATATTCCGAGCCAAGTGTACCCTCACCATGGTTCAACTATTGTCCTGCATCGCCGCATGGCCCTCGTTGAAGTCCCTCTACATCATGGGCGCCCTCCCTCCCGTTGATCAGACCCTCCCACTGGTCTCACTATCCTGTTGTCTCACTACGATCGAGTTATTGACCGTTCCCATCAAGGACGACGAACTCGCATGTCTCGTGAGCGCGTCTGGCTCGACCCTCGAACGACTGAGGTTGATGCGCGTCTCGCAATTGACCAATGCAGGACTTGGTGCTGCTCTGAGCGCCGTCTGCACCTCGCTGACCTACTTTTCCTTCTCTCCCGACACGCTCGCGCGGGATGAAGGCGAGGAGAGGGCGCTCGATGCCATCATCACGCGCATGGAACGCTTGACAAGGCTGGAAATCGACCCGCAAGTCGCTTCGGAACGGATGTTGGAGCGACGCGCAGAAGCGTTCATACAGTGCACTACACGTGCTCTCCCCGTGGTCCATCTCTGCCTGTTGACGCTGGGTGACGTTGAAGATGAGAGTTTGGTTGCAGCGACACGCGGCGGCCGTGTTTGGCCTGGGTGGGCATGCGGGACTGCACTTGTCATTCGCTGAGTTATGAATGGCATTATTATCTCTCTATTCCGGAGTCCGATCAACTCGGACGTCCGGGGAGGACATACGCTGGTTGAGTCATCAGTACCGAGTTGTCAGCAGCCTAGTAGGGGCACCACGCTCGTCCTGTAGACAATCTACTTTTTAACTTGCCCACCATGATCGCTGACCGATGACCGATGAGCGCCAGCACCATGCACAAGCATCAACGTTGCAACAACGCCGCTCCAGGAACCATGACTCGAACCACGAGCCGGACAAATCGTCGTCCAACGACACTGCGCCGTCCTCGCGGTGGGCGAGTTCCGCAAGCGAGTGGCCCCAGCGACGACAAGGATTCCGAACTCCATCTGAACCAGACTCTGCTAGAGACACCTGACCCTGTCGACGGCAATCGCATCGACAGCGCCGAAGTCGCGACCCGTCGCCCGCTTGGCTAGAGAGAGCACGGCACCAGATCTGGCGGTGATTGATCTATACCATATACCACACCCTCGTCCGTACTCCGACAGGTAGTTTCTACGTCACCGATGCACCAAAGGGCATGTCCCGGGCCGTGATCCGTGGGCCATTCTGAATGTTGCTCGTAAAGGTCTCGAGGTACTGTGAGGGTCAATCGTTCAGGTATCTTATGGTTATGTTCGAGCATCGGTGTAGCAGGTGATCTAGGATTATGTCTGGATGGAAGATCACGTGGCTCAGCCAAACGTACACCTGCGCATAGCGCACCTCGTGAATCGACGCGATTTTCGGATCAGTTGGTCCCAAGTGCCTCACTGATCGGCGGGTTTCTCAGTGCAAATGATACGTTGGCCCAGCCGAGGTTATTGCGTTACCCAACCGAGGACAGGTTCGGGTTAGATGGGATAGAAGAGCTGCTGGGAGCTACTACGGCGTTGAGAGGCATACACAAAACGCCGGCTCTTGTCTAGACTCATCAACCTAATTCAGCGTCGTGTTAGTAATGTGTACATTCCATATCATTAGAATACCATTAGTCGCTTCGCCAAAGCCGGCACGATGACTTGTCCAACGCTTTGCGTATCGACTTCTCCCTTTTATTGGGTGCCAGAGCGATGCAAGTGGGAACGTCTTCTGGCTGTTCTGTCCAGACATGATGTGGTATCGGCGACGGACCCGCGCTTGACAGTGCAGAAGAAAGCTTCTCAAGCGTAGATACATCAGGTGTCTGAAACGCAAAGTGATTTATACGGTCAACCGTGCATGAAAAACGTCCAAGATGAAAGGGAGCACACCTGAAGCACGACCTACGCGGATCTGTGTCATTACATGCATGGCTCGATCCTGGAAGCTCACCTTGCGCATGTTCCTAAGGTCTGCCAGATAATCGATCGTTTCTTGTCGTTCACGTGTCTCGTGTAGAACCTACGGGCGAAAGAGGCGTCAACGCTGCGGAAAGAGGTAGTATGGGATATGCATACCGCGGTGGCTGCATGCGCCGCCTGGGCCATGAGAGGTCCAACACCCCACTTCTCTTTCTTTGATAGAGAATCAGTCCTTGCATAGGTCACTCGGATTGTAACGTCACCTGGACGCAGACTCACGTCAAAGAGGTCCCTGCGTACGACGATCTGCATCACGAGTGGTTCAGCATTGGAGGTTGGTGATGGGACAGCGTTCTGCGATCAGAGGGTAACGTCGGACGCAGTTATTCCAGCAAATAATGGCTTACAGAGGTGGTCGCTGTCGGGGCCAATGTTTGCGGTTCCATCGCGCTAATTGTATGAAAACTCCGTTCTGGTGAATTAAAACCAGGGAGTAATGATAACCTTGCTTTGGGACGGTCGCCGGTACAGACAATATAGGGGTATCGAAATGGAGTGGGCTTGAAGCGCACCTGCATGCGTGTCCGGCGACAACGTCGTCGCGTCTCAGATCCAAGCGTCTTCTTCCGGCTGGTCATTCAGCGCGAACGAAATTTACCAGACCGTCTATCGACGATTTAGTACCTCTCTACGCAGCAAGAACCTCATAGCGGGCTGGTTACCCCTCTGCCTTGAAACCGAGTTATGGCAGCCCCGTACGCAGTGGTGTTTCACATCCGTCCTACTATCGTATGTAGAACGCTCAGATTGGCTTGGAGTCTGCGTGTACATCGCGACATCTTGTCGGAAACTTACTGAAGCCACTACATAGACAAAGATGATGATAGCCATTACTTTTCTGGAGAGTATGCAGTCGTTTTTGACTGGGGTCAATATATTGAGCGGGGTTTTCCTCAACCACATAAAGAGGTTTACGGTGAGAGTTAAGCAGGACATAAGTAGAGTATGTATGAGTGGTGGTACGTTTCTCATAATCTATGCAATGCAGGGTCGTGTAAGTGCGTGTAGCGGGAATGTGGACGAATGCAAACGAAGGGACGGCGAGAGAGCCACACCGAGATCAAGCAGAAAAGGACTAGTAGAGAACAATGGATTGGAGAGATCAATCTTTCTTCTCTTCCTTGTTTTCTGATGATGACTCCGAGGCAGCGTTTTCGGCATTGCGCTTCTCATAGACCTTTTGGAATAGACCAAGCGAAGCTTGTTGGGTCTCACTGATCTTCTCCCGGATCTGGTCTGCAGTAACCGAGGCATCGCCAGCCTGGCCCTTGACCGCCAATTCACGGAGTTCTCCAACAAGCTTGGTGACTTTCTCTTTCTCGGTGGCATCAAGCTGATCTTTGAACTCATTCATGGCTAAGTACCATAGGATGAGCACCCGCATGACGCTTGATAGCCATAAACTGACCTTTCTCCGTATCGGAGCAAACAGATTCGCCCTTGTTCGCCTCCTCGATGAGAGAACGACGGGCCTTGTCGGATTCGGCGTACTGCTCAGCATCGGAAACCATGCGCTCGATATCCTTGTCACTGAGACCTGACGAAGATGCGATAGTCATTGATTGATCCTTGTTGGTGGCCTTGTCCTTGGCGGAGACATTGACGATGCCATCTAGAAAGCGATCAGCAGATGCCAAGTCAGACTTATCATCCAAACTCGCCTGCATCAATGTCGAAAGTGATCTCAATTTGAGGGACACCCTTCGGTGCGGGGGGAATGCCAACGAGGTTGAAGTTGCCGAGAAGCTTGTTATCCCTAACCAACTCACGTTCACCTTGATAGATCTTGACCTCAATGGCGGTCTGACCATCAGCCGCAGTCGAGAATGTCTGCGACTTCTTGGTAGGGATTGTAGTGTTGCGGTTGATAAGCTTCGTCATGATACCGCCGAGCGTTTCGATACCGAGTGAGAGTGGAGTAACATCAAGAAGCAAGATGTCGGTTACATTGCCGGCGAGGACCCCACCTTGGATGGACGCTCCAATGGCAACCGCCTCATCAGGGTTAACACCCTTACTAGGGTCCCGACCGAAGATGCTCTTTACAGTCTCGCCGACCTTCGGCATACGCGTCATACCACCGACCAAGATGACTTCATTAACTTCACTGGCTTTCACACCGGCATCACTGAGTGCTTTCTTGCAGGGCTCGACAGTGCGCTGGACGAGTTTGTCAACGAGGCTCTCGAAGTTGGATCTGCTGAGTTTGGAGTTGATATGTTTTGGACCGGACGCGTCTGCAGTGATGAACGGCAAGTTGATCTCCGTCTGGGTGGTCGACGAAAGTTCGATCTTGGCTTTCTCCGCAGCCTCACGGATACGTTGGACGGCCATCCGATCTTGATTCAGGGTGATACCCGACTCCTTCTGGAAGTCCTTCAGGATGTGGTCAACTAAAGCAATGTCGAAGTCCTCTCCGCCCAGGTGTGTGTCACCGTTGGTTGACTTGACTTCGAAGACACCCTTCTGCATCTCCAATATCGAGATATCGAAAGTACCACCACCAAGATCGTAGACGGCAATGACGGAGGAATCCGCACGGTCAAGGCCATATGCAAGAGCGGCAGCGGTAGGTTCATTGATGACACGAAGCACGTCCAAGCCGGCGATCTGACCAGCGTCCTTGGTAGCCTGCCGTTGGGCATCATTGAAGTATGCGGGAACAGTGATCACAGCATGGCTAAACGAATAAAATCAATGTTCATCTAACAGATATCGTATGATGGACATACTTGACTTTTTTGTTGAGGTACTGTTCCGCAGTCTCCTTCATCTTCGTAAGTACCATGGATGAGAACTCTTCCGCGGACTATAGACCGTGTCAATACACTTAATGCCTGTAGAAGTATCCACGCACGAATTGCTGTGTCTTGTCACCAATCTCAACCCGCACCGCTGGACGACCATCAGCCTTAGGAACCACTTCGAAAGGCCTATATGCCAAATGAGTACGACGAAGTGGAAACTATTTTGACGTATGTATTCACCAATGCTTCATATCGTCTTGTACCTCCTTGTCCTTGAATTGGCGACCGATCAAACGCTTGAAGCCGAAGACTGTGTTTGAGGAGTTGACAACCGCTTGGCGTTTAGCAGGAAGACCGACAAGCCGCTCTCCGTGTTTTGTAAAGGCCACGACAGAGGGTGTTGTCCGGGCACCCTCCGAGTTTTCAATAACACGAGATGACTTCCCCTCCATGACGGAAACACACGAGTTCGTCGTACCCAAATCAATACCCACGACGGGTCCTGATATGGGTTCAACTAAGACCAGAGCTAGACTCGAGGTAAGGAGCTACACACCGTTAATTTTGGTATTCATGTTCCTCGCAATCAAGGACCGCGGAATGGACTGGGAAACGAATGTATGAGAACACGACAACTGACACAGATGTGGAACGCACGGCATAGCTGCCCGAACGAGCAGCGGCAACACGGAGGGAACGAGCTGCAGTGAACATGGAGGAAGAGGACGAAAGTGCGAAGAAAACAGTGGCGTCAATTCACCAAATTTTTAGAGTCTCCGGGAGCTTACATCAGCGCTTCCGTGTCCCATTTTCCGGAAGTCTCCGCAGCATTCTCTCACGTCGCGTAATCCACGGAAAACCTGCCAGTGGATAGTACATTTTCTGTGACTATGGAAGCAGTGTCAGTACTTGGTGCTGAAGGCACTAACCATTTGAGTGTTGGGTTTGTTGCAACAAAGGCATGAGAATATGTAGTAGGAGTCCTTTTCACCGGGTGTCATTTTTGGTGACGCGGTGGGGAAGCTATTCAGAGCTTCCTGGAAGCGCCGAGCCTAGCCTTGCACGTCCAAACTGCCTGCGATGTCGAACGGTTCTTCCAAACAAATCGGCGGGGAATACGGAGAAATACGCGCCAACATCGATGTCAACAGACTGAACGAGTATCTCGTCGCGCATGTCCCAGCCGTCAGCTCCCCCATAAGTGTTCAGCAATTCACAGTATGCTCGCGATTGCCACGGGTAGTCCTCTATCTGACTTTCTGTCCAGTTTGGACAGGTATGCCTAGCCGGCTTCATTCCACATTCGATTGAATCTCAATCAAGCTTATAGTCCAATCCTACTTACTTCTTGACCGATGCCAGGTTTGTACTACGAGTCAGTATCCTGGTATGCACAATAGTCTGATGATCCCGAAGACAGCAGCGTTTCGTTTTGCGAAAGAAACCTGCAGGCCAGCTGCTCTCCTCCACCGCCCATCAGATAGAGCGCGAGTACCGAGTTTTGGCTGCCCTCCACAGGCACAATACCAAGCCAAGCACCAAACCTTGGCAGGTTGTTCCCGTCCCGACTCCGTATGTCCTGTGTGAGGACGTCAAAGTCATTGGGACCCCTTTCTACATTATGGAATATTTGAACGGTCGAATATTCACTGACACAAGGATGTTTGAAGTATCCCCGGATGACCGGCGTGAATGGTGAGTGAGCCTTTGTGACTTGCGACCCTTGTAACCGAAAATAAGAGCCGCTTCTAGTTGGATTTCCGCCGTGCAAGCTCTTGCTGCCCTGGCGTCCCTTGACCCGGCTGACATAGGACTTGCTAATTTCGGTCCACCCACGGACTACTTTCCGCGCCAAATCAAGTCCTTGGCTCGTGTCTCCAAGGCACAGGCCGAGGCAATCGATGTCGATACTGGAAAACCGACGGGGAAGATACCATTTTTCGATGAATTGGTCCATTGGTATCAGAAGCATCTCCCAGACGAGAAGAAAACTGGGTTGCGTGTTGTTCATGGAGATTACAAACTTGACAATTTGATCTTTCACCCATCCGAGAACAGAGTGATAGGAATTTTAGACTGGGAGTTGTGCACTCTCGGCAGCCCGGTACGTCACCCTTCGCTATTGACATGGCTACGACATAAATTAGGATCCAGCTGGCAGATCTTGGCAATCTCACGCAACCATGGTCGATTGATTCCAAATACCTGCCCGACGATCCACAAATGAAGAACTACAATCTACTCAAGGCGTTTAAAAACACCACAAAAGACGTGCCGATACCCTTGGAAGACTTGGAACGTGAATATTGTCGCCTAATCAATCAGGCATACCCTATCGAAGAGATGGTTTTCGTCCGTAGTTGGATGTTTTTTCGAGTGAGCTCAAACATTTAGCTTCTGCACACCGTTGTCTACAACAAATTTGCAGTTGGCGATCATCTCGCAAGGAATTGCAGCCAGGTTTGCAAGACGCCAAGCCGCTTCGGAACACGCACATATCCACACTCGACTCTTTCCTGTAGCAGGACGCCTTGCAAAGGCTGCCCTTGAGGACGAGGGATACATCATCGGCAATCAATCCAGGCTGTAGACCATCGTCGTTGTAATCGTAAAATAATTTTTTACGCATAGCTACTCCTCTTTTTATCCACGAAGCCCTTTATATCGTCCATAGAGGGTCTTTCCTTAGGGTTCTGCTTCCAGCATCTCTCTAGCAAGCTCCACAAACCTTCTCTCATGTCGGCTTTGTAATCATCGTACTTGGGCCTCCCATGTTTTTTTGTGACATATACCAATACCGCAGCATCGTTCGCAAGATTGTGGTACGGTTGCTTCGCCGAGAAGATCTACGAATAGGATGCTTCTGAGATGGTGGGTGAGAATAGGTACCGCTGGGAAACCTTACCTCCGTCGCTGTGATCCCGAGTGCCCATACATCAGTTGCAGTTGTAGGTCGGATTGCTGCCGAAGTGGTCGGCTCGGCCAGAAGTTCAGCGGCCATGTATCGGAGGGTGCCAGGCGTATTTTTAGTCGTAAACCCTGACATTTCCAGTACTATAGAAAGACCAAAGTCGGTGAGGGCTGCTTGTCCACCATCGCTAATCAGGATGTTTCCCTGTAAAGAGTCCGGACCGCGACATGAGGTCACGATCAAAGGTTGGGGCCGAACCTACTGGTTTGATGTCTCCGTGGACAACCTGATGGCCATGCAAGAAAGCTAAACCACTTGCAACTTGGTACAGCTAGGCGACGCAATATTGAATACCTCCGTTTGTAATGAATGATTTCGACGACTCACCAGATCCATCTTGCCACGAAGAGTAAGGTTATGGCTTGCAACGTACTTCTTCAAACTCCCGTTTTTGTGATAAGGTGACACTATTGCTGGAGCCGAATGACGGGACATGTCGGAAGTGGTCATGACTCCAAGGAACGGTACGATATTATCGTGATTAAGTGTAGTCCAAAGCCTCGCTTCCCGAAGAAGTTTCTGATATGGGAACGATGGTTTTAGAATCCCAGATCTCAAGGATCACCCCTGATCATTTCACCTACCTGATTGAACTGCTTCACTTCTTCATCGGTGAAAGCACTTCGAATAACTTTGATGGCGACCTCGATTCGGGTGAAGTGAATGACGATCGAGCCAGCGATCGGGTAAAAGAACGTACCTTATGGGTTCTCTGCTTGGGATCAATGAATTCCCCAAGCCAGATGTCCGCATGATTACCGGCATCAAATGGATGTTGGCCAATTTTGTGAATTGCAGAAGTGAGGTCATTGAGCTGAACGTTCATCAGCGCTATGTCGTTCCGAGGACAGCTGTACAGCGTTTCACAATCAGGGGCTGTTAGCCCTACTACGTCGATTCGGTTCGGGGGGAGTCAAGGGGAGGCGTAACTCTTAAGGCTACCTATTGCCGCATGCACTGCCGCTCTTGGATATCAGACCTTCAAGGTTGATGCTAGCGCTGATCGCTGAACTCGCCGGCGCCTAGAATGTTGAACATCGGTCATACAATGATTATGGGCAGGATATCATCGCGGACTGCGTAGATCCTGTAGCCTACCACTAATTGAACGGCATGAAACTGCTACAGGGATGCTAGCATGAGTCGCCAGCAGGTCGAGAATTACTTATAGGGGTCGACAGGGTTAGCGATAAGATCGAGTCGAATACAAACGGGAGAGATGTTACTTATTAGTACATAAAGTCCATTGGTCTGGCAGCCTGGCAAAGCAAGCTCGAGGTTCCTAAGTGTAAACTGCTAGTACATGGTTGAGGAATTCGTGTGGCTGTCCTACATTCTTTTCAATTCCGCTGCATAAGGCTACCTATGGTGCGAGTCCGGGTTTTCGAATGCTTGCTTGAATGCGATGAACGTGCTCGTTCCCAGAATCGCAAACACGACGCGATCAAAAGAAGACTTGTATCTCGCTTCCTTGCTCGTCAGCAGCTCTGCCCAAATCCTAGCCACCATCTTCACACTGTTCCGAAACACACCCGTACCAAAAGATCCCAAGACGAGATTCTTTGCTCCTTGTTGTTCCATTACTGCTAGTATCCTGGCCATTCTCTCCTTCATCGACGACTCTATCATGCTCTCGACTTTGGTTTGGTCTGCGTGTCCACCATTTTTGTTCCGGACATCACCCGCATTAACTGCAGCGCTAGTGAGGATATCAACCTCGAATGGGGTCACCCACCCTCCGGAATCGTTTCGAAGTACGACAACAGAGGGGGTGTATACCATTGCATGGTGATAGAACCCGCCCTGACGATCGCGTAGATGCAATTTATAGAATTGCTGGCTTGTGTCTGTCATGAGGGAAGGGTACAGAGTGGAGGATCGTGCGATGGATTCTTCCTGCGCTTGAGCACCACCGAGAAAGCCACCGCCTGGGCGAGTGGCCGAGGCAAAATTAAGCACGGCAATTCTGCCAAAGCTGGATGAGTTGGACAAGGCGTCATGTAGGAGGCGAGCGCCTTCGAGCGTCGAGATCTCTAAAATCGAGACCCCGGTCTTCGTGGGGGGTGACATGGGCACGTCCAAAGCCCATCTGGATAAAGAGAAGTCGTCGGGTGGATAATAGTGTGTGTTGCGATTGGAGAACCTGACTTTCGCGGCCAAGTCAAGGCGGTTGTTAGCAAAGCTGATGTGGCCTGCATTGATGGCTTCTAAGGTGGTGTCTGCGATGGTTTTGAGACTGTTGCGCCTCTTCGCGGGTTCATCGGCAGCACCAATGGCCTTTGACTGCATGTTGATGGGCCCTTGGGGTGAAGCAGCAAGTCTTGGTAGCGTATGTGCCTGAGGTGCACCCTGAAGAAAAGTTATCAGTACTGAATATGCGTAAATCAAGGACAGAGATCATGGCAGTTGAGTGCCAGTGACTCGACCCCTGACTCCGATCATAAATTGCGATTTCTGGCAGGTGACTCAGGGCCAACCATCAATCTAATCTATCACTACGAGGAAGTATTCAAATGATCTTCAAGGGGTCTTTTGGAAGGGCCGACGCTCACCAATCGACCAATTGATCGATGCGCATGGCTCCCAATTTGTTGGCGATTGAATATTGGTTGACCAGCTTTGAACTCCGACTCGGCAAAACGGCTGACATGCCTGTAGGGTTAGGGTTAGAGTGTATACCACCATTTTCGGCCGAGGCTCTGACTCCTTACTTGTCAGCTTCTCGGCTCCCCTTCCCAATTGCCCACATTGAGGCTCCCTGCCAGGCGTTCAAGCCCTGAATCAAGGAGCTCAGCGCGTGGCCGCGTTATTGCCATGTGTATAGCCTGATCCGCTGTTTGCGCACACATTAGGCAGTGCAGTTAGGAACACCTTGCGTTCGCGCCTGCGTCTTTTTCACGCAACTCCGAATCACCCTAATAATCCGCTGGTACCCTTCACTGACATAACCCAGATCCGCTATCCTCGCATGCCCAATTCTCTTACTCGCACAGCTGGCCTGCAGCTCGGTCCAATCGCTTTAGACACTCTCCTCAAGCACTACTTCGATCGTGTGAAGAAGGAAAAGGAAGGACTCGATGATGATCACCCATTGACTCAACTCCGACAAGACGAGCTCCTTTACGATGAGGGATTCAATATAGCCAAGGCATGTCTCGCCTTGCGCTCGTGCTCAGAGTCTTCTTAATGCAGGGATCCAGCGATTCTTTGAAGTTGCAACGCAGTGAGAGAGCCTCTGCAACTTCCCCTGAGATCGGCGTCTCACCTGTTATAGCCATCCAGTTGAAGAGCTTCAAGAATTCTCTAATACCCGGACCCCATCTCCTCCCTGGGTCCATGTCGTACGCTTCACTGTACCGATGGCCTGTTGTGACGAGGCGGCTACATTAGTCATCCAGGCTCTTGGGGGGGAGGAACATACGTCTCTTTTAGTGGGCGGTACAAGGTGGTGGCAAGTCCGTGGTGTCACTGGGTAAGTCAGACTTGAGAATATTGGACTGTAATGTATATTTCCGTAGAATTGCTGGGGAGTGGGTGACTGCCAAGAAAGACTGGGAAGAAGCCAAGAAACGTCGCAAGGCATTTCAGAAAAAGAAACCAGGCAACAGTGTTTCCTCGCAGGACGTGGCCGGCGCTTTGCCTTCCTCGATCTCAGAGCCTGATGACATTTGTGATGATGGCGCAGACGATATGCGCTGTATCTTATACATTCATGGAGGGGGCTATTACTTTGGAAGTCTCGATCAGGAGAGGTAGCTTGTTTCACACCTTGCTTTGATCATATGCTAAATACACTCCATTGGTTAGATATTCCCTTCAGCGACTCGCAAGAAAGATCAGAGGTCGAGTGTTTGGTAGGTGTTCCATGAGATTGGTTTTTGCTGGAAATGACAAATGTAGCCATCAATTATCGCCTCGCTCCGCAGTATCCGTTTCCTTGTGCATTGCAGGATGTGGTTGCAGCTTGTAAGTACGACCAGCAGCGTGTTCGCAAGGACTCACCTCGGAGAATTCCATAGACTTGTATTTAACTAAGCCTCCTTCCGATGCACCCCATCAACCAGTGAAACCGTCACACATTGTGGTCGCGGGAGATTCTGCAGGAGGTGGCCTTACCCTTGCTTTACTCCAAGTGTTGCGCGATACTGGTCAGCAACTACCCGCTGGTGGTGTTTTGATTTCACCGTGGTGTGATCTAACACATTGTTTTCCAAGCATTCACATCAACACTGCCACGGTGATTCTGGATTTGTCTTGCCATTATATTATCGTGTAAACTCACGGGGATCATCAGGATGTCCTTCCTTTGTATGGGCTGTCTCTCTACAAGCCCAGCGCTTTATGGCCCCCGCCATCAGAGGAGATGACACACAGAATTCATACTGGGCTTCGGCGGAAAATCCGGCAAATTGTCCGTGGCACTGGGAACAAAGCCGGTGACGCAGCTACTCTGGAACTTACACAAGATGCGTTAGCTGGGTCAAAGCTTAGCCTCAGTGGTGACAATGGGAAATCAGCGTCATATGACATGCCCATAGATGTTGGGGCTACCGTCTCATTGCCTTCAGTTGACGAAAAGGAGAATCAAACCATCTCTCTTCAGACAAAGTCCGGAGAACACCTGAAGATAGAGTCACAAATCCATCTCTATACTCAGAATAGCCTTCTTGGGCATCCTCTCGTCAGCCCCGCCCTTTCGTACCTGGGCGGGCTTCCCCCTTTATTCATCGTCGCGAGTGACAAGGAGGTACTCAGGGACGAAATTGTCTACTCGTGAGTTAATTTTTGCCGTGAGGGACAGGGGGGGATGACCGAGTTCCCTTCTTTTTTGTTCAGAGCGCATAAGGCGGCTGATCCCTGCGAGGTTTCCCCCGAGAAAGGAGTCCCGTGCACTGTATCCACCGTTGGTGGGCATAGAGGAACGTTTTAGTCCCACGCAGGTTCACCTCCAGGTTTATGATGGTGTGCATTCACCATATGGACAAATTAAACCGTGAACTAATCTCTTCACAGACACCGCGCATGTTCTACCGGTCCTTTTTCCTTTCTCGACCCCAGCAAAATACTGTTATCGCGCTATCGCTACTTTCGCGAAGCATGTCACAGGAATGTTACCTCCAACGAAGCTTACGCCGAGTTCCTCGGAAGTAATTGCTTCACCTCTAAGCCACCCGGTCGACAGTCCCTTGGACGGGGATCTCCCTAGTGGTACACCTGTCCAGCGAGTTTCCCGCCTGTTCTCCTAGTGATTTTGTAAGCGAGCCACCAGGCGCGCAGAGCGGTTCGCACAGCCTCGACACCGCACCGGCACCCATTCCAGACCTGTCCAATCCACGTCCACCACTCTCCCGGCCATTCTTCTCTTTCCAGATGAAATCAGTACGAGTGTCGATGGCAAGGTCTACCTCAGAGTGGTCACTCAGACGAGGCGAAGGTAGCTCGTTGCGTTCTCAGGAAGGTCACATCGTGGGAAGTCCTGGCAAACTACAACAGAGCGTGCCAATGATAGACATGACTGCGACACGCTACGCTGGTGAAGCGAGCGTTTACTACGATGAAGAGGTGGGTGTTGTCCCACGAATCGTGGCATGAGCCTGACGTTCCGAATTGACATTCTAAATTCGGCAGGAGGTTGTATCCTGGACGGAAGGCATGATCCGCGAAAGAGTATCTACTCAGGGCATAATTAGACCTTTGGAGGCCCCTGACGAAATCGATGCTTTGCATGTGCCGCCAGCGATCATCGGGGTTCTCTCGGAGAGGGCTGTGCGTCGTTACCTTGAAGGAAAAGCACTTTTTGACAGAAAATACGCGAAAGAGTTGCTGACGATAGAGAAGAAGCGCAGGCGCAATATAGACCTTGCCAAAAAGGACATTGCCAGAAACCTAGCACACTTGCAAGAGTTGCAGAATGGGCGGGCACCGGGAAGGCAAAAGGAAACATTTCAAGCATTCAAAGATGGGCTGGGATTATCGACTGGAGCTTGGGGGTGGGCTTTGGCGGATGAACGACCACCGCCTAGTAGTATTGTCTCCAGACGCGACACGGACGAATCCCGCAGACTGGCTCGCATCGCTGATCAGTCGGTCCTACAAGACGAAGCTCACAACAGTCTCTGGGCCGCCATGGTGAAATTCCTCAATGCATCTCCATCTAAAGAGCACCCTGCCTCCGACTCTGAAATTGTTAACACCCATTGCAAACGAACGGTGATTAAAAAGAGTAAATCGGTTTTCACCTCACTTCGAATTCGCGAGAGGGAACCGAAGAACTGCAGTTAGCTTTCCATCCCAGTAAGTTTACCTGACTTGACTTGCGCTTTATTCACTGTTGTCTTCTAGGAATTATATATGTTATTTAATGACAAGATACGATGGTAACCTATTGGAAAACGGAATTTACAGCAGAGATGCAAGTCACTCTAGCAGTTGTTTGTTCTCGTCGTCTTGTTGCTTTCGCCCGGTCGCAAATACATATTTTGACAGCGGATTCCTGAAGTGTAATGGATAATGATTCCCCCGTTCTTTGGACAGAAGCCCGTAGCTTCCCTTCCACCGGACAATTTTCTGAAACTTCTCAGGAGTTTCATCGTCTCCGTAACGACAGTCGACAGGCTACCAGTGGCACAGCCGCATTCTCACCCATAGACATGCATGACATGAGGATTCCGGTCTTGACAATGGCAAGGTTCTTAAAAGATGCGACCAATCCGAGTCATTAACTTTACTGCCGGATCAAATGCCGGAACTGTTGCACGATGAGCCACACAGAAACCGCATCACCTGAATGCCGATTTAGTTGCCCTAACGCCGACTCCAATACTAATATTTATGAGAAATGCTATAGCTCTATGTCCCCCAGCAAAATCTCGTTCTTGGTCTGTTCAACCTGGATTTCTCGGAATCATTAGGTCGAACGAACAAAATGTTCCTCTCGCTCGCCTTTGCCACCACTCTCTTCGTCTTGGCTAGGAGTCAAATCACCCTCACCGGTCCATATACCTGCTTGACGCAGGGGAACTACGAACTCTGCAACGACCAGTGGGGTATTGGTGAGCAATGCGATGACAGATGCTGAATGCACCGCTGAATGGGACCACCTCGCAGCTTACGGCACGGGTAACCAGACTGCGACACTGATCAGCACGTCCGGCAACGACATCTCTTGGTCCACCACTTGGACTTGGGCCGACAACGAGGATAGTGTCAAGAGTTGTAAGACCTCCTCATTGCGTTTGAGAACTGGCGCTTATAAGCGTTGGCAGACACAAATGTCGAGTCGAACACCGCTAAAGGTATGCTGGTGGGTAGTTCATTGCGCATATTGGAAAGGGCATGGAGTACTAGAATCGAACTCGTACGATAGTTGTGCGATATCGCAACCGCGACCACAGCTTGGGACTGGGAATACACCACCCAGTCTTCTGGCATTCGTGCTGATGTCGCCTACGACATCTGGATCGGCACCACTCCAGATGGTATCCAGGCGTCCTCCTCTTCCTCTTACGAGCTCATGATCTGGCTCTCCGGTCTCGGCAGGTAAACCTACCTGATGTGAAACTTGGTAATCGTTTCCTCACCCGGCATGATAGCATTAGACCCGTAGGCTCTCTCCAGACTTCTGGTGTTTCCATTGTTGGCTACACCTGGAACGTCTGGAAAGGTCCAAACTCCAACTGGGAGATGATCTCCTTCGTCAGCCAGAACGGCGACATCAACAGCTTCAACGCCGACCTGAATGAATTCTTCAGTGAGGTATTTTCAGCCGGGTATATTGTAAACCGTTCTGATGTGTAACAAGCCTGGCTCATCGACAATGAGGGTGTTCCCTCCTCCATCTACCTCCAGGCCATCGAATCTGGGACCGAGGCCTTCATCGGCTCTGCTGAGCTCTTGACCAACTGTTACTCGGTCTCCGTTACCACCGTTTGAGCATCTTGAATTAGCATCTCGGACTTTTCGTGCTAGAATATTCCAGTTATTGCACAGGTCCTGATAACTTATTGTCCTGTGGCGTAGGCGCTGCCAGTCTTCGAAAGCGTGGTCTTCATTACCAATTGTGAAATCACTCAGGGACTTATTTGCCTTATGCAGTAGGATGCCGTGATAAAATTGCGCGTTATTGTCTTGCTCAACACGATCATTACTACTACTAGCAAGGTTCGTCGCGGTGTGCGTTCCTCATTCCCATGGTTTCATAATAAGCACTACAGCTCAGGCGACTTCGTGTCTCTATGTTCATGTGCTTCGCGCTGTTTTCGCATGTGCGGGAAGCGCAATTTGATTCTTCCGGACTTTCCTTTTGTCATGTATATCTAGGCGGGTGAGTTTGATGGGGAGTCATAAATACGCAGGCCCGAGGTTACCACCGGCGCGCTGTGACAACTTGGACCATTCTCACAAAAGGACTGGCTGGCTCAGTCCCGAGTTTATATACTAACTTTTATGCTGATCCTCCTGGACCAAGCTACCTAATATCGACTCGGAAATCACTGGATGATGACTTCACGAACTCCTATCCGATTAACGCCTCACCGTGGACCACTCGCGACGCCTGTAACCTCGCCAGAAAGCAGTCCTACGTCTACACCAGACATCGACATTCCTCACTGCTCCGCAGCCATCAGATCGACTCTTGATGTTGCTATCCTTCAGTACAGAATCTCTACGCTAAGTCCCCCTACACGACATCAATCTTGGTCATATCCTTCCCGTCGGAGACGCGAAGTCACCAAACAAGAGCTATTGCCGCTTAGCCTCATATTCGAAAATCTAATCTATTCGGCCAGCGAGTTTGCAAAAACTGTCGCGGGGATTGCCACCTTCTGTTTATTCATCTGGGGAATCCTTGAATGGGTAATTATTCGTCTATTGGCATTTGTGGGGGAGCTGAACGGCATTCCCCAGTCGTCATATGCATCCGAACCACCTCGACAACCAAATCCTTGGATACCATTGCTACAGTTTCCCCTTCCCTCCCCCACGAGAGCTCTGCGTTGCCACGTGAATCCTTCATTATGTGAATCAAGAGATCAGCCTGCTGCGGTTCTACATTTCCTTTCTGAGCAAATTCAACACGCCAAGGTTCTTTCATCTTTAAGCGTCGGCCTCGGCTTACCCCTTCGTGCTTTCTTCGAGGCGCATCGAGCAACGTAGGTCGTTTGGTCGTCTCATGACAGCCCACAGAAATGACGTATTAACCCCAGTATTCCAAGGGTCGTTGTCCGCCACAATCTCCCCGAGCCATCTCATCTCGTCCAAGACGCCGACCCACTAGCAAATCTGACAGAATTCCTTGACCCTCCTCTTCTTGAGTTCACGTCTAGTAGTTTCATTGGAAGAAGCGTACGTTCCTTCTGTCGACCGGACGACCCACGTTTATTAACACTCGCTATAGTTCGCTCTTGCCCTAGAAGAGTTAGGTGACCTCATCTCCGAGCCCATGGTTTTGCATGGTTCCTCGACAAATGGCAAACGCCAGGATGTGCACCTACATGCGATTTATTGGCGTACTGCTTCAAATCTCCTTTTGGAATACTCCGCTGCACGCCCACGCGCTAGAAAACTGCTGCAACATCTCCATGCTCTTCATCACCAGTTGTCGCCATTGGTTTCGGGTCACTACGCTGTCGGAAGTATCGAGGGAAAGCCAAACATCTGGTGGTGGAAAGATCATCCTGCCGATGGGGTGCAAGCGTTTATGACCGGACTGGAAGTAACGCTTGATAACGTCCGCCGGTTGATCGCCTATCTTGACTGGATCACCGCGCAACTTGTAAGCGTTTGTCTGCTCCCAGTTTCGACATTGTTGATGACTTTAACTTGTAGGCTCAGACGACCTTGAGAGACGTGTTGAAAATACGGCATAGAACTGACTTTTCTTCGTGTATGATGTCATTGCAAGAACTGTTCGATGAGCCGAAGGCTTCGACATCAAAGAAATCTTGTTTCTGTCTGAACGACTACAGGGTTACGCCGTCCAGCCATCCAGAAATTCAAAGAGTCAAGATCATGGTTCCAGGCAGTCCAACAAGGCGCGCGGGACGTTAATCTTATGTATATATGTTACTTTATGTTTTATTTCGACCTTGGGGTATATTCCCAATGCCCTAATGTGTACACGAATGTATGGCACTCGATAATCTATGGACAGGGACTCATAGTACTCATGTACCATGTTAGGCAGCACCCTGGATCCCGCCTGATCCATCCTTCCTGTTCCGATCACAGATGAATGCCTCGAAACTTAAGGCTGTAGTAGTACTAACAACATGGAGAGTTGTGCGTAATGCAGAACTCAATCAGTCAGACGTAAGGATCACAAACGGACCACCAGGACGTTCAAGTTCTCTGATTTATACCACCTCTCTGGGAAAATCTAGGGGCCAATCCATCCCGCGATATAACGTTTACGTTTGAGGCCGCTGAGGATCCTTCCAATGAGGCTCGCAATTCTCTCCCCCAATCGGACTAACTTCGGTTCATTGTTGCGAACTGCTAGTATCGAGATCCGGTTGGTAGTTTGACCCACAAACTCTTCTTTGTAGAATGACAATACATCACTGAAATAGGTCTGAATAGAGTGTCAACGTGTAGCAAGACAAGGGATCCACTTGACACTGATCTAGGACCACTTGAACGCACTCGATCAAAGGGGAACTTCTTACACGGGAACATCATGCTTCCGCAACACCAGTTAGCGTACGCAAATAGGTGGAATACCGTCGAGTAGCATTGGAGACCTAATGACATTTTTCTCCAGATGTTCTTGATGGAATAACGGTTATGCTCCCACAGTCGTGACTTTGTACTTCAGTAAATTGGCAGTGACAAAGTTCATACTTGATGTGATGATTGGTTTGGAGGGGACGGGTGGGTACGATAATGCACCCAAGAAAGATATCTGTGAAGTGCATCCATTATTGTACTCCCTTGTTGAGGTCTTCTGATGAAGCGTTGGTTGGACATATTAAGATTGGATTTCTGAACAGAAGCAAAGAATCGCATCGTCGACAAAGAACATGATCGCCGCGTAAATCGAGTGCAATCCATACCTGGGTCGAACGGTGAGTGTGATGCCTACCAGCTGTTGTTGCGTAGAGGACGCCCTCCCGCAGGTACATCCGTAGTACGGTCACGGTGTGATCGCTGTCTTCCGGATAGCCGCGTCGCACTGCTTCGTCGATATATTCATAGTAAAGCTCGTGGTCGAACGGAGTGACTCGGTACATTACCCCTGCGAAAAGCGAGCAAAGAGTTGCCAATGGTTTAGATCTGCGCGTCTCGTGCCTAAAACTCTACCATCTGTTGCGAGTCGAACACCGCAATTGGTGGCGAAACTGTGGGCCGCTTACCGTTGTTGTTACACGCCAGTGACCCAATGGTACTCCATTCACTGCTGACTCGCTCACTTTGTTTCAGGGTCGGGAGATTCAAGTTAGTGTTGCAAGTCTCGGTTGCTAAGCACCCAGACCCAGACACAGACTTCGGGATCAGAAGACAGTCGTTCTGATCACACCGGCTGCTACAGCGCCCAGGATACGTTCCGCGTTATGTTCCGCGTACCCTGAAAAGTCAGCTACAGAATGAAGAAACAAAGTTGGTCGACATCCACCAGCAGTCCGTGCGAATGAGAAGCTGGTCATTGATTGCGGACTTGTCTGTAGTGATCATGTCATGCTTGGTGCCGACGTTGGCGGTGTTGAACGTTGAAACGTTGAGTGCTAACTGGATCTGTGTTGCGAGATGTCGATGGCGTCACGAGTACGTTGGTAAAAGACAAATTATGTTGGCATTCGGTTACATACATGCTGCCCCGGACACCAGAACGGTCTAACAGACCCGTCGTGAGCAGTGCGCCGCACACTGCTAACGGGCAATGCCTGTCCGAAGGCCCTATTATAGATCGCGGCTCAACTCAGTCGAGTTGGGGAGTTGATCATTAGTCACCGGGTAAATAGGTGGTTGCATTGCACGCAAAAACAGCTCAGATCTGTGGACTGGGTGGACCGTTCTGAAGGCCTAACCATGACCCGCTATCAGCTAACCGTGGTTATCTGTTTCACTGATCTGAACGCACTGCTGTGTATGGACGTTGGGGGTATAAGCAGTGTTGTCAATTGAAGGAACGGAGAAACCATAATATTTGGATCCACAATAGGTGTATGGAGGAACAAGAAAACACTGTCATCGATCCAAGGGCTGAAAGCGGGTGTAGTATTGCTTAGTTTGCGCTTCTACCATCTCCTGGGTGGATTCCGGGAGGTCCCTAGAAAAACGTCCTGAGTGCTTCCTCAGCCATAACAGTTAATCGCGAGCCAGAACCGACCGAACCTGGTGATCCAGCGAACAATGCCAAGGCGGGTATTACAGTGTTGGATGGGATGACGGTGTTATCTGCAACTTGTGCACAATCTTTGATTATTGTGAACTTTCCCTGGAGGTGGCCATGAGAATGAATTAGGTGAGCAGCAGATCTGCAGACTTACGATGATGCAGTTCTTTCCAATGACAACGTGGTTACCAATCGTTGCTGCTTCAATGACAGAGTTGGCGCCAATATGAACATGGTCTCCAATCTTCATTGGATAATAATTGAAATTTCCGCGGTACGTTTTATATGGTGGCCTAGCAGAGGACATCGGGTCTGTGTGTGTTGCATCTCTAACAGAACGGAACATCGACAAACCTTATGATGCAGCCATCCCCAACCAGACAGTATCTGCCCAAGGATATGACCACTGCATGCCCTGGCCCAGTTCTTCTGAGGTCCCCTCGGATGATGGCACCGCTCGATATGATTGTCTTGCCACCGAGGATAATGTTTTGTGGACCTGCGATAGTGGCTCGTCGAGAAACTTTGTTGCCTGTATCCTTTCAATACGTTTAGATGATACCTCCCAGAGCAAAAGGGCGTTCGTACCGTTTCGATAAACTCGGCTTTCGAGTAGTAGACAGGTGCATCCATGGCCGGCAAGATGCGTCCGCTGATGATGGCCGTATATGTAAATTCACTTTCATGGCTAGCTCAAGTCCGCCTTAGCATTCGATGTCACCTGCCCGTACAACACTGACCTTTGGCCAAAGCCTATGTCGAAGAACAATACGGCAAAACTTCGCGCTCGGCACCGTTGACAACCAATGTAGACACTATTCTGGCTGGTTGCGCTGTGGGTTCACGGCACAACGACTTTTAACCGCCCGCAACACCGTTCGGGTCTCGAGTTGGTCACCATCCTCACGACAATTGTCCCAGTCAACCAGACTATCACAAGGTGCTGATGCACAGGCCAACACATTAGACCCTCGGAAGGACAACCAACCTATGTCATATCATGGACCCTTGACACAGACTTTCCGCCGTCTCAAAATATTCTCGCTAGCCTCGCTTGGCCTCACATTCACCATGGTGCCATTCCTTTTCATCGTCGAATCATCTCTTCCTGCGTCGGCGCGCATCTTTCTGACGGCTACTGCCATATCGACCAGCAGCATCTCTACGGCGCTCGTCGGTTGGTGTGGTGCACCATATGTAGTTGACCTCCATCGCCTCACCCCTGCTGAGAATGGAGGCGTTGAAGGGATCGAAATGACAACTCTCACGTTGACACTGAAGAGGCTCACCACTCGCGTCTATGATTCTGACTTCTTGGTGGAGACGGGCCGTCCTTTTGCGAAATGGGAACTTCCTCTAGAGGTACAACTACCTCCCCCTGATGAAGATATCATTACAGCAGGAAAAGCTGGTGCCCCAGGAGAGGAGGAGACGGTTGCGGAGACGCTAAACGACAAGGGCGAGATCGTTGGTCGTTGGATCGTGAAATGGGGCAAGGGTGGAACTGGAAGTTGTCGGGGTACCGGCAAGGTATTACGGTAAGGTGTATGCTGTTCTGCACGTTGACGCGCTGAATTGACGATGTTACACGCACGGGCCAGTTACTTCAATGTACACGAGGAGCTACTCTGATTCGGAGAATGACGTTCCTTGTGTCCGTTTTCCCTAAATGTGTCGCTGACTCGTTATCTATGTCGGACCTTTGCCATCGGGTATCACTTATGAAACCCTGCACACCTGAGCAGGCAGTGGTACCGCCCGTCACGTATGCGTTCAAGAATTCAGATTCCCCAAGCACGACTAGTCGCTCAAGTCATGTGGTTCAGAACCCTTCGGATCGTGATGGTTCACACAAGAACATCCACCTCGGATATTCTCCCTCGTAATGATTGCCCTGGTTTAAACCAATTGCAAATCATAACCCCGGCCATTGAAGTCCCACATAAGTAAGTTCAGATCCCGAAGTCGAATTAGCCGTCAGCTTCAAGATGTGAGGTTCCGATGGCCAGAAAGAGGTCTTCTCGTCATGATGGCCACTCCGCCGCTCATTTATCTTTGTTTGCTGATTGCAGGGCCGACGAACATGATCCGTGTTCATATATGGCAATTCCCATGTGTCACTGAGGAGATGCACGTGGTGCCGATTAGGACACTGGGAGGACATACGCATTCACACCCGCGATGCGTTTACCAAACACGCGAATTTCCCGGTTATGACCTCAATGGCCAATTCACCCATTCCTGGCGTCTAGAATGTAACAGACACGAGGCCAACGATGCCGGACTCTGGTCTATCCCACATCAGGGGTTCCTTTTGTTTCGAGTGGAAGAACGCTGTCTCTGATTGAGTCCTTTTTTCATTTCCGTCAACCCAGCGAAATTTCAGGCCAGGCTGATCGCAGCCCACCTGGGAAAGGTTTGGGTTATGGTGCCCAGAATCTCAAGCACTTCCCAATCGATGGGTTCTCCATACGGACAAGATAGCTAAAAAAGGGACATTGGCATAGCGAACCGAGATGCTGGTACCACACAAGCTGATGTCACTACAGCAATATGATAGATGTGGCAACAGATTGAACGACATACGTGTACGAAGGTAACTAAAGTTTGCTCCTTATCTCCCTGATCCGTGCGCCCGGGAGGCGTTCATCTGTAGAATGGAAGATATGATCAGAAATAACTCTGAGGGTGTAAACCAACGCGCACAATTGGTATCATAGAGGTTATCGTTCGGAACTGGAACGGTGTGCAGGTGGATGTTCGAAGCATCGACCATTTGGGGTACAATTTCTTTGAGATTGCGCGCGCCCAATAGTCGCATGTTCATCTCAAATTCGTCCTAGTGAACCAGTCAGTAGCAAAACAAAGGAAGCATGTGTAACAACCATACATGCAAGATTCGTAGGGCCATTTCCACTCCCTCTTGTCCATACGACGAGAATGCGTAAAGGAACGGACGGCCTATGCCAACTGTTGCATCTGGTAAGCAAAAAAGACGCAGTCGAGAGCGCCATGATTCATACCTGCTGTAGCTCCGAGAGCAACGGCCTTAATAACGTCAGTTGCGCGCCGGACTCCCCCGTCGACGAACAATTGGAATTTCTCATTAGGGAAGCTCAGCCCGCGCCTTTTCTTTAGTTTATCCACAACTTCAACAAGGACCTCGATTCCAGAACGCGCAAAGTCCAATTGGCGACCACCATGATTAGAAAGGACAACCCCAGACAACCCCATATCGTAAGCTTCAAGGGCATCTTCCCAGGATTGCACACCTTTCAAGATCAAAGGCACTAACCCACAACGGATCGATGTTGTCCAGGGTAAACTAGGTTCTCGAAACTTACTGTTGGTTATGTTCTTGAAGAATTTCATGTCCGACCAATTCAGGCCGGGGTCAATGAAGGACTTTGCGCACACAATGTGAATCACATGGTTTCACGAAAAATTATTTGGTACTTACGCTGATGGCTCTTGCGGCACCTTGCGAGCGATCAACACCGCCTTGCCCTGCTTGCTTCACCTCTGAGGGATCCTCGGCCTCGAACTTCTGCCTCATGTCCTTCTCACGACGACCAAGCTGAGGTGCATCAACAGTGATGAACAAACCCTTGATTCCGCGCTTCTCAGCGTGCTGGACGATTCGCTTAGTAATTTCGCGGTCCTTGTTCACATACAGCTGGAGGAACTGGACTTGGCCAGGAGCTGCAGTATCCACAATCTCGTCAAATGAACATGATGCAAGGGTGGGGATCTGCACAATCAATTGGGACACGAGGGTGATATTACCGACACATGAATCTTACCATTTGTATGATACCATGTTTCGCGGCAGCTCGAGTCAGGTTAAGTTCACCGTCGGGATGGCCGAGCTTCCCAAGGGCAGTAGCAGTCTAAGTGTGAGAAATCAACAATACTGAGCTTCGATCGAATACCCTTCGTACGATGTACAAAGGCATGCTTGTCTTATGTCCCAAGATTGTTGTCGACCAGTCGACGTTGGTGACATCCCGAAGAATACGAGGTCGGAACCACACGCTATATGGAATGTCGGAGAAAGCCTACATCGACCATACATGCCAGCTTACCGGTGAAAAGCAGAATGGTTTTCGCGGTTAGTAATCTCATCATCGGCTGCCGAAGAATAATATGCCCACGCTTTCTCTGGCATGACCATCCTAGCGATAGCCTTGGGGGAGTAAGGAATGAAACCATCTGTTCAGAGCTTAAACTGCAAACCTCGAAATCGTGAAGGTTGAGAATCTCGGAGAGAGGTGGACGAGCTGCGACACGGGCTTGTCTGGCGCGCTCCTCGTCGGTGATCACCTCCTCAACCTTCTCCACGGTTCCGACATCGACAGGCCCAAGACTATCATAAATGAGCGGGCACGAGTGTTTAACGAGCGCTATGTTCCTACTGACTGTTTCTCCGGTCTCAGGTTGGTCGTAATGGCGTCTGGTGGGTGAATGGGCTCATATTCCTTTCTGTTGTCGTGGTCAACGCTGCGCTAGGCACCTAGTGCACCGTAGAACGTACGTCGCATCTTTCCCTGCGTACTTCAGGATAATTTTGCTCCCACCTGTCAGGATCTGTTGATCGGATCGAAACAACCCACGGATTCGAACATACCAGGGTGGTCTAAGACAAGTCAACCGGATGAATGCGTCACACGACCCGATAGCACCCACCATCCAAAAAGTCAGTGACGTCGTACACGCTTCCTACACGAACACTCAGCCATCGTCACGGAATCGACAGACATGTGCATAGTCAATCCTAAAAAGTGCAGTTGAGCTTACCGTGGACAATGATCCAGCAGCTTTCGCGGCTATTGTGCAAGGCGACTTCTTTGCCTGTGAGAGACTTTCCGTGGCGCATCACAAGAACTGGGTGCGGTGAAGGAACCAAGTTAAATGTGGACGAGTGACCCCGGTGCGCTTTCGCAACTATGTGCAACCAAATTCCCCGTTCCGCATATCCCGTCCTGGGAACAACGCGCAATGTGCAAATGGTGCGGAGACTGCGAAAGAAACTCCGCCCTGTCGGCATTGCCTCGCCGAGGTCGGCCGAACCCGGACACTACGGTACCGTGACGCCTCACATTGGAATAGATGATTTGAGCACCAATTCTGGATAGATCGACATACCTGAAAAGGGCAGGTGTCCAAGTTCGATTAAAAGCACCACAACTCTGGTACGCTCGAAGTACGAATGGATCAGCCAGCCTTTATTTATTGTGGAGATTAAAGATAAGGAAGAAAAATCTAAACGAGTGACCATAGGTAGTGGACTGAGATGCGCGATACTGACGACTATGTGTTACACAGGATGATTAGAATCCGACGGGAGGGCAAAGGAGAGCGGATAGGAGAATAGAGAAAAAAATAAGATGTAACTTTTATTTAATGATAGTCGACCTTAAACAGATGCGAAAGCACTTCCGCCTGCGCGCGCGTCGAGGCTAACGACCTCATCGAGACCTGGCAGAATTGTTGAGTATCAGCATTCAAATTGTTGCATAGAACACTACCCATGACTTCGAAAAATGCTTTCGGGTCCATCCCTTGCGCGGAAGTGAAATCGGTCCCGGTCTTCTTCAGCGACTGCATAGCTGCACGGATACCATGCACTGCAGCAACACAAGAGACCAGCGAAAAGACTGAAAACGTATAAGACCCCAAAGCCTCCTTTCATCGTATCAGACTCACTGATTATCTTTGCTCCGAGTGCCTCAGCCTCTTTGCAACTGAAAGATGGCGTGAGACCCCCAGAGATGACATTGACGAGAACAGGTTTGGGAGCCAATGCTTCCACCGTCGATTTGAGCAGTGCAGCGGTCTTGACACCCTCAATGAAGCAAACATCAGCACCGGCATCGGCCGCAAGCTTCAGACGTGTGATAGCTTCATCCATGCCAAGGACCTGAGCGGAATCTGTACGGCCAATGATAACCTGTCAATTGATGTGTCACTTAGGCAGTTCATTGACAGGGTTCACTTCACGGCTACTCACGAAGTTGGAACCACCGGGGATGGAATCACGAGCGATCACCGCAGCGCGAATACGAGTAACGAATTCTTCCCTCGAAACGACTTGCTTCCCCATCAAATGGCCACAACGCTTAGTCTGTACTTGATCCTCAATATGCATAGCAGCTACACCAGCGCGGGCGTATTGGTAGACCGTGCGGGCAACCATAGCAGTCCCACCAAAACTGTCGAAATAAATTAAAACCGGTAAGAATGCATGAAACAAGGTCTAATATTGCGTACCCAGTATCAGCATCAGCAATAACGGGGGTTGTTGGGCTCAAACCGCAGACCATCTGCGCACTCTGAACAAAGTCGTTCAAAGTCGCGATAGCAAGGTCTGGTTGACCAAGCCGTGAAGCCGTGGTAGCAGCCCCACTTTGATACAAACAATCAAATCCCGCCTCAAGTGCACACCGGGCACTGATACCATCGCAAATACCAGGGGCAATCTACAACCAAGCTCAGATATAATTTGACAGCCATGAGTGGAGGCATCTGTACGAACAACAATACCGGGACGAGCGAGCATCTGACGAAGACGCGTAGCTGGATCCCAGGACAGCGGGCCATCCAGGAAGTTTTCTGGGTCCAGGCGGGGATTGTAGTAGACTCCAGCCTTCAAGGGGGCCGCTGGAGAAGGCGTCGCAATGATAGCGGCACGGTTAGATTCTTCGATGGGTGTCTCTGGGACGGTAACAATTGTCACGAGAGCGCTAGCGCTGCTCGGTTCAGGGGTTTTGTAGAAGTCGAGTCCAGGCATGGTGGTGAGGGTGTAACGTAGAGAGGTTGGTTTGTATACACAAAATGGATTAAGAGAAGAGGCGCGTTTTGCTGAAGACGGAAACCCACTTGCGCTTATAAACCCGCGGAGCGTCCCAATCGGCTGAATTTTTCCACTCAATGTGATCCAGTGGTTATGTGTTCAAAGGGTCAGGCCCTTGTTACGTAGCGCTGTGAACTTTACACCGTGAACCACGCTAGATCTTTTCCCTGTTTCGGTGAGCCATATTGGGAATCAGCTTCCACGCCCGAGTTAGATAGCGCGCTGCGGCGACAGACGGACCAAAGAGAAGGAAGGATAAAGATAGAAGGTCATTGGAGAGATAGCCATACGGATCAAAATGTTTCGGATACTTAAAAGTTGAGACCCAAGATTATTGCTGGATTCCCGTTCCGTTGCCAGATTGGGCTCGAGCCTGGTTTAGCCCTGCCACATTGATAAATCACTTCAGGGTCCCATTATCATATTAGCATAGATGACAGAAACTGCTCAGCTTGCTTACCACAGGAGCAAGTGTGACGTGGAAGTATAATCATGATCGTTTACTTGCAGTGAATGACCGTGTTATAGCTGTCGTCCGAGCACACATTTTGCACTGTTCATTGGGGTTTACGAGGTTCGAAATCCCCGAGATTTCCACTCGGTGTCGGTTTTAGTCACTGGGAGCACCGGCGGTCGCTGTGGCAAATTCGTTCCAATGCTCTGACGGCACTTGAGCGGAAATACAGCAACAAGCGAATGTCAAGGAACCTGGGAGCCGGGCCGCCGTGACGCCAAGAAAGCATTCTATAAATACCGATCGCCCTTTGAAATCAGTCTCCTCGCCGATTCGAGATCCCAAAGTGCTCCACTCGGACTGAGATCACGCATGAGATGTTGTGGCAACAAGACTCACTAGGCTTCGGAGGGAAGGTGATGTTAGGAAGCACTCCAGTTCCCCAGATTGGTTTCGTTTACCCATGCAAGGGTACCTTAGCCACCATTTATCGTTATTTGTATTTCTATTGAACGGGAAACAGCGATTGAAAAAAAATTGTGTATTTGGGCACCGCTGTAAACTGCCGGAGGGTAGTAATCGACGTGTGGCGTCGTACGCCGGCTCTGTGGTCGTTGCACCACGAACCGCTGCCCGATCACACAGAGCCGCTGATTCCTTTGGTAACAATCCCACCAAGATGTCTTAGCTCCATGAATCATCATGCAAGCTTAGCAAGGCTAGCAACACTCCGAGCCACTTGTAGCTCGAGAAGTCTCCCGGTAAGTATGCGGCTTGCATGGGCATACTATGCACAGGATAAAAACTCAATAGAATGCCCGTGGAACATGTAAGTATAAACGCACTCTTGACTCCAGCATAACTTTGCGCTGCCGTGGCGTTCTGTGCAGATCTATCAGACACCTGGAATAAACTAAACGCGAGCCGGGGTTTCCGGTATATTTCAGTGTACAACCAACAATCAATAGCATCACATACATACGTGTGAGCGCCAGGAGCGCTGCATCCACCGTTCTCACTTGAGGTTTCACCGGGCATTTTCCTCCATAAGACAACCAAGTCGTGGAGTTAGAGGGGATACGGTGCAGTTGATATTCACCTTCCCAGAATAGCGAAGCTGGAGTCGGCGTTTTTTGTCCAGGCGCTTTGATAGCTTCCCAGTTCGTTACCGTGGAAATAACACCGACAGCATGAGGATCTCCGGAGGGTCGGCAATCGCAGGCCCATCTAAACCATGCAGCTCTAAGCCATTTCCCGGTCTAACCCCGAACAAACTCATTGCCTCGAATAGGTCTTGAGCGGAGCCGACCATGAGGCCCAAGGTTCTCCGCAATTCCGTTGGCAGCCGGCCCATCTCAAAAACCGTTTAAATCATGAAGATGAAGTTCCTCCACAGTGATTTCATCCCCGAATTTATCAGAGATCCTCGATAACTCAAGCTTCAATGTCTTATATCTCTGCACAAACTATTGCCGAGCATTCCAACGCGTCGAGTTGTTGGATCGTTGTTCATGGTGCGCCTCCCTCGGGTTCATGGCTGCTGCGATGAATTGATTTGATGGATAGGCAAGGTCTATGATGTTACGGAGTTCTTGCCTGGTATGGAGTAATCAGAGGCACCTTCATCCGATGTGTTTACTCTTCGTTGCTAATGTAGAACACCCCGGTGGCAGTAAAATCATCCTGAAATACGCCGGGAACGATGCTTCGTGAGCAATCTTCTGATGTAACGATATGCAATCTGATCAAGCACCGTGTAGTGACGCTTATGATCCGATTCATCCACCAGATGTAATCACTACGCATCTGCCCAAGGAGAAGCAGTGAGTCACTGTAGGATTCACATGGAGTGGTGATCATATATCTGCCGCGCTTTTCAGTATTGGCGCTATTGACCCTAAGACCGTGGTCAAAGGGAAGGTAGTGACCACGGATGACATCAGACGTCAAGAGTTACTGGCTGCTCGTCCATCACTTGACGAAATCGTGAACTTGCACGACTTTGAGGCGCGTTCTGCTGTATCATTCTGAACGATTGTCTCATGGTTTTGCTTAGGCAGTCGCCAAAGCAATCCTCCCTCCCAAGGCATGGGCCTACTACTCTTCAGGTTCCGATGACGAAATTACAATACGCGAAAACCGTGCGGGGTATCAGAGGTCTGAGACGGTTGCGCTCTCCTGATATCCAACCCGTGGAATTCATGTTGTGCTTCAGGATCTGGTTCAGGCCACGCATTCTCCGAGACGTCAGCATGGTCGATTGGTCGACCACAATCTTGGGACAAAAGTCATCGCTTCCCGTCTACATCGTATGTCCCCTTTTCAGCAACTCCGCAAGCAGAATTTCTGAAGAAAACTGCAGTCTGCGACAGCACTCGGCAAACTTGGACATCCTGATGGTGAACTCAACTTGACACGCGCCGCCGGAAAACATGGTGTTATCCAGATGGTGACCACAGCAATTACACCTCTTTAGTTCGTGCGTTCTATTGATTGGTTCCCACTAGATACCTACCCTCGCTTCTTGTTCCTTCGACGAAATAGTTGATGCTGCCATTCCTGGACAAGCCCAGTTTCTGCAGTTGTACGTTAACCGCGATCGAGAGATCACGCGAAAATACGTCCAACATGCCGAAAAGCGTGGCATCAAAGGACTCTTCATCACCGTTGATGCCCCACAGCTTGGTCGCCGTGAGAAGGATATGCGGATGAAGTTTGTCGATGAGTCAGGAGTTGCGAAAGTCCAAGAAAACCAATCAGGCGTCAAGAAGGACGAAGGCGTTGCCCGTGCCATCTCAGTAAGCTCTGCACACGCGTTTACCCGTTGCTCTAAGCAAAAACCGCTCTCAGTCATTTATTGACCCTTCCTTGTCATGGAAAGATATTCCGTGGTTCAAGAGCATCACTAGCAGTACGTCCTGGATTCTCTTCATCACCTTTCAGATCCTTAATATTACCAAAGTGCCTATCGTGCTCAAGGGTGTCGCCACGCCTGAGGATGCGCTGATGGCGTATGACTACGGTATTGCCGGTATCGTCCTTTCTAACCACGGCGGCCGGCAACTAGACACGGCGCGTTCTGGTATCGAGAACTTGATTGAAGTGGTAGAAGCATTGAAGACTCGAGGTCCTTGGCCGAACCCCAAATTTGAAGTCTTCGTTGATGGTGGTATTCGCCGTGCATCGGACGTCCTCAAAGCAATTGCTCTTGGTGCCAAAGCCGTCGGAGTCGGCCGCGCCTTCATGTACTCGTTCTGTGCATATGGAGAAGCGGGTGTTGAAAAAGCCATCCAGATTTTCAGGGTGCGTTCCAATAGTGCCATAGTGACATGCTGATAACACGTCATTCAGGATGAGCTCCAGATGGGGATGCGGCTCGTCGGAGCCCGGACCATCAACGAATTGACTCTTGATTTGGTGGACGCGAGTGGCGTCCATGCGCACGTCGGGACCACACCCACTGACAACTTGTATAACGCAACGTGTACGTTTGTTGGTTACTCGTCTACTTTCGGGACATAACCCTTTTTTTGTGCTTTCCTTTGTAGACCAACCTTTGGCACTTGCGCCGTTCAAGACTAAGTTGTAACCCAAAGTCCGATCACTCCGACAAACACCGCCGACCCATATGCAATCCTGTATACACTTGATTTATAGATAGCGTACCGTTTTCCCTGAATTGCTTGTTTAGCCTTAATTGTATTACCACGAGGCAGCTAGCCTACTTGGTCATCTGCAGTGTAGCTGACAGGAACAGCGGCCCGAGAACTCTCCCGCACTGAGCAAATCCATATGTCATTGGCCCGCGAACGCTTGAGCGGTCGCACGAACCTGAGGTATTGCAGGGCAGTGCTGACTTACTAAAGTCCTGTCAAATTGTGTCAATTCACAACTTAAAACTTGAAGTACTTCCCCTCCGAGTGGGGTACCTTGATGGATTGGCAGCTGGCAGCCTCCTGCGAATTAGCCTAGTATACGGACGTGTCCAAACCGCAAACACTTAAGCGGTCGCAAGAGGTGTGCCGACTTACTCCTGAGAGTCCCTGACGTCAATCCACAACGTCAAGTACTTCAAATCAGCAGCTCGTAAGCGCTCAATCCCCAATGAACTCGACTAAACCGCCTAGCTCATTTTGGAGTCGCTTACAGTCCGTTTGGCCAATGAGAGCCTCCCAAAAGAGTGTCGTGGAATGAGTACGTTATTTTGACACTTTCCTGCCGCGATAAGTTCCTCTCGGGTAACTTTACGGATTGGCAGCCAGCCTCCTGGGAATTAGGGACGTGTCTAAATTGACGGAATACAGTTAACCCTCTCATGACCCATACCCATGAAGGGTTTTAAATTACTCGGGAACCTCGGTGGCTGGACTGTGATATGAATTCTGGACCACTTACCTACTTTCTCTGTAAGACATCCCCCATTTTGGCTGTCAATGCTAGCCAAAGGGGTGTGGGTTATGAGAGAGCTGACTACAGCCTTTGTTGACGACGGCCCGGGATCGGATTGACAACTTGAAAGTATGATACTGTTTGTCCACGGGCTTCACACGTCAAATAAGAGCATTTCATTTCATCCACAAGATACGAGGATCATGAAAACGATACTGTTTCATCAACGCTTTCCTGGAGATCTCTGTGGGGGCAAGAAAACTCATTTCCGAACCCTACTTCCGGTCTCAGTCCAAAATTAAAATGGATTAGCGAGCACGTAAGTCGGTGATGTGGCCGCATCCGAGTTCTAGTGGAAGCCGTTTGGAACGCACATTGTTTGCAGCTGGGGAGCAAAGAAGGTTGGCAACATGCCGGAACGACCCAGATAATCACCTACAAGGCACTGCCTGCTCGATGCAGAAACAGAGTAAAGATCACGCCATCGCGTCCCGCAGCATCAGTCATGAGATGGAGCTAGTGGTTGGGGTATTTTTAGTCCCCACTGTCCCCAGGGGCTTGACTGGTTCACAGGCATGAATGTCCTGGCGCCCCATGTGATGGCATAGTGCTTGAGCACTAGATTCAGTTCCTCGACCTCATCAAGCAACTCGAGATGAGATATCCTGCGTGCCAGATGTGTCAAATGGAGAACAGAGACGCAAGTTCAGAGTAGCAAACTACTCACCGCTCGAGCTCAGAGCGACCGATGTATTTTTCACGTACCTCACTCAATGTCAGTGCATGGGAGAACGTGAACCCATGTCGAGTAAAACGTTCAGGGAGTGAATCGACCGTGGGGTACGGGGCCGCGCCCGGCAAGGATACATTCCTTGACTAGGCTTGTCATTGAGGTGGAGTCAATAAGAGGGAAATTAGACTCGAGTACCTGCAAGTTGTTCAACATGACCTGGCCAAAGGCATCTTGGAGGCCAAACATCTCATACACAATAGCTCCAAAAATACTCCCGTCGTGAGCAGAGGCAAAGTAATTCACGAACCAGTCGATCAGGGCAGAAGACGAGTCAGGCACCATGTAAACCTAACACGCATTCGAAAAGCAAGAGGGTAGGGAGAGACGGCGATAGTAACCCATCGAGCATCAGTCCTAGGGAAGTGGACGGCGGATGACGAAGATCGCACGAGAGCAGATGATATTTACTTGAATGGAGTGCAGTTCCTCCCGATGCTAGGAACTTTAAGATGGCCTCCCGGTGTCATCCATGCCACAGGGACTCACCGACGATGATATTCTCGGGTGATCCCAGGACTGCACTAAGCTCCCTGCTCTTGCGGATGGCCATCGCCTTCTTGGTAACGATATCAGGGAAGTCAAGTTCCAAGTATGATTTCAAGACATGCGAGCGAGGCCCGGTCTACTAAAGGTCATCATCATAGCTCGATTTAAAATCGAGGACGAGGCACGCACACTTATACGCCAGAACCTCGTATCGCTCCCAGCTCCGAGGCTTACGATCTGACACACCGTGTCCTGTTGCTCACAGAACCCCAGCCATTCATCAACGAGCGCATCGATGGACTTGGAGCGAACATAAGTTCCGATATTGATCAAGGGAGGGCGGGCAGGCTGGAATTGGGCACGGGGGATAAGATGTGTAATAAAGGGATCCTCGATATAGCCCTTCTTCACTGCGGAGAGTCTTGCAAGAACCGCATCGGTATCGGTTTGGCGAATGGCACCGTCGGCATCCGGGCCACGTTCACGACCAAGTCGAGATGGGGGAAACATTCCCGTTTAAAGTTGGCGTTGGCGCGTATCTAGTAAAGTGTTCTAGTTTAGGACGGTGTTCAGAGTAGCTACCGTGACCTATGTTGCACTATCAAGAACATTGATAAAGTGGCACGTGATGCGTCGGCGGGACAAAGTGGGCGGGCTGGTCAGACCGGTCATAACTTCAGTAGAACACCATGCATCTGTTTACATCCCGTTCGTGGTAGATGTCTTGATCCACAGGAAATAAAGCGCGTCCTATTAGTCAGAGCCGCAATGGTAGCCTTTCAAAGGTTCAAACACCACGTATGTACGATGTCATCAATTTACCCTTCCAGTCAGTACATACTACCTCACTACTCGCTCGCCCCCCGCTCAACTTCCCCGCTCTTCCCCGCCCTCGTCATCACCTGATCGTTCCTTCTCCACGATCGCTTCCCCACTTTCAGCGTCTTCTGTAGATCCCCAAACGGGATGGGAAACGGCGCCAGCATTATATCGACTTGGACCGCCGTTCGTCTACGCCTGGCAGGCAGGTCTGGATTATCTTGCGCTCTTTCGAACTCGTAGGGGAGCACGATAGCTCTGTCAATCGCCACGGGCAGACCGCGATGACGACCACGTATCATGACAAGACAAACAACGAGCTTCGATAGTGGTCGGAATGCCCCGGAGAGAGAATATTGTTGCTACGCCCATGGATGAGATGACGGGGCTCGTCGTAAATCTAGAACTGCACGTACGTCTTGGATGCCGAGGCTAAGCCCAACAGTTCCGTATGCTGAAACTATCTCAAAGACTGGCAAGGAATGCCTTTGATTAGCGGCATTCGAAGTAAATATTCTTTCACGTACGGATAGAAAATATGTTGAACCAGCCTTGGATCTCTGGGTCAAGCAGGTTATCCCTCTAAAGATAGAACATTCAGACACAGAGACCCAGCGAATCACCCTCACAAACCTCTATTATGCAGATGAGGACAAGGGCCAGTGCCAGCCACCACATGTCTTCAACAGAGATTCGAAAAAATACACCGGGTAAGATAAACAACGACGCACCAAAGGAAAGTTGGTAACGTGCGTGCATCGCTAGATAGCGACCCCACATAGCCATGCGTGACCCATTAGTCTGAAATACCCGCTCTGCCGCAGACAGCTGGTCGTCCGAGTGGAATATCCCAAGCGACTGCTCCTCATACACGTTGGTAGAACGCACGCTGAACGCACCTCAGTAAACTCCCCCACCCCGAGGGCGAAACGACTTACCTCATTGCTATCGGGTCTTGGGAACAAGTCGGTGTCAATAGTCGAAGCTGGACGAGTACACGTATACGCACATACGCTGATGTACATCGTGATTACATACAAGACTCTGGATAACAGTCAATACGGGCAACCATAGCGCATGAGTCGAGCAGACGTACTTGACAGCTGGAGCCAGTGCGGCAAGGGAAACAATGGCGAAGCCTGCGGCGCGGACGTCAGTGGCTTGTAGTATTCCTGCTACGAATCGAGTTCCCAACGGAATCGACTCGATTTCTGGGTTCCCGATGTCGAAAACCATGAAACAGAAGAAATCGACCGAACTGTAATGTGCAGAATTAGCCAGGCTTCTTTGACACGAATGGACAAATCGATCACTTCAGCAGCACTAGAACAGACAGGAGAAACCAAGTTTGATGAGACGGGAACAGATACACAAAGCAACGCCGTGGATGATCTAGGAGAAAGTGCAGGGTCTCATAGAGGCGAGATCTGGCGGGTATCAACTTTGCAATGGTCCAGCTAAATCGACGCTCTAGATGATGCAACAGTGATAGATATGACCTTGCTTACATCATAAATCGCAGGCTGCACACGAAAAATCAATCTACATATCCTCGCAGAGAAACTTGAGCGATTACTTACAAGATGGGCTTGCAAAAACAGCGAACAAAGGTTACCACTTCATTGTCTTGTCGAACCAGAAGGAAAAGAGGAACTCACGAAACCTGTGTTACCGGCCAAGATCAAGAAAATCATGAAGAGTATCATTGGGTAGGCTGTCTGAAACGGGATCATGGACTGATCCACAAGGGACATTCCAGTATTGGTATATGCTGAAACAACCTGGAAGAGGGAAAACCTATGGGTTCGGACATTGGCAATTCGATCAATGTCAGTCATGAGCTCAAAATCAGACTCACCATGGGGTTCCTACTGGTCGAATCAATGCAGGAGGAACAAAATCGTCGGCCCACTTTGGCATGGTCATGTAGGGGGCGATAACGATGAACGAGATGAGCTGGCTTCCAAAGTGGTACTATTTTCATAGCGTTCAATCGACACGTATTTCCCGAGATTGGGTCACTCACCACTGCAACCAACCACAACAGTGCATTCAACCCGCGATACTCCACTCCACCCAGTTCTTCCAATTGTTCGTTGGTGAGCATTTGAAAGTCAGAGTTGCGCCCAACAACCGCGTCAAAAGAGATGTAGGCCACCGGTCTGGAACCCTCTGGTACGCTTCCATGAGCACCCCTATGCCCAGCTCCGGAGATGGATGCTGTCCGGCCTTGCTCTCCCCCCGAGAGCGCTGTTACAGCCGGGATCGTCACAGTCCTTCCAAGACGAAGCGCTGGCCCGGGAAACAAACGCCGGAACAGCATGCCTAGCAACTTGTGCGGCATAGGAAACCCTCCAAAATCAGTCGAACTGGTCTGCGTCTGCCCGGGTCCCGTTTGATCAATGATCGGTGGGGGTGCATGTTGGGAAGGGTTCCCCGTCAATGATACTTGCGACTGTCCTCCGAGTCCTACGCCAGGGTATCTGCGAGAATGCAAGCTATCACGTGAAAATTGCCTTCTGAGGCGTACGTCGATAGAAGGATCTCGTGCGCCATCGCCGTGCCTTGTAGCTGGTACATAGTGACGAGTTACGGTCGGAGCGAATTCTATGGTCGTCGTACGAGGCATTCCAACGGCAGTGGGGGACAGCAGTGGTGAACCACTCCGAAGCGGACTGGAATCGACTAGACCCGAGCCAGCTAGAAAGCGACGCAGATCAACATGTATCCAAAAATGCATCAAATCAACTGACACGTGGCATGCTGGGTGCTTCCTGGAACGACCAGGCTGTGAATTCCTCGTAGCATCAATGTCTAGTACAGGACGATCCCAGGAATAACGTACGCATTCAAGGATATCTGGGCGTCCTCTGCGATAGGACTACTCGTCAAGTCTGTCGGAGACGAGACTCGGACGGGGGACGATGGCTGTTCAGGCACCTGCCCCTTCTCCTGTCCTCCGCTATTCCCGATCCTCGTCGAGAACCGCTTTAGTGGCGTCGTGATCCCTTCGCTAACCCATCCGCTCGGGTCGACTCGTTTTGGCGGTGCGTCCATCCTGCGAATCATATCCGTCCTGAGCTTCCTGTGCACCTCCTCCCTCGGCGTAGACGACCCATCGTCGCTCGAATACTCTTCCGCCACGGGACTCAACCCATTTCGACGACGAAGAAGGGACGCCACACGCCACGTAAGCTTGCGCGTTCCGGTCGTACTCGCCGATTCAGGGGAGTGCTGTGCTTCTGCCCTGGCCACGTCCCTGCCAGCGCGCGCAGCCTCTGCCTGAATGATGTACTTGAACTTTCTCGCAAAGAAAATCCTGCCGTCGCATCACGTCCATTTTTTTCGACAAGCAAGGTTGGCGGGCACAGACCTTCGGATATAGACCATGAACCATGACACCACGACCTATCGACGTGCTCCTTATTTCCGTGTCCTCTCGTGTGATCGTCGTGGATTTACTTACCGGGCTTCCGACGCACATTTGTATGAACAACAGGGCTTGCTGCCACGGCGTCAACTGGCTCAAGTTCACCGTTGCAAGTCCACAGACCGTCGCAGCGCTGACCGAGTTGTACAGGGCATCGACGTACGTGATAGGATACCTTCCGTTGGAGGCGTATACGATGACGGAGCAAATCAAGGGAGTGAACGTACTGGAAGAAATGCCAGTCAACAGGAGTCATGATATTCGATGTGTGACACGGGCGTACAAGAAGAGTAGGTGTATGCGAAAGAAATTGAGGTGTCTCCGCAGAGTCGCCCAAACGCCTGGGTTGGCCCTCGAGTCGGGCATTCCACTCGACTCTGAGAACTCTCAGGCTTGTGGTTCAGTTGTGTTGATCGTGCTGAGTAGAAGTCGATGGGTGTAGAAAACAAGACAGTTCGATTTGCTAAACAGTGGATGAGGAATAACATTTGAATCAGTCTTGGCAACTCGTTTGCCCGTCATCTGAGTGTATTGCTCGCGAAGTGCCTGGTGTACCGTCGGCTGTAGCCTATGCAGTAGATAGTAGGGAAAGAAACAAATGGAGAACCGTGCGATGTACAGATATTAGTGCAGAACATCCAGAACACGCGAACAGTGTCAGAGAACGAATCATGTGCCATCTGCAATTGATAATAACGAAAAAAAAGTAAACCGCAACCGTGCGAGGCCCTAGAGTAAAATGGTGCGAATGTGAAGGTGAAAAATGCATGCAGCCCGTCACGATGACACAAGCTGGAGTAGCCTGTCACTATCCGTCGATTTACCAGCGAGCCGGACCAGCCTTTCTTCGTCCTTGTCGAAACCTGCACCTTTCAGCATAATTGCCATAAACTTGAACGCGTTCGGGGCATCGATAGCAATATCGTCCAAGAGCTCTGTCATTGACACAAACCCGGCTTCAAATACCTCGGAGGTACACTGTCCCTTGGATGCTGCTTGGGCAAAGAATTCCGAAACGAGAACTGCGTCGGCCTCCTTGCTCTCCAGGGCGGAGCCCACCAGTCTGTCGACAAGGTGGAAGCGGTGTTCGTCGGGAAGGTTCGTAAAGTAGACGTCTGCTTCCTCCATATTTCGGACAGCGAAGAACTCTTTGACATCCTCATCAATCTTCTTCTTGGCATCAGCTTCTGACATCTGGACGGGTACCTCGGATTCGTCTTCAGAGGCAGGAGGGGGTGTTTCCTCGGTGGAAGTAGGCTTTGAACGGGGCAGAAGCTGCAGCTTCTTCCGTTGGGGAGGTTCAGGCGCTCCACCTTGCCCAAGGTCTACCGAGGGCTTCCGGCTAGGTGGCCGGCTGGATTTAGCAGTGGGATCGACCGCCAGTTCAGGATTTTGGCTGAGCATGGAGAACATGTTGGAACTCGAGCTCGTCCGAGATAGGGAATCGCGCTTGTTGTCCTTCTTGGTGAAGACACTGCTGGGACCCATAACCATCGGTGCGGCCTTGCTGATCTTACCAAACTGTGACAAATCGCCTGCCTTTGGCTGTGGCCGAGCGAGCGAACCTCCAGCCATTGTCCAACCATCAGGTCCAGATTCCACGGTGCGGTCACCACCACGCCTTGATCCGTTTCTAGACATGCTGATATGACGGTGGGCCTCTGTGGCTGCGGCCTTCTCCTTCGCAGCCTGAACCCAATTTAGTCACTTGCCACCACAATAAACTCGTATCCCAAACACGTACAGCTTCATGGACAGCAGATATAGTGGTGGGCGCAATGACAGCACTGCGAGCCACCCATTTCCGATCACGGAGCTCAATCACATCCTATTGGGAGAAAGTAGATAAGGAAGAGCGCAAGCAACAGACCAAAGCCGGTCGTTACCTGAAGCATGAACTGCATCCGTGGACTGACGTTGAGGCTCTTGCAAAGCTCCTTCATCCGCATAAAGTACACGTCCATGTGTGCTCTTGCTCTGGGAACATCAAGTAGCTGACCGACTGTTTTCAGCAACTGGCATAAACTCTCAATCTCTTCCTCTTCGGGATTCTCAACGTTGCCCAGGAGCTTCTTGACACACTCATGCATAATACGCTCTGTGAGCATCTGGAGCTTGAAGAGTTCACCAATGAACTTGATGAGACCAAGACCTTGCCGTTTCGCCTTTTGTGCGGCATAATACTCTTCTGAATAAAGTTCGCTTTCATCGCCCTTCGTCTCGTTGGCAGCTTTGATAGCTTGGTCGTCTGAGGCCTTGGCTGCAGCGGCTGCAGCCGTGGTCTCCTTGGCAACCCAACCACGCTCAAAGTCTTCTTGACAGCGATTGAGGAGATACTTTCTGAAGAGCTGACCACCAGCGATGGGTTTCCCCTCCGAGTTCCTGATACCATCGTCTTGAACCTCAGGGCTGATCGTCTCCATCATCTTCCGACAGAGGCGTGCATACATCTCACTCCACACAGCCTCGTCGGTCGCTTTCTCGAACACGAGCCTGATGACTTGGATGAGCGTCCGGCCATCCTTTTCATTCTCGCTCTTGTTCGCCCATGAAATGATCTTGTCGGAGATGGAGTCGAACTTCTCCATGGTGAGTTTATTGAGGAGACCCTTGACTTTACGATCCACGAGTTCAGGAGAATCGGTGTCGGAGGCGCCCGGCTTGCGAACAGTACTCCCAGCAACCCAACGGTTTGCAGACATCTCGAGGGGAGCAACTGGCTCGAGGGCAGCCCCGAGTAAAGGCATACCTGAGGGACCGAAACCTGATCCATCGTGGGGTCCTTGTTGAGAATGAGCAACCTTGTTCGCATCCGTACGCCTATCACCACGCTTACTTCGAGTACGATTGCTACCCATAGGGTGCCCACTGGGACCCTGAGAACTTGTCCGCGTCATAGGGGGACGAAATTGCAAAGAGGCGGGACCACCACTGACTGAGGTAGAGCGTACACCAGTCGAGAGCAGGTAGCGTTCCTCACTCGTAAGCTTGGTTGTCGGGGTGGCGAACTGGCCCATAGCAAAAGGACTAGGCGCAGCGCCTGGCTTAGTGACGAAGCCGCTATTGATCCCGAGTCCGACCGAACTTTGGCGGGCAGTCGGTGTCATCGCACTTGACGGCTGGCGATGGCGTCCCGAACCACCACGGGTCATGCTAAAGGTTGACTGGTCCACGGGTTCGATACCCAGAATGTCCAGTGGTGGAAGGTTGGGTGGCTTCTCCTTGCAGAGCACCATAAACTGCATAAGGAAGTCGCGGTCGTACCTGCAGGAAGATGAACATGTGGAAAAACAAGAGCACGAACTACGTTCACATACCTAAACTTCCCGTCCTTCGCGTCCTTGTTAAGGTCCTCCTTAGGGCTTCTGATCCCTTCGGGGTACTCAATATCCTGAAGTCTCTCGATATTTCTTGCCGTCGCCAATGCAGAGAGAGGAGGTGTGGACATATCCCGCTTCGCCGCATTAATGTCAAGAGGACCAGGGCGTCGTCTGGGAATCTCTAAAGGCGGTGGCATAGATGACGTATCTATCCGCAATGTCTCCTTCGGAGCCTTTGGGGGCTTACTGGTAAAATCACCGTTGACTTGGGTCTCCAGGACTTCTCCGTTTTCGACGACCTCTCCTTCCTCAGGTTCCTTGGAATCTTCGGATGGAGATTCGACGACATCCTGAGCTTCCTCGGCCTCTAATTCGGCCTCCTCGAGCCTCAGAGCTTCCTGTTGCCGCCGTTCCTCGGCTTCCCGTTCAGCGCGTTCTTGATCTTCTTTCTCCTTTTCAGCCCTTCTCCGCTCCTCCTCTAGTCTGACTTCCTCCTTGCGTTTCCGATCCTCCTCAAGTCGCAACCGTTCCTTTTCCTCCTCTTCCTTCTGTATGCGTTCCTGCTCCCGCTTCTCCTCCTCCTCTCTTCGTTTGGCTTCCTCCTTACGCTTAGCTTCCTCCTCTTCCTTTTGTTTTCTTTCCTCTCTCTCTTTCTTTTCCCGTTCTTCGGCGTCCTTCTTCTCCTGCTCTAATCGTGCCTGCTCCTCCCTCTTTCGTTTCGACTCCTCACTCTCAATTCTAACCGAAGCAGTGCGGCGACTGGTCGTAACCGGCGATGGGGGTGGAATCGGTACAGTCGGTGGTTGCGGGCTATGTTTCTTCAGAGCCTCTAAATCAACCTCCATACCGTCTTCGTTCTTTATCACGATCGCTTTGGGTGGGCGCGAAGTGGGAACGAACGTGGAGGCATGGGTGTTGAGGGAGCGGGCAGTGGTGGTCGACGGTGTAGGAGGAGGCGACGAGATACTGATACTACTCGAAGGTTGGTGCGAGTGTGAGGACGGCGGTTGAGGTGTGTGTGGTGGGTGCGGAACGGCGTGCGTCATGGTAGGGGTACCAGGGGGTAAACTGGGAGGCGGATTCCGAGGTGATAGGGGCATGACGGGGTGAGGTGGTCCCTGTGTGGAAGGGGGAGGTGGGTGAGATGTATGCGGAGGGTGGGGTTGTTGGTGCATGTGGTGATAAAACCAAGGAGAGGCAGGTTGCCCATAGGCATCTACTGTATACTAATGACATGCAGATTTAGGAAAAAGGTAATTTGCTAGATGTCGCGAAGAAAACACGCACGTAATAAGGTGCCCAAGGCATAGGAACCTGTTGAGAAGGAACTCCAGTAGGGGGTGGTTGGTGTGGATGTGGGGGATGGGGAGCAAGTCGCGGGCTAGCAGGAATCGGAGGGCCGCCAGGTCCACCAGGGCCCGCCATGGGTCGAGGGGGGGCGCCAGAGCCATTAGGCACGGCACGAGGGAAGGCCGGTGAGCGCGGGCCGCCAGCGCCCTGCTGTGGTCGTATCCCAGGTACGAATGGCGCAAATTGAGGCGCACCTAGTTGGGAAGGCTGCGCAGGAGGTTGTGGGGGATGCTGTCCAGACGAAGAGGGCTGATGATGTGGAGGCAAATTAGACGGCCGAGTTGAAGGAGAGGCATTGTCTGATGACGGTTGTGAAGGTGTGGAAGAACCACCCTGGAATAACTTGGCAATGTCTGCTCTGCCAAGTGCGGGCTTTGAAGGAGCAGGGGTCGTTGATGATGACGTGGGGGGCGTGGAGGATGATGGCGTTAGGTTTGAGGATGTTGGGGTGGATGAGCCGAGCCGAGCAGGGAGCTTCGAAGACCCGGCGGTGGAAACAGAAGCCGGAGGTTTACCATTAACATGGGATGGAGTAGCAGGTACGGATCCGAAGGACTTTACGCTTTCGGTTTTGACCACGGGCGTGGCTGCAGGTGAAGATGACAAGGGAGGAGAGAGGTCGTCTATAGAGCCAAAAGTAACGGCAGAACCTGGGATGAAGGTGAAGAGGGAAACGAGAATAAAGGTGCGAATCAGCAAGCACCTTGTCTGACAGAGCCCACATTACTTCGAGGGACACTGACGCCTTCTTTTATCGGCACGCCCTGGCCTAACGCACTTGGACGGCGGGAGTGAGAAACGGTTACCGGCGATGGTGCATGGGAGAGAGCAGGAGACTGAGAACGCGGCGAGGGAGCTGCAGAGTTGCTATTCGGCGGGGGGCCCTTTGCCCAAGCTGATTGCGAAGGGAGCTGCGCGGGAGTCTTTGCTGATGCAGTCGAAGCTTTGCTCATTCTTGACCCATGGAAGGGTGATGATCGGAGGATGATTAAAGAGAGGGATGTTGAGAGAAGGCACGGGGGAACGGAATGGAGACGTACGAATTTCGATGGACAGATAGTTGGAAAAAGAACAATCGATTTGTCGCGTGTGGTGGTCGTCGAGCGTGACCTGCCAGCAGGCGGAGAACAAAGTTGAATGTTAGTTTTTTTTTCTTTTCTCTGTCTATGAAAAACTGTGCCCGTCGCTGTGTATGGCGAGCTGGGCGATGGAAATGGGGAAGGTGTCCTGTAGCCTGAGGCTGTAGGGAAAGGACAGGGTGCAACTTGTCCGTGCGACTCGCGCCAAAAAATGCTGTCCCCTAACAGAGACCCCGACCACCCCGACCCCCCAGCGGTACCGCTCTCTCCCGACTCGACTCAATATTGCGCCCGTGCCCAGGTCTGCTCTGACGTCATCAGCCTGCAGCCCCGCGACGGCGTGTTCGGTTGCTTGACTGCCTGCCCACTCAGTTGAGTAAGTATGACAAACGGCCATTGGCGAGAACGAGCGGTATATTGTCCAAAGCGCTTCAAAGCTCACAACCCTAATCGATGAGTTGACACTACTTACAGCCAACCAAGAGACTTGTATTTCGTAATCCTTACGGGACTATTGTCCGTATTCGTGTCGAATCAATCACCGGGATTGTCCTACGTGAGCCCAGTGTGCTACTTTTCTGGAAAGTCTGCTGCTGAAGCACCCAGTTCGTCGCGACACCTGGGCCGACCACTGGGACGTCTTCAGGCGTTCCATGATGTGGCTCCACTGGTTCCCTGGCAATACGGAGTGGAACTCTGCAGTAGTAAGTCATCTAGAGCGACTTTCGTGAGCATTTAGGTCAACCAGGTTACCCGACGGGATGTCGCTGGTGTTAGAAATCTCCGAGACGCGATTTAAAGATACCCCCACATTAGAGCCACACATTATATGGCTTTCTTCCAGTTGCCGAATCCGCGCAGCACATCCGAGTCCAGGAGGGCGTCCGGTGAACTCATGTCCCAAAGCAAAGAGAGGGACGATGTCTCTGTGAGACGCAGAATCGACGAAATGCCGAAAACGATGCAGGAGCGACGCCTGCAACAACGATGGGGGGTTGTCGAAAGCCGTGGAAGGAAAGTCGTAATACGAGTCTGATGAAATTAGCAGGTCAGGGTGCAAAGGACGTGCCTTCACGAAACTGGAATATCTCTAGTGGATGTCCATGCAACTGCCCTACCTGACCATGTCGAAAATCTTTCGACCAGCCAAACATACGCGTTCGTACTCTCCACATCGATGCAGAGGGGAAGCGTCGATTTCTCCTATCAAGATACAGGGCGTACAAAAATTGCGAGCCGGCTCACGGCACAGACACTCTGCGCACCTATCGTCAATTGGAGGCACGAGTCGCACAGGATCCGGTGAGGACTCTCTCGTGAACCTCCCTCTTTGAGTATCAGCTACGCAAAGCCACAGGGGATGATGGTCCTGGAACGGAAAACTGCGCACCTCACACGTGAGTCGATCAGGAGCTGATCAACCTCGAAAGTGACATGACAGATGCGCAATAACCCAACTTTGCAGTGGCAGAGAGGAAAAGCAATCGGTAACCGATGGGACGACGGTCGAAGCGTACCGGGATCCGATCAGCTTCAAATGCATATGCAGCCGGAAAGACACGTACTCATTCCGCAAGAACATGAGTTCGACGGTATAGGACAGTTTGAGGCTAACGTGGACGGCGGACGGCGGACAACTAGTCCTGGACACTGAGGTGAAAGAACACGCAGAAGACAGTCCCACCAAATAAGATGCAATCGTACCCGCTGACGTAGCATGCGGAACGCACAATCATTTCAGGCCGATCTAGAGAAGGTGCCTCCATGGAAGGTCAGTGTCATTTGGCTTTGGCCGTACCCCCTTTATATGTCCTGTGATGTCCTAAAGTGGCAGCGCTAATACTCTCTGAAGTCCCGGATCAGTACGTCCGACACAGCTTGGAATCGTCCTTCCTTCCGCGAGGTGGCCTAGTACACAGCCTGTCAATATTACCCTGGCTTACCTATGCGCCTCGAACTTTTTCGTAAGGAAAAAAAAAAAAAGATCTACCTCAGGCTCGAATCGTCTTCAGTCATTGCATACGAGTTTGCGCCACTCTTTTAAAGGCTCATTGAAAAAATCTCTTCCATTCAGGAAACCTATGCTTCGAATGGAAGCTACACCGAAACCTTGAATCATCCCAATAACGATACAGTATCTATCTGTTCAATGATACAGCCACGGAGCACTTCATAAGAGACGTGGAAAAAAATGAAAAAAAATGAGCGTTGCTCATTACTGTGGGCAGGACGTTAAGAAAGAAGAGGAATGCGCCATAAACGACGTTGAATCGCCAGAGGTGTGCCACGTAAAAAGTCCGGGCCATCGAGGGAGAAATGGAAAATAGTGATCATGAGGACAGACAACGGATCAGAGGCAGGTGGGGGTACTGAATCTTCTGCAACCCCGCAGCTCGACGTCCTCAACCTCTGCCACAGGGATGGGCTCACGCTTCATGTCTCAAGTTAATTCGGTAGTGACCGCAGGGGACTGAGAAGCACTCACAGCGACGACATCGGCGTTTGCAACTGCTACTGCCCGTGCTTCAGGTACAGCAACAGGAACAGGTGATGCAGAGGCTAAAAGTGTCCGTTAGACAATTTAATTCGAGGAGGGCGCTGGATGACTGACCCAAAGCGGCCAGGGCAGCAATAACGTAGAAGACGGTGAACTTCGCGGCGTGCATACCGATTTTGGGATGCGTTTATTGTTCAGAGGAGTGGGAGGTTGAATGTGGAAGGGAAGCAGAGCTCAGAACAATAAGAGCGTCGCGTACAAGTGGCTTGGCTGAGTCACCAGGACATGCCTGAGTCTTTATATTCATCGCGACGCGCTGTCGATGAGTCTCCCTTTCAACCTGCCGAACATGGTTAGCAAAAAAGCTAAGGACCAAATTTGGTACTTCACTTGAGTCCGAATTTGGACAATAGCTTGTTTGCCCTTCAGCATCACCTCGCTACCACGCTGCCAAGCTAGAACAAACTTCCCAGCCAGTGGTATCATTGACTTACATATAAGGGTATTCCTTTGTTACAATGACGAAGGGTTTCGATGAAAATAGACGTCCCGGTGGGCGAACGTTTGAACCACAGGGCCAACACAGGACCTTCCTATTAAGGATGGAATACTACCCCAACCTTCTTCCCCCCTCCAGAAACTGGTCGCTTCTCTTGAACAACTTGTGATTTGAACTCGGGACCAGACACATTCAATGATCCCTCCCATATCATTCACGTCCTTCGGAATTCTACTACTGCAACAGCTCATAAGTCTGTCTGACGTTGGCAGCTCGATCAAGCGAAATATGACAGCACAGAAAATATATCACATGCATATGAGGAGCCACCGTACGATGGGTCGGGAAGCGCACATGCTGCGGTTCGATTCGCATCAGTCGAGGGGCCCTGCTTCGTTCGGAGGCCGGGCTTTGATGACGCGCGGCTTCGCAGACGTGACAGAGTTTCAGTGAGCATGAGTATAGCACCGCTAGACGCGATACGACATCGTTTCTCTACTCGTTCGCACAAAGCGCTGATCTTCACGGGTCTCGAGCAGTGGCAGTTTGTGTTCCGGGATCCCTTGTATTCCATCGTCTCATCGTGGTGTCATCAACTTCCCCACAGGAATCAGGATAAGTGTCAATGGCAGAGCCGCAAATAATCGGGCTTCCAAGGGAACGGGTGAGTGGGGACATGTTTGGAGTGGTTGACGTGGACACTAGAGGATTGTCTCGAACTAGTCGAGGTGGGTGATTCCAGTGACGATGGCGGAACAAAGAGACGTACCATGTGCAGACGCCTTCACATGGCTCCTTCAACTCCAGGCACATGCACAAGCAGTCTTCGTTGGGTGGCGTCCTGAGCGATGTGTGGGTACCTGTGAGTACGCCATCAGACACTTGTTTGGCAATCCATGAGCAGCACTCAGCAAACTGGTTGCGACGGGCCACAGGATGATGTTTGCGGCACCCCCACAGAAGTTCCCTTGTTGCAAACGACCCGCACCGAGAAGCCAACTGACAAAGGGAAGGCGAGATAAGGAAAGTCGGGCAAATACGACACTTGCCAGAAAAGATCGACCAATTTTAGAACAGACCCTGAGCTCGTTTCGTCCAGAAGAGGAGGGGGTGCACGTGAACGTTCTCATGTTGGGTATAGATACACCGCTCGTGGAAGCTACATAGCAATCGCCCACACGGCCGCACCGGCACTGACACCCAAGCAAGCGGTAGAGAATATACCAATCGACATTGGCATGCCAGCCCATATATACGCAAGTATGCCAGTGAACGCCAGAATGAATCCGGCTGCGGTGAGGAAAAGGGTGGTGTAGTAACAACGCGTCAAAAGAGACAACGGGGGCAGGGAAGCAGATACGGAAGTTCGGCGCCAAGACGTGGGGAGGAAACGAAGTGTCCCTGGCTGCAGTAAAAAAGTTACAAAGTTGCGTAGCGGGCGCACTGGCTCGAGCACAATCCTTCGTGGAAGAACCTGTGCTGGTTGAGCTACGCCAAGACCTGACAATGGGATGCCTCCAACCTTTGTATCCTCTTCTTCGACTTCGTCGACGATCCGGTAGCGAATCAATGCAAACGACGCAACGTAGCCAAGTACAGCTATGCACGGGTTGGAGGTAGTGGGAATGGCAACACGAGAAACACCTACTTGCACAGATGTGGAAGATCAAGGCTCCCGCAAGACAAGCATACACCAGTTCACGTGCAGTCGCACTCATGGAAATTCCAATTTGTGTATTAAGAGCAGTCAAGGAGAAGAGCTCCCCGTCCATTGATGCCAGGAAGGCAGTCTTAATCGGGTTATGTTATAAAGATAGATATGACAAAAAGCTCTTATCGTCGACGCACCACAACAGTGAGAACCTGCAGCCGCTGCATCCAGGCACTTAGTAAGTCAGAGTCGACTTGTGCTCGTTTCTTGTCATCATCACCAGGGCTCGAAGATGGCTGATTCCCCGCGGTAGATTTGCCTTTCCCATCGCTCGTGCCTGCAATGTCGTCGTTTTCGGGTGGGTGATCCTGCATATTAGACATTCACAAGACGGCAACCTTGTAATTGGGTCCCACAAGACAGTTACTGGCAACCTACGGGAAGAAATATTGACTTTAGATGCTCAAGGTGCGACGCTGGAAGGGGGCAACTGACCAGGGTTATTGGTGCTAACGGTTTTTGAAAGCTTGTCGGGCAGGCAGCTTTGTGGGCCTGTGAAAAGCAGGACGATTTCAAATAATATGATGCAAGCGGCTCGGGATTTGATGGCGATCGAGCGCTGTCTTGTCGGGCGCTGCCCAAACAGGGATTGCTCGCTGGTTGAAGCAAAGGCAGCTGGACGCCATGCGACGTAAAGCCGACGGAAGCGCGATTATCTGCCGTCACTTTGTCTGCCAAGCCTTCGGTGTGCAGCATTGTTGCGAGGGTTGTTCTCGGGACGACCACGGATACCACCTGTGGAACGCATTGAACGAGACAAGCAGATCTCCAGTGCAATCCAGTAGCTTTGGAGGAGATCAACACTTCACGTTGTGTTCACTGGAGTGGGTGTCGGACCATCGCGGGAATCGAACATCAAATAGCGTCACCTCGCACAGCCCGGCGCGACTCTACGGAGCCGAATCATCATCGAGTGAGTTTCACGTCCAGTTCTTTGCCCTACAAGGATGAAAATGTCGTGTCGGTCACCGTGTATGGTTTGACAGGAGGTCTTCTAGACGCTTCTGAATGATCCTTTCCTGTCGCCAAGACAGGGATCAAATCTTCTCTCTGAGTCACAGCTCGTCCATTCATATGCCCGCATTTTCGTGCATCGTCTTGACCATTTTTCTTTCAGGGCTGCTGGTGTCTGCGCGCACGTTGGATCCGACATGTCTCCCGTTCGTAGACCAAGGGTGGATCAGAGGCGTTAGGTGTCCTGTAGACATCGTAGTCAGACTATCGAATGGGTCGTCCAGACTTTCCCATGGCCCACATCGATAGGCCGTTGCTACACTCATCATACGGCATTTCCAGCCCGGTCCCTCACCGGTGCACCACCCAGGATCCGACCCCGTACTACAGACAGAGCGTGTTCCAGCCTGATGGTCGGCTGAGACGAGACACGTTGCCCAAGGCTCGCCCTAGAACGAGGAAGCTTGCCAGAACGCGCCAACATCCGGGTCGTGCCGTGAACATGAGGCGACGTGCCCAGTTCCTCATGTCATTCCCAGGTGGATACATAAACTGCAAAGGGCGCTCTCGTGCATGACCTGCCAAGCCGTTTATCTTGCATTTGTCCCCCTCCTCACTCCCTGTTCCAAACACACCCAAATCATGGCTACGATGGATATCGAAATGGCATCCCCAGTCGGACCCTTGGTCGCTGTAGGATATGACCAAGATCACCAGTTCGGCATTCCGGTGAGGACTATCGATCGTCTGCATGGTGACGAAATCACCCAACTCCACGCTGCGCCACAGGCCTATCAGTCTGAAGTTGACCTTTGTCAACTTCTACAGGCCATGTCTCTAACCAAGGGGAAATTCAAGGTCGGTCGATTCCACTTCATTTCCGAGGCCATCATCGACGATCGTTGGAAGAAAGGTTCCCGTGACAGACCATGTCCCAGATGCATCGCAAAGTGCACTCGAGCACGATGCAAGCACAGAGGGCCCGGCATACCATGTAAGTCCTTTCCCCCTCAACTCTTCTTATCACTCAGCCCAATCACCCCCTCTAGTCCGACGCGTCGGAGTCATCAAAATCAAGCTCCAGCTGCTCCGTCCAACCCAACACCGACTCCCCGCCCACCTCGTCCACCATCGTCCACCACCCTTTTCAACTTCCCGCATGCCACTTCCTCCAATCCATCCTCGCTTCGCTCGTCCCCGAGTCCCCCGTCCTCTCTCCCTCTCCGTACCCTTACCCCGCTACAGGCGCGTTTCAGACAACGAACGGCGTTTATCTGGACACCCTGCTCCTCCATCGCAGTCTCCTCGCTGCATTTCCTCCAGCACACGCAGGGTGCGCAGCAGCGCTGCACGAGATCGCCAGGGCGATCGAGGTGCGGGCGTGGCGGGCTGATCGGGACTCGGATGCGGAGGCGGTCGCCGCGTTGAGGCAGGAGGCCTACATCGTTGCACATTGGGTGTGATTTCATTTATTACCTCAAGAAGTCTGCAGGTTAGACTTCTGTATGGAGGCACTAACAATTTTGTCCCTTGATTGAGCGATGTTTGGTACGAGGTCCAACCATGCGTAATATGTACACTAGATCTTACCTTTCGGATGATATACTTGGCGAGAAGGTTCTAACATTACTGTAAGGTGTGGCCGCGGTCTTCTCTCTGCCAACGTTCAATTCCTCGCCGAGACCTTCAATTTTGACCATGTCGGGTGACCTCATCATGGTAGTGATTGCAAAGTATGTAATCAAGACTCTACGGTACATTGCTGGAGTAAACCAACACAGATATATTAGGCAGTATATCAAGGAACGACCTTAGTGCCTCCATTAGGCGGTAGCGTTGTTGAAGACAAGCAAGTTAGGTGTGCCCCTGCCTACGTCCGTAATCAGATCACGGGTCGAGAGCGCTACAATAGCCTTCTTGAGCTGAAGAGGAGTTATGGTGACAGGACCTTGTGAAATTGGGGTAAAGAAGTCGGGTGAAGGAAGGTATTGAGACATCCAGTGAGGAAGCGCTGCGCGAGCAATAGCGTAGAAGGAAGTATATGTCTCCTCAGGAACAGACAGGGAGGGGATGGAAGGGTTAAATGTCACGGACGGGTAGATGGAGAGGAGGTACGCGATCAGGCCAGCAACGTGGGGTGACGCCATGGAAGTACCGGAGAGCGTGGAAATCGCCTTTCGGTGACCGGTATACGTGGAGAGAATGTTAAGACCAGGAGCAAAGACGTCCACACATGAACCATGGTTGGAGAAGTAAGCACGTTCATCACCAAGCGTAGAAGCTGCAACAGTGATTGCGTTCTTGGATGCCGCGGGCGAATAGTCACAAGCATCCTTGTCATCATTACCTACATGCCGTGAGCAGATGAAACAAAAGGATGCTCGAGTTTCACGTACCAGCTGCGACAGCAAAGTGGAGCCCAGCATCGACGGATCTGTCGACAACGATATCCAAGGACGGTGACCTGGACCCACCAAGACTCAAGTTGCCAACGGAACCCTTGTGAGAAGTCTTGCCAGTAGCAGCAAATTCAGCGCGAGCAGCTGCGGCTTTGAGCTGAGACTGTTGCGAAGCCCATGCGACCCCAGCAATGACATCGGACATGGGTCCACTGCCATTGGCACCGAGAACTTTCACGGCAATAAGATTTGCCTTCTTGGCAATACCGTACTTGCGAGATCCGATAGTACCGGCACAGTGTGTACCGTGACCGTTGCCGTCCTCGTCTTCATCGTTTGGGATGGTTTTCCCCCAGGCGGCGCGACCCTCGAACTGGTCGTGGTCGATATAGATACCGGTATCGACAATGTAAACGTCAACACCCTCGCCGGCATCTGGGTGGTACACATAGCTCGAGAAAGTGCCAAAAGTGAGTCTCTTCCTGTGACTGATACGAGCGAGACCCTATGGCACACAGAGTGAGAACAGGGATAAGCGGAAGAAAGAGGGGCGTACCCAGGGTGCACCCTTCTGGTTGCCAAGCGGCCCGACCTCGGTGGTGCGGACAACCTGATCACGCTCTATGAAATCAACCTCTGGCATTCTACGTATCTGTTCAAGAACACCGTCGGTGAACTCTCCAGCATAGCCTTTGATGTGGGTGTCATAGAGGTGGCGGACGCCGGAAGCGACATTGTTGCCAATGAAGGAGTCGGACTCGTGGGCTGACTGCAGGAAGTTGAGGTGGTTCTGCATCAGCGAGGGGGATACATCTTCTTTCAACACGACAATGTACGAGTTGTTGATAGTACCGTGGACGTGTTCAACTTCGACGAGGGGGGCGACAGCGAGGTAGGGACGACGCTGTGAGGTGTACGAAGAAGTAGAAAGAGGAGAAGCCAGCGCTGAGGACGCCAGCGACGCCGCCAGAAGGACAAGAGTGAATTGGGGCATGACGGACGATGAGAAGAGTCGTGAACAACCAAGCGCTTACTACTTAACTGTTTCCGAGCTTATGATTGGCTTTGTTTGGTTTCAGTGGCGAGCATCTCGAGTACGACACCCATTTTGAGTCATCCCATGCTATGACTTCCGGATTAGCGCCCCTGTGGCACGGGGTTGAGCCTGCCAACTTCAAACCTCGTACCTGACAAAGTACTGCGTGATTTGAATGCACCTACAAGCCTTAACTAGACTCAAGTCGTGACGCGCACAGCTATTTACTGCATCCTTTGCGGACGCGAAGTTTGTACGGTGCCAAAGCGGCGACATGCCACCACTGGGAGTATTCCACGTACACATGGGTCTCGATTTGCAATTGGCTCTAGCTAACGCACAGAAGCGACACCTAATCAGCATATAACATCCGCAATCCAATCGAATTGCTCCAATAAAAATCGCTCCCAGCCGTCTGAACCGCCTTTTTTTTCGCGAGAAGTCAGTGAATCACTACCTGCCCTGATACGATAAGTGAGTCATTGGTTGGCATCTTGACAGGTGTTGCCCATTACTCTTCCAACGCACCTAGAGATTCCTCTCCATTCCATTGTCGTGAATCGGAGACCTGGCCCGGATCATCCAATGATGTGACCACATCAGTTCTACTAGGACCCAAGACAACATAGTGCGTTTGTGTGTACGAGCATCGTAGTGGCGCGCATGCGCCAAGTCCCAAACTCCTTGGGAAAACTATTTTCATGTGAAAACATATCCATCGCTGAACGGAACTGATCATCACGATAACATGTCAACCTACATGGGGCAGTATATACAGACAAGAGAGAAGAAAATTTCTTCTATGGATATACCAAGAAATATGGTCCAACACTCGTCCCGTCTAGTCACTCAAGTCCTCTATCCATATAGTGGATGTCGATCGCCGAGCTCTTTTTACGGCGGCCAAGCGGCCAAGCGACCGCCCATCCGTGTTTCGCTTTCCTTTGTCAGGATGAGCAGCACAAGCGGAGACACTGGGAACTCACACCATCACTATTCGTGTCAATCCATTTCAAAAGAAGACGTTTGCAAAGGGCAGCACCGACTTTCCATGTCGGCGGTGTGTTCGAGGGTTTGTTTCCATTGTTTCCCAGCCCTACAGTTGGTGCGCCTCTCTCCTTGACTGCTTCCTAATCGGCTGTTCTTCCCATCGTCATGTTCGCAACGTCCGTCGTCGACGTCGAAGGCCCAAAGAAATACACACGAACGTTATAGATCTTTGAGTACGATGACGAGAGGGGTATATAATGCAGCCTTGAGAATGCATACGTCAGTCCTCGGGGCCTAAACACAGACGAACGACGGCACGGAAGAGCACCAACACGACCTACCATGGCTGCATCCAATCCGAAACGTACTCCTTGTAAACCATCGACTTGATCACAGCGTTATCCGACGCCATCAATGCCACGAATCATCCAGAATAGGACATCCCGTCCAGATCGCCGAGGTATTTATGTGACCAACGTTTACCCAGTGGCACCGAGCCTGCAACTTGAAACAATGTAATTTGCGCAGTTCATCTTCGCCACCGGTGTAGCTGCCGACAGAGGAGACAAACGCCGCGTCCATGATGTCCTTGTTGACATCTTTGGCCGGGGTGGTGGTCGAGATGGTGTCAGGCCGCAAAGGCGAGGCATGCACGGTCGTCAGAATGTTCGGGTCGCGATATGAGCTGTAGAGTAACTCGACGTGCGCACATCGCGTGCATGGCTGTGGTGTCGTGGTCGGAAAGAAAAAGAAAAAGCTATGTTGGGGCGTTGCACCTGTTGGGATGGGAGGAGTGCTGGGTGTTGGACGTCGCGTCACGGTGCCAGGGCGATGGGCGGCGCGGTGGTCATTGGTGGTCCATCGGAGTTGGTGATGAAAGAAGAAAACCAGGGCAGCCAGTAATGGATTCAGATGGTACTACATTGTAATGACTCGGATGTGCCTACCAGTTGAACGGTTGCATTCACGGGCAGAATCTCTCGCCGCCGAGCTTACGCAAGGAGGGCAAGTTTGATGTCATAACGATTTTCGCGGAATAGATTTTCATATCATACAAAGGATGTTGTGAGAACGAGATTCCATAACTTGGCTTCTGGAGGGGGTAGGGATCGATTTAGAGAGTGGCATAGTGCAGTCGCAATCACCCTGTTCCAAGATGGGCTTAATCAATGACCAGGCCCATTGCGAGGGTCTAAAACAAGTCGTATGTCACATTTGGTGGAAATGGGGCCATCTGTGGATGCTGCTATGTGCGCGGGGGAGAGAGAAGGGAAAAGTGGTGACATTGTGTGAACTATGTACAATGTGAGGAGGGGGACTAGGTGTGGCGCGGTGTGGTAGGGGTAGAACGGGCAGGAGCGCCCTTTCTGGTCCCGGATGGAAGGCGATCCTGCCGGGTGGAGTGAGCCGCGAGGGCGGAATGGAATGCCTCGCACAACCATGCGAGGCTCGGAGACCGGAGATCAAGCTAAGGTGGTAGCGGCGAATGGAACGTATAGTATTAGGTAATGCTCTTCTCACGGACGATTTATTCCCATAAGTTTTAATTGGTGGAGGCAGCCAAGAACGAGAGTTATGATACTGGCAGGTCTAGAACGATATTTGAAATTTGTAGATTGTACGGTAGAAAGCAAGTAGAAAGAGTGAAACTTGGTCTTGTATACAACGTATTTGATTTACCACAGTCGCGATTGGTTTGCGAGGCTCTCCGTCCATCCCGATGCACGTGACAGGCAATGTAATGGACATGAACGCCGCATCAAACACTGCTCCAGCTGCCTGGCGTCACCCTCGGAGCTCCATCATCCCCCAGGGCATTCCCCAGCACTCCCAGCCGTGTAATAGAAATGAGTGCCAACCCGCGTCAAAATGACTCTCCATTCAATACAATATCTACTGCCACCTCCGTCTCCTCATTTCGCGGAATGGTGCATGCGCAAGAGAGGACACCCCTTCTCAATCGAGACGATGTCGAAGCTGGCCCAGCTCAGTATGCCACAAATACACCCTCCGCAGCAGATGCGGCCTCGACTGTCGGTGAGTCTACCTATTGTGCCCCACATTTTTCACTTGAAATCAATTGTCTTCTCAGTACTCGAAGGGGGGAAACGAACGAGGATACGTGACACCAAGTTCGCAAGGAGATTGCGATATTATGTGCCTTCGACTGCGTGGATCCCTGGCTACTCGTTTTCTCTGTATGTATGCGGTCTTACCTTGCTGCGCCACTTCTCATTCCACTTCAGTCTCGGGAGCGATGTGGTCGCTGGCGTGTCACTCGCCGCTATGGTCATACCCCAGTCAGTCAGTTACGGTACCTCGCTAGCCAAGATTGGTCCGACCGCCGGCCTTGTGAGCAACAAAGCCTTCATTTGTTTATTGACCTTGACCATGCTATTTCTCTCTCAGTTTGCAGCTTCTATACCTCCTATAGCTTACAGTTTACTTGGAACTTCGAGACAACTCAATGTTGCAGCAGAAGCTGCATTGTCGTTGCTCGTCGGTCAAGCCGTTACCGACTATCGTCACTCGTACCCCGATACCCCTCCCGATAAACTAGGTGTCGCTGTGGCGACTGCGATAGGTGTTCAGGTACGATTCCCTAAATCGCCATTAAGACGTTACCTACACAAACTCCAGGTTGGATTATTTGCATTCCTCCTGGGTTTCCTTCGCCTCGGCTTTTTGGACGTTGTCCTCAGTCGTGCCCTTCTTCGCGGTTTCGTGACCGCAATCGCAGTTGTGATCGCTGTGTGCGTATGGTCTCTTTCTATTAGTGTACAAATATTGATGTTACGCTTAGGGAGCAACTCATCCCAATGTTTGGTTTAGTTGCGTTGGAGGACCAAGTCCGTCCTGAAACAACTTTAGACAAGATTCTCTTCCTCGTTGAATATGTTTGGACGCACTCCCACAGACTGACGACTCTCATCAGTTTTGGGGTATTGTTCATCTTAATTTTCCTACGACTCTTCAAGGAATCCTTCAAGAGAACTTGGTGGATTTATCGGCTTCCCGAGGTTCTTCTTGTCGTTGTTGCCTCCACTTGTAAGCTGTGGTGATGCGTATGGTCCTCAACATTGATACATTCTTTCAGGGGTATCCAACGAGCTGCATTGGGATCAGGGAGGCGTCGCGATTCTCGGTTCTGTCCCTATTTCGACCGGCAAACATTTCTTCAAGTTTCCTCTAAGCTCACATACATATCGTTTCCTGCGCGGTACAACATCCACTGCGATGTGAGTGTGTGCTCACTGCACGTGAAACTAGAAGTTAACTGTTGAACTTCACAGTCTAATCACAGTCATTGGATTTTTGGATAGCATTGTCGCTGCAAAGCAGAACGGGGACCGCTTTGGCCATCCAATCAGTCCCAATCGCGAGCTAGTTGCGTTGGGTGCGGCCAATCTTGTTGGATCATTTGTTCCAGGTACCCTCCCCGCTTTCGGTTCGATTGTGAGGTTCGTACAGTTGACGTCTGTTGCACAATAAAGCTCACAAGATCACAGGTCTCGGATTAATGGAGATGTCGGTGCCAGGACACAGCTAGCTTCGCTAATCACCGCAGGGCTTGTCCTTTTAGCGACATTCTTCCTACTCCCTACACTGTACTTCTTGCCCAAATGTGTCTTGGCTTCCATGTTTGTCTTTCCCGCGCCACGGCATATAGTCCAAACTGATCCCGGTCTTCACAGTATATGTTTGTTCGTCATGACCCTCTTTTCCGAGGTCCCACATGATCTAGTATATTACTACAAGTGCGTTCTTTCACTCCAACAAGTGCACCTAGCCTGAGGATCTAACACTAGGATCGGAGCATGGATGGATTTGGCGATGATGTTCATCACGTTCACTCTCTCGGTCATTTGGAATGTTGAAATTGGTATCGTAGTCAGTTTGATTATATCGCTTCTACTTGTTGTTCGGCGGTCGTCAAAAACCCGTATGACGGTGCTTGTGAGTCTTTTGCAGATCGACTTTATAGTTTCAACTAGCTGACCAGCGATGTGACATAGGGCCGTGTTCCCGGGACAAATCAGTGGCGACCTGTGACTGATGTCCCCGAGGCTGAGGACATTCCTGGGACACTGATCGTGCGCATTCGGGAGAGCCTTGATTTCGGTATGGAGAATAACTGATAGCCTAACCCACTGCTTACATTGCCCTAGCTAATAGCTCTCAATTGAAAGGTGCTTCGTTATGCAACCGTACTGCGGCAACGACTCACGTTCCCGCTAGGACGATTACGCAGATTTGAGCTGTATGGTGCTCACCATGCGCATCCATCCGAAGAGCCTAGAAGACAGCCTCCTAGTGTGTTGGTCTTTCATATGGCTGATGTTGACAGCTGCGATGCATCGTATGTGTTTTCTCATCTGTCGTTTTGCTCTCCATCAATCCGAATGTCCAGGGCCGTGCAAATTTTCCACGAGCTATTGGAGTCGTACAAGGTAAGGACAGAGCAGCTTGATTTCGTTTCGTCGACGTTGACCACTCCACCACCCGCACAGAGCCGAGGTGTTCTCCTGTATATCACGCACCTCCGACCTGGGATCCGAGAGGTGTTTGAGAACGCGGGCATCGTTAAACTGTTGGGTCCTGATGTATTCTATAATACCCTTGGAGACGCTATCGCGCACATCGAAACAAGGGGTGGGTGATCATAGACATGGGTTTCGACGAGGATTGTACATAGAGCGAGTCACGACCTCTTCCATGGAGCGACACTTATTCACGGCTAGGACGATTTGTGTCTACTTTTACATGCGCATCTCTCACTGATCTGCTGGCGGGTCTATCTGTACATATACTCTCGAGGGGTACGATTCCCCGCGCGTATCTGTCTGGAACGAGCCAAGTACTCACCGAAGGAATCATATTGGCGCTCTGGAATTCGTTGACCAACACCGTGATCGTGGGCTCGTGGACTTTTGAACGCTGGCCCAGGCTCACGACATTAAAAAACTTGCGAGGCCTATCGTTCACCCCCCTGCCGATGCGTTTATTTCTCGTTCCACTCGTTTTGTTGTCTCTCGGACTTGCCAGCTCAAATTCAATCGGGACTCTTCCGTTGGACCCTCCGATTGACAGAGATTCGGTGTGCAGCTCAGCAAAGTTCGGGGAACAAGCTGAGGTGCTCTATCGTATGCGAGCAAGTTTAAATGGCCCAACAGCCAGGTACAGACAATCAGTGTGCGACGAAATGTCACAACGAAACAAATGATGAAGTCAATATCTCGAGGCACGAGGATACCCGTCCAAGTCCTTGTCCGATCACTGGCAAACGGCTTGACTCAACTGACACGATGAGCGGCGCTGCAATGCACATCCGATGCCGCATCTGCTATCCCCTTTGTTTCGCACTGCTGTGCGACTCCTGATTACCAGAAGGACGCTGTCAGCCTTCTGCTTGAAGAACTCCCCTCCTCGGCACCCTAACAACATCTGGAACTCCACTGGAAAAAGTAGGTTGGTTATGTTCCTTGTCGTGGGTGGTTCGCTGCGCGCGAGACGAGAACGGACATGAAGGCAGTTCGGAGGGGATGGCGATAATCCGGAGACTCAAAGTGGCTCAACACGATGCACGACGGAATGTGAGATCAGTGGATATGAAGGAGAATGTATCTACATAAAAGGGAAGAATGAGATATGAGCGTGTGGAGACGCGAAGATGTGAAGGGGCGTATCATACTGAAGATAGCGGCGAAGCTAACCAGCGATGCTGATGCGGCGGCGACGTACGCCCGCAGCTCGCCGCTAGTCGTGGGAGCCATTCTCACGATGGTGAACGATGCAGGCATCGAGCGAGAGGAAAGAGCCCTACTGATCTGCCAGTTCACCGTCTGGTGGGTGGGTTCTTTTTGTGTGAGACACGAATGGAACAGAACTCGCCAAGTTTCTGATACGGTATCAATGATATCACTGATGGCACTAACGCATGGTCGACTTGAATGCAAGCTGTGGTTGCCAGGACGCTGTGATGTCGCCCGACTTGCCAAGTGGACAGCCATGCGCACCCGGAGGAGTGATTTTGACACACCAATGACAAATGCCACTGGGAATTCCGGACCGAGGATTGTTTGGTTGTTTGGTCCTGATCCGCGATCAAAGAGCAGAGCCAGCGTGCTCTCACCAACCAGACGAGTCCGAGGCCGGATCCCGTCGGAGAGCCAATGGTGATCAATATTTGCCGTGATCGAACAGCGGTACTCAAACTCCGCGTGGACAACGAGTCGGTCATTTGAGCGCTCAAATTGCCGCTTGACTCGGATATAAAAGTCTTGCGAGCCCCGTCATCATGTTCGTTTATTCCGCCCCCCCCAACTGGCATGCGCTCTTTTCTCCCTTCTCTCGTTTTCTTGTCTCTCGGACTTGCTATCAGTGCGGACCCGATTCGCTCCCGTTGGACCCTCCATGAGCGGCGCTCGCACGTCCCGTCAGGATGGAAGGTAATCCGCAAGCACGACCCATCTGCCGTCCTTCCCCTTCGTTTCGCGCTCTCCCAGTCCAACCTCGAGCACCTTGAAGAGTACCTCTACGATGTGTCTCATCCCAGCTCTCTCAACTACGGCAAGCACTGGTCCGCTGGTAAGGTCGCCTCGACGTTTGCTCCAAGTCGCCAGTCGGTCGACGTCGTCCGGAGCTGGCTGCTTGAGAGCGGTGTCGAGTCGCACCGCATCAAGCTCTCCGCGTCCGGGGGTTGGCTCGAATTCAAGGCAACCATCCAGGAAGCGGAGAACCTCTTGCACACGAGCTACAATGTGTACGGACACCACACCGGTGCCGAACATGTTGGTGAGTGACATGTATTCAAAGTATACCTTTGACCGACCCCGGTGCTCTCGATCCGTCTAGCGTGTGAAAGTTACCATCTGCCCGAACACTTGTCATCCCATGTCGACTTTGTGACCCCTACGGTTCACTTTGATGCCAAGTTGTCCAAACGTTCCGGTAGCACCCAACCCCTCAGGTCAGTCGGTTTGCCCGGCAGCGGCAATGGTCCGAAGACGAGCGGACAAGTGCTCGACTGGACCTTCTTGAATCAGCTCACCGATTGTGACACCCACATCACTCCTTTGTGTCTTCGTGTGTTGTACGGACTCTTTTATGAACCGTTTGTTCCCGAGAAGAACAGCTATGGCATTGGTGAGTACCATAACGTCGTTGAACCAGCTCTCTTTGATGTTGCATGTAGTCGAGTATACCCCACAATCATACCTTCAGGACGATCTCAATATGTTCGCTCGAAACTTCTCTTCGGATCTCTATGGTAAAAGCCCTGTCTTGGTTTCTATCGACGGAGGTATGTATGCTCGTTCAACATGTTGGCCCGAGCCATATAGAGTCGCTTACTTGTACTTCACAAGGTGTATTGAGCACGAATGCATCATTCGATAACAACGGAGAGTCTGACCTCGATCTCGAGTATGCCATGAATCTTGTGACCTCGAAACAAAATGTCACCCTATACCAAGTCGGTGACATGCCCCAAGGTCTGGACCGAGATCCTATAACATTCTTGTTGTCTGACCTAGAACATGTTCCGTCAGGTGCATCGTTCAACAACTTCCTTGATGCGCTCGACGATTCCTATTGCACTTTCGAGGGTGGCGATGACCCAAGCCAGGATGGTATTTACCCTGATACCGAACCTGGTGGATATGGTCAGAGAAGCCTGATCCGTACCTTTTCAAGTTGACATCTCTGGCCAGGTTCCGAGGATTGTGGCACCGTCAAACCTGCCAACGTGATCTCCACCTCCTACGGATATAACGAGGCCGACTTGACATTTTTTTACGCGTCACGCCAGTGTGCCGAATATGCCAAGCTTGGTCTCATGGGTGTTACCATACTGTTCAGTTCCGGGGACCATGGCGTCGCGGGTAACTCTCATCTTTGCCTGAATCCAAATGGTATTGTTCCTTCCTTCGCGGAATGACATGTTCTTACTCAGGTACTCTGCGCAGGCACTCAAACCGTGAACGGCACAATTTTCAACCCTGGTTTTCCCGCTTCTTGCCCTTACGTGACTACAGTCGGCGCAACGCAACTCAGCCCGGGAAAAACTGTTTTTGACCAAGAGGACGCTTGTGAACAAGTCATTTACTCTAGTGGCGGATTCAGCAACTACTTTGCGATTCCCGATTACCAGAAGGACGCTGTCGCATCGTACTTGAAGCACACCCCTCCTCAGTACCCTGACAGCATCTGGAACGCCACCGGAAAAGTAAGTTGGATATGCTCTTTGTCCATACGATTCACTTATGATATACTCGACCGTTTAGTCTCGTGCATTCCCTGATCTCTCTGCAAACGGTGCCAACTACGTCGCTGCGGTAAGTCAAGTAATTTCGAGCGTCTTGTTCCTGTATTGGTAACCTGTACATTGTCAGGTTGATGGCAACTATACCCGTGTGTATGGGACTTCTGCTTCTGCGCCAGTCGTAGGAGCTATTCTCACGATGGTGAACGATGCTCGCATCCTTGCAGGAAAGAGCACTATCGGATTCATTAACCCTCTGGTGGGTGTTTCTTTGAGTGTGAAACACGAGCGGCCTCACGGGCGATTGACGACAGATCTATGCTGCCAACTTTTCTGATGCTTTCAACGATATCACTAATGGCACTAACCCCGGCTGTGGCACGCTTGGTTTCAATGCAAGTCGTGGTTGGGACCCTGTGACGGGTCTCGGAACGCCCAACTTCCCTAAACTTCTTGCCAAGTGGATGGCCATGCCTTGAACCGTGCGCTGAGGCCACCGTCATACCCTACTTACCGTACTTGTCAGAGAGGGACTTGCTGAGTTGCTAAGAACTCTATTTTGTTTAAAGGAACATGGATAGTTTACCACTGGGCATATATTTTTAGGACGTTGTGGAGTATTAATTTTGCAGATTTGGCGAGCCAACCAGTCTCCCTGTTCTATCTCTGATCTTTATTCACTTACACGAGAGGGTACGCTTACAAGATGCACGGAGAGGGTGGTTTATATTTACCTGGTCCCGACCCGTCTTACTGCTCTTGCCTTAGGAGACATGTTGGATGCGTTAGAAACGAGTACCGTTGGGAGGCCAATCTTGAAGGTTTCCCAGCATCCTCCGATTTGACAGAGACAATCCTTTGTATTTCCCTTCAGCGCCTCCGTTGTAAGGACAGTGTGCCACATGCAAGCCAGGAGCTTGGGGGGCCCTGTACCACTCGAAAACGAATTCGTTGAGCCAAACGTGCATTCAATTACCTATCCTCGACGTTCATCTTGGAGGTCGAATAGCTTCCACATCACACTATTAGATGTCTGGGTCTTTGGATGAATCCGCGGAAATGATTCCGATGGTCCCCTCGCTGCTGGGCGGACGTCCCGACTCGAACCCTCAAAGAGGACTCTCAAACAGAACCTTGCCGCCAGAGATTGACTCGGATCGTAGGCAGGTGGACTCACACCATCATCGACGGCAGGCGCGTCAAATGTGACTGTCACTGCTTATGGGCCCCTCCCCCTCGATTTTGTACGCCCTGAGACCGAGAACATGTGACGGCAGCTGCCCTCTTGGCGGTGATGGTTCCTCCACGGTCCCACGGTTGGGCGCATTGTGCTCGTTCGGCCCGTCGTGACCACCTGGAGTCTTGAAGAAAAGTCCCGTTCTTGGTCTTTTGTAAACTTTCGCGCGTTGGCTGATTGGTGGAAGCTTGGAACTACTACTCGACGTGGACGGCGAGTGAAAATGAAAATCGAAACCCTATTATTACTTGTCTCGTTCTTTTTTTTTTTTTTGGATTTATCCCCTACTTATCTAGCATCGAGCAATACAGTTGAGTTTCCTGAACGAGCATGGAGTTTGCCCACCCAGTTGTCCTCCAATTTAAGTAAGTAACGCATATGTGAGATGATCAAATGATTTCCCCGGTTTCAACCAGGGAAAACCTCGCGGAAAAAGATACAGTATGATCCAAAGACTCCAAGCGGATCACCAACTTGATAACAAAAAGTCGTGCCATTTAAATATCCCACTTTGGGATCGGGAGCCGAGGAGGGAGTCTGGTTCGCCATGCTGCTTCCTTGGGTTGACCCTGCAGAGGAGCGGGCGTCCCTGAAGTTTGTGGCACCTTCACAGTATCATCCGTCTCCGACACGTCCCGTCCCTCCCGGACACTACTCTTCTGTTCAAATCTCTCTCGCGGCAGACCGAGTGCCTGACTGGCGGGCGAGCCTGGTGGCGACAATCGAATGGAGGGCGAACGAGGAACCAACTCGTCAAAGAGTCTCTCGAGGCTTGAACCACCTTTCTTGACTGGTCTATTTTCAGGCTGCGTCTGGGAGGTCGTGGGATCAACGGACAGAGGGGATACCAGTGGTTGACGTTGGAGCCAAGGTGGGCTCTGAGAGTGAATCCAGAGTGAAAGTGAGTGACAGAGTGGCTGTACGACGGAGAAACTCACGTTTGCAAAGGGCCTGGGGCTACCGGGCCAACGCTCGTCGGGATCCATGCCCTCGCTGTGAGGCAGGGGGTCTGGGATGTAGGTGTAGCTCAGTCGGCGTTTTGGCATCGGTGGTCGCCGTACTTTGAGACGGAGGCGGGGCGGGGGACACCTCGGTTGCAAGAGGCCAGCAGTGGGAGCAGTGGGAGCAGGCAAGGGAGGAACTATGACTTCGCTAAGCGAGATGTCGCCGTAGGCACTCAGAGTGTATTCATCCTCGCCTTGTGGCACGGCTGAAACAGCATCATCGTCGCGATCGGTGGCTATTTGGAGGTGAATAGATGGAATTGCGGGATGTCGTTCTGGTGGTGAAAACAAGAGTTCCAGCTCGTGGGTTGGTGTGGCTGTATGCTTCGGTTGCGTGTTTTGGAGGCCGAGCGTTTTCTTTGGAGCTGGGGTGTCCTGTTAAACATTGAACTCATCAGCGTCAGTGAGGCAGATAGGAGCAGTCACACCTACGGGAAGAACTTGGGTCGGGGGAGTCAACACTATTCCAGTAGGCATGATAGATGACGAGGGTTTGAAAGGGTGAATGGCTGATCATCCCGACCTACCAAATTTTTATACTCGCAGTGACGGTGTGGAAATGAGGTGTTACAGTGGACCACCATTGTCCACAGCGCAGCACTCTCGGAACAAGTCCACTGCTAGTTTGAGGGAGCACCTTCATTGATGGGACCTGGCTAGGCATGGCGCATTTGCCAGCTGTTTTTGGTATGATTGGGTGGTGTATTCGTGCAGCCGAATGAAGGTGCTATACGTTCGACTCCAGAGTTCCACATATAAAGTCGACAGATCTGAAAAGCCGATCAGTCAAATAATCAAATGGCTTCAACAAAGCAATCGCACTTAAATAAGTCATCCTGTAAGTCTGAAGAGACTCGAGAACCATGGTATATGTCCAGTGCTGGTCTTGTTTGGCCATCTTGGTCCTAGGGGCAAATGCAAACATAGCTGTTGTAGTAGCTTAGATAATACTAGCTACTAAGCAACTGAACAAGCCAGTGTGCACTTGGCCAGATGATGCCAAGTCTCAGGCTAATGGCGTCTAATCTAACTGTTCATATTCCAGGCCCTGAGATCGACGCCGGCAAGTTCATCAGCTTGATGTACCTTCACATCAATGTGCCGTCCGATTTTGATTATCCCGTCGAACATCTTCTCGAGCTCCGAGGCATTCTCTCCGCCGAGGAGCACCCAACAACAAAGACCACAATGGTGACCCCATGCGATACGTTATTAAACGCGGCCTCACCACGCTCACCACGGTTGGTTGTTTGACTGGATTTGAGTCTCATGTTCGCCGTTACTTCCTCATAGGCAGCCGCGATTCGGTGGAAGCAGCAGTCTACCCCTATGGCAACGACTCCGGTCCGTTCTCCAGGGGTGGGGACTCTGGGTCCATCATCGTCGACGCCCTCGGCAAGTTTGTTGCCCTCCTCACCGGTGGCACGAGTCTAACCAATTCCCCCGACATGACGTTTGGTTCGCCAATGTACTGGCTCTGGGAGATCATCAAGGCCCAGTTCCCCAGTGCCAACCTCTACTTTGAAGACGACGACACCTAGATTTATGTCTTCCTTCTGCTTCATCTTCTTGTACTTATAACTGACAACCTTAATGTCATGGCCTTGGCGAGACGTCTCGCAAGACTCCCGGAGAAGCTCAAACCAGGACCAGGTGTATGTCAAAGTACAAAGTATAACTATGATCATCGATGCATCGACCGCTGCGGCTCGGCCAACCAAGCACCTGTTCATTCTCACTAAGAAAACAGTCGACATTGTTGACGCGCTACACGAACCGAAAGAAAGGTCAATCCGTCATAAGAGGGGGCTGGTGACAAAACGGACGTACTTGGTACTGCCAAAGACTCTATGGGCGAATCGGAGGTTGTATTCCTTGTTCGTCGCCTTGGACTCGGCCCGACGCTTCCCCAAAATGCGAGACAGATCCTTGTTCGTGAGAAGTGGGTTTCCGACGGCGTCCTTCCCCGTTGCGAACGATGAAAGCTCTTCGATGAAAGCTGGATGTGGCACAGATTGGTTGGGCTGCAGTGATGTACCAAGTCCTAAGCGAATTGGAGGGTAAACGATCACATCGGCTCCGCAGTGGAGATGTTGCATACGGGTAAGCGAAGCATCGCAGTGTTCGATTCCGTTATGCAAGTTGAGCTCCTCCAAATCAAACGTGTCTCTATTATAGTTTTTGTTTAGCATGCGGGCGACGTAGTGGCACGCAAAGTAGCAAAACGAAGGGCTGAAGTTGTACGTTGAACGAAGATGTTTGGGAGCTTCGGTAGACTTGATGCCTCTTCCACTGCGTGGAAAGATTCCTAAGCGAAAACGAAAGAAAGATGCGACGAGTAGTGAGTAGAATAGCGTGACGATCATGGTGAAGCGCAGATATACCGTGGTTTGCCATTGCGTTCAAGGCAGGGCAACAGGATCGACTGTCACCTTCCTGCGGTGGTCTGTATTCTGGCCAATACCCTCCGTAACCTGGGTGACCCGGAGGTGTAACCTTTCCGACTGGACGGCTAGACCGAACGAGATTTCCCAACGTCAGAAAAACATCCCAAGTGAAGATGCTTGCATCATAGAAAGCATTCGAAATGGGACTGAGAATCAAGGGACAAAACGCACCAGAGATGAACGCCCGAAGGGATGCTGATAAAGGCGGGGGGGTTCGAACAAGTATATCAATGGCTTAACCCAACGGCCCTCAACTTCGAATGAGTCGGTCGTGAGCTACGCCAAGGACTGAATGAAATCGGACAGAGTTGACCCATGTACCCGTTTGAATGCTAGCGGATCACCGTTCTCGCTTTAATCGCTATCACCAGACATGGCGGTGTTATTGCAACCTGCGAGAGCGGGCAGAACAGCAACCTTTCTACGACAACACCGTGGCTCGGCAAATGGTAGACTGCTACGTCTGGCTGCATGAGGAAATTGATTAGCTGTCTTGAGCACGCACTACGGCAGTCGAATACTCGCGACGAGCCCCGTGATGCTAGATGATGTGGGAAGTATCATGCGACAACTGAGCTGTTCGATGAGGAAGGGCCATGCAGTCGTTGTCTCTAGCGGAAGGATCATTGTTTCAAACAGAAGTGCTTTTTCCCGCTCTCTTGCCTCTGATTGGTTTTTGAGTCCTTCGTAGCCAGCTTCCCAGCGCCCTGATCAACGTGCCGCGAGGGGTTGTTTCCAACCATACGCTCGCACGGGAGCACCATCCGCATTGTGTACGCTCAGCGGCACCAAACTGACCCACGTCTCCTCTTCCCCACCGCGCCCTGCACCAACCAATTCTCCAAGCCCTTTCAGATTCTCGCAAATAAGCACCCCACGACCAAGTAGCGTCTGATGCATCCCCCACCCATGCTCGATCTCCGCGTTCTCGTCCGCAGGTGTTTCATCCGGGCTGAGCACATCCACGCCGACGATCTTGGCGCCGAGGTCGTGCAGCGCGGTCGCGACGTCGCGCGCAAAATAGGGATGCGAAAAGTACGCAGGTGTGCCCCAGTGGACGTCCCAGCCCGTCCAGAGCAGCACGATGTCCGTCTTTCCGTCTGTGCGTGGGCCAATGCGTGATAGCGCTCTCGCCATGAGAGCCTGCGTACCCCTGCCATCGCCACCGTTGGTCACGTCCGCCCAACTGATCTTGCCCCGATCCCTTGCGAGATGGCGGACGTCCAGGATGGCCGCGCGACCGACGAACTGTGCGAGTGGGATCTCGTGCAGTTTTTGACCAGATGGAAAGAAGTGGAAGGGAACGTCGATGTGTGTGCCCGTGTGCGTACCAAGCGAAAGCGCATGCACATGGATCACTGTGTTAGCCTCGGATGGGTCGCTGTCGCTGTCAATGGTGCCAGGTGTGGCCATGGGCCGAACGGCGTTGAGGGGAAAGGAACATGCGAGATTCATTTTAAATTCGGGGTCCCCTGGATAGCATGGCACTGGCTCGAGTAGTGGGTGAGAGAGATCGATTATCGTAGCAGGGTTCATCAAGATACCCTGAGCGCAAGGTTCAATTGAGTGGTAGTGTTGCAAACAGCCTCGCGAAAGAAAATCACGCGTAAATCGCACGCAAATCGAACGTAAATCGTCCAAAATCATCCAAAAGATAACTAAATATTTCAAGATCATCAACTGCTGCGGCTCGGACAACTAACCAACCTATCATTCTCAGCGACACATCATACCCGCATCCTCGACGTCCTTTCAAGGATCTTCATCCGCAGCCTGGTCCGCAGCGTCGACCTGCTCGCCATCAACTGCCCATCCCGCCTCTCGGATGCCAAGCTCCACTGGGAAAACGACCAAGTTGAGGGTGAAAATCGTCATCCCATAGTGCTGGCGAACCCGCGGTTCCCAACCCTCGGGGAGCCGTTCCTCCAACAAAATCACCCGGAGGTCGTCTACCCGACCGCCAAAAAATGTCGACAATGAGCTGTGGAAGAGTTATAATGTGGCAACAAGCAGCAGTCCATTCGAGCATGTCCAGACCGAGGCACTGCCTCGTGAAGCCGAAGCGAACCTCGGGGGAGGTGAATCTCCTGAGATCCATCGCAACGTTGCACGTCAGGCTCACCATGCTCCGAGGAACCGACTCGCATGGGTGTTTGTTGAAAAGTCTAGTCACACCGGACCCCGGCCCAGGCGGAGAACGGCATCCCAATCTCCACGCATGATGTAGTTTGACTTGATCCTCCGAGATAATATGCCGCAAACTGGGTTTTCTCGTTGCCACTGCAGTCACCAAGAACATACGCCTGGAAAATCAAGGTGGTACGTTTTTGAAACTGGATAGTCCTCAAGCTCAAGGACCGGTAATGAGATGTGCAATGACGAAAAGAAAGGCAAGTAATTCTGGTGGCGGTGAGCCACTCGTCCGAATCCGGACGCATGGGCCGACACGATCACCATCGAAAATAGTACTCCGTCCACTCCAAACAAAAACCATGTCCACCCACGAACAATGGCTCGCCGCCCTCCAAACCGAAATCCAAGCCCTCGAAGCCTCGAATATCGCCCCAAAAGAATTGGCGCTCCTTGCTGAAACCTCCGCCCCCGCCGTCCCCATCGTCACCGACGCTATCGTCGCCGCCCTCGAAGAACGCATCAGGGCGCGCATCAACGAGGGCCGGCTTGCTTGTCCCATTTAGTGAAGCCCGCATCAGTACTAGCCACCCTCCCCCACCGACGAACTTCAGCGACCACCCTGCCTCATGCGATTGCGTCCACGAAGTTGTTCGAGGCTCAAGTTGTTTCCGAGTCGTTGGCAATCCCTATGTCGAAATTCGCCCCTCGACGTCCAGCGGGCGCCGGGAACACATGGAAATTCGGAACAATGGAGGACCTGATGAGTCTGACGGTCGCAGCTCACTCCAATTGATTTTCTTGATCTGTCTGTGCTATATCACATACTCTCTTGGTCATGATCTATTTGTCGTGCGCTTGAGCACGCAGTTGGAATTTTCAAGCGCTACGAACACAAAGCACATGGGTACGTATTGAATATCGGTAACTACAAAACTGAAAAGTTCGATGCTCATTGAAAGCGTGAACACCGTCCGTACCATTTTCATTATTGGCATTGATCGGTGTCCCACTTGCACTTCTGTCCTAAATTCCGACGAGCGTGTCTGTCCGGCTTTCCATCGGAAGCAGACCAAAAGAACAATGCACGCGTAAATCACCCAAGAGATAACTAAACATTTGCATGATCATCGAGCACTGCGGTTCGGGCACCCAACCAACCACCTGTTCATTCTCAGTAAGCATCCCCAACCCTTCGAGCATCTTCCTCTACAGCCTGGTCCGCATCGTCGACCCGCTTCCCATCGGCTGCCCACTCCGCCTCTCGGATGCCAAACTCCACCGGGAAAACGACCGAGTTGAGGGTGAGAATCGTCAGTCCATAGTGCTTGCGAACCCGCGATTCCCATCCCGCGGGGAGCCGTTCCTCCAGCAACATCACCCGGAGGTCGTCTACCCGACCACCAAAAATTGTCAACATCGTCGACGCGCTTACACGAACCGAAAGAAAGGTCAATCCGTCATAAAGAGGAGGGGCTGGTGACAAAACGGACGTACTTGCTACTGCCAAAGAGTCTATGGGCGAATCGGAGGCTGTACTCCTTGTTCGTCGCCTTGGACTCGGCCCGACGCTTCCCCAAAATGCGGGACAGATCCTTGTTCGTGAGAAGTGGGTTTCCGACGGCGTTCTTCCCCGTAGCGAACGATAAAAGCTCTTCGATGAGGGCTGGGTGTGGCACAGATTGGTTGGGCTGCAGCGATGTATCAAGTCCTAGGCGAATTGGAGGGTAAATGATCACATCGGCTCAGCAGTGCAGATGTTGCGTACGGGTAAGCGAAGCGTCGTGTTCGATTCCGTTATGCAAGTTGAGCTCCTCCAAATCAAACGTGTCTCTATTATAGTTTTTGTTTAGCATGCGGGCGACTGTAGTGGCACGCAAAGTAGCAAAACGAAGGGCTGAAGTTGTACAGTCGAACGAAGATGTTTGGGAGCTTCGGTAAACTTGATGCCTCTTCCACTGCGTGGAAAGATTCCTAAACGAAATGAAAAAAGAGGTGCGACTGAGTAGTGAGTAGAATAGCGTGACAATCATGGTGAAGCGCAGACATACCATGGTTAGCCATTGCGTTCAAGGCAGGGCAACAGGCATCGACTGTCGCCTTCCTGCGGTGGTCTGTACTCTGGCCAATACCCTCCGCAGCCTGGATGACCCTGAGGTGTAGCCTTTCCGACAGGACGGCTAGACTGAACGAGGTTTCCCAACGTCAGAAAAACATCCCAAGTGAAGATGCTTGCATCATAGAACGCACTTCGAAATGGGACTGAGAATCTTCATTCTGCAGTGTGAATGTAAAGGTTACCGGTCAGGCTTGAGGGCCAAGGGACAAAACGCACCAGAGACGAACGCCCGAGGCCATTCTGATAAAGGCGGGGTGATTCGAACAAGTACGCCAACGGCTTAACCCAGCGGCCATCGATTTCGAATGAGTCAGTCGTGGGTTATGCCAAGGAATGAATGAAATCGAACAAAGTCGACACGCGAACCCGTCGAATTTCCACTATCACCAGATATGGCGGTGTCATTGCGACCTGCGAGAGCGGACGAAACAGCGATCCTTCTACGACAAGATCCGACGGACGGCTGCATGAGGAGATTGATTAGCTGTCTTGAGCACGCACTACGGCAGTCGAACGCCCCCACCAGTGAATGAATGACTTGCTCCGATGGTGTGTACAACGTTGGGTCCTCGTATGTCACCGATCGGAGCAGGTACGACGCTAGATAGCACTGAACTCTCGCTGCCACATTCATGACTTCAAGGTCCGTCTATACGACGGCAGAGTTGATTGTTTCCTCTTCTTGCGGCGTCAAGGAAGCAACGGGCACGGTACGTACTCGGTTCGAAAGTGCCAAGATGGATCTGGAGATGACAGAGCTGTGGGTAGAGCAACCAGGCGGCGGTCCATTCGAGCATGTCCAGACCGAGGCACTGCCTCGCGAAGCAGAAGCAAATCTCGGGGGTGAATCTCCCTGAGATCCATCGCAATAATTGTTGCACGTCAGTCTCACCGTGCTTCGCTTCGTGAACTGACTCGCATGGGTGTTCGTGGTTACGCTGGACCCCGGCGGGGGAGAATGGCATACCTCCCGTGTCTCCATAGTGTACTAGTATGACTCGGCTCGATCCAGAATGACCGCAGACTGCGCTTTCATTCTCGTTGGGCAATTTGTAATGATTTGTTGCCACTGCAGTCACCAAGATTCAAGAACATACGTCTGGCGAACCAAGGCGACACGTTTTTGCAACTGGATAGTCCTCAAGGACCAGTAATGAGATGTGCAACTGCCTTGATGTGACAGAGAAAGCAAAGAATGCCAATTTCAGTAGTAGGCTTTTGTCATCCCACGATTATCACCATCGAAAATAGTACTCCGTCCACTCCAAACAAAAAAACCATGTCCACCCACGAACAACGGCTCGCCGCCCTCCAAACCGAAATCCAAGCCCTCGAAGCCTCCAGCATCGCCCCCAAAGAATGGACGCTCCTCGGTGAAGCCTCCGCGCGCGCGCGCCCACACGACGCCCTCCTCGGCCACGACCTCGAATTCGACCGTGCAACCCGCGCCGTCCCCATCGTCACCTGACACCGTCGTCGCCGCCCTCGAAGAACGCATCAAGGCGCGCATCAACGAGGGTCGATTCGACGACGTGGTGCGGAGACCCCGAGGAGGGGACGCGGTGCCAGTTCTTGCCCTCGCGGGCGGTGGAACTGCAGGACACCAAGTCGACGCAGTCGTTGGCTCAGATATACGAAGGGGCGTACGTCGCTGCGCAGTCGGGCACGTCGACCGACGACCGCGACGGACGGTTACGGCGCGAACACGACGAGATCGCGCGTGCGTGGGAGGGCATTTGTGCAAAACTGGACGCGCTGTGTAATGCGCATTACGTGCCTAAACCTGTACGTTGTCGTGCTCGCGCTCTGTCTCGCGCGACGTTGGACGGTACTCATGGTTGAGGGGACAGCCGAAAGGGAGCATCACGACGGTATCGGACGTTCCAGCTGCATCCCTCGAATCGGCGCTGCCTTCAAGCCGTTCGCGCGCCAGCATGCTCGCTCCCGAGGAGGTCCTGGCACCTACGTCCTTTTCCGACGTCCGTGCCCGTAGCGAGCTGACCCCATCCGAGAAACGCGCGCGCCGCACCAAAGAGAGGAAAACGAAAAAGAAGATGCGGGACGCGTTGAAGCAAGACCGTGGACAAGTATGCCAAAGCCAAAGCGACGTCGAACAAGAAGGGGAACGTGAGGCAGGAAAAGGAGGCTGCGCTCAAGAGTCTCGTCAAGTCTGGAAAGGGCGTCACGGTCGTCGGCAAGGGGGGCAAGACGCAAAAGATGGGTAAATTGGCGAAAAAAGATAAGTGATATGAAGGGTTTTACGTGTGTCAACTTTGCCTGTTTCTCTATTGTTTGCTCAGACGTTTTATCAGCGAGGAAATCGTGGGCGCGACTCGGGCGCCGTCGCTCTTCCATCGAGGTTGGAATGAGGCATGGCGCGGATGACTGACGGAGGATAGCTGAAACCTCGGCCTAGCATACCATGTGAGCGCAGCCTCAGGCCCTTGCTCCAAGTATAGAGGGAGAACCAAATGTATTAGGCGATCAACTGCGGGGACTTGTTTGACATAGATCGCCCCGTTAGACTTCTGGATCCATGGATACACGATCTTGTGACAATGAAATTCTCTGAAAGTATATACTAGAGGATGATAACTCCACCGCATACAACATAATTACAGTAACGTTCTATCCACATCGATAGGCCAGACGTCACACAGGCATTTTATCGACTTAGCTACCCAACAGTCCCAAGGGCTTAGCCGCCCTTTCAAAATCCAATCACGATCGCCCAATCCTTGGTAATCCCCACCCCCTGGATCCTTGACGACCACCACGCCCGCCCGATCACCTATCACCCGCCCCGTACGTCCATTCCAACGCCCGTTCTCCCTTCTCATCCCCTTCCCCTCGCACCGACACCGACACCGGGGGTACATCCACACCCACCACCACGACCCGCTCGACCCTCACATCCGCCTCCTCCAATCCTCGCGCAAACGCGTTCGCAGCCGAATACGACGGCGCCATCTCAGGCTCCGTAGCCGCGAGATCGTCGCTCCGTACAACAATTTCCCGAATCTTCTTCTTTGCGTGCGTCGTCGACGCGTGTAAAGCGCGCCAGACGAGCTCACCCCGCTGGTACCCAAACCCTTCGCCATCGTCGAGGTACAGTTCGCCTCGAGCGCTGCCGTCGACACCCAGTGCGACGCGGAGCGTAAAGGGATCGTGTTTCATCAGAGAAGAGGAACGGCGGGGACGTTCGCGGGTGGCGAGGATAGACCCACCACGGACGAGCAGAGGGATTTGGTGGAGCGCTGCTGGGACGATGACCGTCCGGCCTGTGGTCCCAGAGGCAGATGGACGATAGGCAGCGTAAGAGAAATAGTCATAGTAGACCTGGGCATCGGAGAGATAGAGAGACGCGGATGTTGCCCCTCGCGTGGTCACCGGCTTACACAAGAGGCCAGAAGAACCAAGGTAGAACTGGTCATCGATCCCAAAGCCTTGTTCGTCATTTGGGAACATCACATATTGAGGACTACCCGTCACAATTGTGTCAGCACCAGATCCATTCATAGTGACGAGGACACCTACCGCAGGATGGGTATTCCCGTCAAGCTACTCTCCCTGAATGCATTGTACCAAACGGGCAACATCGCATACCTCAACTTCAGCATATCCTTGACCATGCCCTTGTAGGGCTCATCCAGTAGATATGGTTCGCGCCGCTTTGTGTCGATGTGTGCATGGGCTCGGAAGAAGGGCGAGAACACGCCAACGCCGTACCACCTAACGAGCATCTCGGGATCAGGATTACCGAAGAAGCCACCGACATCAGCTGGATACGAGTTAGAGATCCCCAAGGGAAAGAAAGGGACGGGACAACTCACACCCTGCAAATACCATTCCGGCGAGTCCGTTCGAAAGAACCATCTTCACTCCCGCTGCCATGTGGTCCCATGTACCCAGGTTGTCGCCAGTCCATATCGCCGCAAAGCGTTGGGTACCAGCGTAGTAGGAACGGGTGAGCACAAAGGGACGTCTGGGAGGGTCAGAGCGGTGGTAGAGGGCGTTGTAAGTTTGGTTAGCCTGATGTAAAAGTGAGTAAAACCCGGTGGATCAAGGGACATGCGTACAAATAGCATGCCATTGAGGTTGTGCACATCTCGGTGTTCCCATCCGCCATAGTGTACGTTGTCCCTCGGCATCGAGATCTCGGGGCCGTTGAATACCGATGGCTACGTGAAGAATCGATCAAACAGCCTCTTCCACTCAAAATGGGGCGTCGACGAACCTCGGCCATATCGTTCCAGATACCCACGTTCTCCGAGCTCTGCGTCCACGTCCAAGAGCCATCGATGCTCTTGGTCTTGAAGAACTTGACCCACATATCCCAACTCCCGGGATTGAAATAGTCGATCCAAGAGGAAGATCCGGGCCAGCACCATCTAATAGGTAATGTGTTGGGATGGTAACAAGGAACGTGGGAGGAACGACATACCCTTCGTATTCACCCTCTCCCGAACTGGGCTTGACAAACACGCCGAGATCAGAAGCAGTTTGGTAAACGGGGTAGCTAGAGTCGCGCTTGAAATGGGGATCGACAATGACGACCATCTACGCGCACCGTCAAAACCCATCAACGGGCGACCCGAGATGAAAAGACGCACCCTGCGCTCCTTGGCTTCTACGTCTGCAATCATCTCTACCGGGTCGGGAAACGTTTTTTCGTCCCACATAAAGTACTTGTGTCCTTCGGCATACTCAATATCAAGCCAAAAGACATCGACAGGTATATCCTCCTCGTCGAACCTGTTCTGTACCGTTCTGACGTCTTGACTGCTGACATAATTCCAGCGACATTGGTGATACGCGAGGGAGTACAAGGGGGGGAGCATGGGAGCGCCTGTGAGGCGGGCGTATTGGGAGAAGACCGAGGCAGGGTCAGGACCTGGGAGAATGAAGACGTCGAGAATGCCAGACTCAGAGATCCAGTGCGTCTCGGTGCCGTCGTTCTTCTTTCCGACATCGATCCAAGTGTCGCTTGCAATGGCGTTGAACACTGCGACGGTGCCCTTTTTACCATGGGCATGGATCAAAGGAACACTGCCATAGAGTCCCACAGGGGAATCCGCAAGATACTCGAACACGTCCGAGTTGTAGAGTCTATAAGGATCCGAGTATGTTGCGTCGGGACCCGTCGTGGAAGGGAGGGACATGTTTGTAGCGTGTTCAGGGATACCGTAGACATGGGGGTGGTTAGGGAAGGCGATGTCGAGCGAAAGTGATTCAGGGCCTGTAAAAGCGACGAGATGAGCTCACGAGGGAATACGCAGACGCGATGTATTACCCTTTGGTTTCGAATCCGTCCACGTCGACCAAGTCTCCTCCCACCAAGCGTCTTGTTGCTCGCCCTCAAACCAGGCAGCGTTATTGACGTGCAACGGGACCTGTTCGACCTCTGCGCCTTCAATCTGTGGAGGTTGTGTGTCCTGCTTTGTTCTAAAGTGTTCCATGTGGAGCAGACCACGACCGTTGAGGACGACCTGTTCCTCGCCGTTCTTGTAAAAGGTGACCTTGAGCGGGTTGTGCTGCACGACGACCTCGAACGTGGCGCCATTCGAGCCATACCTCGTGCGCGTCTCGCTTTTTCCGACGAGCCACTTGACGTGGCTGGACTTGCTCAAGGGAGGGTCGCGGACGAGAGCCCAAGAGGCTGCCTCGTTGTAGTGTCTGCGCAAGCCAGCGACTTGGTCCATCTGGACGCGTACGACGCCATCTGCGTGTGCTCGGACCTCGAGGGCGAAGCTGAGGTGTGGGTATACAGTCGACCTGACGACGGCGGTGAAAAAGGCGTCGGTGGGGTCGGGAAGGATCGAGGACGGGTCAATGTAGTACGGGGAGTGCCAGGACTGGCCGGCAGCGTGTGCACGTGCAGAGAGGGCGCGACCGCGGCGACAAAAGCCGGACTGGGTGCAAGTTTTGAATGACTCGGGCTTGAATGCGAGCGTCGACGCAGACAGCAGCGCGACGAGGACCAACAGCGAACGCATAAAAAGAGCACCCTCGAACGCGAGCTTCCTATATAGCAGATGACATAATCCATTCTCATGTCCCGAATTAGCTGGACCCCTAATCATTGTACTCGTAGAACCCCCTGCCACTCTTTCTCCCCAACCACTGTGCATCCACCATGCGCTCGAGCAGCACCGAAGGCCGGTATTTCGAATCAGACGTGCCTGTGTAGAGCGTCTGCTGTATCGACAGACACGTGTCGAGACCGATGCTACGAGATCTCATCAGTTTTGTTGCAAGCACAGATCACGGACTCACAAGTCAGCTGGAAAACACGATCAACAACAGCACACGCGAGACACAAACGAACGCCCACCAAGCTGGAGAGGACCCATCGGATGGGCCATCCCAAGTCTAAACGTCTTGTCAATGTCGTCCCGCGTCGCAACGCCCTAAGAATCGCGTGAGCCTCTGCCCCGACACCGCGTTCCTGCGGAACCAACCTTTTCCAAACACATGATCGCCTCGTTTATAAAAGGCATCAAGAGCGCATTCGAGACGAATCCAGGCACGTCTTGCGACGTGGTAACCTCTAACGCGTCCACGATCAGCGCGTCCACGTCCTCTAAGCCCGATCGCACTCACCTTTACCACACGCCTCCGCAAAGGCACGCGACCGGTCAAGCGTATCCTTGGACGTTTGCACCGCAGACACAAGTTCGACCAGTTTCTGCAACAAGACTCACGTCCCTCCCCCTTGCAAGCACGACGACAAGACGCACCATCACCGGCACCGGATTAAAGAAATGCAACCCTACAAGCCCGCTCGTCAGCACCCCCCACATAACCCAACACTCACACCTACCAACGACCCGGCCCGCAACCCGCCTCCCCGCCTCCGACGCCGAACTCACCCCCTCCGGCACCACCGCGCCCGCAATCTTGGTGATACTGATCGACGACGTGTTCGTCGCTAGGATCGCCCCCTCGTTCAACGTCTCCCTCAACCCCCGAAAGACCCGCTTCTTCAACTCGAGCTGCTCCGAGACCGCTTCGACGACCATGTCCACGTCTCGCAGCGCATCGAGTCTGTCGACGACCCGGATGCGGTCTTTGGCTTCAGCGGCTTCAGTCGGGGTGAGGCGCCCTTTGGAGACATCTTTGGAGAGGAGGGCGGAGAGGAAGGACTGGGAGTGGGCGAGTTGGGTGGGGGAGGTGTCGTAGACGAGCACGGGGACCTTGGCACGGAGAGCGGAGACAAAGGCGATGCCGGTGCCCATCTGGCCTGCGCCGAGGACACCCAGTTGTCTGATGCCATGTGCGATGGACATGGTCGTTCAAGACTGTGTTCCGAATCACGTGTAATGCCAGCACAGGGGTTGCCTACATTGGAGCTACACGAATCGCCCTAAAGAAATGTATATTAAAACCTATCATGCCAGAAAACGAGCGTCAAAAAATCAAAGCCACGGATCGAAACAACAGACGAGTGAGAGCAGGCAAAACGAAAACTCAGTGGCCTAGAACGGAGCACTGTTCGAGAAGAAAAAACGATAGTAGGAGATCGTCGGCTAGGCTGAAATCGATACACAGTAATAGGGCAATAAGGACGGAAATAGTTATGTACGTGTAGTGGGAGACGAGTGCGATGGAGGACGTGATTGCGACAGAGTTTGGAATGCAGGTGGATGAATGGGACAGATCTATATTGGAACAGTGGTTGCGTGACGAGGCGAGATAGATGCAAGCATGTGCTGGTGATATAGTGTGCTGGTCCGTCGGCAAGCAGATGCGGTGGTGAAATGAAGACGTGAAGGCGATCCCACGAGGGACGAAATGCGCATACACGCGCCAAAAATCATCGCACTCGGCGATGATGAAGGTGCTGGATCATCGTATCAGCTTCCCCCAATCCAAGGCACCTCCCCCCTTCTCTCCTCCACCTTCCCGCCGCGGAAAGGCATTCCAAAATCTGAGCGTCTCATCTCCAGCGCCAGTGACAATCGTCTCCCCATCAGGACTCATCGCGAGATAAAGCACCCGATGTGTGTGTCCAGTCAGTGATGCAACTTGCGAAAGCGAAGGATATCGCCATATGCATATTTGATTCTGGGCCGTCGTGCTCGAAAAGCCGTGCGTGCTGACGAGCTCGTGCGACGTATGCGACCAGATAAGATTGCAGACCTGCATCAAAGCGTCAATGGGAGTCTGCGAGGGGAGCACACGACATACCTGGCTCCCAGTGTCCAACTCGTTCAGCATCGTGCCCGTGAATGTATTCCAAAATCGAATGTGCTTATCTTGCGTTCCACCACCCGTCGCGAGTACGCCAGAGACGTGAGGATCCCAAGCCAGTGCTTTGACTGCGGCAGTGTGTTCGTGGAACTTCCACAGGGGAACATCCCCATCCCCATCTCCACCACTATTTGACCTTGGACGATGTGACGTCCCGATGCTGCCTCCAGGTCCAGACCCAGAAGAATGAATAGAAGACGCAAGGGAGGAGGCACGACGAGACCCGCGGAGGTCCCATATGCATACTTTGTTGTCATTGCCTCCGCTAGCGAGAGCCGAGCCCATCCCAGAGCCTCCGGGGCCCTGGGCGGGCGCACCTCCCGTGCTCGGGGCTCCAACGCCTCCTTCGACTCCAGCAACTGAACCGACACCAGCCCCGCGCGGATTTCCAAAGCCCATCCCCAACTCTCCACTCCACCGCAACCCACAGACTTCCTGCCGATGCCCCGCACACTTCCTAAACGGCCTCCCTCCGCCTTCGCGGACGTCGCGGTGGTGGACCAAGCGGTCTCTGCTTCCACTGCTTAGGATGTGTCCATTCCATGATAGAGCACCGATGCGTTGAGAATGTGCAGGAGCATAGGTGCGGATGATAGAGAGGGTCGGAGCGTCGTAGATGTGTAGATGGCCAGAGAGCGTGCCCACTGCAAGTGTTGTGCCCTGTGTGGCCAAGAAACAAACGTCAGCATATGCGCGCAAGCCGGATGCCATGGGACCAAACCTTTTGCACCCATGCAACCGAACTAATGGTATCACCAGATACGCTCAAGTCACACAACTTGGAGACGTTGGCATTGTGAGCCGTCCAAAGGTAGACACAGCTACCCAGACCGACGCCGAGCACGTTCGTACTCGACCAATCGACGAGATTGAGATAAAAGTCATCTGCAAGATCTGGGGCGTCGAGGACCCTGTAGGGCGTCTTGCAGACACTGCGAAGCTGGCGCCGTGGAGACTCCAGGAGTTGCCGTGATTCTGCGCGCACGGGGGACATGGAATAAGCCTCGTCTGTCGGCGTGTCGAGACGGCGCCCACTGGTGGGCGTTGGAGAGGGGGAAGTGTAATTGAAGATGCGCCGGCGCGTTGGAGTGGTGGGTGCAATGGATGAGGACGAATGGGTGGGTCGGGTTGGTGATGCGGGACGACGAGGTGAGGGAGGGGTCACTTCGCTGTGAAGGATGGAGTTGAATATGGCGTTGGCTTGTTCTGGTGGCAATGGATCGGGTGTGTGGGATCGGACCGATGGGGGGCGAATAGGGGTTGGGTTAGTGCGGAATCAAGTGTGTGACGGTGGACAAACTCACCCTTTATGGCATCCGATTCGGTGGGTATCGTGCGATGCTTTGAAGGGGTGGAAGGACCACTGTCGTCCCTGAGATGATAAGACGTTCGCATATCGCCGGTGTCCCTGCTGGGTACGAAGCGATCGCCGTACTCTCTGTGTGCACGAGACGGGTGCTCGGGCGATTCCGGGCCAGGTGTATCGCTCGCGGTGAGTTGTGAGTAGGTGAGGGCAGGGATCGAGACGGGGGCAGCAGCGGGCGGAGTGGGGACGAAGACGGGGTGTACGCGCTGTCTGATTCTGCGTGGCGTGTCGTCGTCGGTGTCCTGGTGTGCGGCGCGCAGTCGTTTGCCAAATGGCGAGTTTTTGAGACTGGACATGGTGGGGGGACGAGGAGGAGCGGGTGCGAGCGTGTTGGGTGGGCGCGACAACGGGCGAGTTGGCGGCGACAAAAGGGCGGACACGGGGACGGGGAGAGATGGCGAGTGCGCGACGTGACGGGCCCGGGCAGGGGCAAAGCGGGTCGCAGTCAACGGGCAAACCAACGACACGACGCGTCGATTACCTAACCCCTGCTCACTTTTCAACCAGCGACGCAAAAAAAAAGTCAAAAAACCACAGAAAAACGCGGTGAGCTTGCGGAAACGAGAGAAGACCGGACCCACGGTGGAAGAGACATGCCAGACATTGTCCTGCCCGGTTGTTAACCCGCCCGGTCGGGCCAGGCGGTGGACTCACAGCCCTGTCCATTCAAGCGGAGACTCAAGTCAATGCGGCGCAGCCACCGTGTCTGACTCGTCGTCGTCGGTGACAGTCTGAGTGACCCACCTGGAACGTGTGGAGGGCGACAACGAGTCCAACGGCTTCCGGGACGCGTCTCCTCCAGATGTGACCCGGCATACGCGTGTTCTGAATGCCGCATGCCAGTGTGAACGAGCGCGGACCAGGAGCGTCGACAAAGGTCGTGTTTTTCGACTAGCGTAGCCAGTGTCGAGCTTCCAGCCCTCGATTTGCCAGTTTGCGAGAGCGCGCAAGTAGACAGTATGTGATAGAGACGTGGCGCTGCGCAGTTGTTCCCGTGGGTGATTGGCCCACAGCTAAATTATGCCGATGCCGACACGTCTGTCGCTCCAATCCGGTCCCACACCATTTTCACAACCATCGATTAACATGGGCGCTAGGGCACGCCTTATTGATTCTGTGCAACACATCCTTGCAGCTATCTACAACAGGGAACGACAATGTCCACGGTAGGGCAACCTCAAATCGCGACGTTCGTATGCGTCAGCCCCCCCAATTTGTTCGCATCCATGCCTGGTATCCTTGGCTCGAAGCGACAAGGGAACGGGAGCGGATACCTGACAGTCAACATCATCCACAGTCATCGACCACCAAGTCACAGCAGCACGTACGTCGTAATCCCAGACGCCCACTTGAACTCGTACGGCACATCGTTTCCGTGGTCGTCCTTTGGCAGCGACACTTTCCACAGTGCAAGTACCGTCGCAACTGCATACCACATCGACATCTCCGCAAAGTGCCTCCCTACGCAGCTTCGCCGGCCAAACCCAAATGCGATGTTTTGGACATTGTCCGACGTGAGCGTGCCGTCAGGGTGCAGGAAACGCTCCGGGATGAACTCGAAAGGCTTCGGATATTTCGACTCGTCATGTGCCATGGACCTGGGTAACGAAAGACATGATTAGCCTCGAGCGCTCACGAGCAAACACCCGAAAGGCGAACCAGAGATTCGTCATGACTGTCGCTCCTGTACGGACTATCGTGTCAACGCAATCGCGGAGCAAAGAAAGGGTGACGTACCCTTTGGGATATAATATCCATCATAAACGTCATCGTTCACCACCGCATTGGGGATGGCTACGCAAGGCTCAGTCCATTTGCAAAGCATCCACTCACAACTCACAGAGTGGCAGCGCAGGATTCCATCTCAACGTTTCACGGATAACAGCGTCAATATAGGGCAACGATGCCCTATCGTCAAATGTCGGAAGCCTCTCCTTGCCAACTATCGCATCTATTTGGGCATATACCTTGTCCTGAACTGCCGGGTGGAGAACCATCGCGTGGAGGAACGTCATGAGAGTGGCACTCGACTACATCTGGATAAGATATCAGGTCGGACGTATGAGGTGATGCGCACCGACTCTGATGCCGCTGCAATTACTTAGGTAAACCACAGAGAGCAATTTATCATAAATCAAACATACCTGCAAAACCGGTGGCTGCGGCATCTTTAAGAGCTTGCATCCTCGCAGTACCGGCGCCCATCTTACCTTCCTCCCGGATGCCATCGAACACCATGGCAGGGGAAGTACTCCCTTCGTTCTAGGCTGGGGTTAGACAGAATTCGTTTTATGGATATGTACCAACCTGCTTTCGTAGCGCGTGTTCAAAGGGAATTTCTATCCAATCTCTGGCCCATTCTCTGGATATGGCTGCATTCCTCTTGATGCTCATACCCGGGAACCACGATGGGATCCTCAAAACTGGACACTCATCAGCTTCGGCTGAGAGGTACACACATTCAAGTGCCCGTGCTTACTTATCGGGAATGCACCCAGAATTCCTGCCACTTCCGGTGTATTCACTGCCGCTATCAGTCGACACACTCTCCCGATGATATCGACCATGTGGTCATCTGGGGATTCCGGATCGTAGTCGTAGACCGCATTGATAATGACCGACGCGGTAAACCTAACGGATTGATGTAGCCATTATGAGCCGGTAGCATGGGTACTATAGTCGCTGTAACCTACTCGTGGATGTGCTCGAAAACTTGACCCGGGGACTTTAATAATCGGTGGGCGAGTAGGTGAGCCCTGCGTTGCTGCATCGGGACAAATCTCGATGCCGACTCAGCTTTAAAAGTCTGGTGGAAGAATCGACGCTGGAGGCGCCATCTGTCTCCATAGGGCATAAGGACGGTGTTAAAATCTATTCCGAACCTGGCAGGCGTGATTAGATACGTCGAGTTCTGCCGCAAGCGATGGCTTACAGTTTATTGGTGACGAGGCGAGGTCTATCAGCATAGTTACTCGAACGGTCCTCTAAGAGCGCTTTGGCTATCTTTTCAGAGTTGATGATGATGACATCCTGGTCGAAAAAGCGAGAGTAAACGAGGTCGCCTTGGAACAAGCCCAGATTCAGAGACCTTATTCAGTCAGCGAGGGTCCGTGCCAAACGCACCGTACACTTTTGACCACTCCGCATAGGTCAACCACGGCGCACTGGAATTGACACCGTATATGTTCCCTATGATGGGGAGCGGTGGAGGGCCTGGGGGTAGCGGATAAGGGGGACGAGGCCGAGCTTGCTTGAGGCGTCGACAGACAGCATCGACCGCGACGATGCCAGCGAATACCACAGCGCACAATGTTGTCAGGTGGGACGACATGACCAAGACCAAGGGCACGGGGAAGAGATCGTCCGGAAGAACTTGAAGATATACTTATACCGCCCGGTGGCTTCTCAGGCAACATTTCACCATTCTCTCATGGTACGAATTTGGTAGATTCGACACCGACTCTGGACCAGGTTCGGGGTACGCAGGGCCCCTAGAATGGAGTACCTGCAAGAGGATTGATTTGGGATGATCGTATGGAGAGACACAGCCTGATTTCCTCGTTTGCTTGCTTACCTTTGCAGACGTGCCCCTGCCAATGTAGCAGGAATTACATGACTGAGCAAGTGGGCACACCACGGCATCATGGGAACCCGACACAAAATATAAATTTCTCACAGGGCGATATTTCCTGGGGTGTACTTGTAAGTCTATGGCAAAAAATGTGGAAATGTCTCAGAGCGTTATTTCTTGCAAAGGGGTTATAAGTGCGCAGCAAATTTCTTGAAAGCCGTTGTTCCTTGCGAAGGGCTTATAATGCCTTTGATGTATATTACGAAGCTTGCCAGACAGTAAATGTAATCTAAGATATAAGTACAAGGCCATCTTCGTGGCAGTGCTTGCTATGTGTGATTCGCAAACAACATAGTATCCGCTTAAGGATTTCAAACGTCCTCGTTGGATCGGAGATTAAAATACTCGCTCGCGACCATTCAATGTCTCAAGACCCCTATCTCCCTGTCCTAAACCAATTTGCTGGCAAGGTTTGGGGCAACTCCGGAGCCGTCCTCAAACAGCATCCCGGGGGTTTCCAGTTCATCGACCTCGGCCCATGTTTCAATGCCTTTCGGTCCTTTTTTGCGGGGGCGCTCAAGCATGACAAGTTACTCGTGAGGGACGAGTATCGCATCACATTGCAAGCGTTGGAGGAAGATAGATATAAACTAGGTGCTTACGTTGTCGGACAGCCTGGTATCGGTGAGTCTTGGACAACATTCAGAGCGCCCTGAACCTGAACTTTAGGGGCTGCTCTCATGCTGTCAGGGAAGACACTTCCCCTTGTGTATTTTCTTGTTATGCGTCTCGGCCAGAAACAGCCGGTTGCGCTGCAGTTCATAGATGGCTGCAAATTCTACGCGCTCTTTTAAGACAATGTTGAATTCCACCGGCTCGACAACCCAGTACCACTACTTCAGTTCCCCTGCGTGTGGGCCCTATGTGACTCCAATCAATCCGCCACACACCCCTCCTCCATTTTCCTGGGTAAAGAGAATATCCGAGTCATCCAGACCACCTCGCCCAATCCCTCACGTTGGAAGGAATGGAGCAAACAAGCGGACGCTTGGCCCTACGTTATGGACATTTTTTCTAGCGAGGAGGTTGTGGGGACTATCAGTCGTGAGCTTGGTTCTATCTACGTGCCGACGTAGGCCCTTTGTCACTTGTTAGCGGAGGCACTCCAGGATTAAGACAATCACGCCAAGTTGCGGTTCTACAATGCATTGAGTTACCATAGAAGTACTCGTCAGGCGGCTGATTTCATTTTTGAATCCTGGTTCCACAGCTTTTTCGTTGCGAAACGGAAGATAGATTGCCATTGGATTGTGCAGGGCTCAGGCGACGACGCAGACCCTCCTACCTTGTCCATGCCAGCACATGCGAATCTCATTCCGGCTACCAAAACCGCACCGGGGTCTGCAACGCCTCCATATTACTGGATTGCCTACAAGACCAATTTCGCTGGTATCGACAGTGCCCTGGTACTCGAGGACAGGATTTTTGCGTTTCAAATGACTCTGGGCTCAGACCATAGATCACCGATTAACGGTTTGAGGGACCTACGAAAATTGTTGCCGCACGATCGGAAGGATCTTCCTTGGAAAGTGATCGGGACCAATCGAAAGCGTCGCAGTGCGTTGGAACGGTGAGCTGTCGTTTCCGACAAAAAAGATTCCGTACCCGTTGGGTGGTCAGCGCTGGACCCAGCGCAGAAAGATGTCATTTACAAGGTATGTGAGTTTGTTCATACATCGAGCGTTTCCTGACCCGATTATTTGGTTCCGGCGCCGAAGGAGTGCGAAGAGTTGTTGATGGAGGTCGATGGTGAGGGAGGGGCGCCGACACCAATTGACGAATAATACCCATCGCACATATGCTGCCTCACAGAGAAGCAGAGTCATGTATCAACAGTAGCACTATGCCCAAATCGCTGTGAATCAGTAGGAGATCATCGTAACGGCGCACGGTGGACCGGGGTCACCGGGATGGGCTGCCCCCGCTCTCAGGAGAGCTCCCGCCGCAGGATGTGGATGGAAGGAAGCAAGGATGGATGCTGACTAACTACGGACACACGGACTATGGTCACGACCTACGAGGACTCCCACCACTCCTTGCGGGGACTCAGGCCCTTGCCAGACCTCCCCGGTACAACGGAGTGCCAATCCCTGACTCCATTGATGATGGCTTTCTGGGCCGTCGCAGCACATGACTTCCCGGAAGAGAGTTTGTGCAGGAGTGAGTCAGGCGGTGCCAGCGGTGCGGTTTCTCGTCCGCCATCTCGTCGGCCAGCGAGCTGGCTCCCTCACATCGAGCGCCTCGCCCGCACCTTGTTTTTGCAGGTTGCACTTGGAGCTCGTTACGGCACATCCTCCGGTCTGCAGCCTCACAGACACCGTACCTACCAGCTTGCCAGTTTGCTGGCTTTTTGTGTCAATGCACCCCGCGTCAACAATCACTTCACGTCCTCCGTTTTAAAACCAACCGGACGCCACTCTCTGCCAGCTCACCAGCTCGCTGGCGTGCCGGACGTATGAGGTGATGCGCACCGATTCTAATGCCGCTGCAATTATTTAGGTGAGCCACAGAGAGCAATTTATCATAAATCACACATACCTGAAAAACCTGGTGGCTGCGGCATCTTTAAGAGCTTGCATCCTCGCAGTACCGGCGCCTATCCTACCTTCCTCCCGGATGCCATCGAACACCATGGCAGGGGAAGTACTCCCTTCGTTCTAGTCCGCAGTTAGACAGAATCCGTTTTATAGACATGTACCAACCTGCTTTCGTAACGTGTGTTCAAAGGGAATTTCTATCCAATCTCTGGCCCATTCTCTGGATATGGCTGCATTCCTCTTGATGCTCATACTCGGGAACCACGATGGGATCCTCAAAACTGGATCACTCATCAGCTTCGGCTCAGAGTTACACACATTCAAGTGCTCGTGCTTACTTATCGGGAATGCACCCAGAATTCCTGCCACTTCCGATGTATTCACTGCCGCTATCAGTCGACACACACTCCCATTGATATCGACCATGTGGTCATCTGGGGATTCCGGATCGTAGTCGTAGACCGCATTGATAATGACCGACGCGGTAAACCTAACGGATTGATGTAGCCATTATGAGCCGGTAGCATGGGTACTATAGTCGCTATAACCCACTCGTGGATGTGATCGAAAACTTGACCCAGGGACTGTAATAATCGGTGGGCGAGTAGGTGAGCCCTGCGTTGTTGCATCGGGACAAATCTCGATGCCAACTCGGCTTTAAAAGTCTGGTGGAAGAATCGACGCTGGAGGCGCCATCTGTCTCTACAGGGCATAAGGACGGTGTTAAAATCTATTCCGAACCTGGCAGGCGTGATTAGACGCGTGTGTTCCGCCGCAAACGATGGCCTACAGTTTATTGGTGACGATGTGAGGTCTATCAGCGAAGTTACCCGAACAGTCCTCTAAGAGCGCTTTGGCTATCTTTTCAGAGTTGATGACAATGATATCTTGGTCAAAAAACGAGAGTAAACGAGGTCGCCTTGGAACGAGCCTAGATTCAGAGACCTATTCAGTCAGGGAGAGTCCGTGCCAAACGCACCGTGTACTTTTGACCACTCCGCATAGGTCAACCATGGCGCACTGGCATTGACGCCATCATGTTCCCTATGATGGGAAGCGGTGGAGGGCCTGGGGGTAGCGGACTAAGGGGGACGAGGCCGAGCTTGCTTGAGGCGTCGACCGCGACGATGCCAACGAATGCCACAACGCACAACGTTGTGAGGTCGGATGACATGACCAAGGCCAAGAGCACGAGGAAGAGATCGTCCGGAAGAACTTGAAGATATACTTATACCGCCCGGTGGCTTCTCAGGCAACATTTCACCATTCTCTCATGGTACGAATTTGGTGGATTCGTCACCGACTCTGGATCAGGTTCGGGGTACGCAGGGCCCCTAGAATGGAGTACCTGCAAGAGGATTGATTTGGGATGGTCGTATGGAGAGACACAGCCTGATTTCCTCGTTTGCTTGCTTACCTTTGCAGATGTGCCCCTGCCAATGCAGCGGGAATTACGGTATGGCTGAGCAAGTTGGCGCACCTGGACTTGGCCCTCAATCCGCAGATGGACTGTTTTTTCGTCTTGAAAGGCTGTGGTTGGTCCCAGACGTAGCAGTTATACCCGCAGATGGTGTGAGAACACCCGAAACTTGTTTCATTCGCTCGCGAGACGGCGGAGGGTGCGAGAGACGCGACTCAGTTAGACCAGAGATGACCCAATAGCCGCTGCCAGTAGTCTAGAGAGTGTGGGATTGAATGCGGGCCCGGAAAACGATCTGCGGATTGGCATGATTTCAATCAGTCGTACGGTCATAACAAGGACAGGGCAGTGGCTTAATCTGTCGACAGGGGGATAATTACGTCGTAGTAATGCATTGTTCGGGTGACCATTGTGAGTTGAATTCACACCATGAGCATTCGCGACCGCATAGCGACCGTCTTTGCCTTCAACACGATTCCTACAACGGTCCTGCTGGTGCTCGTCTATGCTGCAATATTCAGCACCGTGCTCGTCACGGACAATCTCCCCCCAGTCCCTAGAGACACTCGAGGACTCGACCTCGACCAGGCTTGGTGGGACCTTCACCAGGTAACCCGCCCTCACTCCATGTCGTCGAGCGCTGACCATCCTTCCCTGGCAAGATATCCGCCAGACCTCATCCCTTCAACTCGCATGCAAACGACCTCGTCTGTGACTACATCCTCGAGCGCTTGGGAGACATAGCTTCACGCCACTCCCACGTTACACTTGATTACGACGTCGTTTCGAATGCATCGTGGGCCACAGGTCTCCTTTCCCCTGAGCCTCGTGGCGTCTACCAAGAAGGAAACAACATCCTCGTCAAAGTACAAGGCACCGACCCTGCTTATCGCGAATCTGGTGGTTATTTGCTGTCGGCTCACTATGACTCCGTCTCTACTGCACCTGGCGCGACAGACGACTCGATGGGGGTCGTCACTTTGTTGCAGATGGTGGAACATTTTGCAAAGCACAGACCAACGAGGACTGTCGTGTTCAACATCAACAACAACGAGGAATCTGGCCTTCATGGAGCGCATACGTATGTCTTGTGCTACATTCCAAGGGATGACATTCATATCCTTTACAAGTTTCTTACAGCACCCGTGGGCTAACATTAGTGATGTTTTCCTCAATCTCGAAGGTGCTGCTGCAGGAGGGTGGGGTTTATGGTTCATCTGGTGTGGTCGACTTACCTGCTGATACTCTCGTGCAGTCGGCCAGTGATGTTCCGGGCCACAAATATTTCACCCCTCTTCTCCTGGACGAACCGTTACGTCCCGCATCCACATGCCAACGTGTTCTTTGCGGACGCGTTTTCGCATGGTGCTATACGTTCTGCGACCGATTATTCGGTCTATGAACAAGCAGGTTTGGATGGTCTCGACTTTGCTTTTTACAAGGGCAGGAGTCGCTACCACACACGGTACGACTCGGTATCTGGCATGGAAGGCGGTAAAAAGGCCCTCTGGGCGATGATGGAAGCCACTCATGGAGCTAGCCTGGCTCTCGCAAATGATGACGCGGTCCATACCCGACCCCCTCCCCGACAAGAAAGACCTGTTTATTTTGAACGTGAGCGTTCCCTCAGCGATCCTGTCTATGTACTGAGATCAAATAATATTTGGTCAGTGTTTGGTGCTGCTTTGGTTGTTTTTTCGCTGGAAGCACTGTTTATCACGAACGTGATTCTACTTTCCACAGGGTCCCATCCTTCTCTTGCTCTTCGCGTATTGGAAACAGATTGTCCGCCTAAGTAGGGGGATCCGGTGCCGGCATTCTGCCCACGCCAATAGGGATAGCATTCAAGAGAACGTGACATGCGGCGAACGGGTCTTGCAAGCAGTGAAGAAGTTTGGCCCTGGTTTTTGGAACTCAACCAAGTTCTGGGTAGCTTTGGCGATCAGCGTTGGCCTCCAGGCGGCTCTGATTGCAGGATATGTTCACTTGAATCCCTTCGTAAGCTACCCTTTCTCCTCAGGAATCGATCCCTAATGTAAATGATCAGATTATTCATTCTCATCCTTTCCTGGTGTTTGCTTCCATTTCGTCGTTGGCCTATCTGTCGACTGTCTTGGTGGTTTCCCTCCCCTGTAACATTCGCGGTACCGTATTTGCCCCAGAACAACAGAAGCTCTCCATCCTTTTGCAACTCTATGCCTTCACTTGGGTACTGCTCGTCTTCTCTACAATCGTGCTCCGGAGCGCTGAGATTGGTAGCACCTACTTTATCACCTTCTGGAACGCGTGCGCCCTCCTTGGATGCGTCGTGGGTCTGGTCGAAGCGATGACGAATGCGGGTGGTTTTGAGGAGGAAGCTGAATTTGAATCTGAAAGTCATACCTACGTGGGAAGCCCCCGGTACCAGGCCATCAGCACCGAGGAGGATGCAGATGGACAACAGCCATCATCCAGGCCTGTGGAAGACCTGGAGCCCACGGAGACCACACCGCTCGTCCCACGGGAGCACTTGCGTCCACTCACCCCACCCCCTGACGAAGGACATGGTGCTATCGGGTGGTGGATTTTGCAATTTCTGCTCGTGGTCCCCTTTCCCGTCATCTTGGTGTTCCATATCTCTGTCATGTTCCTGGGCGCGGTGAATCAAACTCTCATTGATGGAAATAGTCCAGCCTTCAGTAAGTCTCCCTTGGACATAGCATTCGAGGACTGCCTGTTGACAATGTTACTTTCACTGATGTTCTAGCGTACAGTGGTCTCTCTCTCTTGGGCCTGCTGCTCGTTTTGCCCATGTCCCCATTCGGGATCAAGGCCCATCGGTGGCTCACACTTCTCGTGCTTGTCATCTTCGTATTTTCTACCGTGTATGCATGGGTCGCATTCCCCTTCTCTCAACAAACACCGCTCAAAGTATATTTCGTCCAAACCGTGAACCTGACTACGTCAGGGACGCGGATTGAACATGCAACGACTTCGCTTACTGGACCCGAGCGCTTTTTGGTTCGTAATATCATACCGAAACTCCAATCCGCGTTCGGCAAGTCTGTGGCGTGCCACGATGCCGTGGATAAAGTCGGTCTGCAGACGTGTACATGGGAAATTGACCCGGAGATGGCACCCTCGCCTGGAGGAAAGAGCACGTCCCGGGATGGCACCGATGTGCCATGGGTATCCTATGATCTGAATCGCACCGGACCAAACAGCGCTCGCATCACCGTTCGGGGTCTCAACACGCGGTTCTGTACCGTCACGTTCGCCAACCAACACATTTCCAAGTTTAGCGTCGTCGGGGACGGGGCCAAGGGTCTTCAAACGGGCTACGACGTTCCCAAGGACGGACTACCTCGGATCGAACTTTGGAGTCGCGATTTCGGGAAACAAGTTGAGGTGGCGGTCGAGTGGAAGGACGAGGACGCGTTGGAGGCAGATCCAGACGACGGGCTCCAAGGACAGGTGAGCTGCGGTTGGGACGAGTACGAGCGTGCGACGATCGGGGGTGGGCGGTCGGGGGGTAAGATTCCGTCGTTGGAGGAGGTCGTTGAATTCGTGCCAGAGTGGGTCGTGGTGTCCAAGTCGACGCGTGCGCTTTTCAGTGCAGGGAGGGCGTTTGAGGTCTGATGGTGGCTGGTGTTTGTATTGTGTGCTTTTCTTGCTTGTGCTTTCTTGGTTTTGTAGTATATCGCAATCATCGTTTGGTGAAGTTCAACGACAACGCGGTTGACGTTAAGCTTGATGGCAGGGGCTTGGAAAATTGGTCATTCCAACCCTCTCATGCATCAAGTTCGAGCCCCTAAACCTTTCTCTCTCCACCCACCGAGTCGGGCGTCGTTCAAGTAAAATATTTCGATGTCTCAAGACCCCCATCTCCCTGTCCTAAACCAATTTGCTTGCAATGTTTGGGGCAACCCCGGGGCCGTCCTCGAACAGCATCCTGGAGGTTTCCAATTCACCGACCTCGGCCCATATTTCAATGCCTTTCGGTCCTTTTTTGCGGGGGCGCTCAAGCATGACAAGTTACTCGTGAGGGATGAGTATCACATCGCATTGCAAGCGTTAGAGGGAGATACATATAAACGGGGTGCTTACGTTGTTGGACATCGGTGAGTCTTGGACAACATTCGGCACACCCTGAACCTGAACTTTAGTCTCCTGCTGGTCAGGGAAAACACTTTTCCTTGTGTATTTTCTTGTTATGCGTCTCGGCCAGAAACAGCCGGTTGCGCTGCAGTTCGTAGATGGCTGCAAATTCTACGCGCTCTTTAAAGACAACGTTGAATTCCACCAGCTCGACAACCCAGTACTGCTACTTCGATGCCCCTTCGTGTGGGCCCTATGTGACTCCAACCAATCCGTCACACACCCTTCCTCCATTTTCCTAGGTAAACGGAATATCCGAGTCATCCAGACCACCTCACCCAATCCCTCACGTTGGAAGGAATGGAGCAAACAAGCGGGCGCTTGGCCCTACGTTATGGACATTTTTTCTAACGAGGAGGTTGTGGACCTTGCGTAAGTGGTACACCCTGCATATGCGACGAGATCTAACGAGATGATAAGCACGCTGTTGGAACTGGATGTCCCGCGCGTGATCACCCGAAGAATTGGGGAAATGTTCCTCGCACGTTGCTGAAATACATCAACACAGAGGATTTGACAGTCGAGGGCCTTTACCACGACGATGCTGGTCCTGCTGTCCAGAATTACAAAATCTTGATAGACGGAGGAAGTCAGTTCAACTTCCCAGTTAATTCCCCGTCATCGTTCTATTTCCTTCGGCCGATGAACACTCCTACGGGGACTATCAGTCGCGAGCGTGGTTCTATCTACGCGCCGACGCAGACCCTTTGTCGCTTGTTAGCGGAGGCACTCCAGGATCAAGATAATCACGTCAAGTTGCGGTTCTACAATGCATTGAGTTACCATGGAAATACTCGTCAGGCAGCTGATTTCATCTTTGAATCCTGGTTCCACAGCTTTTTCGTTGCGAAACGGAAGATAGATTGCCATTGGGTTGTACAGGGCTCAGGCGACGACGCAAACCCTCCTACCTTGTTCATGCCAGCACATGCGAATCTCATTCCGGCTACCAAAACCGCGCCGAGGTCCGCAACATCCCCATATTACTGGATTGCCTACAAGACCAATTTCGCTGGTATCGATAGTGCCCTGGTACTCGAGGACGGGACTTTCGCGTTTCAAATCACTCTGGGCTCAAACCATAGGTCACCGATTAACGGTTTGAGAGACCTACGAAAATTGTTGCCGCACGATCGGAAGGATGTTCCCTTGAGAGACGTCTTCGTGGGACCAGAACCGGGACCAACCGAAAGCGTTGCAGTGCGTTGGAACGGTGAGCTGTCCTTTCCGACAAAAAATGATTCCGTACCCGTTGGGTGGTCAGTGCTGGACAGCGCAGAGAGGTGTCATTTACAAGGTATGTGGGTTTATTCATACATCGAGCATTTCCTAACCCGATTGTTTGGTTCTGGCGCCAAAGGAATGCGAAGAGTTGTTGATGGAGGTCGATGATGAGGGAGGGACGCCAACAATAATACTCATCGCACATATGTATGTTGCCTCACAGAGAAGCAGAGTCATGTATCAACAGTACTAGCGCATTGCCTAAGTCACCGTGAATCAGTAGGAGATCAAGCGGGCATACAAACGGAAGTTGCAGCGGTGTCACGCTCTATTGGTTACAAAATGGCCGACAGCCATCAAGTTTGAGCTCCTAAACCTTTCCCAGTTACGATTCACAAACTCGCTCAAGGCTTGTTCTTGTACCATGACAGAAGCACCCTCACCACAAACACGTCTCAATCTCGAACGCTTTGCAAAGCTGGTTCAGGATAACCCCCAAGCTGTCCTAAGACGGTCTGCAGATTTCGAGTTTATCGACTTGGGGGAATTCAAACGGGACTTTCGATACCTTTTCGGGTGGGCTGTTCAAGAAAGCAAAATACTCGTGAGAGATGAATATCGCACAGCACTGCAAACATTGGACACGGATCCATACCGTCGAGGGGCTTTTGTTATAGGACAGCGCGGTATCGGTAAGTCTTGGACAACGTTCGGCGGTGAGCCTTTGACTCCAAATCAGGGAAAACATCTTTCCTGGTCTACGCACTTGTGGCACATCTGGCGAACCGACAGCCGGTTGCGGTACAATTTGGAAACGGTCTACCGGCCTATGCAGTCTTTAGAAAAGATATTGTCCTTTTCTGCGGTTTCCGTGAGACGCTTCTGCTATCTCAGTACAGCCCCATGTGGGTTCTCTTTGACTCCAATGAAGATGTTCCGTCTCCAGCGGCATCTTCAGTGAGGAGGAGGATAGTCGAGTCATTATGGCAACGCCGCCCAAGCGCGGACGTTGGAAGGAATGGAGCAAACAGTCTCGCTCTCGGCCTTATGTTATGGACGTTTGGTCCGAGCAAGAGGTTCGGCAGCTCGCGTGAGTAATACATTCCCCTATTCAAGCTAAACCTGAGAAGATGACTAGCACGCTGATGGGAAAGAATGTCGACCGCATGATCGCTCTTGCGAAGAAATGGGGCGGTGTTGCCAGGACATTACTCCAATACACCGACGAAGCGGATTTGGAAATTACGAGGCAGTATCGTCAATGTGCGCAAATGGACGTTGAGGAATGTAGGCTGGCGGGGCTGTTCGACACCCCCAGTGATTCTTCTTCACAATTCTGTTTCGTTCGGCCTTTGGTGGTCTCCCAAAAAATCGTTCGTAACCACTCTTACTTTTATGTGCCGACGCGAACCCTTCGCTCCCTCCTTGGGGAGGCTCTCCAAGGACAAAGTGACGACGTGAAGCTGGAGTTCTTCAATGCTTTGAGTCGGCCCGAAGAGACTCGTCAAGCCGCTAGCTTTATTTTTGAATCTTGGTTCCACAGTTTTCTATCCGCGGCGGGAACCCTACAGCGCGAATGGACAGGGAGCCGTCCCCGTTCCACCACGTTACAAGGCGTGACTAAGCTTATTCCCGCTACCCAAATCGCACTAGAGTCTGAGGAGCCTCCATACTATTGGGTTTCCCCCAAGAATTTCCCTGGTGTCGACAGCGCCCTTGTGTTTAAGAAAGAAATCATTGCGTTTCAAGTAACCCCCAGGTAGGAGCACGAGTCGCCAATCAAGGGCTTATCTGCCTTGCGAGAAAACTTGCCAGATAATTTGAAGGATGTTCGATGGAGAGTGGTATTCGTTGGACGAGCACAGATGGAAATCGAAGCAATCGCAGAGCGATGGTCCAACATATCCTTCGAGGAAAGTGGGGCTCGCATACCTGTCGCGTGGTGTGTGGTGGATCCGGTGCAGAAGGGTGTCACCTACCAGGTATGCAGACTTTGTTGATCCACGGAGAGTCTTCCGACCAGATTGTTAGGTATTCCGCGACGAGTCTGATGAGCAGTGAAGGAGCAGTGAAAGACGACGGATTCTCAGTGTATGTTACTTTTTATCCTCCCCCCTTGGGCCCCTTGTACATTACTCTCTCACAATGACTGCGTGTCCCGTTGTACCTGATCTTGGCCACAGTGTGAAGTAACAAGGAAGCGCTATGATATCCTTCCTCTTCGTAGTGGGTGATGGAGTGGTAAAGTTCCGCAACATATCAGAGCAGCTTGCGGGCCGTCCTTCCATTAGGGTGAAAGGTATTCAAGACAAAAACAAAACATGTACAACATCAATCTCCTATCATACCAGGAGCACACGACGCCCCATCGGACGCAACGGAAGTTCGATCATCGCAACCACACAGAGAGAACGCAACACGATCGCCACGTTCCTGCCAACGCCAATCTCGAGGTTCAACGAACTCGTCTAGATCTCGATACCTGTCCGACTCGGGTATTCGAACTTCCTGACGTTCTCGGACCAGACGACACCGTGTCGCTACAGGTTAACGTCGATCCCTGGTTTGACACGATCGAAGGCTTGCGGTCGAGGAGCTCAAATATCCACGTGCCAGCACTGATGCCATGTATGATCAAAGATTGGTCGTGGGTCATATCACCGTTCGAGCACATGGAGAACACGCACGAAAGATCCGCTGGTGGGCTGGGTCAGCCAAGGAGAGTGTGATCAATGGAACAGCGTTTCATGTGAGTGTCTGCAGTCCGTTTCCTACGTACACCTCCGAGCTCGAAACGCACCGTATCCAAACAGGTCGAGGATTGTTATGCTCCCGCTCCAGCGCGGTGTTGCCGAAAAATATGCCAAACGCACTGGCCACTTTACGCGCGAAGGCGAGTTGATGCGGTTGTGGGGTTTCGGTTGTTCAATGTTGGCGGGTGATAAAACATGACACCGACTGCGTTGGGTGGTAAAAGCGCAAGTGCGCACGTTTGACAGAAGAATGTCATGGCACCGAGGTGCCCGTCCGAGGCATTCTGTGACACTGCTGCAGTCGATCCACCGCAGCATGTACGCACGTTGGGAGAAGGTCGTGTTCACTAGTATGACCAGCTGCAGTGATCGACACGCAAGAAACAGACTAGATACCTAGTATGAGCTCGTTGTCGCCCTTTTACTTGAAGGTTCACATCCGGGAGCCTGAGTCGGAGATGCCTGTCAGAATAATGACCCAAAGAGACACCGTTGGAGTGCAGTTACGAAGAGAACCACGAGTCTTTCTCGGCCTTCTGCCCGACCAGAATGCTGTACATTGAAGTTGGAAATTTTGGGCGTGCAAGTGAAGTCCTACTCCGAGTGTCCGGACGCGCTTTGGTCGCGTTCTGGCCCGTGACGGCAGTTCCCGGTTACCAATTTTCCATGTCGCAGTCGTGTCTCTGGCCAGGACATGGTCGTTGGAACGCCTTGATACCACACCAACACAAACGGTACAGTGCAACCAGGCTACCCACCAACTCCCACTCATACCCGTTTTAGCCTCTGGCGTGCTGCCCTCCTTAAAATACCCTACACCTGTCCTGCAGAGAACATACTCGTTCATATTCCCAAGTCCAACATCTACAAATTCGGGGACTCCAACATCGCCGCGCCCGTCCTCCGTGATGTCAACTGGACCATGAAAGAGGGCCAAAATTGGGCAGTCATCGGGCGTGGATCCAATCAAAAAACGGCGCTGCTGCAGGTACCGTACCCCAGAGTAACGTCCTTGGAAAAACGCCATTGATGATCGGCCACGCACACAAACAGACATTGCGCGGTCACATGCGGATCGTGCCCTCGCCTCCGCCTCCCGGTGGACTATTTCCCTTCTTGTCCAATCCACCAAGGGATGCACATACCGCCATTTCTCTCGTGTCTTTTGCGCATAGACCTAGTTCGGCTGGGAGTGCGTTCTACGACTACGCTGCGGGATACGGTGCCGTTTGGGAGGAAGGCCGCATCACGCTCCGAGAGAGCATGTTTGGGGAGTACGACTTTTTGAACCTTCGGCCCAGAGGTCAGGTGTCAAAGACGCCAGAGGAACTCGCCGCAGATGAGGTGAAAAAGGCCATCTTTGACAAGCTGTCCGCGAAATTGGACCTCTCGTCGCTCCTTGATCTGCCTCTGGTGGCGCTGTCCAATGGTCAGACCCGCAGGGCACGCATCGTCAAAGCCATACTCGCTCAGCCAGAGTTGTTGGTCCTCGACGAACCTCTCAGTTTGTCTGCCATACTCGAGTGGGGCCTGCGAAACTGACGTGAACTACGCCAGCGGGTCTGGACGTGGACAGTCGACCGACGCTATTGTCTGTCCTCCGATCTCTTCATGAAGCCCGTCGTCCAAGGATCATCATCGGTCTCAGGATACAGGACCCTATTCCAGATTGGACCACGCATCTCGCATTGGTTTCCAATGGCAAGGTTCTTACCGGAACCAAGGAAGAAATCCTTGCAACGCCAGAACTCCACAAAGCTAAAGAAGCCAGAGCCATCCCGGTGGCCTCTTCGGCTCCAGCGAAACGAACAGAGAACGAAGAAAAGCCTCTCGCCGTTTTGAGGAACATCAACGTCTCTTATGGCGAGCGCAAGGTACGACGACTCATCCATCTTGCAAGACTCGCCTTACCTTTCGACGTAGATACTCCAATCGATCAACTGGACCATCCAGGAAGGCCAGCGTTGGCACCTCCAAGGTACAAACGGTACGCACCCTCCTTACATCTCCTCACCCCCCTCTCAAACGGAAAACCTGGCACAGGATCAGGCAAAACCACCCTCCTCTCCCTGCTCACAGGCGACCACCCACAATCCTACACCCAACGCGGCATCTCCCACCTCGAGCTCTTTGCGCGTCCCCGTGCACGGATACCGACGCCCCACCTCCGAGCGCGCATCGGCGTTGTCTCACCCGAGCTGGCAAACGCGTATCCGAGACGTGCGCAGACGACTGTCTGGGACGTCGTCGGGACGGGGTTTGACGGCACGTTTTTCCCCAGCGGGCAGAGCGGTGTCGGGCGGGGGATGGACGGGATACTCGCGGATGACGTCCGGTGGTGGCGCATCCAGCGTGTTCAGGAGGTGCTTGCTGGCCTCGGTCCGTGTGCTTGGGCTAATACTGGCACTGGTGGGGGTGACTCGGAGCGGAAGGGCGTGTTGGCAGATGTGAACGAGGTGTTTGCAAGGCGTGCGTTCGTGGATCTGTCGCCCGGGGAACAGAACATGGTGTTACTGATGCGTGCGCTCGTCGGTCGTCCCCAGCTCGTGCTCTTGGATGAGGTGTGGGCCGGGATGGATGATCACATGGTCCGCGCTGCGAGACACTATCTGCGTGAGGGTGGCGTCGGATGTGATCAGGCTGTCGTTGTCGTGAGCCACTGGGAAGGGGAAGTCCCGTGGACAAGGGATGATGGATTGTGCGTATTTAGACTGCAGGACGGGACCGGGAATGTAGGTTTAAACCAGACACAACTTTTTTCATCGCGATGAAGACATGTAGTCGTGGGATATTAAATAAAACATCAATGAATTACTTGGAGGGGAAATGCAATATACAATTCAATGATACAGTCTGAAAATAAAACTGGTTTCAAAGCCTCATCACATATCAATCTGTTGCTTCACATTCATGTGGTGTCACTCACTGGACCTGCCTAACTGCACTTGATCATCCAGCTCCTGGCATTTGCAGGAGGTTGGAGAGGGTTGCTGCTGGTAGAGGCCTTGAGAATGCAAATGAGGTTGTCACAGCCACAAAGGAATGGATATGTCTGAATCAGCAAACTAACCCTCACCCATAGTTGTGACCACAGAGTCCCCAGCATACTCCAGATTGTGACAGCTCTACCCAGCATGTCACAGACTGTCACAGTGATGACTAATCAAGACCAAATTGTCACTTGACCTAATCAGTTTTGTGCTATGGCATTGCTCAGGGAAGGAGGAGTTGAGCCAGCAAAATGCAGTTGCTTTGATAAGCAACCCAATGGAGATTGAATGAAGAAACCAGCCTGAGTACAGGTGCCTGAAACAAAGATCAAGAAAAACCTGATTGGTGTGACTGAATGATACAGTGAGGTGCAAAACCGTTGCAATGTCTAACCTCAAACTGGGGCGCGAAGCGCCCCGCAATCACTTGTGGGAATTTCACTTTGCTTTGGTGGAAACAAATAAAGTACAAACCCTTAGCTACAACTTTGTCCCCAGGGTCATGTGATTTCGCTTACATACTGCAAAGATACATCCATTTCAAAACACCAATACCATTGCAACAGTTTTGCACCTTTTGCTTTCCAGGGTATATTAGTACTTGGTATAGCCTCCCTTTGCCTTGATAACTGCTTCAATCCTTCTAGGCATGCTCTCTATCAACTTCTGACACTCTTCAACTGCTATCCCCTCCCAATCAACCTGAACTCTCTCCCACAATTCATGAATTCCCTTAGGAGAGGAATCATGATCTGCTAGTCTTCTTTTGAGATAACCCCAGAGGTGCTCAATGGGATTGAGGTCAGGAGACTGTGCAGGCCATACCATAGTATGAAAATCCTGCTCCTGAAGCCAATCCTTCACCTTTTTGCAAGTATGTTTGGGGTCATTGTCCTGCTGAAAGATGATGTCAGGAGGATCAAGACCATAAAACTGCAAAGAATTGAGCAGTTCATCCTTCAAAATCTGAAGGTAAAGGTCCCCATCCATCCTACCATCAATCTTGGTAGCATAGCCAACTCCCTGCCAAGTCATACAGCCCCACATCATCAAAGAACCTCCTCCAAACTTCACTGTACCTTCCACCAGCCTATCACTTAGCCCTTCCCCTGCCTTTTTCCACACCCACTTGCGCCCATCTGACCCTAGGCGATTGATTTTGGTCTCATCAGACCATACTACCTTCTTCCAGTCCTCCAGAGTCCAATCTTTATGAGCATAAGCAAAGTCTCGACGAGCCCTACGATGCTTGGCTGAAAGGAGAGGCCGTTTGGACTTGACCACAGCTTTCATACCTGTCTTCCTCAACTGTCTGCGCACTGTGGAGGTAGAGAGAGGCTGGTTGACTATATTGGTGAGTGCCTTGGTCACCTGAACAGCATTCTCTGCCTTTCCAGAGGAGATAAGACGAACGGCATGCCGGATATTGGCAGAGGAAAGCTTGGATGGACGACCTCCAGTAACTTTTTGAAGCTCAGAATGCTCTTTGGAGTGTAATCTGGATATGGTAGACACATTAAGACCAGTAGTGGATGCAATAGAGTGAGCAGATTGGCCAGCATCAAGCATAGAGAGGATGGTTTGTTTTTGAGTAGAAGAGATGGTTCTCATGATGGTTGTGGTTGGAAACAAAGATGCGTGTGAACTATTTTAAACTCAGACATGCTTCTAATATGTGTATGTTTGTTTGTATGACCAAACATAACCAAATAACACTTGATTTCAATGTAATGAGCAAAGGGTGCAAAACTGTTGCAATAGTATTGATGTTTTGAAATGGATGTATCTTTGCAGTATGTAAGCGAAATCACATGACCCTGGGGACAAAGTTGTAGCTAAGGGTTTGTACTTTATTTGTTCCCACCAAAGCAAAGTGAAATTCCCACAAGTGATTGCGGGGCGCTTCGCGCCCCGGTTTGGGGTTAGACATTGCAACGGTTTTGCACCTCACTGTACATGCCTGAGTATGTGAATGGAGCACTGTAAACACTATTGAGTTATTGTGGCAAGGACTTTGTAAGAAGAGGAATGGATGATGAAGAGCATATGAAATTAAGGGTGAGGAAAGAGCATGGCTTGAAGCAGGGTGGGGTGGATATGAATGTATCATTCCCATGTGTCCAAACATCAATGGCTGAGAGCTTGAATTTGGATGGCAGTGATGCCTGAGGTGGTAAGGAAGGTGGTGCCACCAGCATGGATAGAGTGACCACTGATGGAGGGAGTGGGTAGGACATGCTTCAGTTGGAACAAGAACCACTGGATATGAGTAGGTGGTTGACTTGAACTGGTCAGCCAGAGGTGGAGATAGAGAGAAAAGAGCTGGTTGTGACTGTGAAGGTACTGGGTGATGTTATGATTGGTATATTTCCATACTCCTATGTTCATTGGACTTAACATTTTCTATGTATAACAACAGACTATCTTATCACTTCATCTTATCTTGTCCGCTTTGCCCCTATCTCGTGTATATTAGTTGCCCTTCACTTCCTCACTCTGTTTCATGCACAAGACTTCTCATCTTCTTCATTTCACATCTTTATGTTTCATTATCTCACAGAAGTGTTTGGTCACACTTCTCTTCCATTTCTTCATATACATGTTTCACTTCTGTTTCACCCTATCCCTTTTTCCCCTTTTGTTCCTGGATCATTAGATATAGTTACAACATGTACATACCTCCAGTAGGTACTTAAGGCTTGATGCCAGCACCAGAGAATCCCAGTCTAGTTCTCTTGGTGTTTTCTTCCAAGCACTATAAGAAGGACTCTTACTTGGCCTGACAAGCCTACTTTCTTATTGCTCCTACTTCAGTCCAAGTATCTTTTGACAACCTAAGGGAGCTATGCTCTAGGATTGTTTCAGGTGAGAAGAGAGTAAGGGTCAGGGTTGGTTGGTTGCTGATGAACAAGGATAGCATTCCCTTTGAAAAGATGGTCTGTTTTGTCAGTCTGGAGTTTAAACTAATCAGAAGAGGGTGTGATTGAGACTGAATGCCATAGGACAAGTTTCTGATAGTTCTGTGCTGAAATGGTGTTAGTTCAGGTGAGCTTTCCAAGACAGAGAAGAGTGAAGAAGCCAGCAAGGAGTTGAGTTAGGAACAAAAGGTCATTGAAAGCAAGGGGGGCTGGTGTCAGCATGATAGTGTGAAGCAAATCATTGCAAGTCAATGCATCTACTTGCTGTTATGGTTTTCTTGCTTATCCACAGTGTCCATTTTTTTTCCTTTCACAAACACATCCATGCTTTCCTTGGCATGTATAGGACTATTTGGATTTTCAGCCTATTCCTTGTTAGCCTGATAAATCCTACCTTTGTTATTCTTTGATTTGTTTCTTTCCTTTCTCTTATGTTCTTCAGACAGTAACTCCTCAGCCAATTCTCTCATATTGATCTCATAGCCCTTATCTTCATCTTGTACCTTGCTGATGCGTCCCCATTACCTTAGTATTCTGAATCATTTCTTAATCTTCTATGATGACATGTTGCATAGTACTTAACCACCACTGCCTGTACTATTATTCCTTACACTCGTTCTGTGCAATCTAGTATTCACTAGTGTCCTTAGGCTGATTGTCTTCATCCATCATTCCCCATCCACATCGCATCCTTGAAAGTCTGATCAACTTCAATTATAGTCCTTGAACCTCATAACCTTTGTCCTGTGTACTCTCTCAGACATAGTGTCTCTTCATGAGTACCTCCTGAGAAGAATTCAACCTCCCAGTTTCTCTTTGTGTACACTATGTGTAACAAAAGAATGAGTGTGTCCCTTTGTCCCTCCTATTTAGGAGTAGGACATCCCCAAAGTCAGTAAGATTTCTGACTGCACCCTTTGTCAAGCCTATGGGCTCCCAGCTGAGCAGAACTCTGACATCAAGGTCGACTTTCACAATCCAGAAACCACTGAACCCCCTTGTGCCACAGTTAACCCTTATCAAATCAATGTCCCTATACACCCTCACCCCCCAGGTACTCCTAGATAACCACAAACCCCAGCACCTACTCATATCCCCACTTGCTCACCAACCCCACCCCTCATGTCTTGCCCCACTGAACTAAAGGCTGACCTTCCAGCTGACTTCTCTGGTGAATCCACCGACTTCATTCAATGGATTAAGGCCATGCATGCCTATTTCTCCATCAACTCTATCCTGTACACCACTGACAACGAACAAATCATGACCACTTTGAACAAGATGAGCCAAGGTCATGGCATCTCATTCTCTGAAATATGGTATGATCAGATGGCCAACGTTGCTGTCCCTGCCAGCAAAAAGACCTTTGCCAAATTCACTGAAAACTTTGAATCCACTTTTTACCCCTTCGACACCAAGGCCACCACCTGTCATGAACTCTCTAAATTATTTCAGAAATCCTTTCGACGTCCTGACAGCATCACTGAGGACAGTTTCCAAAAATATATCACTGATTTCCAGAATCTCTCTACTTGTATTGAAATCACTGACGATGTCACTCTCATTGACCAATTCTCCCTCAGACTTAACCAACAACTTGCCACCATGATCCTCTCTATGGCAGTCATTTCCAACTCTATCAATGGTTGGATTGATCTGGCCAAGACATTCCACACACAAAAAATGCGTATCCTTGCCTTACGAGAAGGAAAAACATACTCTCCCTCCTGGCCTTCATCCTCTAAAGATTCCAATGCCATGAATGTCAATGCCCTCACTATCTCGAAACTCACCCCCCAGAAATGCGCAAAATGTATTCGAGAAGGATGATGCTTCTGTTGCCAGACCATCAGACACAATGCCACCCAATGTACCAAATCCAAAAACACCACTACTCATCCTCCTCCTCGTCCTCTTACCATCCGCTTCACTGAGACAGCACCTTCCCCCGCTTCTACTACAGAAACATCCACTGCTCTCGCTACCTTCGTCAATTCCCTCAAGATGCAGGGAAAAGACGAAAACGAAATTCTCCAGGTACTCCAAATGTGTTACAAAGAACCGAAGATGGAGGAAGTTTCCATACTTTGTATTGAACAGGATTTTTAAATCAGGAAGTCACTTTGACGTCCTCTTCCCATGAATTATGGCATATACTTGTAGCTTCTCAAAATAAATGTACTCTTTATTTTCCTGTGAAACTACAAGTTGGAAACAAAATCATTGTCACCTCCGCTCTCATTGACTCTGGCGCTACCAGAAACTTCATTGACCTCGGGATCTTAACCCATGCCAACTTCCCTATGAAATGCCTACCTGAACCTGTCACCGCTTATAATGTTGATGGTACCACTAACAAGAAGGGAACTATCCTATGGAAAGCCAAGACAATTGTCCACATTGCTGGACTATCCAAGGAAATTGAACTTATGGTCGTGTCCTTGGGGAGAAAACAAATCATCCTTGGAATGTCATGGCTGAAATCGTGAAACCCTCAAATCAATTGGAAATTCCACACCTTATCTTTCCCAGCACTACTAACTCCTCAAAAAGAAACCTCCCGGCCTCATCTTCTTCGATGGCTTAATCTTGATGTTGATCAAGAAATATCTTCCTTGTTCGTAAAACGATATTCCAATGGGGTCGATGTATCTCTCAGTGAGCACCTCCCCCATTCGGATCCCACTAGTGAAAACATCAACAAGATCACCTTGTTCATGCAACTCGCTCAGGAGAACAAACCAGTCAACATATCTCTTCCTGATTGGTGCACTGACTTTGCTGATGTCTTTTTGGAAAAGACATACAAGCAATTACCCCCACATTGTTTCTTCGATCACACAATTGATCTCAAACCATCCTTCATCCCCAAGATCACCAAGGTATATCCATTAAATCCCAAAGAACAAGATGCCTGTAGAGCCTTTATCACTGAACACCTTGAAACCAGCCATATCCTCCCCTTGAAGTCTCCTCAAGCTGCTCCATTCTTCTTTGTCCCCAAAAAGGACAGCTTCCTTCGCCCTTGTCAGGATTATCAGTATTTGAATTCCTACACAATCCGCAATGCATACCCCCTCCCCTTGATTCCTGAGCTTATTGACGACATGAAGAACTCCACTTAGTTTACCAAGTTCGACATCTGTTGGGGTTATAACAATATTCAGATCAAGGAAACCAATCAATGGAAAGCTGCTTTTATTACTTCGTTTGGTCTCTTCGAACCCACCATCATGTTCTTCGGCTTCTGCAATGCCCCCTCCACCTTCCAGGCTTTTATGAATCATATCTTCACCAACATGATTGCTGAACGATGGCTGAAGATCTACATGGATGATCTCGGTATCCACACCAATGGAGACCTCGCCCTACACCATGAATGGACTCGTTGTGTTCTCCTTCGCCTTTGAGAACATGGACTCTCCCTCAAATTGGCCAAGTGTCTCTTCGATCAACCCTGGATGGACTTCCTAGGCATGATCATTGGCCATGGCAAGGTAGCGATGGATCCTGTGAAAACTGCTGCCATTCGTGACTGGCAGCCTCCTACTTCTGTTAAAGATATCTGCTTCTTCCTAGGCTTCGCCAACTTCTACTGAAAATTCATCCCCAATTTCTCTCACACCATCACTCCTCTAACTCTGCTCACCTAAAAAGACTACCCTTGGGCTTGGATGCCCCTCCAACAAACGGCTTTTGATTTCCTTAAAACCACTTTCTTCACAGATCCTGTTCTTGTCATTCCTGATGTCTCTCACCCTTTTTTCATCATGACTGATGCATCCCTCCTCGCTGCTGGAGCTGTTCTCCTCCAAGCAGACCCCAATGGCGACCTTCATCCAGCCGCTTACTTTTCTCGAACCTTCGCTCTCGCTGAATGCAACTATGACATCTATGACTGTGAACTCCTCGCTGTTATCCTTGCCCTTACCAAATGGTGCCAATACGTCCAAGGCACCTCTCACTCCATTACTATCATTACTGATCATAAAAACCTCTCTTTTCTCAAGGACCCTTGAAAACTCTCTTGCTGCCAAGCTTGCTGGTCTCTTTTCCTCTAGGATTTTGATATCATTTGGAAAGTTCTCCCTGGAATGCAAATGGCCCTGGCTGATGCCCTTTTCCACTGAGCCCACCTTGATACCACTTTGGACAATGTAGACACCCCCATTCTCCCTGACCCTGCTGTTATTAATGTTTTGGACCTTTCTCTTGTCATTCACATTCATCACTCTTCTGCTTCTGACTTTCTGGTTCTTTGCACCCTCACTAGTCTGGCCAATGGTGATCCTTTATTTCCTCATTCCTTTCTTAATGATTGAGTTTTTGACAATGGCCATCTTTATTTCAAAGATCGTATGTATGTTCTGCCTTCCTCTCGTTCCTCTCTCCTTCACTCTATTCACTCATCTCCCCTTACTGGTAATCTCGGCCGTTTTCATACCAAAGCCATACTTAAATGTGATTTTTGGTGGCCTGGACTTGCTTCCTTTGTTTCTCATTTTATTGCTGGTTGTTCCATCTGTTAGCAAAACAAAGTCCTCACTCACCCCACTACACCTCTGCTGTTGCCCATCTCTTCCTCGTCTTCCCTTCTGTTCCGACAACTCTCCGTTGACCTTATTACAGACCTCCCACTTTCCCATGGACATGACTCCTTGTTGGTTGTGGTCAACCACAGCCTTATGAAGGGGATAATCCTTGCTCCCTGTTCCAAAACTATTGACGCTAAGGGCATTGCTCAACTCTTTTTCGACTTTGTGTTTAAATGTTTCGGCCTGCATGACTCCATTATCTTTGATCGTGGACCACAATTCACCTCTGCCTTCGCCAGGAAGCTCACTTGTTTGCTAAAATATGACGTTCGCCTCTCCATCACTTATCATTCCCAAACTGATGGACAAACAGAATGAACCAATCAAGAGATTGAAATATATCTTCACATCTTCTGTTCCAATAATCCTCACAATTGGTCCTCCTTCCTTACTTCCACTGAATTTATCCATAACTCCGTCCCACACAGCTCTACCAAGACATCCCCTTTCTCCCTCCTTTATAGCTTCAAACTGTGTGAAACACCAATGCCCACCGGGGGGGGGGGGCTTGCTGTATCCTAGCAAGGCCGACCAGCGGCACACTTGACTAGAGCTAGTTGGTAGCCACACTAGTTAACCTGTTGGTCAAGCACAGATGGGTTATGGGAGAACTCCAGGAGGACAAGACTGGGGGGCCAGTCGCAGTCTACCTGGAGGTTTATATACTATCTAGGGTTTGTACATGTTTGGTACTATACAGTATCTATCTATGGTAATAAGCTATGCATAGAGAGTCCGGGCACAGCCCTGTGAGTCAGTGTGAGTCAGGGAGAGTCATACTGAGTCAAGGCAGAACCGAGCATAGCCATGAGGCAATGCGAGGCTGTGTGCATGTTGCATACATGAGTTAGAGATAAGCATAGCCATATGTATAGCCATAGGTATATGGTCCAATGAGAATAAGGAAAGGCATGTGTATCTGCATAGCCATATGTGCATGAGGCTGCGATAAGACATAGCCAGGGATGCCGAGGGGAGCGAGGCATAGAGGCAATGCATAGCAGTGCACATGTGATAAAGGTGAGGCATGATAAGGGAGTGACTCATAGATAAGCATGATAAGAGATAAGGCATGAGTCATGAAGGAACATAGCTAAGGACATGAGGTACAAGGCTGTGTTGGAGTCATCATGAGTCATAGATAAGGTCATAAGGCATGACATGAGGCCGAGGATACCGGTGTGGCAGTGTGGAGCAGTGCAAGGCAATGTAAGGCGGTGACGAGGCTGTGTGATGAGCCAGGATGAGTCACAGTATAGCCTTGTGGCAATGCGATGCTATGGCATGGCAGTGCATGGCAGTGTTGTGATGAGTCATGGTGAGTCATGGGAAACACGATGAGTCAGTGTGTCACAACGATAGAGAACATAGCCATGATGCTGTGCATGTGTGTCCACATGGTATGACATGAGGCAAAGGCTGTGCATGGCAGTATACATGCAAGGCGAGCCAATGTGTCATGTGAGAGCATGGGAACATGATGTCATGTGATGTCATGTGACCAAATAGTCACGTGGTCGTTATTGAGCGAGTGTGGTGAGGTCAATGAATGATAGGAGCTATTTAGCGAGATGCTTTGTAGAAAGCCCAAAGAAATAGAGATAAATAAGGGAAAAATAGGGGCAAATATCAGCAATCATAAAACTACCCCCTGTCTAAAGGTTGACTTCCAGGCAACCACAGGCAGAGCCAGCCAGCGGAGTGAGCAACTGAGAGAGGTAGTGATTTGTTTTTCCAAGGGAATTTATCCATGGGAGTCGTCAAAGGCGATGAGAAGGTAAGAATAACAAGGGAGAGCAATGGCCGATGGAGAAAAGGCGAGAGCAGGAGAATAAACAAGTGGTAGAGCCTTATCCAAGGAACAGCGTTGATCCAGTGTGTTTCCATATCCCAGAGGGTAAAGAGCGAGGGAGCATTCAAGAATGTGATAAAGCGACAGAGCGAGTATTTTTGAATACCAGGAAGAAAGATCAATAAAGAACTTTCAGTAGAGGCGTCATGGTCCAGAGAGGTAAACGAATGTGTATTGTTGGGAGTGAATCCAGACATTGTGGAATGAAGGACCATAAGACCATGTTTGTTAATCAAGGTGAGGTCACAGAATAAGGATCGAAAGGATTGATCCAGTGTTGACAAAAGACAACGGTTGATGTGACAGAAGCCAAGATATGTTTGTCCTAGTAGAATGGAAGGTTCGATGCGTAGCGAGTATCTTCCATGGGGTAGTACAGCGAGGACTGCTATACTTGTTTACTCTGTGTAAGCAACATCTTGAAGGATGATGAATATCCCAAGCAATATCCCGAATGATAAAGGCAGTGATGCTGATATGCAGTATTGTGGTAGAAAGTGAATAGGGTGGAATCGAGTAGGGAGTGTAGTCGTGGAGTAAGCACAATAATAACTCGATGTCCAGGATTATTGAGATGATGAGTGATAAAATAAAGCGATGGAAGAGATGAGCCGATGATGAAGTCTGAATATCAACTCAAGGGGAATTCTTCCAGCGAGAGAGAGATTAATCCATGTAGTTGACAGTTCGTGTGGAGGCAAGATCTGTTATGGATGTAGTGCAGCAACATGTTCAGGTGATGAACAACTGAATGTGTTGTAGAGAATACTTTTGAATGTGTAACAGATCAACTGTCACAGTTAAATATTCTTCCAGGTGTATATCCCAAGTATGAACATAGGATGTGCACCATCAAGGTGTAGCACTGTTTGTTCTAGTGACAGGAAGAATGGAAAGCATTACTTTGTTTGCCTGTCCAAATCCATTCTTCGTAGTCGAGGGATGGAAGAGGAGAGAAACAAGAAATAACGAGAGGAATGAGATATGATATCTCGTCTATTGTCTATGGGTAACATGACCAGCATGTTGGGAGGATCCAAGTATTGCCAGAATACTTAGGGGAAACTTGTCCATGTAGAGTCTAAGGAAATACGTGCATGACGTATAAGATCGAGAGTCACTTGATCAAGTTATTAACCAGAATACTTGAAAAGCTTCTTGATCTTCTTAGATTATAAATATTGGAATTGCAAGGGGTGTGATGTTCACATGGAGCATCGGATTGAGAGGCAGTTGATCTAGCCGTTAGACATCTTGTGTATGGGTTATCATGACCATTCCAATGCTGATGAATCAAATTCGTTCTTCACCATACAATAGTCAAGATTGCCAGAGCACTAGAAAACCTTCTTAATCCTTTAAGGGGTCTTCTATACATGTGCCAGACATGTAGAGTCGAGAATCTATAAATGTCATGATTTTCGTAAGTGTGTCTATGTCCTGTCGAGCTTTATTGTGAGACAAAGGACTTTCTTCTTCAAACCAGTTGATGAAGGGAATGTCAACCCGAAGGAGAGCACTAGTTCATCTTGTGTATGGGTTATCATTACCATGCCAATGGCGATGAATCAAATTCGTTCTTAATCATACGACAGACAAGACTGAATGCGTCCTTGTGGTTTCTCTTGAAGAATCTCTTCTTCTTTTCGGAGACAACATTGTCGTAAGATTCGTTAAGTCATGAGGGGTGACAAGAAGTCGTGTCGAATAACAATGCAAATGTCAATGAAGATGTATGTTCTTCATGGCTGTGAAGGAAGAGTGAGGGAGGGAAAGATGAGACTATCGGAATGCTGATTGTTCATCAACATGAATCCTTTCTTCATAAACCAAGGTTTTGTTCTGAGAACTTGTGATGGTGAGATGATCACAGTGGAATAGAGAACATTAAAGAATTCTGTGGGAGGAGTTTTTCGGTAGTCACAGCGACAATCGTCAAGATGATACTTTCAACTGTGATTATGATCACAATCCTGTTACCATCATTGATACCAATAATATATGTCCTTCTGAATTTGTAAACCACAGGGTTCTTGATGTTCTGATATCGTGACTTAAGAGGGGAATACTTTATGCCCTAACAAGTTATGGTTGAATGCATGAGCATACTTGTGATCTTTTCAGCAAGACTTGTTTTAAGTTCTGTCTTCAAAGAACAAATGAACTGAGTGATGACTTGTCCGGAAACAAGTCTGTCATGAGACGAGATACGAGTCTTTGGGCAAAGTCCTGCCAGAGGTTTGCTTTGGATGTTGTACTTCATCTGAAGTTCGTAATCAATGTGATGATACCTGATCAAGCACAATGACTGGGAGTCGAGTGGGAACGAGAATTCATCAAGATGACACGCGCTAGCGGGATTTAAGCAAGCTTCTGTTTATCATTTTTGATGAATGCGTCGTAAGCACGAGACTGGATTTTGTCATGAGTATCGTGAGTTCAGACCAGTGGAACTGCGATGGTTTGGTGTCTGTTCTATCATGTGTTTCAATGCGGGTTCAAGGAGACATCATGAGAGATTAGACTTTTCTTGAGGTAGAAGTGTGGTTAGCACTTTGTAATGATTGTCGGAGGAAAGGTATAGAAGTAAATGAAAGGGGAAGTGGAATGAAGTGTTGATATACAGTGAGGTGCAAAACCGTTGCAATACCTAACCCCAAACTGGGGCGCGAAGCGCCCCGCAATCACTTGTGGGAATTTCACTTTGCTGTGGTGGAAACAAATAAAGTACAAACCCTTAGCTACAACTTTGTCCCCAGGGTCATGTGATTTCGCTTACATACTGCAAAGATACATCCATTTCAAAACATCAATACCATTGCAATAGTTTTGCACCCTTTGCTCATTACATTGAAATCAAGTGTTATTTGGTTATGTTTGGTCATACAAACAAACATACACATATTAGAACCATGTCTGAGTTTAAAATAGTTCACACGCATCTTTGTTTCCAACCACAACCATCATGAGAACCATCTCTTTTACTCAAAAACAAACCATCCTCTCTATGCTTGATGCTGGCCAATCTGCTCACTCTATTGCATCCACTACTGGTCTTAATGTGTCTACCATATCCAGATTACGCTCCAAAGAGCGTTTTTAGCTTCAAAAAGCTACTGGAGGTCGTCCATCCAAGCTTTCCTCTGCCAATGTCTGGCATGCCATTCGTCTTATCTCCTCTGGAAAGGCAGAGAATGCTGTTCAGGTGACCAAGGCACTCACCAATATAGTCAAACAGCCTCTCTCTACCTCCACAGTGCGCAGACAGTTGAGGAAGACAGGTATGAAAGCTGTGGTCAAGTCCAAATGGCCTCTCCTTTCAGCCAAGCATCGTAGGGCTCGTCGAGACTTTGCTTATGCTCATAAAGATTGGACTCTGGAGGACTGGAAGAAGGTAGTATGGTCTGATGAGACCAAAATCAATCGCCTAGGGTCAGATGGGCGCAAGTGGGTGTGGAAAAAGGCAGGGGAAGGGCTAAGTGATAGGCTGGTGGAAGGTACAGTGAAGTTTGGAGGAGGTTCTTTGATGATGTGGGGCTGTATGACTTGGCAGGGAGTTGGCTATGCTACCAAGATTGATGGTAGGATGGATGGGGATCTTTACCTTCAGATTTTGAAGGATGAACTGCTCAATTCTTTGCAGTTTTATGGTCTTGATCCTCCTGACATCATCTTTCAGCAGGACAATGACCCCAAACATACTTGCAAGAAGGTGAAGGATTGGCTTCAGGAGCAGGATTTTCATACTATGGTATGGCCTGCACAGTCTCCTGACCTCAACCCCATTGAGCACCTCTGGGGTTATCTCAAAAGAAGACTAGCAGATCATGATTCCTCTCCTAAGGGGATTCATGAATTGTGGGAGAGAGTTCAGGTTGATTGGGAGGGGATAGCAGTTGAAGAGTGTCAGAAGTTGATAGAGAGCATGCCTAGAAGGATTGAAGCAGTTATCAAGGCAAAGGGAGGCTATACCAAGTACTAATATACCCTGGAAAGCAAAAGGTGCAAAACTGTTGCAATGGTATTGGTGTTTTGAAATGGATGTATCTTTGCAGTATGTAAGCGAAATCACATGACCCTGGGGACAACGTTGTAGCTAAGGGTTTGTACTTTATTTGTTCCCACCAAAGCAAAGTGAAATTCCCACAAGTGATTGCGGGGCGCTTCGCGCCCCGGTTTGAGGTTAGGCATTGCAACGGTTTTGCACCTCACTGTAGCCTCAACCGAGCTTCAGGCTAGCTAAAGACTCCACTTGGCTGTAGATGTGATTAGGATTACAGTCAGTAATATCATATGAGTTGAAAGCGAGAAATGAAATGAAAATGAAGGGTGAAGGGTGAGAGCATAGGACAATTCTTCAAAGTACTTCTGTTTTCTTTTCTTCTAATGTTCAAACCTTGAGATCGTAAGATTGTATTCCTTTTCAGGGGAACCAATCCTTTGATCTTTGAACATTTCTTTTCTTCGAATATCGTACAGGTCTATGTTCTAAGTCATAGGGGATATGACTTTGTATCTTCGGATGTTTAGAACATTGAGCATGATGCTTTCCTTGAGGGTAACCACAACAAGGGGACTTGGTCATTGATTTTCCACAGTTTCGGATAATGTGGCCAATTTCGCCACAGTTAAAACATTTCTTGGTTGTGGGTCTTGTGACCAACTTGGGTGTGGTGGTGGAAGGGAAAGTGTCAGGCATTGGTTCGTCATTTGAACCATATGTTCTTGACATGTATGCATCATAAGGTTCGTCATATGAATCGAATGATTCTTGGTAATGAGCAAACGTATCATCATGGAAACTGCCTTGTTCCTGTTGTTCTAGATGATGTACGTGAGGCTTTGTTACGGGAGTATCTGCACATCTTGTGTTTGAGGAGGAGGGGACTTGTGGTTTCTGAACGATCTCATCTTGAGAATAGTTAGAGTGTTTTTCAATGGATTTCTTGGATCGAAGAATTCCAAGGAGCTCAAACTGTTCGTCAAGTTCTGCACCTTGTTCTAGACAGGTATCGTGAAGGATACTGTCTTCATGAATAGGTGAGGATATTTCGTTTGTGAGAGGTCCGCACAAATTCCGAAAGTTTGTAGCTCTTCTGGATGAGATCTCAGTTAAGAGGTCATTCCAAGTATAGAGCGTTCCGTTTACTGAGCAAGGATGTTCAAATATGAGTGCAGATGGCTCAGTCAATCTTGATAAGACTGCGACTACTGCATCATATGATCCGGGGTGAATGCTATCAGAATGCAGTACAAGCCAGGCTTGCATCTTTGTCCACCAAACTTCAAAGTTTTCATGTCGTTCGTCGAATCTACCGGGGTCGATAAATATGTCGAGTGACGTTTGTGTTGAAGTAAGATTTGCAATTTGTGCATGAGCTTTGTTCAGTAGCTCTTGAGCTTTTTCCAATTCAAACTTGAGGTATGCTGACTCCGTGTGTAGAGCCATAGTATAAGTTTGCATAAACTCATACTGTGAGTCGATGAATTCTAGACGTTCATCTTCTGTTTTATACTCGTACAGATCCGTGAGGAACTGTGTAGAGTTGAATGGATTGATCACCATGATCGCGGTCAAACCTATCTCTTGTTTTGTGAAAAAGAAACACTGATCATTTCTTAGCCTAATGAATCAAAAGAATGTGGGTATCTTGTTTTGAGGCAAGATAAGCCCTAATGATTGTCGGAAAAACGAGTGTCATTTTGTAAGGAGTGTGGGTAGTTTTACAACTGATGTCTCAGTTCAATAGAGTTGTAAGGTCATGAGCGGGAGTGAGGGGGACGAGTGTTTCATGAATCAAAGCATTGAAGTTTATTGAAAGCAGAAGAGTGTCCGAAAGAACTGGAGGACTCTTTGTCTTCTTGTTCTGTTTCGTTCTTCAGCAATGATTCTACTGAATCTTAAGCGTCTGTCAATTTCAAGCTGACGAGCTGCGTTGGGTGAAATTACTCGTGGTGTTTCTGTGTCAATGAGGCGACTGGGTCGTATTCCATTGAGACGGTCAATGGTTTCTTGTAACCAAAGAGTTTCAGCAGTTATGATGAATCTAGGAACCTGCTGGTTTTGATCACCAGTGGATCTGATCCAATGTGCCTCTTCAGTGGTGGTTACTTGGGGTATTAGTTCAATGTCCATAGGAACTACACCAAGTGTTGGATTCAGGGAGGATGAGAGACGATTATTCCTTCCTGGGGATGATGACGAAAGAATGGACTCTGAATCTTCTGATGATGAAGAGTCTCGTCCTTCTTGAGTTGGGGATGAAGAACTTTGTTTAAAAGCTTCTTCAAACTTCAAGGAATGTGGGTGAAGAATTTTGTGGTCAAAAGTTTCTTCAAACTTAGAGAGGATGCCGTCAACAGTGGTGAGTACTGATAACTGTGATGACAGCAGGTAATCATCTATACCGCCTCGAGTGTGCAACAAGTCTAATGGAGATGACGAGGTTGTCAAGCCTCTTGTTGAACGTTCTTCGTCAAGTAAGGGCGTAGAACTATCAATGTTGAATCTCCAATATTCAATGGTGAGTATCCTTTCAGTACTAAGAAAGATACAATCTGTTGCCAATGGGGTAGCTGGATTTTCTGTGAGGAATCTCCAGTGCAAGGATGGAAGAGGGGGCCAAACAGATAATTCATAGACTGACGAATAGTCTGCAGGCGGGGACTGATGATGAAGCACCGAGATATTTGATCTCTCAGTTGGTCTTCTTCGATCTGTCCTAGGAAGAGTGTGTCTCTGCTCTGACTGATTCAGGGAACCGTCGAGGTTTTGACGAAGCACTAATCCTGTTGCGTAACCAAACTCATATCCTTCAGTGAATGCCTGTTGCATAAGCCTACATAGTTGGTTTTGCGTGTTCATACGATAGTTGACAAGTGAATGCCTCTTTGTTGTATATGAGCCGTACGATAGTAGACAACTGAATGCCTCTTCGTATAAAGCCTATATCATGTTCAAATTTTTTAATGAACAAGATATATACAGCGAGCAACAATCCAGTTGTTGGACTCCTGTGTGTGTACCTTATCGGTAAGTGGGCTGGTTCCACTTTGATAGGTTTTGTTTTAACAAACAAATGAATGTGGGGAAGATATGAATCTTTTTTTGTGGGGGTATGCGTCCATGGGGTATGGAGCGGAACAATATCAAATTGTCAGCGAAGCGATGAAGCTTGTCCTCCAATTGGAACGAGTGAATGAGTGGGGTATCAACCGAAATGGTTTGTCGTGAAGTGTCGTCGATGAAGTCGTGAGTAGGGATATGCTAGATATACCCAAGGCATAATGCCGTAATGTCCGTATGTATTAGTCTGAATAAAATAAGTGACTTGTCCTGTCAACAAGGGTAATAGTCCTGGCACTGGCCTACTTTGCACTTATGTGACCATTTTGTTCTCCTTATGGCTTTAGACTTTCTCTTGATACCAAATCAAAAGTGTGCTAGTATGCACCTTAACCTTTGTGCAGTCAGCGCAGCGGGTGGTTCTGGACCCTAACCTTTTGTCAGGTAGGATGGTAAGCTCCTTGATACTAGACCTTGCAGAGCGAGGTGAACTTCTCTTGTTCGTTCTTTGTACTCCAAGGGTACAGGTGTTTTAAACCTTGCATGATACCTTTGTGCCTTTGCTACCTTACCTAGTTCTGTCCAGGTGGGACGTCTTCTTGTCCGGTTTAGACTTTTATTCCTGGGGAGCTAACCCAAGAACTTCGCCTCCTGGTTCACTAACTGGAGCACCAGGGCAGGATGGGGAGTCTGACGTAGCCAATGTCTCCTTTGTGGTTTTACGTTGGGAGGAACTGTGTTCCTTCTTCATCCGGCAACCTTCCTTAGTCTCTGTGGATGTTTCTGTCCACGTGCTACACGAGGGCAATTGTGAACTGTTGCCAAGTTCAACGGCGAAGGACCTGTCTGAAGGTTTTGGAGCACGGCCTTCCCAGGTGTCCATGTCGTAGATCCAGCTTCGACTACTCCTACACTTTTCTACCATTCACTACCAATGATTGGTGAGTGGCTAACCCAGGGATCAGTTAATAGTCTTGTCCTAATGAAACACCAATGCCCACCGGGGGGGGGGCTTGCTGTATCCTAGCAAGGCCGACCAGCAGCGCACTTGACTAGAGCTAGTTGGTAGCCACACTAGTTAACCTGTTGGTCAAGCACAGATGGGTTATGGGAGAACTCCAGGAGGACAAGACTGGGGGGCCAGTCGCAGTCTACCTGGGGGTTTATATACTATCTAGGGTTTGTACATGTTTGGTACTATACAGTATCTATCTATGGTAATAAGCTATGCATAGAGAGTCCGGGCACAGCCCTGTGAGTCAGTGTGAGTCAGGGAGAGTCATACTGAGTCAAGGCAGAACCGAGCATAGCCATGAGGCAATGCGAGGCTGTGTGCACATTGCATACATAAGTTAGAGATAAGCATAGCCATATGTATAGCCATAGGTATATGGTCCAATGAGAATAAGGAAAGGCATGTGTATCTGCATAGCCATATGTGCATGAGGCTGCGATAAGACATAGCCAGGGATGCCGAGGGGAGCGAGGCATAGAGGCAATGCATAGCAGTGCACATGTGGTAAAGGTGAGGCATGATAAGGGAGTGACTCATAGATAAGCATGATAAGAGATAAGGCATGAGTCATGAGCATAGCCAAGCATAGCTATATGGTAGTGTGCGGCTGTGATGTGAATCATAATGAGTCATGAAGGAACATAGCTGAGGACATGAGGTACAAGGCTGTGTTGGAGTCATCATGAGTCATAGATAAGGTCATGAGGCATGACATGAGGCCAAGGATACCGGTGTGGCAGTGCAGAGCAGTGCAAGGCAATATAAGGCGGTGACGAGGCTGTGTGATGAGCCAGGACGAGTCACAGTATAGCCTTGTGGCAATGCGATGCTATGGCGTGGCAGTGCATGGCTGTGTTGTGATGAGTCATGGTGTGTCACAACGATAGAGAACATAGCCATGATGCTGTGCATGTGTGTCCACATGGTATGACATGAGGCAAAGGCTGTGCATGGCAGTATACATGCAAGGCGAGCCGATGTGTCATGTGAAAGCATGGGAACATGATGTCATGTGATGTCATGTGACCAAATAGTCACGTGGTCGTTATTGAGCAAGTGTGATGAGGTCAATGAATGATAGGGGCTATTTAGCAAGATGCTTTGTAGAAAGCCCAAAGAAATAGAGATAAATAAGGGAAAAATAGGGGCAAATACCAGCAATCGTAACACTGTGTGCATATTCTCCTTTAGGCACAACTTTCCTTCCAGCTTTGGAATATTGTTTATCTCTCCTTGACACTATCAGGAAAGAAGCTCTGGCAGCACATGAATCCGCCCAGAAGTTTTCCCCCTGGAAAGTAGGTGATAAGGTATGGCTTGAAGCCACCAATCTCCATCTTGGCTATCCTTCCCACAAACTCGCCCCCAAACGTCACAGACCATTCAAAATTTCTCAGGTCCTATCACCACTCACTTACCAACTCCAACTTTCCCCTACATGGAAAATCCATGACGTTTTCCATGCTTCCCTCTTATCTCCTTATTACCAGACTGAAGCACATGGTCCCTCCTTCTCCCAACCTCCACCTGACCTCATTAATTCTGAAGAAGAGTATGAAGTAAGCCATATTGTCTCACACAAAGGAACACGAGGTCATTATTGGTACCTAACCACATGAAAAGGATACTCTTTGGCTGAAAATACGTGGGAACCCAAAAGCAATCTCCATCATGCCCCTGAAATCCTCTCATCTTATAAACAGACTCATCTCCTCCCTTAATTCTTCATCTCTCATCCTACCTGGGAAGTAGTGTCTCTTTGTGAAGTACCCCCCCTTGCTTATGCTTTATTTCGACTTTATCTTTCTTAACAACCTAAATGTCATCACCTTCTTCTTCTGTTGCTCACTCTGTATCACCTTCTTCTTCCTTGTATACTTCCCCCTTGCATTCCAGACATGTCTTTCCTACTTTGCTATCCATCACCACTGTTCACTCATTTTATACCACCATACTCACAAGCTCTACTCTCCTCCACGCTGTCAAGGTCCTCCCTCTATATGACAAGGACATCATCACTCAGGAGTTAGTCTGTCTATTCCATGAGGTCTCGATAATCCAACGATACCACTTCCAATTGGCTTCTAGCGATTTGCCTCCTGAATTCAGCTTGCCTCTGTGACTCCATTTGAACACACTTTCCTGGCACGTATTATCAATTTTGCATTTACACGGTTTTCATTCCTTCATCAAATACCTTTCACCCACTGTTATCTATCCCATCTTTCGTCGCATCTTCCTTTCCTTGCCCATGAGAGATTGTGACCACTATCTCGAACATGCCCAGTTGTTCGCAGACCCTAACTCCCCTCCTCCCCTTCCTATACCCTTCTTAGCTGATCAGTTGTTTTCCCCTCCTCCTCCTTCTAACTCCTCCACCATTGTTGAAGTAGAAGATGTCCTTGATAATGAGGAAGACTGTCGCCATGCTGAAACCAAGGCCCTCCACAGATACCTACCAGACAGAACTCATATCCTTTCCATCCCTTCTTGTGCTAATCTCCTCCTCCGACAACCCACCTCTTTCCTCACCAAGTGCTTTTGGTGTCATCGTTTGGGTCACTATCGAAAAGACTGTCCTGACTATTCCTATCCCTCCTGCCTCCTCTCTGCTCTGGGTCACCCTGCCTCTGCTTGTCTTTACATCCAATACAACTTTTGCCATTGCTGGGGACATTGTAATCAACATGGACATATTGCAAATGACTGTCCGTTTGAGATGCTTTCTCCTAATCAGGCTACATTCATCTTCAGCTCTATTAATGTTCCTCCTACCAACTTTGCCTTGGGGAATTTTAATTGAACCAGGAGTTTGATTGTATGACGGGGGTAATGTTACAATTTTTTTGCTTATTCACAGTGTCCATTTTTTTTCCTTTCACAAACACATCCATGCTTTCCTTGGCATGTATAGGACTATTTGGATTTTCAGCCTATTCCTTGTTAACCCGATAAACCCTACCTTTGTTATTCTTTGATTTGTTCCTTTCCTTTCTCTTATGTTCTTCAGACAGTAACTGTAACAGCTGCCAACTTGTTCCTATGTTTGATGCATTCAATCTTTTTATTTTTCACTTCCCTCAAGGGTAGATTCCCTTATCAGGCACTCTGGACATATGCCATTCCTTCATTAAGCACACAGGTCAGGTGCTACTTCTTATCAGATACCCTAGACAGGTGCAATATTCTTATCAACTGCACTGGGCATGCACAATCAAGCTATCTATGCACCAGAGTGCAATCAACTCACATTAGATATGTGATAACTCTTTATCTCAAGATTGCTTGCAATCTCTATCTAATCTCTAGGATGGTCTGGACCACCCTCCTATGTTTCACCTCTTCACCATGTCACCATGTCACCTCTTCACACCTTCACCATATCACAGGATACCCCTCCAGCCCTTCACATCTTCACACCTCTTCACCTCCTCACCTCTCCACCCTATGATATGGCTATGCCTCTGCTTCTGAGCATATATTATTCTTCCATTCCTGATGCATGCATCATCCTCATGCCTTTCATGTCCTGCCACATCCATGCTTCTTCATTTATGTATGATCATTTATTAATCTATGATCTCTGCCACACCCTCATGGTCAGGGTTATGCTTCCATTTCATTATTTACATCCCTCCTCCTCATATTCTTGCTTCTTTCCATGCTTTCCCCTTATGTCATGCTTCCATTCCATGGCTGTGCTGATACATGTGTTGCACACATGTTCAGGGACTCATTAATCTATAGATCTATGCACAACATGTACATATATTTATGTAGTATATAAAGCCCCTAAGCAGTGGCCAAGACCCCCCAGTCTTGCCCTCCTTGGAGTTTTACCTTCTGCTCCTTAGGCTGACTCACTCCCCCTCTCTCTTTATGTGGGTTGATTCTCCAAACCTATGCTACTAAGAAGTTAGCTTTCAAGTCTATTCAAGAGCATCAGCCTTAGCAAAGAGCTCTAGGTTGTTTCAGTAACTTCTCAGCCAATTCTCTCATATCAACCTTGTAGCCCTTATCTTTATCTCATATCTCACTGATGCGTCCCCATTACCTTAGTGTTCTGAATCATTCCTTAACCTTCTATGATGACGCTGACCTGCACGAAACTTGTTTCATGTATGCACATAGCAAAGCAGTCACCCGAGAAGTGGAATTTCCACAGCCCCCTGTGGACCACACCCTTTGATACCATAGGGAAGGATAGCCCCTATCATGAGCTACATACCCCTATTTTTCCAGATTTTTCCACCTACTGGTTATTGAGATATTGATTAATCTCTCTAGTCAAACTCTTACACTTGCACATTTGTACATAGCAAACTATTTCTTTGATTTCTCTTTATTTATCTGATTACTTAGCTAAGTGCAAGTGAGACGAAGTGATAATGTGACCCTTAGCTACCATGTGACCTTGTCCCCATTAATCTGTACAGCCCTGCACAGCATAGCCAGCCTCTTTGGCAGAGCATTCCAGATTTGGACTCCTTTGCTCAAAGTGCTTTCCCTTAGTGTGCCTGGGTTTGACAGCTTGTGCCTGGCATTAGTAAGCGATTGTGCCTTAATTTATAAGCCACCAAGCCCTCTGATTGGCTAGCACAGCCTCCTGTATTTATGTATATAAAGAGGAGCATTTTGGCCTGCAAAGGGAATCTCATCTTCTACCTCAGATAATCTTATCTGATAAGAGATCCCCTGGGAAACATAATAAGACCTAATAAGGCAGGGTACCCCAGAGCGAAGTAAATAGGACTTTAGAACTACTACTAGGCTATTAGGACTTGTACCTAAATAAAGGACAAGTACCTAAGACTATCTTTTTGGGAGAAACCCCTTTTTTTTGGGCAACAAAAGGCATCTGGTTCCTATTAGTAAGCAACCTAAGCATCCTGTAGTACCAAATAAGAGCTACACTTCACCTTTCTAAGCCAAACTTGCCTGCTCCTTAGATAAGACAATAAGATTGAGTCACATAACCTTTCTGAGTCTACTAAGTGTACCGTCAAGTTAACTACCAACCAAGAACTAAGCATCTTGACATCTCGACATTCCAGCATATTGCCGGATTACTCCACCATCTTGACATCTAAACTTCTTGCCATCTAGATGTCATATTCCTAGAGCAAGCTGTTATTCGTTTGATTAGCATCCCTAAGCAAACCCTTGCTAGGGCACATTAGGACTACCTCCCTATAGGTGTCCTACTACACATTTGTTACAGTTACTACCCTAAGGGGTTTTGCGAGTTTCCTATATACAAATCATTAGCGTTAGGCAAGACATAGGTCAAGTTCCTAAATTGCCCACCTCTCGTACTATCCAAGTACAAGCTTTCATGGTTGCTAGCCAACCTATTGCCATTAACCTGACCCCATTAGGTGTGTGATTCACCTAGGATCACCTTTACTAACCAGACTTTAGGCTGAAACCATCTTTAACAACCAATCTATAAACTTACGTGGAGGATTGGCAAACAAACCATGGCTCCTGGTACACTATATCTCCCCTTTTACCTGGAACTATTTCCATTACCTCTAACTCTGCCAAGGGTAGACTTCTTGTACTTCCCTTGAGCAAAGTGTTCTAGCCCATGGAGACAAGACACATTGTCTGGGAACCACTGTTTCTTTTTTGGTTGGTTCTTCGTCGTCTTGTCTAAAAGGAAGACAACACATTGCATAGTACTTAACCACCACTGCCTGTACTATTATTTCTTATATTCATTCTGCGCAATCTAGCATTCACTAGTGTCCTTAGGCCAATTGCCTTTGTCCATCATTCCTCGTCCACATTGCATTCTTGGAAGTTCAATCAACTTCAACCATAGTCCTTGAACCTTGTAACCTTTGTCCTGTGTACTCTCTCAGATGTAGTGTCTCTTCATGAGTACCTCCTGAGAAGAATTCAACCTCCGAGTTTCTCTTTGTGTATGCTATGTGTAACACTTGCTGAACAGGATGACCAAACTGCCAAAGAGAGCCCTTCAGTATGTGAGCTACAAGGCAAGATTGCTGTGCATCATGGACATGTGGAAAGAAAGGCTCCAGCTAAGTTACTATATCAGAGAGATATATTTCAACAAAATGGGGGTTTATGTGCTGTGACATGTACATGATGAAGAACAACAAGGTGTCAGGAGTTGGCTCAATGAAAAAGTGATGTATGTAAGTGAAAAAAGTTGAGATAAAAGTTGAAGTGGAATGAATAGGCATGGATAGTAGAATGGTCAAGGGATAGCCCAAGCATAATGGAATGCTCTGTGAGGAGTTGTTCCATAGTTCAGGCTTTGTGAATGCATTACCTGGAGGATAGGCTAGATGAGATCATTTTTTGGCTGCCCACAGTACATTTCAAGGGGGCTGAACAGAAAATATAGTGATACCCAGTACATAACAATGAGCTGTATCATTATGAAGATAAAACAAGTGATCTGCAACCAGATTGTCAACTCCTAATATATGGAATACCTGGAGATCAACATCATGTTGGATAAGGAGATTGACAATGCTGATGAGCATCCAATTGAGAGTGGAAAGTGCCATGAGTGAGCTGAACATTTGAACAGTGTTCAGGTTACAGTATCTGTGAAGACAACCAGGCGACTGCCCAATGGGAGGTGTGAGACAACATGTTGGATTGCTGTACATATGATTAATATTTCATTAAAGAGGATGGTCTCAGAGGGTTGATCAGGAGAGACATTGAAGAACAACAAATCTTCCTTGAGAGATAATGTGTGTGGATCTGTGGGCACAATAGGCTCAACCCAGGGGGTTTGTAGGTAGAGATGGTGGCTAGAAAGGAAGTCCACTTGAAGTCCAAAGTGTGGGAAATGAAGTCTGGAGGTAGACTAAGCTAGTCTGGGTATAGGAGTGATGTAGACAGTGATGGTCTGGAAGTCTGGAATGGTGGAAATGGTGACAAGTGGTAATGAAAAGTGGTAAGAATGAAGTGCATGCATTTGTATATGCGTTAAATGAAAGATTTGAAGATGTATTTTCAGTGAAATACTACACACTTTATAGTTCATAGGACTTTAGGAACAAGTGTTTAAACTCTAAGGGAAAGAAAAGGGGGATGTAACTACTGTATGTCATGAAGTGAAGATAGTAACATACAAAACATATGTCAAATGAATGTAATTGAAAAGCAGACATGACAAGGTGATCAAATGGAAGGAGATAAGGTTAGTCCAAAGCAAAGCAGACTGAATAGTCCAGACTATGGTAGTCTTGTACAGGACTAATCCAGGACTAATATCAGACTAACAGAACTTCAGGCAGACTTCAAGCAGATTTAGTATTTTAAAGTCCAGTTGTAGGACTGCAAAAAGACTGGCAACTGAACTGGACTGGACTGCTTGCAACTGGACCAGATCAGTCTGGTTGCACCAGATTTAATTACCTATCAATCCAGTCTATTTAAAATCAAGAAAATAGCAAAACTGGTCCTAACTGCAACTGGTTGCTTCGTAAACTATATAGGCAGGTCACTACAATTTCTCTCCACTTCTCCTAATTTTCTCATATTTGTATGATTTTTTCCTAGTCTATTACAAGTAAATACAATTTCTAGCTATGTTTTAATGACATGTGATCTGAAAACAGTGATATCTTGGCATTGCATGAGCTGATTTATGTGATCCAAGGTGCTATTGATAGCCAAGAGTATATAACACATGTGTTAAGTATCAGTTTTACATGACAACAGCACAGGGACCAGTCTTTCAAAAGACTAGTTACAACTGGTTGCAACTGGCAATCAGATTGCTTTGGACCAGTCCTACTGTAAGTGGACCGGTTGCTGGTTGCTTGATCCAGGAACATTGTTAGGACTGGACTGGACTTTAAATCACTAAGCAAACTTGCAGCTGAGTAACAGGGATGTGAATGGGAGTCATTGGAAAGTCATGGGTAAGGGATATACCACCATAGAGATCTATGGATCTCTATATCCATGGGGTACTTGAATACTGACTGTCCCCAGTCAGGGATATTTGGTGGAATGGAGTAAGGACTATGTATGTGACATGAGGAATGTAGTGGAGGTGGGCAGTGACTTGTGTGACAGGGATGGAGTAGCCAGACAGAGATACTGTGGATATCTGCACAAGGGGGACAACTGGAGGTAGGAGTGGAGATAATACATAACTCCTGAGGGACAATGATATGTCAAGTGTAGTGAGCAGGGACAGAGATGATGATGATGATGTGATAATGATGTGTGCATGCTCAATATGAATAGCCAGTGTCATGTATGGGTGTTGTGAGGTTTGCGTAAGTCTGGGTTCAATAATCTATGGTCTACTCCACTAGTCCGGAGGTCAGAAAAGAAATTTGTAATGAATGAAAATAAGACAAGATGAAATGAACACAAAAATAGTAATGATCAAAATGGAACTGAGACAAAATGAAGCATGACAAGTGAAGGTGAAGTCATAAGGGTAGTCATAGTCATAGTCTGGAAGGAAGTCCAGTGGTAATTGTAGTGGAGTTGATTGTCAGGAAAATGAAACCAGTGGCAGAAGGTAAATTGATGAAATAGATAATAAAAGCTAAGAAGTCCAGTGATAAACTGAAGGTATATAGTGAAGTGGTGTCAATAGTCCAAATGGAACAAGCAACTGGTTGGATGAAATAGTGGTGCAACAAAATATAGTTCAAAGACAAAAAATGAAGATAGATGTCACACCTGATGGTTGAAACTTTAAAGACAAAGATTGGACTGAATACCCATAAGTCCAGAGGTAGGACCAGAGTATGGTGGACTAATAGTCTGGAAGTATGGTCTAGTCCAGAGGAAAATGATAAGGGAGTCAAAAAGAAACAAATGAGTGAGCAATGATAGTGTAATACTCTCCTCCCAGGAGAATGAAGATGATGACTCTGGGTCATCAGTAGCAATAGGCTAAAAGAAAAAGGGGCCAGGTAAGCAGAGGAGGGATTGGAGTAAGCAGAAAAAAGTCTGGAAGTGGAGTGAGATGACAGTGGTGTAGAAAATGAGACAAAAAATGATAAGTATGACCAGAAGAAGGGAGAAAAAGAGAAATGACATGACTGGATGAAACACAGTGTCCCCATCAGCTAGGAGAATGATAGACCAGTTCAGATTAAGGGTAGACCAGGTTGGACTAAGGGTAGTCTAAAGTAAAATGAAGGATGGAGATGGTACAAGAGAAGAGTAAGATAATGGTGGTGAGGAATGGTAATATGATTGAGATAGCACAGAGGGAGTAGAAGCAGACAGTGACAAGGGAGAAATAGATGGGAATGGAGTGGTGGTATATGGTGGTAATGGTGTGGATGGTATATTGGTTGGGAGAGAAGGAGATAGTAATGGTATTATACTAGACATGAAGTTTAATGAAGTGAAAGGGGATGAATAGGAAGCCAATGTAAAGAATTGTAAAGATAATGATGATAATGGCAAGAAAATGATTGTGCCTGCAGAGCACTTGAATGTAATTGCTACCTGGACAGCAGGTGCAGAGGGAGATGGTGCTTCAGGGGTAGAAATATTAGTCACAGTGATACTCAAGGAAATAGATACTAGTTCAGACTCTTCTGATAAGTCTGGAGATCATGGGAATTCTAGTTCAGCAGTCTTGGCAGGTCTCAGCAGTGGCTGTGGGGTTCAGTCTACTGGACTATTAGCAGGTGGCAAGGTATGGAGGATATTACTAGTGCTGATATGCAAATTCCACATGACTGGAGTATGTGCAGACTCAATGGTTAAGATTGCATCCAAGAACTCCTGTATACAGGCACATCTGGGCAGGTGTGGGATGATTGATCAATCTGGCAGATATAGACAGCTACTGTTGCCTTGGACTACCTTGCTGGAGTGGAGATACTAAACAGCTTTTATGCAGTTGCACACAAAATGTCCTGGTGTACCATAGAAGACACAGGTCTGTAAACAGTGAGTAGAATAGTCCAAAGCAGAGTAAGCAACAGGGAATGATAGTGTAGGAAGTCTGGTTGGAAGTCCAGGTGGTGAAGTGGTGGAGTAGGCAGTGACTGGGTGGTGAAGCTAGCAATGTAGGAGGATGATGGAGTTGGTCTGGACTGTTGATGTAAATTGGTCAGTACAAAAGATACAACAGAGTACTATTCAGCCATTGAAGGGTAGTCATCTGGGTGGATGTCCAGACTAATGATAGACAGGCAAAAACAAATCTATTTGAAAACATCAGCAGGGAAACCTTGAGCAAAAAGGATATCTCAGTCATAGTCAGAAATGCATCAGTGACCTGCATGAAACCAGTTTCATGCATGTACATGTATATAGCAAATCAGTCACCCGAGAAGTGGAATTTCCACAGCTTCCTGTGGACCATACCCCTTGATACCATAGGGAAAGATAGCCCCTATCATGACCTACATACCCCTATTTTTCCAGATTTTTTCACTGACTGGTTATTGAGATATTCATTAATCTCTCTAGTCATACCCTTATGTACTTACATATTTGTACATAGCTCACTATTCTTTTGATTTCTCTTTATTTATCTGATTACTTAACTAAGTGCTAGTGAGACAAAGTGATCATGTGACCCCTAGCTACCATGTGACCTCATCTCCATTAGTCTGTATAATCCTGCACAGCCTACCCAGCCTCTTTGGCAGAGTGGCCCAAGTTTGGACTTCTCTGCTCAAAGTGTTTCCTCTTAATGTGGTTTGTTAGCTTGTGCCTGGCATTAGTAAGCGATTGTGCCTTAATGTATAAGCCACCAGTCCTCTGATTGGCTGGCACAGCCTCCTGTATTTATATATATAAAGGAGGCATTTTGGCCTGCAGAGGGCATCTCATCTTCTACATATCTCACATAATCTCATCTGATAAGAGATCCCCTGGGAAACCTAATAAGACCTAATAAGGCAGGGTACCCCAGAGTGAAGTAAATAGGAGTTTAGAACTACTACTAGGCTATTGGGACTTGTACCTAAATAAAGGACAAGAATCTAAGACTATTTTTTTGGGAGAAACCCCTTTTTGGCAACAAAAGGCATCTGGTCCCTATTAGTAAGCAACCTAAGCGTCCTGTAGTACCAAATAAGGGCTACACCTCACCTCTTTAAGCCAAACTTGCCAACTCCTTAGCTAAGACAATAAGATTGAGTTATAATAACCCTTCTGAGTCTACTAAGTGTACTGCCAAGTTAACTACCAAGCAGTAACTGAGCATCTTGACATCTTGACATCTCAGCATATTATCAGATTACTCCATCATCTTAACATCTTGATATCTCCACATCTTGCCATCTAGATATCACATTCCTAGGGCAATCTATTACTCTTTTGATTAGCATTCCCTAAGCAAATTTTTGCTAGGACCCATTAGGACAACCTACCTATAGGAGTCCTACTACACCTTACCTAGACTTACTACCCTAAGGGATTAGTGAGTTTCCTACACATAAATCATTAGCATTAGGTAAGATCTAGGCCAAGTTTTTAATTTGCCTACCCTTTTGTATCACCCAAGTACTGCTCTCCATAGTTAGAAGGCAACCTATTGCCATTAACTTGAGCCCATTAGGTGTGTAATTCACCTAGAATTACTTTTACTAACTGTTATGATCAGTATATTCCCATACCCCTATGTTTGTTAGACTTAATATTTTTCACATATAACAACAGACAATCATATCTTTTATCTTATCTCACTATCTCTTGCCCTTATCTCATGTGTCATAGTCATTTCACCTCCTCACTCCATTTCACACATAAGACTTCTCATCTTTCCCATTTCACATCTCTGTTTTGGATCTATGTTTTACCCTTTCACAGAAGCATTTGATCATGCTTCTCTTCCATTCTTTGATACACGTATTTTACTTGTATTTCACTTTGTTTCCATTCTGCCACATGATGTGTTGACCACATATGTTTTACTTTTGTTCTATTCTATGCTCTTTCCCCTTTTGTTCTCAGATCGTTAGATACGGTCACAACATGTACATATCTCTAGTAGGTACTTAAGGCTTGATACCAGTACCAGAGAACTCCAGTCTAGTTCTCTTGATATTTTTCTTTAAAGCACTATAAGAAGGACTTTCACTTGGCCTGACAAGCCTACTCTCTCATCGCTCCTATCCAAGTCCAAGTATCTTTTGACAACCTAAGGGAGCTACACTCTAGGGTTGTTTCACTAACTAGACTTTAGGCTGAAGCTATCTTAAACAATCAATCTATAAACTTACGTGGAGGATTGGCAAACAAACTACAGCTCCTAGTACACCAAATTCCCCTTTCTACTTGAAACTATATCCATTACCATTAGCTCTGCCAAGGATGGACCTTTTGTACTTTCCTTGAGCAAAGTATTCTAATCTGTGAAGACAAAACATGTTGTTTGAGAATCACTGATTTTTGGTTGGTTCTTTGTTGTCTTGTCTAGAAGGAAAATATTGGATAGCAATGAGTGGTGCAGAATACTTCAGGAAGGAGTGGTGGAATATTCCCAGGTCTTTAATAGTTCAGAAGTCCTGAATGAAATTCTGCAAGTTGGCATGGCTATACCTATATATAAGCAATCTTGGAGCTGGAATAGAGTGAAATAACAGCATCAGCAAATAATATCCACTTTGAGGGGATAGCAGTAGCCTCTGGGAGGTGTTTCCAGGACTCAGACTCATTGTAGTCCATATACCTGATAGCTGCATGTATGCAATCTTGGTCAGAAAGATGGGCAATTGACCCTAGTAACTCTATATCTTGTAAAAAGTGTCAGATCAGTTTTGGAGCAGATCCATTAAACTTTGATATATTAGGTGTTCCTGGAAAGGGGATTTGAAACAAGGGGTTAGCCATATGAGATCGGGTGGCTGTGCAAAGCAGAGATGTTTTGATTGGCAGGAGAAGTTCAAAGAAAATGATGAAAATGGAGATAAGCAGAAAAGTGCAGAAAATAAAATAAAAGAGATAGGATGAGGTGAGATCTGAATGGAGAATTCAGTGAAAACTTCCAAGGTACAGAGCTATACTGGATAACTGTGAAAAATGATCAGCAAGTGATGGAAAGATTAAAATAGTCTGGAATTTGAAATAAAAGTGAAGAAAAATGCTTAGGTACAAAGAGAAGTAAGCATAAAACCTTCTGAGTTGTCTTTAGAACCCCCTTGTGGTGGGCTTTAGTTGAAAAACAACAAACCTCCCTTGAAAGATAATGTGTGTGGGTCTGTGGGCACAATAGGCTCAATCCAGGGGGTTCATAGGTAGAAATAGTGGCCAGAAAGGAAGTCTACTTGAAGTCCAGAGCATGAAAAATGAAGTCTGGAGGTAGAATGAGCTAGTCTGGGTATAGGAGTAGTGTAGACAGTGATGGTCCAGAAGTCCAGAATGGTGGAAATAATATTGAGTGGTGATGGAAAACAGTAAGGATGAAGTGTGTGCATTTGTGCATGCATTAAATGGGAGATTATAAGATGTATTTCCAGTGGAATACCACACACTTTATAGTCCATAGGACTTCAGAAACAAGTGTCTAAACTCTAAGGAAAAGAAAAGGGGAATGTAACTATGTCACGAAGTGAAGGTAGTAACATATGAAACATGTGTCAAATGGAAGGGAATAAGGTTAGTTCAGAGCAAAGCAGACTAAATAGTCTGGACTATGGAAGTCCTGCATAGAACTAATCCAAAACTAACATTGGACTAACAGGACTTCAAGCAGACTTCAAGCAGACTTGCAGCAGAGTAACAGGGATGTGAATGGGAGTTATTGGAAAGTCATGGGTGAGGGATACACCACTGTAGAGATCTATGGATCTCTACAACATTCAGCAAAGCCTGAAATCCCTCATTGGATATTGAAAGCCAGAAGGCAAGCACTTGTGAAGAGGCAAGCACTTGTAAAGAGGCATCACAATAGATTCAAGTTACATCTGTAGACATGTGATGGTAGTCCCAAGAGCAGGACTTTATAATAAAAATTCCATCAGATTGCTTGAGATAACAAACTGCCTTAAGTAACTTTTGTTCAATGTCATGATTTATCCAAATCAAGGCATGCTAAAGTAGTTTGCCAGTGGTTTTATAATAGATACTATAAAGGCCTGGAAGCAAGAGGGGATACATATTTAACACCCAGTTAAGGTGTCCTGCAACATGCTGAAAATCCCTTAAAGTATGATATGTTCCATGTTGAGCAAACTCTTGGAGGGCCTGGATAAGCTTTGTCCTTGACTCATTGGATATCTGAATATGCATGAAATTGGGGTGGATGTTGAAACTGATGATAGGAAGTCCAGTTGCAAAAACTTGTTTGTGAGATTCATGTGAAAGTGCTAAGTAATCCCATAATCGAAGAAGGTGAGCAAGATCAGAGGGGAGTTCCTTCTGATATGACTCATACTAGGAGATGAGAATGTGTTTTTGGAATGAGAAAGAGTCATCAATATATATGAATAGATAGGCAAGGAGGAGCTTGACCACTGTAATCCAGATCACTAGTAACATGAAAGTGTAAAAAATATGTTAAAAGGCACATCCACCAAAAACATTTCACCTATCAACATACTGGACTCTTTCAAAGGACACCACTTGTTTTACTTGCCATAAAGGATGCATGGGCATTTGTCAATATATTTCTGAGACATCTCCTTGTCATACAATGAGGTCATCCTTATCCCCATCATTTTCCTAATATAGATGGAGGGCATTAGCAAGGTCTTGGATATTGTCAAGGGTGACACCAGCAACATCATCCCACAAGGTCATATTGTTGAGAGTGAAGTCACTGGTACTGTGGTTGGTGACAAGTTGAAGTTTGTTTATTCCTGATTTTAGGACAACATGAATTGACATGCTATATATGCTTGGAAGTAAGTTGGGTTTGAATGATTGAAAGTATCATCCAACACTGATTTTCTTGTCAATCTGAGAGCAGAGGAAGTCTCATTCAGGTTGAAACTTGGATGTTTGGGATGAAAAATTCCAAGTAGTTGGCCATTCTCCATGGTGAGTATCAGCAAAAGGCCAAAAATCTTCATGTAGTCCTGTGCAGATAGACTGGATGAAAGGTTGGTTTGGATGTTTAGATAGGAGTGATTTGAAACAATCTACATCAATGAGAGTAGAGATGGTGAAAAGGTTGGAATGAGAGGTTATAGTTTCTAGCACTTTAAAGTTTTTGTATTCACTCTCAGGTGGTTGTGGTAAGAGAGCCACAGTCTCAGTCCACCTTATAGTTTTGCTATATTGTCTTCCTTTTAAATAAGATCAGTAGAAACACTAATAAATGCTCACCAAACAACCAATCCTATCTTCATGGATAGTAAACCTGAAATGAGATATATAAAGTAAACACTTTTCCCTGGGCAAATTGCTACCAAAAACAAGTATCAACTTGTAGAAAAGGGTTGACTATCAGGTATGTGATTTATTTGTCAATCTTCAATGAGGTTGAGGGGATTGCACTAGTAATACTAAGAATGGTCTGGCTTTCAGTAGTGGTGGTGTACTAAATGTACTATGGATTGTTGGAAAATGGTCTAAACAACTCTCGGGTTGCTAGAAGGGTAATTTATTGTGACTAGGATTACTTTCCTAAGATGTGCTCTCAAATGGCTTCCAATAAGCTTCTAATCAACTAGGTAGGCTAATTGGATAAGTAGAGTCAATAAACTTGACCTAGGATTGTTACATCTAGATGTCAAGATGTTGACTTGTTCAGATGTTCAGATGTTCAGATGTTCAAATGTCAAGATGTTGAGATACTCAACCTTACTAGCGATTCACACATGTTACTTAGATATACAGAATAGCTTATCCTAAACTGATTCTATTATACACTAAGGGGTTGGCAATCAGCTTATTGCTCAACTAAAACCCTTTCCCAAGGTGCTATTGAACTATTAGATTGCCCTACTAGCTAGGAATCTATTCCCTTTAGTTGTTTGCTCTAGAGTTTTCTCCCTAAAGATATTCTAACTGTTTCTTATCCTAAGAGATTCAGTATATTTCTAACTATGGGTTTAAGTAGCTCTATTTATAGTGTGGGAACTACTCTACACAGCCTCACTATCTGTTTGTAAAGGAGTGTACTTGTGAGTACTTGCTGGTTGAGCTTGCTCAAGTAGGAACCTTTTTCTAAAAGAAAAACCTTTAAATGGGGCTGAAATGCGCTCCTTATATAGTAATTTACATGTGGCTATGCTACCTTCAGTTCTGAGGTGGCTGTGCCAAAATATGACTCATACTACTCACTTTGACTCACCTTGTCAGAAAAATGACTGGCAATGAGCTAAAAATAGCCTTTGGCTTGGCAATGACTTATGCTGTGCAAGGTCACATGATCATTTTGCTAGTCTAGGGGCAGTACTTTGGCTAGTCCTCATTTGACTCATGGTGTTCAAGGTCACATGATCTGAGTCAGGTGATTTGCAACTGAGATCACATGCTCCATTTGCTTCTTTGACACTTGACTAAGTACTTAAGGATAAAAGAGATATTAAGGAAATGGTTTGCTATGCACTTGTAGATGTTAGAAATGGAACTCTGGTATCAACTCTGGAATGCTGGAGGTGATTAGTAAGGTGGGACTTGGCTTCACCATATGTGGTGCACCCTTACAAGAGTTCAATCCCGGATTTGTGGAGATCAGAGGTAGGACTTAAGACATGGAGATGTCAAGTCAAGTGGAGGTATCAGAGGAGAGTCATTGAGACTCAAGCAGAAGTCAGGAGAGTTATTCTAGATGATATTCAAACTAAGGAGTATATGAGTGAAATTGGAGGTTTATATGTATATGGAGTCCAAGAAGAATTAGTAACGGAGTCATAAGTGATTGATAAGAGAATGAAAGTTGGGAGTAAGTATTCCAGAGCTGCACTCCAGGTAGGAGAAAGCTGGAGCTGTGGTCTAAGTGAGACACAGATTCGGAGGTAAGTAAATGGCAGAGCTAGTACAAGTGGAGAAGAATATAACATAAGAACAAGAAACAGAGACAAAAGGAAATACTAAGTATGAAGTTCGATGTTTGAAACTGCATCCTATGTGAGAATGCAGTAGAGTTGGTAGTGATGAGCCCAAAGGGCCAGAGTTGGACTTGGAGAAAATACAGGATATGATAGTATGTAGTAATAAAAACTATATTGGGAGAAATCATTTTATTTCTCCACAATCTGTAAATGAACAAATAAGGAAAATTAGAAGTAAATACTAGACACTAGGGTCTATATGTCCCTTAATTAGCTAAGCATTTGGACTGTGGAAATATAGTGAAAACTCAAATATTGGGTCAAATATCTAGTATCTTATATATACATAATGTCTATGATTCTATATCCAAATATTTTGGTGTAGGTCAATGTGTATTCCACTTGTTGTCCCAAACCATTCTCTGTTTATTCTGAGGGCCCTTCCTGATTCTTTTGTTCATCAAATCAAGCTTGCAGACAGTCAGGTCACCAGTAATTTCCATGGTAGTTGTGGATATCATAGAAGTGTTCATACTGACATTCACCTGCAGACTTGTTGCATGCATTTCAGTTCCAATTATGGTAGGAGTCTTTCCTTTCCAATGTCCCTTTTTTCCATTATCAAGCTTTTTTTCTTCTTTACTTGCAGATACTAGGACCCATACCATATGGGGAGAGGAAAATAATTTGTAAATCTTCAAACTGGAAGAAATCATCAAGACAGAGGTGTTTTTGATGGAAGACTTGAAGTCAAACAGTGAGGTTAAATTCAATGATTCATTCATAATGGAAAGGTTGGACAGCAGCAAAAAGTTGGGAGATATGTGTCTCTCAAGCAAGGTACTTATGCCACTGAGGAAGTAAAATATACAACACTACTTGAATGATTTTGGAGAAGGCAATAATTCACTTTTTATAAGTTCAGATGGATTTTGTTTGCTGAGGGAGCTTGATGGAGAGTTGGAAGATGTTCCCAATATCTTGGATTTGCTTGAAATCAACCTCAGTGGAGTATCAGATGTCAAGAATTTTGTTGAGATCCATAGCGAGTTCCTTAACAAGCTGAAGCCATTGATCTGATGGGAAGTCAGGACACCTGGAGAGAGTAAAATCTTTCTAACAATGAAGGTTGAATCACTTGCCCAGTTGTCAAGGAGCTTAAGGACTTCTTAAAGGTCTGTTGATAAGGACAATGTGACAATCTGTAAAAAAGATTGCCATGAAAAGAGAAATTTGTTGATAGCAGGCCAGTGTCTTTTGAGCTCCTCTCCTTCATCTTCATCAGACTCTTTCTTTTCATTCTCTGCTTGATTTCTTTCTTTTTGTCAGGGCTTAACCCCTGCTTGTTGATTGTCTCATTGATGACTCTCTTTATTTGAGTGGATGGAACTTGGAGCCTCTCCAGGAGATGATTTCTAAGTCATATCAATTTCCCCTTGTTGTTCAGCAATGACTTGTTCAGAGTTGATATGGTCAAGTATGTTGAGATAGCTAGCAAAGGCTCCAGGGTTAAATCTATGGGAAAAAGCTGATAAGTCAGACAAAGTTTTTTGGATGGCAATGATAGTATCAGTTTTCGTCTTTGATCCATGTTGATATTGAGAGATGAGTCCAATATATTATAAGAGGATGGTTTGGTTTTCTTTATCAAGCTCAGATCCAATCTCTCCTGAAGAAATGGTTTGGATTGATCTATTGACATTTCTTGACATAAGGCAAATTGAAATTTGACAATGTAATAAAGAATAGCAAGAAGATTACACAATGATAGGCTAGCAAGATGATGAGAGGAAGTAAGAAAGGAAATAATTGGCTATGAATAGCACACACTTAGTAAAACAACAAGAGGAAGTAAGAAAGGGTGAGGCTTCCCTATTTACTCACTGTTTTGCTAAGGATGATGATGACTTCTGATGGAGTTTGTACTTTTCAAAAGTGGCACTCTGGAAGGTGGCACATGACTGACATGGCTAATGATCATATGAGGAGGTATAGGATCTCATGGCAGGAATCACTGGACTCAACCTTTTAAATTAGTATAAATGAATCTAAACTCAATAAAATATGATTATATAATAATTGTGTCATCATCATATATGATTACATAATCAAAAACATATTTTAAATTTGACAGACTTTAACAGACTATTTAGAATGTCCCAGAATGTTCAATTATAGTAAATTGATTAGTAAAATATATCTTCTTGTTTTGATTTTAATTCTAATTAAAGTATAGCAAAAGTGTAGAAAAGTCTACCAAAGTCTACCAAAAGGTGTAGACAAAATATAACAAATAATGTAGTGGCTGGAGTGCAGCCAAAGTGTAGCAAATGTGACACATTTTTCATAATCAAAGTGTAGACATAATGTAGTAAATAATATGGTGATAGGAGTGTAGCAAAAGTGTAGACAAAGTCACCTTGCTTATGCAAGGTCATATGCTTTGTTGCTTTGTGTGCAATTTGCTACATGAACAACAAGGACCTTTTAAGGAACCATTTTAAGGAATTCAGTCATGCTCAGATCATATATTGTGGTGGCTGATGGTAGGTTGTGATAGACTTATAAAACCATGTATGAAATTCTTTATGTTTATAATGTGTGATTTATGTGCAAGTTGCATGACTTTGATTGAGTTGATAAGAAGATCTTTGGATTTATTGGATGAATGAAAGTCTTCCATTTTGATATAGTGAAAAGAGAACAGTTGTTGCCAGATTCCACATTATTGACATGTTAACCTGCACAAAATTAGTTTCATGCACACACATAGCAAATCAGTCACCTGAGAAGTGAGATTTTCACAGCCTCTTGTGAACCATACTCCTTGATATCTTGAGGGAAGATAGCTCTTACTATGATCTACCTACCTCTATTTTTCCAAAAATTTCCACCTGCTGGTTAATGAGATTAATCTCTTCAATCATACTCCTATACATAACAGCTGCCAACTTGCAACTATGTATACTTGATGCATCCAATCATTTTATTTTTCACTTCCCTTAAAAGTAGATTTCATTATCAGGCACTTTGGATAGGTGCCATCCCTTCATCAAGTACACAAGTCAGGTGCTACTTCTTATCAGACATCCTGGACAGGTGTTATTTTCTTATCAACTGCACTGGGCATGCAAAATTAAGTTATTAATGTATCAGAAGTACAATCAACTTACATTAGATATGTAATAACTCTTATTTCTTGATTGCTGGCAATCTCCATCTAATTTCTAGAATGGTCTGGATCATCCTTCTATGTTTCACCTCTTCACTACAGTATGTCACCATGTCACCTCTTCACACCTTCACCATATCACAGGATACCCCTCTATCTCTTCATATCTTCACATCTTCACATCTTCACCTCTTCACCTCCTCACCTCCTTACCTCTTCACTCTATAATATGGCTATGCCTTTGCTTTTGATCATATATTATTATTTTATTTCTGATCCATGTATCCTCCTCATGCCTTTCATATCCCACCACACTCATGCTTCTTCATTTATGATCATTCATTAATTTATGATCTCTGCCACACCCTCATGGTCAGGGCTGTGCTTTTGTTCTATTACTTCCATGCCTTCCCCTCATGTTTCTACTTTTTTTCATGTCTTTTCCTCATGTCATGCTTCTTTGCTTTCCTTCCATTCCATGACTGTACTAATATATGTGTTGCACATACATATGTTCAAGAACTTATTAATCTATAGATCTATATACAATATATACATACTTTATGTAGTACAGTATATAAAGCTCTCCAAGCAGCAGTAAAGACCCCCCAGTCTTGCCCTCCTTGGAGTTTTTTCTTCTGCTCCTTAGGCTGACTCACTTCCCTCTCCCTATCCTTATGTGGATTGATTTTCCTAAATCATACTACTAAGAAGTTAGCTATCAAGTGTATTCAAGAGCAAGCAGCCTTAGCTAGAGCTTTAGGTTATTTCAATTCATACTCTTCTTTATCATTTTCTAGTATCTCTCTTGCTATTGCAGTACAAACAGGACTAGTATTTTACAATGGAATGATGAAGGAGTGCCATTCTAGAAGAGAATGTCTAAAAGGAATAGGATTAGGAATGAAACAATCCAAGAAGAAGCAAAGAAGTGGGATAAGCTGATAAAGCACAATAAGCAGTGGAGTACTGTGTTCTAAAAGGAGCCAAATGAAGAATCATATGAAATAGAAGAAAAAGAAGATTCAATAGATTCCAACCAGTACTAATTGCCAAGGAGCAAGAAGAGTTCTTGCTCTGTCTTCTTGGAGACCCAGAAGATTTCTGTAACAGAGTTAGGATATGAATATGAATAGGGATAGTTAGAATTAGAATTAGAATTAGCTTGATTGTTACATATTCATTAGTGAATGATATAATATGTTTTTCTTTAATAATTAGTGTGGTTTGAGTGTAACTTGTCAATTACTACTAGTAATATTAAAAAGTTGTCAATAATTTCATAAGCATTAAGATAGTTTGTGATAGTATAAGATAGTCTGGGATAGTATGAGACAATATATAAAAGTACTGGACAGAACTGGATGGGTCTAGCCAAAATCTTACTAAAAGAGCTGAAGGAACTGGAACTTTATCTTATCCTGGACCTGGACCAATGTTCAACCTTGTCTAGCTGAGGGCTGGCTTGCTGATAAGTTGTTGCATCAAGACCAGACATCTGCATGGACAAAGAGAGCCTGAGTGGTTGTCATCCTGTGCAATGTCTACTTTGGCACTGAAATCAGATTTTTTACTCTAAGATATACTGGTATTGCAATGTAAGGAAGACTACAATAGTCAGGAGCAATGTTCTGATGATCTTGCTGGATATTCTTCAGAGAAAAGCAATGTCCTGTAGCTCTAGCCTTGTCCAAAATCAGAATTTGTGACATGACAATTTTGCTGTCACTATTCTTTAAAGGTGCAAAAAAACATTGGAACAACCTTATTGATCAGGGGCTGGTTGTGACACCATTGGACAGTGCTCATCCACCCCCAGTGGGACATTGTGGAATCATTGATACTATGGTATGTATGAGCCTGTCAGGTTGAATATTAAAAAAATTGTCTATATGACTTGCAAAAATTCTTAAACATCCTTTTTATTTATGTTGATGTTAAAATTCATCAAAACCCAGTGGAAAAAATCGATATAGACTTTCTGAAAGACTTTCTTCACTTGTGAGGATACTTCCCAGATCTTTGCCCTCAAAAAAAATTGGAGGAATTTGATGACTGAAATCAGTTAACGGTTCTTAAGCATTAAGTTAACTTTCTCTAGGCAAACCAAGAAGTTTTTTGCAAGGAGCCAGATAAAATAGCTGACTAGCTCTTCAATTATATCAATTTCCACAACACTACCATTGACCATATGCTTTAAATTCAGACAGCTGAAGCAGCAATCAAAATGATCAGTTGTGGAAGAATTATTATCCAGGCTACCTCTATGCAGCAAATACATACAGTAGATGGCAGCACATGATAGGATAAGCTCTGAGGGATAGGTTGTGTAGCTCCAAAGTTGATCATTAGTGGTCTTAATATACACATGAAGATGACTTGCCACTAAAGTCTCAATATTTTAGTGACTGAAAGTGATGTCAAGTTTAAATTTTTGACCAAGTACTGCAAATGCTTGGTGGTAACTATGAGGATTGAACACCTATGTTCCACATACTGTAGCTTCTGTACAAAAAGCTACAGGATCCCTGTGAGTGGATCATGTTCTGAATCCTTTAGTAAGATCTATTTGAGAACCAATTAGTGGACATTGAGAGACAGAAAATAGGAAACAAGCATATATAATAGGTAGCCATAATGAAGAATATGTTATTCCTTTGCAACTTTGTCAAGTCAAATGTCCTTGAGCAGTGGAGCATGTTGATCCCATTCAAGCTGCATAAATGGTGCAAACAGTAGTTGTCCCTCCATAACAACCCTTGCTAATGAAATTAAGATTGATTTTTATTAGCCAGATGGGATTATCATGGTATTATATATGCAGAGCTTAAGGAGATGCAAAGTATGTAATCTTTGATGTTATTAAAGCAAACACCACTCAAATTGAAGTGGGTGTATCCTGCATAGAATATTCTTTGATGGTCCAGAGTAACACTGTTGCATGATTAAATGGTTTAGACTCTTCATTCTGCTTTTCATGCAATACATGGGCCTCATTAAGAATAATCACCATCCTGGGGTGGTCCCACTTGACCTTCCCAAGGCTAGCTATTATCTCCTAATAGCACCCAATTGTTATGATTGATATATTCCCATACTCTTATGTTTGTTGGACTTAACATTCTCTACATATACCAACAGACTATCCCATTATTTCGTCTTATCTCACCCTTTACTCCTATCTCATGTGTATTAGCTGCCTTTTACTTCCTTACTCCATTTTACATATGAGACTTCTTGTCTTTCCCATTTTACATCTATACATTTTGAATCTATGTTTTCCATTTTACAAAAGCATTTGATGACACTTCTCTTCCATTCCTTGATACATGTATTTCACATATATTTCATCTTTATTTCCATTCTGCCATATGGGCTGTGACCCTCATGTATTTCACTTCCATTTTATCTTATGTCTTTTTTTTTTTGGTTCCTGGATTGTTAGATATAGTCACAACATATACATACTATAGTATAGTACTTAAGGCTCAATACCAGTGCCAGAGAACCCCAGTCTGGTTCTTTTGGTATTTTTTCCTAAAGTACTATAAGAAGGACTCTCTTGGCCAGACAAGCCTTTTCTCTATGCTCTTTTTCTCAAGTCCAGGACTAGTGGCAAGCTAAGAGAGCTTCACTCATAGGATTGTTTCACTAAACATATCCTCACTTGAAATATCACCATTTGTGAGCTGTAAATATATGAATATAATAAAGGAGACATCTTGAATTCAATATATGACTTACATTATTATACTTCTCTTGCAAATTTGTATTAAAAAAATGAAACATGAATACCACTTCTCATCTTGCACATGTCTTTGTTATCCTTCCATGGGGATTCATGAAGAACTTTAAAAACAGCAGCAAAGAATGTAAAGTATCAGATATGGTACTTATGTTCAGTGAGATATTAATCAGTGCCATGTCTGTGGGTAGTTTATGGTCACACCTGGGAAACTCCTGTTTGTCATTTCAGGATCAAATATTCATGTATAGTATGCAAATACTGGTTGTTGGCAAGCTGCATGGATAGGCACATGTTAACTCCATTAATAAACATAATAATAAAAATCCACCCTAAGTATTAAACATGTTTTTTGTATCAGAGCTCTGCACTATTAAGCAAAAATTTCCATAATAATTGTGTGTTCAAGGTAGGAATGCCTTATTGTTGTTTCTTAGATAGTGACAGTGGAATACAGCCACAGCAGATCCATAATAATGAGCAGATATCCCCTTCTTCAAAGCATCTAACCATGCCTCTGAGATGGGTTCTGTATATTTCATGATAAATCAGAATAATGCAGTATACATAGAAATTTATCCAATTTTGCCATGGAAGCCTGAAGGACATCTATAGAATCACAAGGAGCTTGATTAAGAGACAAAGATTGACTACTCATGATGAGTATACATACCAAGATTGCAAATATTGTGATATGATCCAGATCACCAGACATCCACTACCTTCAAGTTGGACTCTAACCAAAGTTGTTTGTTGAACAGCTGGAAAGGTGTATTGACTTCAGAAGCAGCCTGGGACTGATCTAGCCAGTCATCACCAAAAATCACTACACAAAGAACAGTTTCTAGGCCTGAGCCTATCAGGTCATGATTCTGATACCATTCAGTTTTGTGTATAGTGAGATACTTAGACACTACTTCATACATCTAATAAAGGTTATCTTCCAATTAGGGCTTAGCTGCAACCATATCTCATGAAGAAACAAACAGAATATCAACACCAATATTTGGCAAGAGTGGAACAGCTAAAGGATTAGAACTATTGTGGATCATCATGCTGGGCAAATCAAAAGGGGCATTGACCAAGAAGTTAAATTAAAACAAGGTGACTGGTTTCCATGGATTGGGGCCATCTGGAAATATGATGACATCATTATTACAAAAAACAGACTTTGTTAATAAGAGTTTATAAAAACCTTATGAAGGTCAAAATGGCCAGAACCCTATGAAATGTGCCACCAGAGAGGATAAGACCTTATAAGACCTTATAAAGGTCCTAACTGTTATGTTTGTATACAATTATTAACTCCAATATGACATGCTTGTGCACATAGCATCAACATTGACATTCCTTGCTCAATGAACCCATTTGCTAGTGATGCTCCCCATGACCATACAATTATGCACCAAGGTTTTGTCAAATCATTTTACTGTCTGTTCTCAAATCCTATAACCTTTGGGCCACTGGCCAACTATCCTAGTACATCTGGGCCTGCTTCACTTTGGCCTTTGTGTTCTTGATGCTTCATGCAATATTTGCCCTCAAAAGATATATATATTATTGTCCTTTTGATTTGATTGTGCTACCACCCTTGATCTTTCAACTGATGGTTGTTTGACATACAATATACAGTATGTATCTAAGCTATACAAATCAACTCTTTTATTTCTTCTATAGCAAAGTAGATATTTGAATACACTTATTTTACCATAGTAAAAGATTGTTCACAGCTGCTCTTTGTGAAACAGCTACCAACTTGCAACTATGCTTAATGCATTCATTCTTTTTATTTTCTTTAATTCCTCAAGGGTAGATTCTCTTATCAGGCACCTTGGACAGGTGTTATCCCTTTATCAAGCACACATGTTAGGTGTAATCTTCTTATCAACTGCACTGGGCATGCACAATCAAGTTATCTATACACCAGAAGTGCAATCAACTCATATTAGATATGTGATAACTCTTATCTTTTGATTGCTGGCAATCTCTATCTAATCTCTAGGATGGTCTCTCCTATGTTTTACCTCTTCACCATGTCACCATGTCACCTCTTCACCCCTTCACCATATCACAGGATACCCCTACATCTCTTCACATCTTCACCTCTTCACCTCTTCACCCTATAATATGGCTATGCCTTTTCTTCTGATCATATATTATTCTTCCATTCCTAATCCATGCTTCCTCATCATGCTTTTCATCTCCTGCCACATCATGCTTCTTTATTTATGATCATTTATTAATCTATGATCTCTGCCACACTCTCATGATCAGTGTAACAGCTGCCAACTTGCAACTATGCTTGATGCATTAATTCTTTTTATTTCTTCACTTCCTCAAGGGTAGATTCCCTTATCAGACACTTTGAACAGGTGCTATTTATTCATCAAGCACACAGAATAGGTGCTACCCCTTATCAGACACCTTGAACAGGTGTAATCTTCTTATCAACTGTACTGGGCATACACAATCAAATTATCTATGCACTGAAAGTGCAATCAACTCACATTAGATATGTGATAACTCTTATCTTTTGATTGCTGGTAGTCTCTATCTAATCTCTAGGATGGTCTGGACCACCCTTCTATGTTTCACCTCTTCACCATGTTATTATGTTACCTCTTCACACCTTTACCATATCATAGGATACTCCTCCAACCCTTCACCTCTTCACCTCTTCACCCTGTGGTATGGCTATGTCTTCTCTTCTGATCATATATTATTCTTCCATTTCTGATCCATGTATCCTCATCATACTTTTCATCTGCTGCCACATCATGTTTCTTCATTTATGATCATTGATTAATCTATGATCTCTGCCACACCCTTATGGTCAGGGTTATGCTTCTATTTCATTATTTACACCCCTCCTTCTCATATTCCTGCTTCTCTCCATGCTTTCTCCTCATGTTATGCTTGCATTCCATGGCTGTACTAATATATATATTGCACACATGTTCAGGGATTCATTTTATCTATAGATTAATGCACAACATGTACATACTTTATGCAGTACATAAAGCCCTCCAAGCAGTGGCCAAGGCTCCCCAGTCTTGCCCTCCTTGGAGTTTTCCCTTCTGCTCCTCTGGCTGACTCACCCCCCTTTTCCTATTCTTATGTGGGTTGATTTCCCAAAACTATGTTATTAAGAAGTTAGCTATCAAGTATACTCAAGAGCAAACAGTCTTAGCTAGAGCTTTAGGTTGTTTCACTTTGCACTTGCAATGCTTGATCCTCAAAGTAGTCAACAATTTGATAATAGATATCCTCATGATTAAAATGTTTATCCTCAATTGACCATTGTTGAAACAACCTAAAGCTCTTGCTAAGGCTACTTGCTCTTGAGTAAACTTGGTAGCTAACTTCTTAGTAGCATAGTTTTGGGAAATCAACCCACATAAGGATAGAAAGAGGGGAGTGAGTCAGCCAGAGGAGCAGAAGGGAAAACTCCAAGGAGGGCAAGACTGGGAAGCCTTGGCCACTGCTTGGGGGGCTTTATGTATTATATAAAGTATGTACATGTTGTACATAGATCTATAGATTAAATGAGTCCCTGAATATGTGTGCAACACATGCATTAGTACAGCCATGGAATGGAAACATAACATGAGGGGAAAGCATGGAAAGAAGCAGAAACATAAGGAGGAGGGATATAAATAATGAAACAGAAGCATAACCCTGACCATGAGGGTGTGGCAGAGATCATAAATTAAGAAGCATGATATGGCAGCAGATGAAAGGCATGATGAGGAGGCATGAATCAGGAATGGAAGAGTCATAAGTGATCAGAAGGTTTATAAATGATCAGAAGAGAAGACATAGCCATACCATAGGATAAAAAGGTGAAGAGGTGAAGAGGTGAAGGTGTGGGGGGCTGGAGGGGTAAAGAGGTGACATGGTGACATAGTGAAGAGGTAAAACATAGGAGGGTGGTCCAGACCATCCTAGAGATTAGATAGAGATTGCCAGCAATCAAGAGATAAGAGTTATCACATATCTAATGTGAGTTGATTGTACTTCTAGTGCATAAATACAGTATGCAATTACTCAGGATTGCATAATTGTTATTCTAATGATATCTGCAATACACCCTTTGAGCTTGGGTAACCATCTTGATTTAGAAGGCTGTAGATTGCTTTCATGATTGTCTAAAGAGGATAGGGAGGTAAAGATATACTAAAAGGCCTAAAATAGTACGAGGGCAGGCAAGGAATATAGAGAGTCAGCAAATATATTCACTCTGACAAGGAGCTCTTCTCTAAATAGATCTTTGCTAGAGTTTGTGGAATCATACTGGCCTTCAAGATATAAGAATATGGGCCAACTAGATGTTGTAACATGAAAGGATGAGTTGTCTGTCTCAATAGCTTGATATACTCTGCGCTAGAGTTGAGTGAGATGGAATATGTCTAAGAGGTCACTTACAACTCGTTTGCCCAATTGTAGTCCACTAGGCAAAGAAAGTGTACTGTGATTATGTTATTGAAGCTTCTGTTGTGTTTGTTAATATAGTATCCTATAAGGGCATCTAGTCAATGGAAAGATTGTGTTGAGTATTTATTCATTTGATTACAGCTTCCTTGGGCACATTGGTGTCATCTCCCCTTGTGCTGTCTACTCCTTGTTGTATCTATAGATCAACTACTAATTTAGTTTGTATTCAAAATAATTCAGAGCATACCTCTCTAATGGCAATTATTAGATCAATGACATCTGATTCTCTTATGACTAGCTTGCTAATTGTCAGACAGTAGCTTTGTAGCTTTTTAAAGGCTTCATATAAGTATTGCTGTCTAGACCTGTTGAATAGCAAAATGTTATGTTGGAAATAAAATGGGTCATACAAGTAACTATTATACACATACTCTTTCATGGATGGAATTTCTTTAGGTAAGTAGGTGGATTCTGCAAGTAGCAGCTGGTGATGATTATATTCAACAACCTGATTTGCAACAGGTTCAAAGAGGATAATCAGCCAGCACATGACATATCCCTCATGTGCAAGTGAGTGAACACTGGTGTGAAAGTCAATACTGGTCCACTTATTGGAGGTGTACTCACAGTTTTTTAACCATTTTTGTCTTCAAATATTTATTCTTGGTCCCAAGAGAAGTAATACAATGTTTCAAACTTGCATATGAGGTATCCAATAACTGGTTAGAAGCAGAGTTGGCACAAGAGCCTGAGGTCATTGGTAATGAAGATACCTCTAGTGGAAGGCCAGACTTGAAGAATGCAAGCATAGTGAGTAAAAGATGGAGTGTAGGTGGATTGGAATAACATGAAAAATAGTTGGAGGAGAATTTCCCACCATGTCCTTGGGTTGTCTATACAGTATGTTAAAATCATAGTGGAAATAAACAATCCCAAACCTTCTGAGATGCTAAATCTTAGATCTTTGTATTTCATTATCAAGAGGTTACAGGCAATGGTGTGGTAGATCTCAATCAATTATCAGAATCAGATATATCAAGGTTGATGGACTTCAAGGAATTATTTCCATCATGATATCTTGCTATATATCTTATTCCTCTCGATGTCATCAGTGAGACATATACTCTCCCATGTATTTCATATCCTACCTTCTCTCAGCTGCTTTGTGCTCTTGATGAGTGACAACCATATTTTGGTTGGACTCAGAAGTTCTCAAAGCCACTCTTGTTGCTCATAGGAAACTGTTCCCTTGAGGTGGTCACAGTTGAAATTTTAAATGTCCTCATTCCTGATACCCTTTCTCTGTTTAGACTTTGTCCAGCCTGAGTTATGGACTTTTGCTTTGAAGTTTTGGTGGCACTTGTCATATGTGTGACACTCTAGTTACACCTTTAGCCCTCTGGGTACAACTCTGCTCTTCCAAGAGTGATCTCCAGTTTGTTCTTGCCCAATATACATCTCTATTCCTCTGGACTTTAGTATTCTGACTTTTCTTGTACTTATAATATTCCCTTGTTCCCTATTAGTATTAGCTCCACCTCTTAGTTACCTCTGACCTATGTACACATAGCTCCAGAATTCATATCACCCATCCTCTGTCTTCAACATCTGTTTACCAATCCTATGTACCTTTAATGTATTTCAACTCCTAGATACTCTCTGTACCTTTACAGTAGCTTGATTATCAACTAGGATAACTCCTATTTTCATTCCTTGCTACCTTTGCTCCACTCCAAAATATAGGACATAAATAACAACAAGGGCACAGCACATAAGCTAAAGCCAATAGTTTTATTCCACCTGCACAAACTCTAGAGTTCTGGAGTTCCCTTAGAAGTTGCATGATTCTAACAGCATTGGAGCAAGTGAGAGAGCATGCTGTCAAGCAGCACAAAGAGCAAGGTATGTTTTGTCATGCTTGTCATGGTATTTTAAAGGTGAGTAGTTCATGTTGTGTAATAATCTATGATGCTGACTATTGATAATTATGTAGGATCACTCTTTCATTTGTGAATTTTGATTGTCACACCACTATGGCCATAGTATGGGAATTCTGGGGAATTTAGACAGATTTGCTTCTACCAGAACACAGTCTCATGAGCATCTCAACCTTCACTACACTAATTATGAAGCAACCACCTTCAACATTGTCAGCACATACAATATTACATATATATGTATTTTATTTGTATACTATAATAGTTGTGAATCTGCTTGAGCTATGAGCACACCTTGCCAGTATGAGTCAGTATGAGTCAGTTCTTTTTGCTGCTTGATAAAGGATAGCAGGATTTATGATTCATTATGCAGCACATGAGTTGGGTACTCTTGATTTCTAGGCACAAATGGTCACCAGACACAAGGGTATTCTGAAGTTTTGTACTGTGTAACAGCAATTGGTGACACTGACACTGCATTTTCAGGAAGTTTATCCAGGGTAAATATAAGCTTTGAATAATCAACCACCAAAATACAATACAAAAAACAGGAGCAAACTAAGTACAAAGGAATAATTTTACGGGGTTTTTGCAGGTGACAAATCATTTCCATGAACAAGAATTGACAAATTGTAATGCAAATCCCTTGTCTGCCCTGTTGCATGGTCAGGACCAGTTAGGACCAGTAAGTAAACAGTGAGACCATGACAAACTGCCCAAATTTGTAAAAATTGGTGTCAGTATTGTAGGATCATATAGATTGACAAAGTGTAACTGCAAGTTTTTATATTTTTGTTGAAGTAATATTCAAAGTACACTCGAAAAGTGACATGGAATACCTGAGATTTGAAATAAAATATCATAACTTGGTAGGGGACATATCATAACAACCACATAATACAAACTACTGCAATTCAGAAAAGGAATGTGGGTCATACATTGAAAATGGGCCAGTGTGAGAGGAAGAAGTATGGAATAGATTTTGGGGATGAGTAATAGTAGGCTTAAAATAGGATGGATCATAAATCAAGGATGGGCCAGTATAAGAGAACAATGTATAGAATGGGTTTGAAGAAGCGAATTCAAAATAAGATGGACCAGATAGCATGGAAATGTTTGCCACAGCCATGGGTGGAGGAGGCAAGACCATGAATCATTGCCCCTGGGGGAATGTCATCCCATTGTGATACATTTTTTCACTTATACAGAACATTAGTATTACTTGGTAAGTGTAAATGAAAACTTACAATCCATGATCATGCAACTGCTTTAGGCAACTAGAGAACTCACCTCCATAATAGCCATTTTGAAAAGCAGCAATGATCTCTTGATAGTAGATATTAAATTCTCCAGCGTAATAATTTGTTGAAAAATGGATGACATTCTGCTGGTGTGAACACCATCCCTTAGATATGCAATGAAGGCCATAGAGAAGCTGCATGAGTGAGTTGAAAAAAAAAAAGTAAAGTAAAGTAAAAGGGATGCACTGTGATATTAAAAAGTGTGAGAGGTGAGGTGGTGTGATAGCTGCCTTGGAATGTCTTGACAGAATACATGTCATATATGTATCACCAATCAATATGAAAATTCTCAAGGGTTGGATGACCAAATATTTGCTCAACTTCACCCTGATGTATATATTCAGAAAAATCAACCACATTGTGAAAAACAAACCTTGTTCATTTTGTGAAGGAAGAACTAATAAGGATTCAATGGATCCATACTCTACTCAATCCATTTTTGCATTATGGCATGGTCAGGTGATTGTTCAAGAGATGGAAATCAGGTCTGGATGTATTCCTTAGTGTAGATTTCAGTTGACATGGCCATTCTTGATTGAAAGTAAAGAGCACTCAAAAAATCCCTTTATCAGTATTTGAAGAAGGGATGAATTGATCTAATAAGATGTTTGATGACTATTGTGCAATCAAATATGATGTACTAACCATAATATAATGCATTATATGCCATGTTCAGGCTTTCCGTTACCTTGTCTTTCCAGATGCTTTATGCCTTTTCCCTTTCCTCATGATGCCAGCCACTATTGAGTGCCATATCATTTACTAATGCAAGGAAGGCATATTGAATGACTTTATCATGCCTTAAGTCTGGCTGGGGCACATGGACTGCTACAGAACTGAGGATGGATCCCACATTGATACCTGCACTGAACTGACTGTCAGTGCTCATGTACATTGATGTTGAGGTGAAAGGTATTATTAAAGAGAGGACATGTTGTGGGTAAATTATATTACCAAACATATGTAGGCAGGATTGAGTTGGAAGGTTGCTACAATATTGCTGAGGTTGCAAAAGTAGATCAGTTTGGGTGCTTAATATCTGTCAAGCTCATGAGTGAGGTCTACCTGATTCTATATGATAGATAATGCACGAGCCCTGACCACTGACACTTGCATGCCCTGAAGAGAACCTCTGACCATCTGATGAGATGATGTCAGCATAAAACTGAAAATACAGTAAACAAACTTGCAAGGAGGCATCTGTGAAGTGGTGGTGCATGAGGACATTTCCATACTGAAAATATTATATTCTCAATATCACATGGCTTGATGAATCAGAATAAGCTGCATTCTTTGTGCACCACACGTAATAAAAGACTGATCCAAGTCTAAGTCATCACAATAAGGAGGTATTTAATTTCTGCATGAGTCCCAATCAGAAAAACAGCTTACAATTTGTCTATATCCTTGTATGACTGGCCTTACTATGTAGTACATTGGAGAGTGTTTTCAGCACTCTGCTGACATGATCTCTCAGTACATACTAGCCTCAGATCTTGGTTTATACAATTAATCATTTCACAGGTACTTTAAAAAAATACTAAATGTCCTCTCAAGCCCTCTATTCTATACGATGTATGTGCAGTTTCCTGCAGGCAATACCAGTCCATCAAAAATATAGCATAATTCAAAGTTTTATTCAACTTCCAACATGTGATCAGGGCAATTTACAGCAGCCACATTCTCATAGTGCCCCCTGCCTATCTCTGTTCAATGTATTGCAATTGCAAAGGATACTTATTTCAGAATGCCCTATTCACTTGCAATTTCAATCTACAATTTACATACTCACTCACAGGTTAAGAGGGCTCAGCATCTACACAGATGCTGTTGCTACTGATCTTTGGATTCCTGTGGGCAAGTACCTGCTTGCTGATGCAAGCTTTCTGCTAGGAGCACATCTACTTGTTCCATACCAAGGTACATGATACCACCTAGCAAAGTGGGGGTGGGCTTCAATATGATATCATTAACTATGCTTTGGATATATTGTTTGAGTAATATGTCTTGTCTTGTAGCCCTCAGAACAAAGAAGAGTTGTTTAATCTTCATCATACATTTGCATGGAATATCATAGAACAGATTTTTGGAGTTGTTAAATGCCACTTTTGCATTCTTCTACTTCCAGCTGAGGTTTTCCTTGAAATACAAGCAAGGGTTCCATCAGCATTGTATATGATTTACAACTTCATTCACATACACGAACCTCCACAAGATAATAACAGTGAATCCTCTGATGTTGACAAGATGGATGGTGGTCAACATGCAGGCAATAACAAGACAATGGATGATGCAGCAGATATCCAAGGTATGGACAATTTGAATAGTAGGACTAGGTGAATGTGTGATGACATAGCCAAAGTGATGTGGGCAGATTATCAGGAATTGTTGAGGCAATGAAATATTGGACATAGTATACATTTATCAGATACTAATGCTGGTGTATGGAAGTTGGAGAAGTATATGTATCAATTGCATGATTACAGGAATGTGTAGAACAATATAACATGTACATGTACAATAAAAGACTTAAAAAGTACATACTTGCTGCAGACAAAGAACAATGTTTATTGTATAACCTATTTGTATATACTTTATAATCTTTTTCTTTGAGAGAAATAAACATGTGTGTGTGGGATTTGGAATGGTGGCAGTGGCAGACCTTTGTTGACTTTCAGCAGATGGGTGGTAGGTGGTGACCTGCACCAAAATGTTTGGATGCAGAATCATAGATACTGTATTATATATAAGATGCTAGATATTTGATTCAAGATTTGAGTTTTCATTATATTCCTTCCATCCAAATGCTTAGCTAATTGAGGGACATATAGACCCCAGTGTCTAGTATTTACCTCTATTTTTCCCTATTTGTTCACTCACAAGTTGTGGAGAAACAAAATGATTTCTTTCAACATAGTTTTATTACTACCTACAAGTATGTATATAGCAACTCATTTCTTTAATATCTCATTTACCCTTAAGTACTTAGCCAAGTGTCAGAGAAGCAAATGGAGCATGTGACCCCAGTTGAGAATCACCTGACTCAGATCATGTGACCTTGTACAACATGAGTCAAAGTGAGTCAAATAAGAACTAGTCAAAGTGCTGCCCCTAGATTAGCATAATGATCATGTAACCTTGCACAGCATGAGTCATTGCCAAGCCAAAGGCTATTTTTAGCTCATTGCCAGTCATTTTCTGACAGAGTGAGTCAAAGTGAATTAATATGAGTTAATATGAGTCATATTCTGGCACAGCCACCTTAAAACCAAAGATAGCACAGCCACATGTAAATTACTATATAAGGAGTGTGATTCAGCCCCATAAAAAAAGGTTCCTACTTGAATGAGTTTACAGCGGTTTTCATTATTCTGTGGAAAGTTGTTTTCAATTTCAATGTTCGCTTAGTAGCCAAACAAGAACTCCGAGAGTGCTTGTGAGGGTGCCAGCTTATTTCAAAGCCTCTGGGTATGAGTTAGAAAAAAACATACTACTAGTACCAAGAAGAATTCATTGCATTGTTGTCACCATTGTTGTCATCATTATTATCAACACTATGATGCTGTGTGACAAAGAGCTACAAATTCTGGGTGTTGCATTTGTAAAAAAGTTGATAGTCCCACTGGTTGAGATGAGAGCCACCCACATCATCTCCATCATGATTCAGGTCACATTGGTGGTCTGCTGGACTTCTACCACCCTCATGATAACATTTCTCACATGTTACTTTTTTGCTTGTAGGCAGACTTAGATGTGTGTTGAGTAGAAGACCTCAGATGGTGAGGACATGGTGGACCATGGCATGCCAGTGGAAAACCTGTTGAAGCAGGTATGCTCACTCAAGGGCTCTCGGGGTCCTTGTTTGGCTACTAAGCAAACATCGAAATTGAAAACAACTTTCCACAGAATAATGAAAACTAGTATAACCAACAAGTGCTTACAAGTGCACTCCTCTACAAACAGACAGTGAGGCTGTGTAGAGTAATTCCCATGCTATAAATAGAGCTACTTAGACTCATAGTTAGAAGTATACTGAAACCTTTAGGATAAGAGACAATTAAGACACATTTAGAGAAAAAACTCCAGAGCAGGCAACTAAAAGAAATAGATTCCCAGCTAGTAGGATAACCTAATAGTTCAATAGCACCTTGGGAAAGGGTTAGCAGAGCAATAAGCTGATTGCCAATCCTTAGTTCATAATAAAACCAGTTTCTGACAAGTTATTTTATATATCTAAGTGACATGTGTGAATTGCTAGCAAGAGTTTAAGTACATTAAGGATCCATCTGCCCAATTGAGCCCACCTAACTGATTAGGAGCCAATTGGAAGCCATTAAGAGCACATCTTAGCAAAGTAACCCTAGTTGCAACAAATTACCCTTCTAACAATCCAAGAGTTATCTGAATCATTTTTTTCAACAATCCATATTACATTCAGTACAGCACCACTACTGAAAGCCAGACCATTATTAGTATTACTGGTGCAATCTCCTTAACCCCATTAAAGATTAATAAATAAACCATATACCTGATAGTCAACCTTTTTCTATGAGTTAGTATCTGTTTTTAGTAGCAATTTGCTTAGAGAAGAGTGTACTTTTCACCTCATTTTAGGTTTATTATCTGTGGAGATAGGATTAGTTGTCTGGTGAGCATTCATTAGCATTTCTACTGATCTTATCTAAAAGGAAGACAGTAGCTTCATATAATGAGGTATTGGTGATATTGCTGGCTCTGATGGCAGTAATCTATCCACAAGCATGACCAGCATGACTGGAAGTGGACTAGGTGGTGTGTGATGCACTGGACATACCAACAGTACCATCAAATATTCAGTCCAATACAATCACCTTATCGGCATGTACATATCACACAGACTTGAGTGAATTTATACTTCATGCTCTTTGCATTCTTCTCTTTGTCAGACAAGTGGTGATATTTGATGTGTTGGACAGCTGTAGAGAAGATAGACATCTTGAAGTTTCCTTCATCTTGTTCAATCCAATGCTCATGAAGGTAACATAGCATGGCATCAGTTTCAATGTTGGTCCATTTTGCTTGCTTTTGATTAGAATCATATCGACTCATGAAGGAGACTAGAAAGAGTTCAAGAAGTTGTGTGTGGATGATTTCTCAATGCAAGACAGAAGCAAGACTAGGGTTTGGGATGGCCATCATATGTACAGGGAGAAAGAAGGTTTTTGAAATTTAGATCTCTGACACATGGCCAGGCATGATGCCAAGCATACAACTATAGAACAAACATAAACACACTTTGATAACTTGCAAAGTTGTGCAATTTTTATTGGCTTTAATATGTATACAACTTGGGAAATGCCATCTTTGTCAGCACAAACCTTGCTTGACTAAACCTAATTCATTGTTACTAAGGTGGAGGGTGAGTGAGTATCATGTGTTGTCATATGAAAGTTAAAAAGTGGGATGTGGTTTTTCTTCTAAATAAGATCAGTAGAAATGCTAATAAACACTCACCAGACAACTAATTCTATCTCCACAGATAGTAAACTTGAAACAAGGTGAAGAGAACACATATGACCTTGCTCAGCATGAGTCATAATAAGTCATAATAAGTCAAAGTGAGTCAAATGAGGACCAGCCAAAGCACTGCTCCTAGACTAGTAGAATGATCATGTGACCTTGCACAGCATGAGTCATAATGAGTCAGCATGAGTCATAATGAGTCAAAGGCTATTTTTAACTCATTGCAAGTCATTTTCTGACAGGATAAGTCAAAGGGAGTCAGTATGAGTTAGTATAACTCATATTTTGGCACAGCCACCTCGGAACCGAAGGTAGCACAGCCACATGTAAATTACTATATAAGAAATGCATTTCAGCCCCATTTGACAAGTTCCCTCTTTTAGGAAAAAAAAGTTTCTACTTGGGTGAGCCCAATCAATGAGTGCTTGCAAGTATACCTCTCTACAAATAGACAGTGAGGCTGTGTAGAGTAGTTCCCATGCTATAAATAAAGCTACTTAGACCCATAGTTAGAAGTATACTGAATCCCTTAGGATAGGAACAGTTAGGACACCTTTAGGGAGAAAACTCCAGAGCAGGCAACTAAAGGGAATAGATCCCCAGCTAGTAGGGCAACCTAATAGTTTGATAGCACCTTGGGAAAGGGTCTTAGTCGAGCATTTAAGCTGATTGCCAACTCCTTAGTGTATAATAGAATCAGTTTAGGAAAAACTATTCTGTATGACTAAGAGACATTTGTGAATCAGTAGTGAGAGTAAAGTATATTAATGCTACCAACCCAATTGAGCATTCCTATTCGATTGGAGCTAATTGGAAGTCATTGAGAGCGCATCTTAGGGAAGTAACTCTAGTCACTATGAAGTACCCTTCTAGCAACCCAAGAGTTGTCTAGACCATTTTCCTAACTATCCACAGTATATTTCGTACACCACCACTACTAAAAGCCAGACCAATACAAGTATTACTGAAAGCAATTCCCCTCAACCTTGTTGAAATTTGATGAACAAATCACATGCCTGATAGTCAACCCTTTTCTATGAGTTGATACTTGTTTTTAATAGCAATTCAACCAGGGAAGAGTACTCTCTTCACCTCACTTCAGGTTTACTATCTATGGAGATAAAATTGGTTGTCTGATAAGCATTTCTTAGCATTGTCTTCTTTCTAGACAAGACGATGAAGAACCAACCAAAATTGGTAGCCCCTAGACAATGTATCTTATCTCCATGGGCTAGAACACTTTGCTCAAGGGAAGTATATATAAGAAGTCTACCCTTGGCAGAATTAAAGGTAATGGATTTAGTTCCAAGTATAAAAGGGAAAATTTAGTGTACCAGGAGCCATAGTTTGTTCACCAATCCTTCATGTAAGTTTACAGATTGGTTGTTCAAGATAGTTTCAGCCTAAGGTCTGGTTAGTAAGGGTGATTCTAGGTGAAATACATACCTAATGGATTCAAGGTAATGGCAATAGGTTGCCTAGTAACCATGAAAACTTGTACTTGGATAGTATGAAAGGTGGGTGATTTAGGAACTTGCCCTAGGTTTTACCTAATGCTAAAGCTATGTGGGTAGGAAGGTTGCTAACCCCTTAGGGTAGTAACTGTAGGTAAGGTGTAATAGGACTCTTATAAGTAGGTTGTCCTAATGTGCACTAGCAAGAGTTTGTTTAGGGAATGCTAATTAAACAGATAACAGGTTGCCCTAGGGATGTGATGTCTAGATGGCAAGTTGTAGAGATGTCAAGATGGTGGAGTAATCTGGCAATATGCTGAGATGTCAAGAAGTTGAGATGTTCAGTTGTTGGTGGGTAGTTAACTTAACAATACACTTTAGTAGACTCAAAAGGGTTATTATAACTCAATTTTATTGTCTTATCTAAAGAGTAGGCAAGTTTGGCTTAGAGATGCGAAGTGTAGCCCTTATTTGATACTACAGGACACTTAGGTTGCTTTACTAATAGGGACCAGATGCCTTTTGTTGCCCAAAAAGGGGTTTCTCCCAAAAGGATAATCTTAGATACTTGTCCTTTATTTAGATACAAGTCCTAATAGCCTAGTAGTAGTTCTAAACTCCTATTTACTTCACTCTGGGGTACCCTGCCTTATTAGGCCTTATTAGGTTTCCCAGGGGATCTCTTATCAGATGAGATTATCTGAGGTAGAAGATGAGATCCTCTCTACAGGTCAAAATACTCCCCTTTATATATATAAATACAGGAGGCTGTGCCAGCCAATCAGAGGACTGGTGGCTTATAAATGAAGGCACAATTGCTTACTAATGCCAGGCACAAGCTGACAAACCCAGGCACAAGCTGACAAACCCAGGCACAAGCTGACAAACCCAGGCACATTAAGGGGAAGCACTTTGAGCAGAGGAGTCCAAATCTGGAATGCTCTGCCAAAGAGGCTAGCTATGCTGTGCAGGGATGTACAGACTAATGGGGACAAGGTCACATGGTAGCTAGGTGTCACATGATCACTTTGTCTCACTGGTACTTAGCTAAGTAATCAGATAAATAAAGAGAAATCAAAGGAATAGTATGCTATGTACAAATATGCAAGTATAAGGGTATGACTAGAGAGATTAATGAATATCTCAATAACCAGTAGGTGTGAAAAATCTGGAAAAATAGGGGTATGTAGGTCATGATAGGGGCTATCTTTCCTATGATATCAAAGGGTATGGTCCACAGGAAGCTGTGGAAATTCCACTTCTTAGGTAACTGATTTGCTATGTGCATGCATGAAACTAGTTTCATGCAGGTCAGTGTTTCTACTGATCTTATCTAGAAAGAAGACACCACCATGCAGTTAGTTTATTATAACATGTATATTTCCTAGATTACCCTTTTTGAATAATTAGTGAGTGTGAACGTTTGCATTTACATTCTCTGTCTGCACAGGCCTGAGGCTTGTTTTTAATAACAATGGCAGACTCCTCGCATTCTTTTCCATGTTTGCCTCATTCTACCAGATATCCACCCAACTTTCTGGTTGCTCACAATACAATTTCAGATACATATTGGCACACACTTCAGATTTTAGCTCAGGAGGATGCAGATTCTCTTCAGCTTATGTTTCATCATGATGCTATCACTAATATCATCCTCCCACTCCTGAAAGCTATCAGTGAAGATCCTGCAGCAATCAAATTTCATCAAGGGGACTGGCTTATTTCAGCAACTGTCACACTTGTGTTGCTTTCAAAGTAATTTGATGATTTTCACACAAGCTTGGGAAATAGGTATTTGTTCAGTGTCCAAACAGTGTGAGGGCTGACCATGCAATTGTTGTATTACAGTGCAGAAACTAATATCAACATCCTGCAACCAGTTCAGACCATCAAGACTGGTTACTGCAGCCAACCAAGAAAGGTCATAAACTTTAATTACTTACAGGAGGCCATCTCGAACTCCTGCCATATAAGATTCACAAAATTAGCAAGGGTTCTAGACATCCATCAAAACACCCTCTATCTATACATGAAGTGTCATGGTATTGAATGGAAGTATTCACAACTAGTCACACTAATGTAGAATTGGATAATGTGATCATGCACTTCAAGAAACAGAGGTCAGAATCAGGAATACACTACATTGTTGGGTTTTTACAACAGTATGGAATACATGTATAGCATTCACATGTTGTGCAGTCCTTGTGCCACATTGATTGCCTTGGCCAAGTGCTGCATAACTAGCAGGTAAACCACAGATGCTGTCTTCTTTTCTAGATAAAATCAGTAGAAACATTAAGAAATGCTCACCAGACAACCAATCTTATCTCCATGGATAGTAAACCTGAAGCAAGGTGAAGAGAGTACTCTTCCCTGATTGAATTGCTACTAAAAACAAGTATCAACTTATAGAAAGGGTTTGACTATCAGGCATGTGGTTTGTTTATCAATCTTCAATGAGGTTGAGGGGGATTGCTTCCAGTAATACTAATAAGGGTCTGGCTTTTAATAGTGGTGGTATATTGAATGTACTGTAGATTGTTGGGAAATGGTCTAGACAACTCTCAGGTTACTAGAGGAGTAGTTTATTGCAACTAGGGTTACTTTCCTAAGATGCACTCTCAATGACTTCCAATTGGCTCCTAATCAGTTAGGTAGACTCAATTGGATAGAGAGACTCTTGATGTACTCAATCTCTTGCTAGTGATTCACACACATCACTTAGATACACAGAACAGCTTATCTTAAAACTGATTCTATAATGCATTAAGGAGTTGGCAATCAGCTTAAATGCTTGAGTAAAACCCTTTCCCAAGGTACTAATAGACTATTAGGTCTCCCTACTAGCTGGGAATCTATTTCCTTTAGTTGCCTGCTTTGGAATTTTCTTCCTAAAGGTGTCCTAACTGTCCCTATTCTAAGAGATGCAGTATACTCCTAACTATGGATCTAATTAGCTCTATTTATAGCATGGGAACTACTCTACACAGCCTCACTATCTGTTTGTAGAGGGGTGCACTTGTGAGCACTCGTTGATTGAGCTTACTCAAGTAGAAACCTTTTTCTTAAAAAAGTGAAGCTTTTGAAATGGAGCTGAAATGTGCTCCTTATATAGTAATTTACATGTGCTACCTTCAGTTCCAAGGTGGCTGTGCCAAGATATGACTCATACTGACTCATACTGACTCGCTTTGACTCACCTTGTTAGAAAATGACTTGCAATGAGCTAAAAATAGCCTTTGGCTTGGCAATGACTCGTGTTGACTCATGCTGTGCAAGGTCACATGATCATTTGCTAGTCTAGGGGCAGTGCTTTGATTAGTCCTCATTTGACTCACTTTGATTCATTATGACTCATTATGACTCATGCTGTACAAGGTCACATGATCTGAGTCAGGTGATTTGCAACTGAGGTCACATGCTCCATTTGCTTCTGTGACACTTGGCTAAGTACTTAAGTGTAAAAGAGATATTAAGAAAATGGTTTGCTATGTACTTGTAAGTAGTAATAAAAGTATGTTGGAAGAAATCATTTTGTTTCTCCACAACCTGTGAATAAACAAATAAGGAAAAATAGAGGTAAATACTAGACACTATGGTATATATGTCCCTCAATTAGCTAAGCATCTGGACCGTGGGAATATAGTGAAAACTCAAATCTCGGGTCAAATATCTAGCATCACATATATAATATCTATGATTTCGCATCCAAACATTTTGGTGCAGGTCAACACCAGTACTGTGTTAAGCATCCCAATGCTTTATGGCATCTTGATGGCCATCACAAGCTGATCTGATGGGGAATTGTCATTCATGGAGTAATTGATGGATTTTGTAGGACAATCCATATATTATTATGTATACTCACTTGTGATCAACTACTTTGTAGGTGATAGCTTTACATGCAAGTAATAACAACAGATCAGCCATGGTGCTTGATCTGTTCAAGTCTACTACTGAAGAGTATGGTGTATCTTCATGGGTTTGTAAAGATCATGGTGGGGAGAATGTGGATGTCGCAACATACATGATAATGAGGAAAGGGCTGCGGTGTGCATTGTTTATATGGAGATCATAAGTAGTGATACTTAGTTTCAATGCTGTCTTTTATCTTCAAGTTACCTCTCAAGATCTACCTGCAACACACATATTGAATGACTATGGGTTGAAGTGGGCATCCAGTTTGCCCAGCACTGGTGGGTATTTTTCACTTGACTGGAGGGATTGCACATGCTTGACCCACAAAAGCCACATCATGTGTGGCTACCACATATGTTCTTCTTGGATGACATTAATGTAACAATTTCAAAGAAAAATGGAACTACCACCTGATTCATGGCCCAGATACAAACAACAAAAGCTCAAAGGTAAAGTTGACATTGAATTACTCAGGTTCATTGGACTTGCATAATTATTAATCATCCAGGACTTGTGCTTTCTTGGTCAAACTACCCTTGGAGTTTACCATGATAAATGTGAGGGGCTTCACTCCGATGAAATTGAAGAATACTATGGCATTGATGATCTGGAACAAGTTTGTTGGTCCCATCAGTCTGGTGCTGGATGATAAAGAAGATACCTTTGAAGATGAGAACCAATTTGCTACTTGTAGTGAGATCGCCCACCAACTCCATCAATAGTGAGAACATGTACATGAACATGTACATGAGGCTGTCTAGGTCTCACTGGCTGGAAGTCCTTTCCTTGATGCTGAAAGAGAAGTACAGTTTTTTGTAGTGCTCTGCAAGGTAACCATATGTGATATTATTCAAAATTTTGGCCTAACACAAGATGAATGGGGGAATGATTACTATCCTATTTACAAGACCATGCAAGTGAGCTAGTGTGCATCCAAAGAAGTTCACGTATCATTAGCAGAGTCCATTTGATATGGCCAAGCACAACTTTGGTACCAGATATTAGTTACTTTATTCTATTTTGGACTATAATAGAATACATAAATTTATTGACTTTTTGATTCAATACCCAGTGCAGCCTAACTCCTACTAGTACTTGCCCAGCTTGTTCCATTGCTGACCATTTAACTACTGTCTGTTCCAACAATGGAGCCTACAATGTCTTAACATGCTACTAGTAGCCGTGGCTTGTACTACTGTGTAGCTATTCACCGGTATCTCAAACCTGGTGATGCATACTCTTGTATCAACTGTGATAAGGGTGGCACTCCTACAGATCCACCACCATCAGTAGAAACCAGCAACCAGCAGAATAGGCAAGGTTTAGTTGACGCAGCCTATTCTTAGGTTCATCCTAGCATTCAGGAACTTTTTGCTCAGATAATAGGAAAGGCTGCTATGATGCAAAGATTGGCTGGCACTCAGGTATTGTTTGCATCAGCTCATAATAAAGCCTTGGTAACATTCTCATCACACCATAAGGTTGAGTATCAAAAACTTGGTTTCACTTTAACATTAGTATCTTCTGTTAGGAATATACATTGAGTAGTTTGCCATCTAGATCATCAGTCCACACTTAATCATTGAGTGGTTCACACAGCAAATAATTTCATGTTAGCAAGATTGGAATTTTGGTTTGCATGAAGCTACCCACTTGACCAAATTCTTCCAACAAGCTTTAGAAGATGAAAGGTTACCATTGTTGATGGTGCTTGGACATATGAGCAAACCACTTCAAGGCTCACTGAGTGGTCTCCATAGATTTTCATGTATGTTCATGATTATGATTTTGATTTGCAAACATCTGTGAATAACAAGATCCTGCCATGGTAGGCCATGATAAAGCCAGTATTAGTAATAGTCAACTTTGATTTGGTGCATATTGATATATCTTCAGTTCATAACTAACAATATCATACATTAGTAACAAGGAACTGCATTCCAGAAGATGTATATGAGAGCTAGAACACTCAGTCACTAATAGCTGGGTCTGATTCTGATGACAATAATGGCAACGATGTGGAGAATCAGCTAGATGACACTGATAGTAGTACTATCTCTGAAGATGAATTTGACAAGCCTCTGGCAAGCTCAATTGGAAATCTGAATCTTTTTGATTCTTCAGATGTTAAAGTTACTGCTGACATCAAAGGGAAAGGCCATTGTATTCCAAGAATGCTGTTGAAATCAGGTGTATATTAATTACAATGGCTCAAATTAAATAGGACTGATTATATGGCACTAGAACTTGGGAAAAGGAATTGCCACATTTACTCACCCAAATCTAAATCTCTGTCACAACATGCAGGAATCACTCCAAAGAAATTAAAGGATGGTAAGTCTTCAATCTATGACTTAGAAGTTGTTCATGTATGTATACTTGCTGATATTCCATGTATTAGCTGTTGCGTACCCAGTTCCATGTTTCAGACTTGTTCCAGCAAGCCCTATGAGTGGTCCATCCTCACAGAGTAATCAGACTCAGGCTGCCACTCCCATTTTCATGCATCCTCAAATCTTACCAGTGCCACCATTCATATCACTTTTGTTAGACAACATGCATCTCCATGGATGATACCCTTTTGATGATTCAGATAGTCCTCAGTTGATCAATGCTTGGAAGGATGAGTACCACATCCTTTTTGGCAGATGTACCATGGATACATTCTTTTAATACTTCATAGTGCATAGCACACCCCCTTCCATACTTTTACATTCCTTATGAGTTTTAATGACACATGTTTTATTTATAGATTATTATTGCAGAATGTCAGTCATCATGATTTGTTGTGCCTTGCAGTTCATAGCACATCCTCTTCCACACTTTTACACTTCTTACGATGCATGTTCTGTCCATAGATTCTCATTGCAGAATGTCAGTCATCATGATATCCAATATAACAGTGATTGTGTGGTCCATGCAACATACATTGAGGTTCATGATAGTAAGTACTTGAAATGCAGTACACATTGGCAACATAGTTGTGGTACAAGGGATGCAGAACACAATATCTTCTTTCTAGATAAGATTAGTAGAAATGCTAAAAAACACTCACCAGACAACCAATCTTATCTCCACGAATAGTAAACCTAAAGTAAGGTGAAGAGAGTACTCTTTCTTGGTCGAATTGCTATTAAAACAAGTATCAACTTATAAAAAGGGGTTGACTATCAGGCACGTGGTTTGTTTGTCAATCTTCAATGAGGTTAAGGGGTATTGCTTCCAGTAATACTTGTATTGGTCTGGCTTTCAGTAGTGGTGGTGTACTGAATGTACTATGGATAGTTAGGAAATGGTCTAAACAACTCTCGGGTTGCTAGAAGGGTACATAGTTTGTTGCAACTAGGGTTACTTCTCTAAGATGTACTCTCAATGACTTCCAATTAGCTCCAATCAAATAGGAATGCTCAATTGAGTAGGTAGCATTAATACACTTGACTTTTGCTAGTGATTCACAAATATCTCTTAGTTACACCAAATAGTTTTTCCTAAATTAATTCTATATATTATGCACTAAGGAGTTGGCAATCAGCTTAAATGCTTGAGTAAAACCCTTTCCCAAGGTGCTATTAAACTATTAGATCTTCCTACTAGCTGGAAATCTATTCCCTTTAGTTGCTGCTTTGAAGTTTTCTTCCTAAAGGTGTCCTAACTGTTTCTATCCTAAGAGATTTAGTATACTCCTAACTATGGGTCTAAGTAGCTCTATTTATAGCATGAGAACCACCCTACACAGCCTCACAGTCTGTTTGTAGAGGGGTGCACTTGTGAGCACTTGTTAATTGAGTTCACTTAAGAGGACAAAACTCTCTAAAAGTAAGAACTGTCCAAATGGGGCTGAATTGTGCTCCTTATATAGTAATTTACATGTGGCTGTGCTACCTTCGGTTCCGAGGTGGCTGTGCCAAGATATGACTCATACTGACTCACTTTGACTCACCCTATCAGAAAATGACTTGCAATAAGCTTCAAATAGCCTTTGGCTTGGCAATGACTTATATTGACTCATCATGACTCATGCCAACTCATTATAACTCATTATGACTCATGCTGTGCAAGGTCACATGATCTGAGTCAGGTGATTCACAACTGAGATCATATGCTCCATTTGCTTCTCTGACACTTGGCTAAGTACTTAAGGGTAAAAGAGATATTAAGAAAACAGTTTGCTATGTACTTGTAGGTAATGATAAAGGTATGTTAAGAGAAATCATTTTGTTTCTCCACAACCTGTAAGTGAACAAATAAGGAAAAATAGAGGTAGATATTAAATACTTGGATCTATATGTTCCTTAATTAGCTAAGCATTTGGACCGTGGGAATATAGTGAAAACTCAAATCTCGGGTCAAATGTCTCCAAACATTTTGATGCAGGTAACAGTCAGGAATACATATACATTTATTGAAATGCAGCATGTACAACATATATTGAGATTCACAGTATACTGAATGTGGCAGGAGTAAGTGTGCACTTGTAAACACGGTATGTGCAACATATATCACAGTATGGGGGATGTAGAATGCAGTGGGAATAAATGTATATTTATAGCACCATATCATTAAGGCTGATGCACATGCTTGTTAATCATCCCCATGTCATGACTCTTTTCTTGCTCTTTCATTTATTTCACATATCACTCTTCTTTAATATTCCATTACATTCTGTGACATTCTAATAAGGTCATATACTGTAGCCTCACTCCTGTAGTATATAAGTAGGCAGTAGTTTGTTATGTATTCCCCATTCTTAGTATAGTCTGTAATCCACAGAATAATCATTCATTTTGAGTGACCTTTGTGTGATTAGCCTTGACATTATACTAAGAATATTCTCCGTTACTAAGCACTTCGCTCCCTGATGTCACTTCCTCACCTCTACCCCACATTAACTTGCCTTTGAGTTGAGCCCTTCGCTCCTCACTGCTTCTATCTTGCTTCATACTTGAATTCCAGGATTAAGGAAAAGCTGTGTTCTCACACATAAACTGAGATGAGACAACAACTTGGCCACTATTGATATACACACTGTAACAGCTGCCAACTTGCCACTATGCTTGATGCACTTATTCTTTTTATTTTCTTCACTTCCTCAAAGGTAGATTCCCTTATCAGGTACTCTGGACATGTGCCATCCCTTCATTAAGTACATTAGATAGATGCTACCCCTTATCAGACACCTTGGACAGGTACAATCTTCTTATCAACTACACTGGGCATGCACAACCAAGTTATCTATGCACCAGAAGTACAATCAACTCACATTAGATATGTGATAACTCTTATCTCTTGATTGCTGGCAATCTCTATCTAATCTCTAGGATAGTCTGGACCACCCTCCTATGTTTCACCTCTTTACTATGTCACTATGTCATCTCTTCACCTCTTCATCATATCACAGGATACCCCTCCAACCCTTCACATCTTCACTCTTTCACCTCTTCACCTCCTCACCTCCTCACCTCTTCACCCTGTGATATGGCTATATCTTCTCTTCTGATCATATATTATTCTTCCATTTCTGATCCATGCATTCTCCTTATGCCTTTCATGTCCTGCCATATCCATGCTTCTTCACTTATGATCATTCATTAATCTATGATCTCTGCCACACCCTCATGGTCAGGGTTATGCTTCCATTCCATTACTTTCATGCCTTTCCCTTGTGTTTCTGCTTCTTTCCATGTCTTTCCCTCATATCATGTTTCTCTGCTTCTCTTCCATTCCATGGTTGTACTGATACATGTGTTGCACACATGTTCAGGGACTCATTAATCTATAGATTTATGCACAACATGTACATACTTTATATAGTACATAATGCCCCTCAAGCAGTGGCCAAGGCTCTCCAGTTTTGCCCTCCTTGGAGTTTTCCCTTCTGCTCCTCTGGCTGACTCATTCCCCTCTCCCTATCCTTATGTGGGTTGATTCCCCAAAACTATGCTACTAAGAAGTTAGCTGCCAAGTGTACTCAAAAGCAAGCAGCCTTAGCTAGAGCTTTAGATTATTTTACGCTTGTCCAGTATTATAAATAAGGAATAAAGTTGCTTTCTCATAGTGCACAAGAAGTGTATTAGTAGAGTACTAGAGGCTGCTACATAGAATAAATTGATAATGTTCACTGTTTGCATGATTATTGTTATTGTCACATCAGTATACCACCATTATCTGATATTGCTGTTGAAGAATAAAGACAAATAATCCTCTGATTTCCCCATCCTATTTTCTTTGTCATTCAATACTTTCATGGCTTGTATTTTATGTTGCTTATAATACCATACTCATCCTATTCCCACATTCAGAGCAGATGTCAGTATAACCATTTTCCTGTTCAACATATTCCTTATCCTTCATGTCTGAGTCTGAATACAACCAATGGGAAGGACATTGGCACCTCCCAACATGCTCCCATGTGATACATATCTCCTGTCACCAAGGATCATACTATGAGTTCACTGCAGAACTTCTAAGAAGCCTACAATTTGTAGTACCTCTATTACCTTGTTAACCCTGCGACTGCTGGATGCCCTCCATAACCTCTTGTCAGACATCTCCAATTGCCTATCCAGATTCATATCCCTACTACTGTGCAAAACTATGAAAACTCATATATATACTCTCCAATCCCTCATGCTGGCACTATGTCCCGCTTCTTTCCTCAAGTGAATTTTTCATCATGAATTCAATCACCAAGTATGGGCCTCTTTGGTCCCACTCCCCAAAGCCAACATCATCCTGATATACAAATTGGAAAGTCTATCACCACTAAGCCACAATCCTCCAACGGTAACAAAATGCTTTACCCTTACTGGTGGCATACTATCAAATAGTATTTATGAGGATACAAAAATGAACCCTCAGATCATCAAAAGATCCTCATTGTAATATCCTATATGACAGGACAGAATGCAGCTGGTCAATGGGTCAACCTTTACAAAACTCAGAGCCTTGGAACAGTAAACACCTTGACGAGTTTGCTACCCAGCTCAAAAGAATGTTCCAGTCTGTTGATTTTAAATGAGCCACAGAAAAGAAGCTCCTTATCCTTAAGCAAGGCAAAGATACAGTCAAGGATTTCCTCACTCAATTGTGCCAACTGGTCTTGGAAGTGGAATATGATGTTCACACCCACACTTGTCTTTTAATCAACATTATGCACACTGGTCTTCACAACGATGTAGTTGAGCTGGTGGAATGCTTCCAACAACATCTTTTCAGGAGTGAGTCCTTTCTGGATTGGAAAGATGCCCTCATCATGGCAGCATTCACACTCACTGACATCACCAACCTCAAACAAGGCATTTTGTCCTCATCCTCTTCCTTCCAGTGACCTTTCATTGCTCATCCATCCTTCTCATCTCCATTCACACTCAAGGATGTCCACTCAAATTAGCCTGGCACCTTTAGTGGTCAAGGTATCCCCATGAACATTAGCAAGGCCCATGCTGAAGGAAAGTATTTCAAGTGTGGACAATCTTGGCCATGCAAGGAGTACTTCATGTTGGAGTAGAAGTGCACAGATCAGCACACAGATCCACATAGATATACCATATATAGTAAGCATGTACGTTACATAAGTGTACTTGTATATATATGGGCCAGGGCTCAGTGGGGCATTCCTCCATTGAGTATCACCTGGTTCAGATCCATAACTATCGGCACACCTTAGCTGTCCTCATTCCACATATCTATTCCCTCAACACTTCAAACTCTGTCAACACCAAGTACACACCATGGTATTCAGAGGATTAACCATTAAGTATACCTCTGCTGATGGGTTAGCTGCATCTATTACAAAAGTCAAAGGCAAAAAGGGTTTTATCACCAGACAGTAGTACAATAGTCATCTACTTGTCCTATTACATTGTTTAATAAATATTCCTGTTTGAACGTTGGAATGACTAAACCAACACTCAATGGAATGTCTTCCTTCTAGACAAGAGGATGAAAAACAAATCAAAAATCAGTGATTCTCAAACAACATATCTTGTCTTCATAGGCTAGAACACTTTGCTCAAGGGAAGTATGAAAGGTCTGCCCTTGGCAGAGCTAATGCTAATGGGTATACAGTGAGGTGCAAAACCGTTGCAATGTCTAACCTCAAACTGGGGCGCGAAGCGCCCCGCAATCACTTGTGGGAATTTCACTTTGCTTTGGTGGAAACAAATAAAGTACAAACCCTTAGCTACAACTTTGTCCCCAGGGTCATGTGATTTCGCTTACATACTGCAAAGATACATCCATTTCAAAACACCAATACCATTGCAACAGTTTTGCACCTTTTGCTTTCCAGGGTATATTAGTACTTGGTATAGCCTCCCTTTGCCTTGATAACTGCTTCAATCCTTCTAGGCATGCTCTCTATCAACTTCTGACACTCTTCAACTGCTATCCCCTCCCAATCAACCTGAACTCTCTCCCACAATTCATGAATTTCCTTAGGAGAGGAATCATGATCTGCTAGTCTTCTTTTGAGATAACCCCAGAGGTGCTCAATGGGATTGAGGTCAGGAGACTGTGCAGGCCATACCATAGTATGAAAATCCTGCTCCTGAAGCCAATCCTTCACCTTTTTGCAAGTATGTTTGGGGTCATTGTCCTGCTGAAAGATGATGTCAGGAGGATCAAGACCATAAAACTGCAAAGAATTGAGCAGTTCATCCTTCAAAATCTGAAGGTAAAGGTCCCCATCCATCCTACCATCAATCTTGGTAGCATAGCCAACTCCCTGCCAAGTCATACAGCCCCACATCATCAAAGAACCTCCTCCAAACTTCACTGTACCTTCCACCAGCCTATCACTTAGCCCTTCCCCTGCCTTTTTCCACACCCACTTGCGCCCATCTGACCCTAGGCGATTGATTTTGGTCTCATCAGACCATACTACCTTCTTCCAGTCCTCCAGAGTCCAATCTTTATGAGCATAAGCAAAGTCTCGACGAGCCCTACGATGCTTGGCTGAAAGGAGAGGCCGTTTGGACTTGACCACAGCTTTCATACCTGTCTTCCTCAACTGTCTGCGCACTGTGGAGGTAGAGAGAGGCTGGTTGACTATATTGGTGAGTGCCTTGGTCACCTGAACAGCATTCTCTGCCTTTCCAGAGGAGATAAGACGAACGGCATGCCGGATATTGGCAGAGGAAAGCTTGGATGGACGACCTCCAGTAACTTTTTGAAGCTCAGAACGCTCTTTGGAGCGTAATCTGGATATGGTAGACACATTAAGACCAGTAGTGGATGCAATAGAGTGAGCAGATTGGCCAGCATCAAGCATAGAGAGGATGGTTTGTTTTTGAGTAGAAGAGATGGTTCTCATGATGGTTGTGGTTGGAAACAAAGATGCGTGTGAACTATTTTAAACTCAGACATGCTTCTAATATGTGTATGTTTGTTTGTATGACCAAACATAACCAAATAACACTTGATTTCAATGTAATGAGCAAAGGGTGCAAAACTGTTGCAATAGTATTGATGTTTTGAAATGGATGTATCTTTGCAGTATGTAAGCGAAATCACATGACCCTGGGGACAAAGTTGTAGCTAAGGGTTTGTACTTTATTTGTTCCCACCAAAGCAAAGTGAAATTCCCACAAGTGATTGCGGGGCGCTTCGCGCCCCGGTTTGGGGTTAGACATTGCAACGGTTTTGCACCTCACTGTAGTTCCAAGTAGAAAAGAGAAATTTAGTGTATCAGGAGCCATGGTTTGTTCACCAATCCTCCACATAAGTTTACGAATTGGTTGTTTAAGATAGTTTCAGCCTAAAGTCTGGTTAGTAAAGGTGATCCTAGGTGAATTACACATCTAATGGGCTCAAGTTAATGGCAATAGATTGCCTAGTAACTGCAAGGACTTGTACTTGGGTGATACAAAAGGTGGGTGATTTAGGAACTTGGCCTAAGATTTCACCTAATGCTAATAATATGTGTGTAGGAAACTCCTGGAAATGTTGCATCCAGAAGATGTGATTAGGTAAGCAAAGGGTCATGTCAGGTCACTTAGTTACTCAGCTGGTTATAGCAAACTTGGTCTTCTTGTATACTAAGGAGCTATTGTTATGCGTAGCATACACAAAGGAAGTTCGAAGGTTGAGTACTTCACAGGAGGTACTCACAAAGAGATACTGCATCTGCGAAGATATGCAAGACAAGGGTTCCAAGGAGCAAAGGTCAAGGATTGAAGTCGAATGGACTTCCTAAGGGTTACTAGTGGATGAGGGACGAGGGAGCAAAGGCAATCAGCCTAAGGACACTAGGAAGATGCTAGATTGTGCAGAATGAGTGTAAGGATACAAGTACAGGCAGCATAGGCTTAAGTACTATGTGACGCGTCAGCAAGGAATATGAGAGAAGGTGGAAGAATTGTTAGATAATGGAGATGCGTCATGTACTGCAGAATGAGGATGGGAACTACGAGACTGATGCAAGAGAATCAGCCAAGGAGTAAGCTATTCAAAGAACATAAAAGAAATGAGAAGAAAGGAACAATCAAAGAATAACAAACATGAGGTTTAATGGGCTAACTAAGAAGAGTCCGAAAACCCAAGTGGTTCAATACATGCCTAGGAAGGCATGCACACGTGTATGATAGGAAAAAAGATAGATACCATTGGTAAGTAAAAAGATCATAACAGCTATAACTAAAGGTCAAGAAGTGTAGACTTAAGCTAAAGGGGAATGAGTCAGCCAAAGGAGCAGAAGGGAAAACTTCAAGGAGAGCAAGACTAGGGAGTCTTGGCCACTGCTTGGGGGGCTTTATATACTACATAAAGTATGTACATATTGTACATAGATCTATAGATTAAATGAGTCCCTGAACATGTGTGCAACACATGTATCAGTACAATCATGGAATGGAAGCATAACATGAGGGGAAAGCATGGAGAGAAGCAGAAACATGAGGAGGAGGGATGTAAATAATAAAACAGAAGCATAACCCTGATCATGAGGGTGTGACAGAGATCATAAATTAATAAGAGATCATAAATAAAGAAGCATGATGTGGTAGTAGATGAAAGGCATAAGAAGGAGGCATGGATCAGGAATGGAAGAGTCATAAGTGATCAGAAGGTTCATAAATGATCAGAAGAGAAGGCATAGCCATACCACAGGATGAGGAGGTGAGGAGGTGAGGAGGTGAAGAGGTGAAAGAGTGAAGATGTGAGGGTTGGAGGGATATCCTGTGATATGGTGAAGAGGTGAAGAGGTGGCGTAGTGACATGGTGAAGAGGTGAAACATAGAAGGGTGGTCCAGACTATCCTAGAGATTAGATAGAGATTGCCAGCAATCAAGAGATAAGAGTTATCACATATCTAATGTGAGTTGATTGTACTTCTGGTGCATAGATAACTTGATTGTGCATGCCCAGTGCAGTTGATAAGAAGATTGTACCTGTCCAAGGTGTCTGATAAGGGGTAGCACCTATCCTGCGTGCTTGATGAAGGGATGGCACATGTCCAGAGTGCCTGATAAAGGAATCTACTCTTGAGGAAGTGAAGAAAATAAAAAGAATGAATGCATCAAGCATAGTTGCAAGTTGGCAGCTATTACACCATCTGCCAACAGTCTCCTCTTCCTGTTTTTTCCCCTTTCTTTTCCTCTCCTGATTTCCTTGCCTTTTGCAAATGATATATTAATCCTGGGTTCTCTGGTGCTATGGATGTCACTCCTTAGAAGGGGGTAATGTCATGATTCTTTTCTTGCTCTTTCACCTATTTCACATATCACTCTTCTTTAATATTCCATCATATTCCATGACATTCTAGTAAGGTCATACAACCTCACTTTTGTAGTATATAAGTAGGCAGTAGTTTGTTATGTATTTTCCATTCTTAGTATAGTCTATAATCCACAAACACTGTGGATACTGGATTTGCTCAATTTTGGTGGAAATTCCAGTGAATTCCTGAATTCATCAAATCTTTCCACTGAAAAAGTGTCCCATTAATTTCCATGACTTACTAAACATGTTTTTCAGTCAATAAATCCAATGTATTTTTTCTATGTGCCTGACTATGTGTAATTATCTAGCCCACTTGTCTGATCATATTTGGATGCATGTCGAGTGATTCTGGACACATGCACTGAAAAACTAATTGGAAAATGTACTGAAATCCATCCTAATATCTGATGAATGTCAGTTCTCAATCCAAAGAATGTAATGGCATAATGCATGGAAAACCACAGCTGAGGCGTCAAAAATGTTTTGTACTAGTCTATTGAGTGTCCTACAACTAGCATCAATAGTCACTACCTCTGCTGCCACCTTAACCATTCCTATTTTCATAGGTCTCATCTTCCACCCCCTGCAGGATTCTATATGCAGAATCCACACTCTGGTCGACTATGATCCATTTATTGCCCCTCAACTTCATGCAACCCACCACAGCTTTGATGTTTCATATGTTGGTGATGACTGCCTTCCTCATCTCCTCATATTCTACAAGCTCCTATGATGTGTCTTTTCTGTCTGTTTTGCATGGGGTTATTAGTGCAAGAAGGTGATGTGTAGCTTTCAACTCTCGCCAGATGTTTTGGTCACCTGTTTGAAAATCCAGGACCTTCTTAAGTCTTTCATACTGAACTACAGTTGTGATGTTATTAGCACCCTGAAAAAATGTCACCTCGAACTAATTTGGTCCCTAAGTGTACTGCAACAAAGAGAAATAGCTTGTACTCACCTGGACATAGGCATTATCCCAGTCATCCATCAATAATCATATCTTCTTCAAAGCTCAGCTAGTATGAAAAAGATCACCACCTCGAATCCATAACTTTCCCCAAAGTGTCATTTTTACTAGAAGATTCACAATATAGTCTGTTCATTATCCATCCAATATGTTAACAAAGTAGAGACCAATTCAGTGCCATACATCCCCATCAGGTTGATAGTCATACTGTCTTCCTTCTAGACAAGACAATGAAGAACCAACCAAAATTCAGTGGTTCCCAAACAACATGTCTTGTCTCCACAGGCTAGAACACTTTGCTCAAGGGAAGTACAAAAGGTCTACCCTTGGTGGAGCTAATGATAGTACATTTAGTTCTAAGTAAAAGGGGGATTTTAGTGTACCAGGAGCTGTGGTTTGTTCACCAATCTTCCACGTAAGTTTACAGATTGGTTGTTCAAGATAGTTTCAGCCTAAAGTTTGGTTAGTAAGGGTGATTATAGGTGAGATACATATCTAGTGGGGTCAAGAAAATGGCAATAGGTTGCCAAGTGACCGTGGACACTTGTACTTGGATAGTACAAAAGGTGGGCGATTTAGAAACTTGGCCTAGATCCCTGCTAATGCTGATGGTATACTGTATGAGTAAGAGACTTCCTAGTTCCTTAGGATGGTAAGTCCAGGAAGTGTGTGGTAGGAGTCAGAAGAGTATAGGTTTGTCCTAGGAATGTAACGTCTAGATGGCAAGATGGTGGAGTCATCTGGCAATATGCTGAGATGTCAAGATGTCGAGATGCTCAGTTCCTGGTTGGTAGTTAACTTGATGGTACATACACTTAGTAGACTCAGAAGGGTTATTATAACTCAATCTTATTGTCTCAACTAAAAAGTAGGCAAGTTTGGCTTAGAGAGGTGAAGTGTAGCCCTTCTTTGGTACTACAGGATGCTTAGGTTGCTTACTAATAGGGACCAGATGCCTTTTGTTGCCCAAAAAGGGGTTTCTTTCAAAAGAATAGTCTTAGGTACTTGTCCTTTATTTAGGTACAAGTCCTAATAGCCTAAAAGTAGTTCTAAAGTTTTATTTACTTCGCTCCAGGGTACCCTGCCTTATTAGGTCTTATTAGGTTTCCCAGGGGATCTCTTATCAGATGAGATTATCTGAGGTAGAAGATGAGATTTTCCTGCAGACCAAAGTGCTCTCCTTTATATACATAAATACAGGAGGCTGTGCCAGCCAATCAGAGGACTGGTGGCTTATAAATTAAGGCACAATCGCTTACTAATACCAGGCACAAGCTGACAAACCCAGGCACATTAAAGGGAAGCACTTTGAGCAGAGAAGTCCAAATCTGGAATGCTTTGCCAAAGAGGCTGGCTATGCTGTGTAGGGCTGTGCAGACTGATGGGGACAAGGTCACATGGTAGCTAGGAGTCACATGATCACTTTGTCTCACTTGCACTTAGCTAAGTAATCAGATAAATAAAGGGAAATGAAAAGAATAGTGAGCTATGTACAAATGTGTGAGTATAATACTGTATGACTAGAGAGATTAATGAATATTTCAATAACCAGTAGGTGGAAAAATCTGGAAAAATAGGAGTTTGTAGGTCATGATAGGGGCTATCTTTTCCTATGGTATCAAAGGGTATGGTCAACAGGGAGCTATGGAAATTCCACTTCTCAGGTGATTAATTTGCTATGTGCATGCATGAAACTAGTTTTGTGCAGGTCAACACTGACATGGTGATCAGAGAATGTGATCCATGTCTGGGACAGGATTTATGCATTGTTTAGGAATAGAATTTCTAACTTAAACTTACAGGTTGCATGCCCATGCTCATGCCAAAGTAGTTCATCACCATGCTGTTACACATACAGAGCGTACACAAAGGAATTCCAAGGGAACAGAATACTCTTCAGGAGGTACTCACGAAGAGATGCTGTATCTGAAGAGGTATTCGGAACTAGATTATGATGGTTTCGAAAAACAAAGGTCAAGGGTTGAAGTCAATCGGACTTCCAAGGATTTACTGTGGATGAGGAATGATGGGCAAAGGCAATTGGTCTAAGGACACTAGAAGATGCTAGATTGTGTAGAATGAGTATAAAGATACAAGTACAGGCAGTGAGGATTAAGTACTACTCGACACATCATCGTAGAACATGATGGAAGGTAGAGGAACACTTAGGTAAGTAAGACGTGTCATATACTACAGAAGGAAGATAGGAACTACAAGACCAATACAAGAGAATCAGCCAAGGAGTAAGCTGTCTGAAGAATGTAAAAGAGAAAGAAAAAACAAGTTAAAGAATAACAAAGGTGGAGTTTATCAGACTAATGAGAAATAAGCCAAAAACCCAGACAGTCCTATACATGCCGAGGAAAGCATGGATACATTTACAAAAGCAAAAAAGATAAATGCAATGAATGAGTAAGAAAATTGTAATATTACCCCCATTTTACAATCGAACTCCAGGTTTGATTAAAATCCCTCTAGGTAGCATTGGCAGGAGGAACATTAGTGGAGCCAAAGATGAATGTGGCCTGGTTAGGAGAAAGCATCTCAAACGTACAGTCGTCTGCAATATGTCCATATTGATTACAATGTCCACAGAGTTGCTCAAGGCAGACATGGCGACCATGTCTCCAGTGATGGCAAAAGTTGCATTGAATGTGAAGACAAGCAGAGGCAGGGTAATCCAAAGCAGAGAGGAGGTAGGAGGAACTAGGAATAGTCAGGACTAGTCTTCTCAATAGTGACCCAGATGATGACACCAAAAGCATTTGGTGAGGGAGGAAGCAGGTCATTGAGAGAGGGGATTGGCATGAGAAGGAGCAGAAAGAATGTGAGTCCTAGTCTGGCAAATACCTGTGAAGGGTCTCAGTTTCAATGCAGTGATGGTCTTCCTCATTCTCAAGGACATCCTTGATTTCAATGACAAGTGGAGGAATTAGAAGGAGGTGGAGGGGAAGACAATTGCTTGGCTAAGGAGGATACCAGGAGAGGAGGGGGAGAAGTGGGGTCTGCTGGATAACTAAGCATGTTCGAGGTAGTGGTCACAATATCTCATGGACATGAAGAGGAAGATTTGACGAAAGGTGGAGTAGATGATGGTGGGTGAAAGGCGTTCAATGAAGGAATGGCAGCCATGTAAGTACAAAATGGATAGTATGTGCTGGGGAAATGCATCCAAGTGGAATTCACAAAGGTAAGCTGAACTCAGGAGGTAAGTCGCTAGGAGCTGATTGGAAGTGGTATTGTTGGATCATCAAGACCTCATGGAAAAGACAGACAAGTTCCTGAGTGATGGTATCCTTGTCATAGAGAGGGAGGACCTTGATGGTGTGGAGGAGAGTAGAGCTTGTGAGGATGGCGGCATAAAGCGAGTGAATGGTGGAGATGAGTAGCAAAATAGGAAAAACATGTCTGGACTACAAGGGGGAAGTATATAAGGAAGAAGAAGGAAACACAGAGGGAGCAATAGAAGAAGAAGGAGATGACATTGCAGTTGTTGAGAAAGATAAAGTCAAAATAAAGCATAAGCAGGGAGGTACTTTACGAAGAGACACCACTTCCCAGATAGAATGAAAGATAGAGAACTAAGAGAGGAGATGAGTCCATTTATAAGACGAAAGCATTTCAGGGGCGTGACGGAGATTGCTTTCAGGTTCTCACATATTTTTAGCCAAAGAGTATCCCTTCCATGCAGTTAGGTACTGATAATGACCTCGTGTTCCTTTGTGTGAGATGATATGGCTAACCTCATACTCTTCTTCAGCATCAATAAGATTAGGTGGAGGTTGGGAGAAGGAGAGACCATGTGCTTCAGTCTGGCAATAAGAGGATAGAAGGGAGGCATGAAAAACATTGTGAATTTTCCATGTGGGAGGAAGTCAGAGTCAGTAAGTGAGTGGTGATAGGACCTGAGAGATTTCGAATGGTCTGTGACATTTGGGGGTGAGTTTATAGGAAGGGTAGTCAAGACGAAGATTGGTGACTTCCAGCCATACCTTATTGCCAACTTTCCACAGGGAGAATTTCTTGAAAGATCGAAGGATCATGATCCATCAGGCAGATTCATGTGCTGCAAGAGCTTCTTTTCTGGTGGAGTCAAGAAGAGACAGGCGATTTTCTAAAGCAGAAAGAAAGGTCTTGCCTAAAGGAGAAAAAAAGGGGAAGTCTTGGTAGAGCTGTGTGGGATGGAGTTATGGATAAATTCGGTGGAAGTGAGGAAGATGGACCAGTCATGAGAATTATTAGAACAGAAGATGCAGAGATATGTTTCGATTTCTTGGTTAGTTCATTCCGTTTGTCCATCAGTTTGGGGATGATAAGTAGTGGAGAGATGAACATTGTATTTTAGCAAATGAGCTAGTTTCCTAGCGAAGGCAGAGGCGAATTGTGGTCTGCAGTCCGAGATAATGGAGTCATGTAGGCTGAAATGTTTAAACACAAAATTGAAAAAAAGTTGAGCAATGCTCTTGATGTCGACAATCTTGAAACAAGAAGCAAGGATTACCCCCTTTGTAAGGCTGTGGTCAACCACGACCATCAAGGAGTCAAAACCATGGGAAAGTGGGGGGTCTGTGATGAGGTCAATGGAGAGTTGGCAGAAAGGAAGGGAAGACAAGGAAGAGATGGGCAGCAGTGGAGGTGTGGTGGAATGAGTGAGAACCTTATTTTGCTGACAGACAGAACAACTGGCAATAAAATGAGAAACAAAGGAAGCAAGTCCAGGGCCACCAAAAATCTTGTTCGAGGATGGCTTTGGTGTGAAAATGGCCCAAATGACCTAGTAAGGAGAGACAAGTGGATGGAGTAAAGAAGAGAGGAACAAGAGGAAGGCAGAACATATGTATATACAACCTTTGAAATAGAGATGGCCATTGTCAAAAACTCAATTATCAAGGGAGGGACGAAGGAAATAAAGGATCGTCATCGGCCAGATTGGCAAGGGTGCGAAGGACAAAAGGATCAGAAGTGGAACAATTATGAATGTGAGAGGCAAGAGAAAGGTCCAAAGTGTTAATAATGGCAGGATCAGGGAGAATGGGAGTGTCTACATTGTCTAAAGTGGTATCAAGGTGGTCACGGTGGGAAAGGGTGTCAGCAGGGGCCATTTGATTTGTATTCCAGGAAGAACTTTCCAGATGATATCAAAATCCTGGAGGAAGAGAGACCAGTAAGCCTGGTGGCAAGAGAGTTTTCAAGGATCTTTGAGAAAAGAGAGGTTTTTATGGTTGGTGATGATAGTAATGGGATGAGAGATGTCTTGGACATATTGGCACCATTTGGTAAGGGCAAGGATAACCTGTAAGGAGTTCTTGGTCATAGATGTCATAGTTACATTCTGCGAGGAAGAAGGTTCGAGAAAAGTAAGCAGCCAGATGAAGGTCACCATTGGAGTCTACCTGGAGGAGAACAGCCCCAGCAGTGAGAAGGGATGTGTTGGTCATGATGACAAAAGGGCAAGAGATGTCGGGGATGACAAGGACAGGACCTGTGGAGAAAGCATATTTAAGGAAGTCAAAAGCCTTTTGTTGGAGGGATGTTCAAGCCCAAGGGTAGTCTTTTCGAATGAGTAGAGTTAGGGAAGCGATGGTGTGAGAGAAATTGGGGATGAATTTTTGGTAGAAGTTGGCAAAGCCGAGAAAGAAGTGGATACCTTTAACAGAAGTAGGAGGCTGCCAGTCGCAGATGGCAGCAGTTTTCACTGGAATCCATTGCTACTTTGCCATGGCCAATGATCATGCCAAGGAAGTTCATCTGGGGTTGATCGAAAAGACATTTGGCCAATTTAAGGGAGAGTCTGTGTGCTTGAAGGTGAAGAGGAACACGACTGAGTCCATTCATGGTGCAGGGCAAGGTCTCCATTGGTGTGAATACTGAGATCATCCATGTAGATCTTCAGCCAATGTTCTGCAATCATATTGGCGAAGATGTGATTCATGAAAGCCTGAAAGGTGAAAGGGGGCATTACAAAAGCTGAAGAACATAATGGTAGGTTCAAAAAGATCAAACGGGGTAATAAAGGCAGCTTTCCATTGATCAGTTTCCTTGATCTGAATGTTGTTATAACCCCTATGGATGTCGAATTTAGTAAACCAAGTGGAGTTCTTCATGTTGTCAATAAGTTCAGGAATCAAGGAAGGGGGTACTGTGTTGCAGATAGTGTGGGAGTTCAAGTACCAATAATCCTAACAAGGACAAAGGGAGCTGTCTTTTTTTGGGACAAAGAATGGAGCAGCTTGAGGAGATTTCGAGGAGAGGATACAGCCGATTTCAAGGTGTTTTGTGATAAAAGCTTTACAAGTGTCTTGTTCTTTGGGATTTAATGAATATACTTTGGTGATCTTGGGAATGAAGGATGGTTTGAGATCAATTGTATGATCAAAGGAACAATATGGGGGTAATTGCTCATATGTCTTTTTCAAAAAGACATCAGCAAAGTCTGTGCACCAATTAGGGAGAGATATGTTGACAGGTTTGTTCTCCTGAGTGAGTTGCATGGACAAGGTAATCTTATTGATGGCTTCACTAGTGGAATCTGAATGGGGAAGGTGCTCACTGAAAGATGCATTGACCCCATTGGAATACCATTGTATGAATAAGGAGGATATTTCTTGATTGACATCAAGATTAAGCCATCTAGGAAGATGAGGTTGGGAGGTTTCTTTTTGAGGAGTCAGTGGTGCTGGGAAAGACAGAGTGTGGGACTTTCAATTGATTTTTGGGTTTCAAGATTTCAGCCAGGACATGCCGAGGATGACCTGTTTCCTACCAAGGGAGATGACCATAAGTTCAATTTCTTCTGGTTGACCAGCAATGTGAACAATAGGTTTGGCTTTCCAAAGAATGGTGCCTTTCTTATTGGTGGTTCCATTAACATTGTAGGCTGTGATAGGTTCAGGTAGGCACTTCATAGGAAAGTTAGCATGGGTGAGGATTCTAAGGTCAATGAAATTTCCAGTGGCGCTGGAGTCGATGAGAGCAGAAGTAATGACAATTTTGTTGCCAATTTGTAGCTTCACAGGAAATCGAAGAGTACATTCATTTTGAAGAGCTACAAGTACATGATGTAATTCATGGGAAGAGGACATCAAGGTGACTTTCCAGTTTAAAAATCCTGTTCAACATGAAGTATGGAAACTTTCTCCATCTTTGGTTCTTCATAACACATTTGGAGTACCTGGAGAATTTCATTTTCATCTTTTCCCTGAGCCTTGAGGGAGTTGACGAAAGTAGCGAGGGTGGTGGGCGTTTCTGTAGTAGAAGCAGGGGGGGTGCTGTCTCAGTGGAGCAGATGGTAAGAGGAGGAGGAGGAGGAGGATGAGTAGTGGCATTTCTGGATTTGATGCATTGGGTGGCATTATGTTTGATGGTCTGGCAACAGAAGCATCGTCCTTCTCAAATAGACTTCATGCATTCCTGGAGAGTGAGTTTCAAGATAGTGAGGACATTGACATCCATGGCATTGGCATCTCTGGAGGAAGGAGAGTGAGGGGAAGAATACGTCTTTCCTCCTCATAGAGCGAGGATACGCATTTTCTATGCATGAAAAGTTTTGGCCTGGTCAATCCAACCACTGATGGAGTTGGGGTGGCCAGTTGTTGATCGAGTCTGAGGGAGAACTGGTCGATAAGGGTGACATTGTCGGTGATTCCAGCACAAGCAGAGAGATTCTGGAAATCAGTGATGTATTTCTGGAAACCATCTTCAGTGATTCTGTCAGGGCAGCAGAAGGATTTTTGAACAAGTTTGGAAAGTTCGTGATGGACAGTGGCTTTGGTGTCAAAGGGGTAAAAGGATGGATTCAAAGTTTTCAGTGAATTTGGCAAAAGTATTTTCACTGACAGGGACAGCAACATTGGCCATCCGATCATATCACATTTCAGAGAACAAGATGCCACATTCTTGGCTCATCTTGTTTAGAGTGGTCATGATTCGTTCATTGTCAGTGGTGTACAGGGTAGAATTGATAGAGAAGTAGGCACACATGACCTTAATCCATTGAATGGAGTCAGCAGGTTCTCCAGAAAAGTCAGCTGGGAGGGTGGCTTTCAGTTCAGTGGGGTGAGACATGGATGGTGTTGGTGGGTGAGTGGGGATACGAGGGGGTGCTGAGGTTCGTGGTTGTCTGGGGGTACCTAGGAGGTGAGGATGTACTGGGGCATTGGTCTGGTATGGATTAACAGTGGCATGAGGGGGTTCAGTGGTTTCTGGGTCATGAAAGTCGACTTCAATGTCAGAGTTTTGCTTGAATGAAAGCCCATAGGCTCATCGAAGGGCATGGTCAGAAATCTTACTGATGGTGGAGATGTCCTGCTCCTAGATATGTAGAAGGGATGAAAGGACACACTTGTTCTTTTGTTATATATAGCATACACAAAGGAATTTCAAGGAAACAGAATACTCTTCAGGAGGTACTCATGAAGAGACACTGCATCTGAAGAGGTATTCGGAACTAGATTATGATGGTTTCGAAAAACAAAGGTTAAGGGTTGAAGTCAATCGGACTTCCAAGGGGTTACTGTGGACGAGGGATGATAGGCGAAGGCAATCAGTCTAAGGACACTAGAAGATGCTAGATTGCATAGAACGAGTGTAAAGATACAAGTACAGGCAGCGAGGATTAAGTACTACTTGACTGTGTCATCGTAGAACATGATGGAAGGTAGAGGAACACTTAGGTAAGTAAGACATGTCATATACTATGGAAGGAAGATAGGAACTACAAGACCTGATATGAGAGAATCAGCTGAGGAGTAAGCTGTCCAAAGAACGTAAAAGGGAAAGAAAGAACAAGTTAAAAAACAACAAAGGTGGGGTTATCAGACTAACGAGAAATAAGCTGAAAATCCAGACAGTCCTATACATGCCGAGGAAAGCATGGATATGTTTATGAAAGCAAAAAAGATAAATGTGATGAACAAGTAAGAAAACCGTAACACATGCCACATGCAAAAATGATTGAGTTCCTTCATCAAGTTGAATTTCAAGTCAACTTGAGTAAGGTATGTGAAATGCAGAACTTGATTTGCAAGGTTACTCCATGGATGTCGATGCGATTGGAGGCTAGATCTCAAAAAATAGCAAAATCGTTCCACAAAGAAGGTCCAGTGGACCCAGACTGAGCCACAAGTCTCGATATCAGATGTGACATCATCAGCAAAATAAGGGTTGGCTGTACAGTGTCATAGTGCTCATAGTGAGGGTCTATATAGATAGTACTCTCATAGTACTCTCATAGTCTTTCATAGTGTTGGCTATAATCATAGTGTTTCACAGTGTGTTCATAGACTCTCATAGTGATCTCATAGTCTGTCACAGTCTATTATAGTGTGTCATAGTGTGTCATAGTGATCTTATAGTATATCATAGTATGTCATAGTGTGTCATAGTAATCTCATAGTCTATCACAGTCTGTCATAGTGTGTCATAGTGTAATAAAGTTGAGTAAAAAATGAACCAAAAAATTAATGTTTTGATTACCTACTAACCCTAATCCTACTCAACTTGTAGTATACTACTAATCCTAATCCCAATCCTACATTTTTAATATACATTGAAGTCTAATTCTAATCCAACCCCTATAATACACTTTTACACACTTCTAATTTTAATTTCAAGACTACACTCATATTTATTATACTTTTCATGTACTCTTTACTATAGGTTCAAATGATCAAATGGAAATTATAAATATATGCCAGTAGCAAGAGTTGAACTCAAGACTTTTCCAAAATGACAATTTTCAAACACATTAACCATTAGACCACAAGACCTTGCATAGTATAAACCATTAGATGTATATGACTACATCTCTGACCTTTGACATCACACTTTGCTACATTTTTCATTAAATATCTCTGTCCACCCCTGCTACACTTTCTGATACTTGTGTACACTTTTCACTACACCCTGCCATATTTTTTACCACATTTGGCCACACTTCTTCACCATCCTTTGGACATTGCAATTCTAAGTCTAATTTTAATTCATGCTAATCCTAACCCTACACTTTTTGATTCACTTTTTACTATCATTATTATACTGTGACAAACTATAACACACTATGATAGACTGTGACAGACTATGAGTACTATGAGTACTATGAACACTATGGCAAAAACCAGGATTTGCTGATGATGCAACAACCCATGAATGGGAAGAGTGCAGGTTGGTAATTGGGCAGCAGAATACTGGTAGTAATACCTGTTTTCTTCTTATCAGCCCAATCCCTAATATGACAATTGAAAGAGACTTACCATTCATACAATGTAACCCATCTGATAAGCCTGTCTCATAGCTGATCAATCTCCTTCTGAGTGATCTCGAGCTTGATACTCAGTTTCATCAAGCTGGTGAGCTCGCAGGCATGGTTATAATACTTCCAATGCTTGAACTATCCTTGAAGAACTGCAGGTGCAATGAACATGAATCTCCTAGCCTTCAGCAGTCATGTAGGCGAATCCATCAGCAATGTTTGGCAATCTTCATACAAATGTTGTGGGAATTGTGGCTGTTGAAGCAGTAGTCTCCTGATCAATTTCCTCCCAAATATGAGGAGCAATCTGATACTCCTCGTCATCCTTGTCAATACCCTTGAATTGCCCAGTCCAGAGCTTCACCAGCATTTGGACAATGTTTTTGAGGAAGAGATGCATCTATTCCCAAGGTGCACAACATGAATAATCTAGAGAATCTACTCATGTCAGGATAGGCTCACCTCGCTGGCCATGATGTCAGGCAATCTCATTCTAAGCCCTCTTTGTAGGTGCTTCATCCATCTCCTTAAGCATGGAAAGGATCCATATATGAGAGCAAAGAGGGAGGTTGTGAGCATCAAGTAATGACCAAAACGATCAACAAGATCACATTGTCCACCAAACTTGCCCAAGAAAACAAACCACTTGAAACCTCACTTCCCTCTTGGTGCAAAGACTTTGAAGATGTCTTTTCTGAAAAGACTTATGAACAACTCCCTCCACACCGTTCCTTTGATCACACCATCAAACTCAAACCATCCTTTGTCCCAAAAATCGCCAAGGTTTACCCTCTTAACCCAAAAGAACAAGACGCGTGTCAAGCCTTTATTGATGAACACCTCAAGACCAGATGTATCATTCCGTCTAAATCTCCTCAAGCTGCACCCTTCTTCTTCGTCCCTAAGAAAGATGGCTCTCTCTGCCCTTGTCAGGATTACCGATATCTGAACTCCCACACCGTCTGCAATGCATACCCGCTTCCCCTCATCCCTTCTCTCATCGACCGGATGAAGAACTCCACCTGGTTCACTAAGTTTGACATTCACTGGGGATACAACAACATTCAGATCAAGGAAGCTGACCAATGGAAGGCTGCATTTGTCACTCCCTATGGACTCTTCGAGCCCACTGTCATGTTCTTTGGTTTCTGTAATGCCCCTTCCACTTTCCAAGCTTTTATGAATCATGTCTTTGCTAATATGATTGCTGAAGGCTGGCTCGAAGTTTATATGGATGACCTTGGAATTCATACGAACGGTGATCTCGCTCTCCACCATGAACATACTTGATGTGTTCTCCTTCGTCTTCGTGAGCACAACCTTTCCCTCAAAATATCCAAGTGCACCTTCGACACCCCTCGCATCAAATTTCTCGGTATGATCATTGGCCAAGGACAAGTCAGGATGGATCCCATCAAGACTGCCACCATTCACAACTGGCAACCCCCCACTTCCATCAAAGGCATCCGCTCTTTTCTTGGATTCGCCAATTTCTATCGAAAGTTCATTCCCAATTTCTCGAACACCGTCGCTCCATTGACCTTACTTACCCAGAAAGATCAACCCTGGCTTTGGACCCCTCTCCAACAATGTGCCTTTGAGTCCCTCAAAGCCACCTTTTTCACCTCTCCTGTCTTAGCCATTCCTGACATCACTCGCCCTTTCTCTATCATGACAGACGCCTCCCTTCTTGCCGCTGGCGCAGTTTTTCTCCAAGCTGACACCAACGGAGACCTTCACCCCTGTGCCTATTTCTCCCGCATGTTCGCTCTTGCCGAACGAAACTACGATATTTATGATCATGAGCTTCTCGCTGTCATTCTCACCCTTTCTGAATGGTGTCACTATGTCCTTGGTACCACTCACCCTGTCACTGTCATCACCGATCACAAGAACCTTTCTTATCTCAAGGACCCTTGTAAACTTTCCCATTAACAAGCCCGCTGGTCTCTTTTCCTTCAAGACTTTGACATCCTGTGGAAGGTTCTCCCTGGCACTCAAATGGCCCCTGCTGATGCTCTCTCTTGTCGAGATCCTGTTGATACTTCCCAAGACAATATCGATTCCTCTATTGTTCCTAATCCTGTAGTTATTAATGCCTTGGACCTCACCCTCACTTCTCATATCAAAAACTCTTCTTCTTCCGACCCTCTTGTTCTTTGTGCTATCGCTAACCTTGACGATGGTTCACCTTTATTTCCTCGTTCTTCCCTTTCTGATTGGATCTTTGATAATGGTCACCTATATTTCCGTGGCTGTATGTACGTTCCCCCATCTTCTCGCTCTGCATTACTCCATTCTATTCATTCTTCTCCACTTTCTGGTCACTTGGGCCATTTTCGTACTAAGGCTCTTTTGGAGCATGACTTTTGGTGGTCGGGTCTTTCTTCCTTCATCTCCCATTTTGTTGCTGGCTGTTCCATTTGCCAGCAGAACAAGGTTCTCACCCACCCTGACCACCCTGCCCCTCCTTTCCATTTCTTCTTCATCCTTCCTTCCATTCCGCTAACTCTTTGTCGACCTCATCACCGACCTTCCTCTTTCCTGTGGCTTTGACTCTTTAATGGTCGTGGTCGACCATGGCCTTATGAAGGGGGTAATTATTGCTTCCTTGTTCTAAAACCATTGACGCAAAGGGTATCGCCCAACTCTTTTTTGATTTTGTCTTCAAATGCTTTGGCCTCCACAACTCTATCATCTCTGACTGTGGCCCACAATTTGCCTCTGCTTTGCACTAGAGAACTCGCCCGCCTGCTCAAATACTGATGTTCGCCTTTCCACCGCCTATCACCCCCAAACCAATGAACAAACTGAGCGGGCCAATCAAGAGATCGAAACCTATCTTCATATCTTTTGCACTCATAATCCTCATGACTGGGCTAATTTCCTAACTTCTGCCGAGTTTATCCACAACTCCGTCTCTCACAGTTCCACGAAAACATCCCCTTTCTCCCTCCTTTACGGTTATGAACCTCGTACGTACCCCACCCTCAGAAAAACATTTATCCCCACTTTGGAAAATCACCTATCTTCTCTTGACCATGCCCGAAAGGAAGCCCTCGCCACACATGAATCCTGCTTATCGGATCATGATATCCCACTCCTCTCACAAATTCTTCCCCTGGAAAGTAGGCGATAAAGTATGGCTAGAAGCCACTCACCTTTGCCTTGGATATCCTTCCCGAAAACTCGCCTCCAAACGTCATGGACCGTTCGAGATACCTCAGGTCCTATCTCCCCTCACTTACTGCCTCCGTCTTCCTCCCACATGGAAGATCCACGACATATTCCACGCCACCCTCTTATCTCCTTATCGCCAAACCGAAGTACATGGTCCCTCCTTCTCCTGACCTCTGCCAGACCTCATTGATACCAAAGAAGAATACAAAGTGGATCACATTGTATCTCATAAAGGATCACGAGGTCGCCAATTGTACCTGACCGCATGGAAGGGGTATTCTTCGGCTGAAAATATGTGGGAACCCGAAAGTAATCTCCGTCATGCTTCCACCATTCTTTTGTCTTATAAACGGACTCATCTTCTATCTTGATTCTCCATTCTTCTTCCTCCTCTCTACTCGGGAAGCGGCATCTCTTTGTGAAGCACCCCCCCAACACATGTTCTTTGACGAATTTTTATTCCTCAATAACCAATATGTCCTTTCCTTCTTCTTTTGTTGTGCCTTCATTGTCTCCTTCTTCTTCCTTATCTACTTCCCCGCTGCGTTCCAGGTGAGTCTCGCCTACCTTGCTACCCATCTCTGCTGCTCATTCGCTTTACGCTGCCATCCTCGCCAACCCTGCTCTCCTCCATGCCATCGAGGCCCTCCCCCTCTATGATGAGGATGTTGTTACTCAGGAACTAGTTCATTTATTCCATGAAGTATCCATCACTCAACAGTATCACTTCCAAGCGGCCCCCAGCAATCTCCCGGCCAAATTTGGCATTCCTCTTCATCTCCATCTGAGCGCACTCCCCCGGCGAGTCTTGACTATTCTTCATCTTTATGGCTTCCACCAATACGTCGAATGTTTATCCCCCTCTGTCATTTACTCCACCTTCCGTCACATTTACCTCTCTCTACCTATGACTGATCGCGATCGCTACCTTGAACGAGCTCAACTACCTGCTGTCGAGGATTCTCCCCCTCCTACTCCCATCCTACCTGTTCCCTCTCGCGCTCCTACTCTTATCACTTGGATCTCCTCCCCTACCTCCTCTTCCTCTTCTTCCCCTACCACTGTAGAGGAATCTTCCGAGGACTTATTAGCTTGGTCCAATGCAGTAGAAGCAATTCATTGCCACCTTCCTGACAGCAGCTATATCTTATCCTCTCCCACCCATGTTATGCCCATTCGTCCCCACCGACCCGCCTCTGCTCTTACCGAGTGCTTTTGGTGTCATCATCTCGGCCACTATCGAGAGGATTGTCCAGATTACTCCTGCCCATACTGTCACCAGTCCGCCCCGGGTCACCCTCAGTCCGCTTGCCTTTCCACGCAATGCGACTTTTGCAATCATTGGGGACATGGACGTCGCTTTTGCCCTGAGTGAGTATGTGGCCATTGCAATCAACATGGACACGTGGCGGATGACTGTCCATTTGAGGCGCTATCCTATGAGCAGTCCACCGTTCTCTTCAGCCCTTCCTCTATCCCACGCAACGCATCTACCTAGCGGATTATTTATCAAACCTGGAGTTCGATTGTACAAAAGGGGTAATGTTACAGTTTTTCTCCTTTTCCCTCGTCTCTATCTCTTTTGCTTTCCATGCCGAATACACCTTTTCTTAGGTCTGTTCCAGACAATATGGGATGTTGGTCTTTTTATAATTAGCCCATTTCATTCCTCGTTTATTCTTCTTTGATTCTTTCCATCGTTTTCTCTTTTGTTCTACGGACAGCTATCTCCTTGGCCGACTCTCTCGTGTCAGCCTCGTAGTTCCTATCTCTCCCTTGTGTTACTGCAGATGATGTGTATGTTTACATCATCATTCTCATACCTTCCTTGCTATTCCATGATGACACGTCCCCAAGTACTTATACCCACCTGTGGTGTACTTGTATTCTCATTCTCGTTCTATGCAATCATAGCGTACTCTTGAATCCTACAGTCCAATCGACTCAGCACCTTCGTTCTTCATCTACCTTCGAGATCATCTGAAGTCCGTCTGACTCGAACTGATACTTTTACCTTCGAGAACCCTTGACCCTAGTACTTGCTCTGACATTGAGTCTCTTCGTGAGTACCTCCAGAGAAGTAATCCCTCGAGACAATTCTTTGTGTACGCTTCACGTAACAGGCATTGCAGAAAGCCGAAGAACATGACATGGTGGGTTCGAAGAGCCCGTACGGAGTAACAAATGCAGCCTTCCATTGGTCCGTTTCCTTGATTCAGACATTGTTGTATCCCCAACGAATGTCAAACTTAGTGAACCAAGTAGAGTTCTTCATCCAGTCAATGAGAGGAGGAATGAGGGGAAGTGGGTATGCATTATGAACAGTATGAGAATTCAAATACCGGTAGTCCTAAGAAGGGTGAAGGGATCCATCTTTCTTAGGAACGAAGAAAAATGGACCGGCTTGAGGAGATTTAGATGGAATAATCTGTCCGGTCTTAAGATGTTCGTCAATGAAAGTGCGGCATGTGTCCTGTTCTTTTGGGTTGAGAGGGTAGACCTTGGCAATTTTTGGGACCGAATGAAGGTTTGAGTTCAATGGTGTGATCAAAGGAACGATGTGGAGGGAGTTGGTTATAAGTCTTTTTGGAAAAGACATCTTCAAAGTCAGTTGCACCAAGAGGAAAGAGAGGTTTCGAGAGGTTTACTCTCTTGGGCAAGTTTAGTGAATAACATGATCTTGTTGATCGTCTCTCCATTGGATTCCTGGGGAAGGTACTCACTAGGAGATGCATCAACCCCATCGGGATATCGTTCATCGAACAAGGCAGAGATTTCTTGATCAACATCAAGATCTAGAAGGCAAAGGAGATATCGTTGGGGGGGTTCCTCCACAGGAGGGGAGCAGAAGGGAACATGTGGAAATGAGAGGGTATGAGACTTCCAGTTAATCATAGGGTTTCGGGTCTTGAGCCATGGCATGCCCAGGATGATTTGTTTGCACTTGAGAGAAACAACCATAAGCTCAAGATATTCTGGTTGCTTGGCGATATGGACAATGGGTCTGGCTTTCCAGAGAATGGTGCCTTTTTTATTAAGGGTTCCATCGACATTGTATGCTTCGATGGGGTGTGGGAGATGTTGCATGGGGAAGTTCATGTGGGAGAGGAGTCCTAGGTCGATGAAGTTTCCAGTGGCACCAGAATCGATGAGGGCGGTGGTTACAACAGTTTGGTTACCGACTTGTAGTTTTACCAGAAAACGAAGGGTACGTTCATTTCGAGGTACTACAAGTACATGGTGGAGATCGTGGGAAGAAGACGTCAATACGACTTTCCGGTTTAAAAATCCTAGTTAATGTTCATGACAGCTACTTCCTCTTTCGTGAGTCCAGATTCCTCGTAACACATCTGGAGGACCTGAAGAATTTCCCCTTTGTCCTTTCCCTGGGTCTTGAGAGAGCTAACAAAGGACGAGAGGGCAGAGGAGGTAGTAGCAGCAGGGGTGGAAGAAATCGTAGCCGCGGGGATAGGAGGTGTCGTTTCAGTGGTACGAATGTTTTGTAGATGAATGGTAGGGGACTGAGGGAAGGTTTTCTTGCATTGGTTGGCATTATGTCCAGTGTTGCGGCAATGGAAACATCGGCCTTCACGAATGCATTTGGCTCGTTCTTGGGGGTTGAGTTTCGAGAGTGAGACGGCGTCAACATCCATGGCGTTAGAGTCATGGGAAGGAGATGGATGAGAGAACGTAGGGGGTCTACCTCCTTTCAAGGCGAGGATGTGCATCTTCTGTGTGTGGAATGTCTTAGCTTTTTCAATCCATTCTTTCACGGTAGTAGGGATGGTGGCCATGGAGAGGATCATGGTTGCGAGTTGTTGATCAAGCCCCAAAGAAAACTGGTCGATGAGGGTGATATTGTCGGTGATTCCTGTGCGGGCGGAGAGGTTCTGAAAATTGGTGATGTATTTTTGGAATCTGTTGTCATGGATTCCATCAGGACAACAGAAAGATTTCTGCGTGAGTTTCGAGAGTTTGTGGCGGGCAGTGGCTTTGGTATCAAAGGGGAAGAACGTGGATTTGAAGTTTTCAGTGAATTTATCAAAGGTTAGGTCTGCTAGGTCGGCATGGACATTGGCCATCTTATCATACCACATTTCGGAGAAGGAGACTCCACGTCCTTGACTCATCTTATTTAGAGTGGTCATGATTCATTGGAAATCGAGGGTGTAAATATCTTTGTTGATAGCAAAGTATGCGCACATGGCTTTGATCCATCACATCACATCGGAGGGTTCTCCGGAAAAGTCAGCGGGGAGGGCCGCTTTCAGTTCGGTGGGTGCACAAGACATGGGGACGGGAATAGTTTCACTGGGCATGGGGTTATGAGGGGGTGCTGGGATTCGTGGTGGTCTAGGGGTTCCAGAGGAGCGAGGGGGTATTGGGGCTCTGGTTTGGTATGGGTTTGCAGTGGCACGAGGGGGTTCAATGGGTTCAGGATCTTGGAAGTCGACGTCGATGTCAGAGGGTTCTTCGTCAGGTGGCAGCCCGTAGCGTAAGTGAAGGACATGATCTGAATGGGATGAAATGTTGTTCAAGGGGATGTCCTACTCCTAAATAGGAGGGACGAAAGATTATTCTCATTCTTTTGTTACACGAAGTGTACACAAAGAGAAAGCCTGACGAGGTACTTCTCAGGAGGTACTCACGAAGAGATGCTTCGTCTGAGAGAGTAATGATGAGTCAGGGATCAAAGGTTCAAGGATTACGATGGATGAAGGTTTTGAGTCAAACGGACTCCTAGGGTGATGAGAGATGAGGGTCTGAGTCAATCGGACTTCAGGATTCAAGAGTACGCTATATTTGCATAGAATGAGAATGAGGAATACAAGTATATGACAGGTAGGTATAAGTACTTGGGAACGCATCATCATGGAATAGAGAGGAAGGTGAGAGAACGATGATGTAAGAGGACACGTCATCCGCAGTAACACAAGGGGAAGATAGGAACTACGAGGCCGATACAAGAGAATCGGCCGAGAAGATAGCTGTTCATAGAACGAGAAGGAAAACGATAGAAGAAATCAAAGAAGAACAAACATAGAATGAAAAGGACTTATCATTAAAAGACCTACGTCCCATATCGTTTGAGAGAGACCTAAGAAAAGGTGTACTTGTCATGGAAAGCAGAAGAAATATAGACGAGGGAAAAGGAGAAAAACCATAATACAAGGTTGGTGAGGGCGTGAAGAACAAGTAGGTCAGAAGAGGAAGAATTACGAACATGAGTAGCAAGAGAAATGTCCAAAATGTTAATGACAGCAGGGTCAGGTAGAATAAGGGTGTCAATGTTATCTAGAGTACTGTTGAGATGATCGCAATGAGAGAGAGCATCAGCAGGGGCCATTTGGGTTCCAGGAAGAACCTTCCAAATGATATCAAAGTCTTGAAGGAAGAAAGACCAACGGGCCTATCAGTGGGAGAGTTTACAAGGGTCTTTGAGAAAAGAGAGATTCTTGTGGTTGGTGATGATGGTAACGGGGTGCGAGGTACATACCTTGGACATATTGGTGCCATTTGGTGAGAGCGAGAATGATGGTGAGGAGTTCACAGTCATAGATGTCATAATTTTGTTCTGCAAGGGCAAAGGTGTGGGAGAAGTAAGCGGCGGGGTGGGAATCACTGTTGTCTTCCTTCTAGATAAGATGATGAAGAACCAACCAAAAAAAGAAACAGTGGTCCCCAGACAATGTGTCTTGTCTCCACGGACTAGAATACTTTGCTCAAGGGAAGTACAAGAAGTCTACCCTTGGCGGAGTTAGAGATAATGGAAATAGTTTCAGGTAAAAGGGGAGATATAGTGTACCAGGAGCCATGGTTTGTTCGCCAATCCTCCACATAAGTTTACAGATTGGTTGTTAAAGATGGTTTCAGCCTAAAGTCTGGTTAGTAAAGGTGATCCTAGGTGAATCACACACCTAATGAGGTCAGGTTAATGGCAATAGGTTGGCTAGCAACTATGAAAGCTTGTACTTGGATAGTACGAGAGGTGGGCAATTTAGGAACTTGGCCTATGTCTTGCCTAATACTAATGATTTGTGTATAGGAAACTCACAAAACCCCTTAGGGTAGTAACTGTAACAAATGTATAGTAGGACACCTATAGGGAGGTAGTCCTAATGTGCCCTAGCAAGGGTTTGCTTAGGGATGCTAATCAAACGGATAACAGCTTGCCCTAGGAATATGACATCTAGATGGCAAGAAGTTTAGATGTCAAGATGGTGGAGTAATCCGGCAATATGCTGGGATGTCAAGATGTCAAGATGCTTAGTTCTTGGTTGGTAGTTAACTTGACAGTACACTTAGTAGACTCAGAAAGGTTATGTAACTCAATCTTATTGTCTTATCTAAGGAGCGGGCAAGTTTGGCTTAGAAAGGCAAAGTGTAGCCCTTATTTGGTACTACAGGATGCTTAGGTTGCTTACTAATAGGGACCAGATGCCTTTTGTTGCTCAAAAAAAAGAGTTTCTCCAAAAGGATAATCTTAGGTACTTGTTCTTTATTTAGGTACAAGTCCTAATAGCCTAGTAGTAGTTCTAAAGTCCTATTTACTTCGCTCTGGGGTACCCTGCCTTATTAGGTCTTATTAGGTTTTCCAGGGGATCTCTTATCAGATGAGATTATCTGAGGTAAAAAATAAAATTTCCTCTGCAGGCCAAAATGCTCCTCTTTATATACATAAATACAGGAGGCTGTGCTAGCCAATCAGAGGGCTTGGTGGCTTATAAATTAAGGCACAATCGCTTACTAATGCCAGGCACAAGCTGTCAAACCCAGGCACACTAAGGGAAAGCACTTTGAGCAAAGGAGTCCAAATCTGGAATGCTCTGCCAAAGAGGCTGGCTATGCTGTGCAGGGCTGTACAGACTAATGGGGACAAGGTCACATGGTAGCTAAGGGTCACATGATCACTTCGTCTCACTTGCACTTAGCTAAGTAATCAGATAAATAAAGAGGAATCAAAGAAATAGTTTGCTATGTACAAATGTACAAGTGTAAGGGTTTGACTAGAGAGATTAATCAATATCTCAATAACCAGTAGGTGGAAAAATCTGGAAAAATAGGGCATATGTAGCTCATGATAGGGGCTATCCTTCCCTATGGTATCAAAGGGTGTGGTCCATAGGGGGCTGTGGAAATTCCACTTCTCAGGTGACTGCTTTGCTATGTGCATGCATGAAACAAGTTTCGTGCAGGTCACCATTGGAGTCTGCTTGGGGGAGAATGGCACTGGTGGTGAGGAGAGAGGCATTTGTCATGATAAAAAAGGGGTGAGAAACATCAGGGATGGTAAGGACAGGGCTAGTGGAGAAGGCGATTTTCAGGAAGTCAAAAGCTTTCTGCTGGAGGGATGTCCAATTCCAGGAATAGTCTTTTTGGATGAGGAGGGTTAAGGGAGCAACAGTGTGGGAGAAGTTAGGAATGAATTTGCAATAGAAGTTGATGAAGCCAAGGAAGGAGTGAATGCCTTTGACAAAGGTAGAAGGTTGCCAGTTGCGAATAGCAGAAGTCTTTATGGGGTCCATCATGATCTTGCCATGACCAATAATCATGCTGAGGAATTCCATCTGGGATTGATTGAAGAGACACTTGGCGAGCTTGAGGGAGAGTCCATGTTTGTGAAGGCAAAGGAGAACTCAGGGTTCGTTCATGGTGTAGGACAAGATCACCATTGGTATGGATACCAAGGTCGTCCATATAGATTTTCAGCCAGTGTTCAGCAATCATGTTGGTGAAGATGTGATTCATGAAAGCCTGGAAGGTGGAGGGGGCATTGCAAAAGTCAAAGAATATAACAGTGGGTTCAAAGAGGCCAAATGGAGTGATGAAAGCTGCTTTCCATTGATCATCTTCCTTAATATGGATATTGTTGTATCTCCAATGAATGTCAAACTAGGTAAACCAAGTGGAATCTTTATGTCATTGATGAGTTCAGGGATAAGAGGAAGGGGATATACATTGCAAATGGTGTGAGAGTTCAAATAGCGATAATCCTGACAAGGATGAAGGGAGCCATCTTTCTTAGGTATGAAGAAGAATGGAGCAGCTTGTGGAGATTTGGAGGGGAGAATGCAGCCAGTTTCGAGGTGTTCAGTAATAAAGGCCTTGCAGGCATCTTGCTCTTTGGAATTCAAAGGGATATACCTTGGTGATCTTTGGGATGAAAGCTGGTTTAAGATTGATAGTGTGGTCGAAGGGACAATATTGAGGTAATTGTTCATATGTTTTTTCCAAAAAGACATTGGAGAAGTCAGTGCACCAATCAGGGAGGGATATGTCGGCTGGCTTATCTTCCTGGGCAAGTTGCATGGACAGGGTGATTTTGTTGATAGTTTCATTGGTAGGGTCCAAATGGGGGAGGTGCTTACAGAGAGACACGTCGACCCCATTGAGATATCGTTCTAGGAATAAGAAGGATATTTCTTGATTGACATCAAGATTAAGCCAGTGAAGGAGATAAGGTCGAGAGGTTTCCTTCTGAGGTGTCAGTGGTACAGGAAAAGAGAGGGTATGGGATCGCCAATCGATTCGAGAGTTTCATGATTTCAGCCTATTTTATGCCAAAAATGATTTGTTTCCTGCCAAGGGATACGACCATGAGTTTCATTTCCTTAGGTTGACCAGCGATATGGATGATAGGTTTGGCTTTCCACAGGATGGTTTCTTTCTTGTTTGTAGTACTGTCGACGTTGTAGGCCATGATGGGTTCAAGTAGATGTTGCATAGGGAAGTTGGCATGGATTAGCATTCTGAGGTTGATGAAGTTTCCGGTGGCACTGGAGTCAACAAGTGTGGTAGTGATGACGATTTTGCTTCCGACTTGTAACTTTATGGGAAAATGAAGAGTTCATTCATTTCGAGGAGCTACAAGTACATGACATATTTCATGGGAAGAGGACATCGAGGCAACTTCCCAGTTTAAAAATCCTGTTCAACACGAAGTACAGAAACTTCCTCCAGTCTTCAGTTCTTTGTAACACATCTGGAGCACTTGGAGAATCTCTTTTTCGTCTTTTCCCTGCATCTTGAGGAAGTTGATGAAGGTGACGAGGGTGGTGGATGTTTCTGTGGTGGTGGGAGTAGGGAGGTGGGTGTAGTCTCGGTTGAACAAATGGTAAAGGGATGAGGAGGGGGACGAGTGGTGGTGTTTCATAACTTGGTGCATTGAGTAGCATTGTGTCTGGTGTTTTGGCAGTGGAAACAGTGTCCTTCTTGAATGCATTTTGCACGTTCTTGGAGGGTGAGTTTCGAGATGGTGAGGGCGTCGAATATCCATGGCATTGGGATCTCTGGATGAAGAGGGGTGAGGGGAAGAATATGTCTTTCCTCCTCTAAGAGCGAGGATACGCATTTTCTGTGCATGGAATGTCTTGGCTTGGTCGATCCAGCCATTAATGGAGTTGGAGATGACTGCTATAGAGAGGATCATAGTGGCAAGTTGTTGATTGAGTCCGAGGGAGAATTGGTGGATAAGGATGGTGTCATCAGTGATTCCTGCACGAGTGGCGAGGTTCTGGAAATCTGTGATATATTTCTGAAAACCATCTTTGGTGATTCCATCAGGGCGGCAGAAGGATTTTTGGACTAGTTTGGAAAGTTTATGGTGGGCGGTGGCTTTGATATCGAAGGAGTAAAAGGTGGATTCAAAATTTTCAGTGAATTTAGCGAAAGTCTTTTCACTAGCAGGGACAGCAACATTGGCCATTCGATCATACCACATCTCCGAGAATGAGATGCCTTGTCCTAGGCTCATCTTGTTTAGGATGGTCATGATATGTTCAGTGTCAGTGGTGTACAGGGTAGGGTTGATGGTAAAATAGGCACGCATGGCCTTAATCCATTGAACGGAGTCAGCAGGTTCTCCAAAGAAGTCAGCCGGGAGGATAGCTTTTAATTCAATGGGGTGAGACATGGGTGGCATTGGTGGTTGAGGGAGTACTGGGGTTCCTGGTTATCTGGGGGATTCCTGGGGAGCAAGGAGGTACTGGGACAGTGGCTTGGTATGGGTTCACAGTGGCGCAAGGGGGTTCAGTGGGTTCAGGGTCATGAAAGTCAACCTCAATATTGGAGTATTGCTCTGGTTGCTCAGATGAGAGCATGTAGGCTCAATGAAGGCTTTGGCTGAAAATTGTACCAATGTTGGGGATGTCCTACTCCATGATAGGAGGGATGAAAGAAAACACTTGTTCTTTTGTTATGCATAGCATACACAAAGAGAAGTCCAAAGGTCAAATACTTCTCAGGAGGTACTCACAAAGAGACACTACATCTGAGAGAGTACGAGTGACAAGGATTTCGAGGAATGAAGGTCAAGAGTTTGAAGTCAATCAGACTTCCTAAGGTTTACTAGTGGACAAGGGACAAGGGACGAAGGCGATCAGCCTAAGGACACTAGAATGATGCTAGATTGTGCAGAACGAGTGTAAGGATACAAGTACAAGCAGCATGAGTTTTATCGGGATGATAGATATCCTGATTACGCAGGGGCAAGAAGGAATTATGGTATCAGTGGGAGTTACTCACTGATTGGTTATGGATGATAACAATAGATCTTCAGATAAGAGCAATAGGTGGGAAGACTAATGCTCAAGTGGTTCTGAGTGAGAGGAGGGAGCGAAGAACTTGATTGACAAGATCGTTAGAAAGAGAATAAGATGGGCTTAAGGCCAGGTCTTATATAGTGTTCTACACTACCCATGAAATATGTTTCAGATATGAAATGTGATGGGGAAGAAACATGTGTCAAGTATGAAACATGTAAGAGAATGTGAAACATATAGTAAAACATGTATCATATCTTATGACATCATGAAACACCAGATAAGGGTGATGTCATAGTCTAGACCATGAGATAAGAAAGAACTTATCTATATGTGATGAGTAATATGGAATAGCGTAAGAATAAGGTCAAAGACTGATCTAGAATCTGGTATCAGGAAATGAAAGATAAGATAAGAAATACCAGAATTCTCAACAAGTTTAAGTACCATATGATGCGTCATCAAGGAATACAGTGAGATGCAAAACCGTTGCAATGCCTAACCCCAAACTGGGGCGCGAAGCGCCCTGCAATCACTTGTGGGAATTTCACTTTGCTTTGGTGGGAACAAATAAAGTACAAACCCTTAGCTACAACTTTGTCCCCAGGGTCATGTGATTTCGCTTACATACTGCAAAGATACATCCATTTCAAAACATCAATACCATTGTAACAGTTTTGCACCCTTTGCTCATTACATTGAAATCAAGTGTTATTTGGTTATGTTTGGTCATACAAACAAACATACACATATTAGAACCATGTCTGAGTTTAAAATAGTTCACACGCATCTTTGTTTCCAACCACAACCATCATGAGAATCATTTCTCCTACTCAAAAACAAACCATCCTCTCTATGCTTGATGCTGGCCAATCTGCTCACTCTATTGCATTCACTACTGGTCTTAATGTGTCTACCATATCCAGATTATGCTCCAAAGAGCGTTCTGAGCTCCAAAAAGCTACTGGAGGTCGTCCATCCAAGCTTTCCTCTGCCAATATCCAGCATGCCATTCATCTCATCTCCTCTGGAAAGGCAGAGAATGCTGTTCAGGTGACCAAGGCACTCACCAACATAGTCAACCAGCCTCTCTCTACCTCCACAGTGTGCAGACAGTTGAGGAAGACAGGTATGAAAGCTGTGGTCAAGTCCAAATGGCCTCTTCTTTCAGCCAAGTATCGTAAGGCTCGTCGAGACTTTGCTTATGCTCATAAAAATTGGACTCTGGAGGACTGAAAGAAGGTAGTATGGTCTGATGAGACCAAAATCAATCGCCTAGGGTCAGATGGGTGCAAGTGGGTGTGGAAAAAGGCAGGGGAAGGGCTAAGTGATAGGCTGGTGGAAGATACAGTGAAGTTTGGAGGAGGTTCTTTGATGATGTGGGGCTGTATGACTTGGCAGGGAGTTGGCTATGCTACCAAGATTGATGGTAGGATGGATGGGGACCTTTACCTTCAGATTTTGAAGGATGAACTGCTCAATTCTTTGCAGTTTTATGATCTTGATCCTCCTGACATCATTTTTCAGCAGGACAATGACCCCAAACATACTTGCAAGAAGGTGAAGGATTGGCTTCAGGAGCAGGATTTTCATACTATGGTATGGCCTGCACAGTCTCCTGACCTCAACCCCATTGAGCACCTCTGGGGTTATCTCAAAAGAAGACTAGTAGATCATGATTCCTCTCCTAAGGGGATTCATGAATTGTGGGAGAGAGTTCAGGTTGATTGGGAGGGGATAGCAGTTGAAGAGTGTCAGAAGTTGATAGAGAGCATGCCTAGAAGGATTGAAGCAGTTATCAAGGCAAAGGGAGGCTATACCAAGTACTAATATACCCTGGAAAGCAAAAGGTACAAAACTGTTGCAATGGTATTGGTGTTTTGAAATGGATGTATCTTTGTAGTATGTAAGCGAAATCACATGACCCTGGGGACAAAGTTGTAGCTAAGGGTTTGTACTTTGTTTGTTCCCACCAAAGCAAAGTGAAATTCCCACAAGTGATTGCGGGGCGCTTTGTGCCCCGGTTTGACTGTATGATGGAAGGTGAAAGAATCATTAAGTAAGAGAGATGTGTTATGTACTGTGGAATGAGAATAGGAACTACAAGACCGATACAAGAGAATTGGCTGAGGAGTGCACTGTCCAAAGAATTGAAGAGAATTGAAAAGAACAATCAAAGAATAACAAATGTAGGGTTCAGTGGACTAACTAAGAATAAGCCGAAAACCCAAGTACATAGTCCAATACATGCCAAGGAAGGCATGAACATGCATGTGATAAGAAAAAAGATAGACACCATTGTAAAGTAAAAAGACTGTAACACTATTTCCTCTACCTTGGAGGAGATAAAGAGGCATGTAATGCCAACTAGTTGAAGTTTGGCAAGCGACACAATGCATGAGGACAGGAAGCAGTTGATGATATTAACACAAAGGGAAAAAGTTTCAGGGAGGAGGCAGAGGCGAGCATGGACCTGAATAAGCCAGTCGAGCAGGATTCCTCACATCGACCCTGCACATTCTGCCGACTAGTTGGAGTTTGGTGAGCAACATGATGCATGTGGACAAGAAGTGGTCGATGATATTAATACAAAGGAAAAAGATTTCAGGAAAGAGGTAGAAGTGAAGTGTGGACTTGAACAAGCCAGTTGAGCAGGATCCCTTGCATCAACCATGGACATTTTGCTGACTAGTTGAAGTTTGGCAAGTGACATGACGTGTGTGGACAAGAAGTGGTTGATGATGTTAACACAAAGGAAAAAAGTTTCAAGGAGAAGGCAGAAGCAAGTGTGGACCTGAACGAGCCAGTCAAGCAGGATCTCTTGCATTGACCATGCACATTCTGCCAACTAGTTGAAGTTTGGTGAGCGACACAACATGCATTATGGACAAGAAGTGGTTGATGATATTAACACAAAGGAAAAAAGTTTTGGTGAGGAGGTGGAAGTGGGTGTGGACCTGAGTGAGCCAGTCAAGTAGGATCCCTCACATTGATCATGCCAGTTCTCTTTGGCTCAACATGTACTGTAATCCAGATTAAGAAGCATAGTGAGCTATGGGAGGGAGATGGGTCAGCTGGCTGAGGGTAATCTGTTCCATTCATCACTGTCTGGATCAGCCTCTGACTCACTGGTGATATCCACATTGAGTGAAGCACCACCTGAGCCTTGTGTTCATCCTGCTTTTCAAACCACTTTGCCTCGTCAGATATGTCCAATGATGTTCAAGTTTGCCACTTCTTGAAGACATGGTTGTCATCTTCTTCACAAGTGTCAGTTTTGACATTAAGACGAGAAGCAGTCCACTTTAATAGGTCTACTCACTGTACCTCCTGCTTAATGACTTGGCCCAGTGGGGACACAGTCAAAATGGAAGGGCAGTGGACTGCTTCAGGTTTTGTTGGCGGCAGAGGGCACGATGGCACCAACAACCATGGCATCATTGATGTACAGGTGCTAGGGCTGGATACATTTGCCAGTGGACACACTTGAGTGATGGTCTTGGAAACGCACCAGGCTTGGGATTGCTGGTGACAGTGGATAGTGGTTGATGGCTACCAGTGGATGGAGGTGGTTTGGATTTGATAACGACATCAGACTTTGCCTTGGTATGAATCTATGAAAGATAATTCTGGTAAGCAAGAAAGACCCAGTGGTCCAAGGCAAGCACAAGCATGGCTACACTTGTTTGGGCCCCAAAGAATCCCAACCCTTCTTGGTCTTGCTGAAGAGCCATCACTGCTCAACAGACTGTCAGAGAGGTGTCACCATCCCAACATGTGTCTGACAGAGAGCACGAAGTCAGTATCATCACTGGTGTGGTGGGAACTGGAGAGTACATTAGTGTTGATCAATCCACATACCAGAAGTCCTTGTTTACCCACCCAATCAAAGCATTGACTTTTCAAGACAAAATTTCAAATGCGTGATGATCAGCAAACTTGTTCACATAATACCCCTTGAAAGCATTGAGGAAGTTGTGCAGATTAACTGCAGGATGAATGGAAGTAGAGTTGTCAAAGATGGGTAACAGATGTACAGCATAAAAAATGGAATTGAGATGAATGACAGATAGCTTGCATGATCCATCGTCTTTGAAGGAGGGACGTACCATCCAAAGCCCAGTGCTGTTGTCTGGCCAAGAGCCGATGCACTTGTACCAGTGCACAAGTGTGCAAGAAAATGTGTTGCTAAGGAACAGAAAGGAAAAAGGGCAGAGGACTCGGGCAACATCCATACCATTGATGCTGTTGGTGCTACCATCCATATCAACAAGTATGGTGTCATAACAAGTGGCATCATATCACCATGATGAAGTTGCTTGTATGTGTTCATGGTGCATACCTCCAATTTCACTTGGATCACTGAGTGCGAAAAAAGTGACTAGGGCTGAATGAAAAACATCCATGCGTCCCCTGTAAATTGGCATTGCTTTCAGTGGCACATCAGCTGAGGATTGATGTGTATTGCCATATATTTGGTCATAGAGAAAGTAATAAATGAGGGTAAGAAGTTTCAGAATATTGAGCTCCTTGGTGAGATCTGGAATATTTCGAGCACTGCTGACACTCTTCATGATGATTCAGTAGGACAAAGAAATGGCCCAAAGGAGAGGCCATCTTGAACATGTACAGATTGCCCTTGCCAACTGAATGTCACACAATGCTTGCTCTCCATTGGTTGCATTTTCACCTATGTATGTCTTCACCTTCAGGTGACTCCTCTCTGGACGCTTCAGCTGCTAGTTGATCAGCCACAGGCTGCTAAATGACCACATTAGGATCAATAGCTCATGGATTATCAACACTGGAATGGGGGTCGTGCTCGGTATTGTCAGGAATAGTGTCGAGGTTTTCTGTCAGATATATTAGCAAAGTACGGTCATCAGAAGGAACTGGCTTACCAAAATATCAAAGATGGGTGAGTGCAGAATGTTCCTTGAGCATCCCTTGGGCAGTGAAATCAACCAACAAGGCAGTCAATTTGTCCATCCACTGGTTTGTGAGTAGAACCTGTCTTAATGCGCTGAACTTACTTGAGTGCTGATATGGTCGCTTAACTGCCTCAATATGTTTCAACTTGGTGATAGAGGAACAGAGCCCATTTGGGGCACCAAAAAGATGAATAAGTTCCAGGTAGTGCTTCATTGCATGTTGTCGGGGGAGCACGAAATTGGACTGGACATTTGCTGAGATGAATATTTTGTGATATTCATGGAAGTGCTTGAGTGCATCTTCAAGATCTTCAAGTATATCATCAGTGATGATATCATGCTAAGCAATGAAGCAAAATTCTAAAAATGCATGGAAAATGCAGACCATCTCCTCGGGAACATATCCTTCAATAGCATTGATATAGACCTTCATGAGCGCCTTTGAATCATCACCAGTCCATTGAGAGAAACCTTGCCCCTCTGCAAAATGGCGAAGATCAGAAAAAGAAAGAGTGGCAGCAATCCTGTTACAAACCAATGTTAGATGCCCTGCACTGAATCTCGTCATGTCAAGGTTTGTTACCTTCTATTGATATCATCCAAAATCTCCTTTGCATGGGTTTTTCCATGAGTTTCTTCAAGGTAATAACCTACCCAGTTGACAAGGTGATCCTTAAAAGTGCCTTTGATGAGCTGATAAAGTAGGTCAGGTGCAAGTAGTGTGTGAATGTCCGAACGAGGGAAAAGGCTCATAAAAAACTGTGACATGTTAGTAAAGTTATGCCAATGAGATACACAGAAAGGAAGACAAACCACAATATCTCCGACTATGCCCCACTTGTCCCATAGTGTACCAAAATCAACCTCTTCGATCAGTGCCTCATGAAGTCTTCACATATGATTCTCATATTCACTGTCAAGATTCCAAGGAAATTTGGTACATCTGAAACAATTGCGAGCACATAAATCAGTACTTGAGATTGAGCTTTTGTTATTATGCACTGTTCACACCAGTTCTGCACAATTCCCACCAAAACAACTTGTTCCTCGTAGTCAGCAATGTAGGGTCCCAGCCCATATATCACTTTTCTGTAGTGATTATCTGTGCACATCGTAATTTCTGGGACCATCATGCCTGGTCTGAGTGTCCTGAGAATCTTGGACAATGAGGAATGGAAAAGTTGCTTCTTGAAGATTCAGAAGCGTGCACCATTGGAGTATTTCTTAGTTGCTGTAACAATATCGTAAGATATCTAAGATGCACATCAAGAAGTTGTCTAACTCACTCTTTGCAATGGCAAGAAAGCCAACGAGCATGACAGCATTGTGGTGTACATGGCGAACACTGTTTTGGATGTTTCCAATAGACAAGTAAAGAGGATAATAATCATTCTGTCCAGTTGCAATAGAAACCATTGTGTTATCACTTCCAAGGATTATTGGCACAAATACCAAACCATGCGTTCATGGGTCTTTAGCAATAACATCCTGGATACAAATTAGTAAAGAAAATACTTGATAAAATCTGGTATTCTTACTGCTTGATCCCAGGCCCAATCAGCCGACATGAGATCATGCCAGCAACATGTTGTATGTTCCACTGGAGTACTCCTCCCACTCATGATATGGGGTATAGTCAATCTCATCCTTGAAATCTGGGTTCTTTAGAATATTCCACACAAGCCGCTGAGGGTCCCAGAAGTGGACTTCATAAGTCGCATCCATCCATGGAGCAGTACCACCAGATTTATCACCTGTATAACCAATTGAATGGCTGCTCCATGGTACATACATCCTCAAGGGGTGTTGCATCGATCATGTTGTACAAATCTTGATGGTTGGCAAAAGGGGGTGCACCACTGTGAACAGCTAGTGAGGTTTCCCAAAGGTGAAGTAGGGTGTTGATTTTCTTCACTGACATCTCCTCCTGTGAAAAGAGAAATTGTGTGGTTTCAAATTCCAGCTGGTTGCAATAGGGTGTCCAGTCATTGCTGGACTGCTTGAAACATAAAGGCGGAGGTGCAGCTGGATCAATAAAATCCCCAGCCTCGTTACAGATGCACCCTAGTATTCTGAAGTCAAAAATGGAATCAAGGAAAATATAACAAGGTAGTACCATCCAGAAGAAGGTGATAATCTCGAATGAATGGTTGAGGAATGTTCACGGCTGGACTGCAACCAGAGTGAGGCTAATCAGGCATGAAAATACGGAATGACTGTTGATGTGTGGAGCACTGGTGTTGAGTAAGAGCTGACTTGTTCTTGAGCAACTGCTCACACCTGGGATATGGGCAAGGAAGGCGAGAGATGGTGAACAATTGACAAGCCCAGGGCATTGGATGAACTTGATGCTAAACTACAGAGTGAACTTCAAATGTATGGCAAACATAATGGCAGTAACTTACATACAAACATAATGTGTTTTTCCAATGGCACATCCCAGCCAGCAAGTTGAGTTCCATTGCACATCATTACTACTGCCCTGCATCCTGCCATTCTCTATTCCCAAGCTGCTAATGGTCACAACTCAAAAGGAAAATGCTATGAAGTGCGTTGCTCAGCCCGTGCTCGCTGCAAAACACAAGCACTGTACCAAGGTGGAAATTGAGGCAGACAAGCAACACATCAAGGAGGAGCACCAGAATGCTGAACAAGTTCAGTCAAGCAGGCCTTGAACGTATCGCCAACATCCAGGATGAGCAGGCTTTGGAAGAGGTCAGGGCAAAAGTGGGGGCAAAACCTCAACCTTAACTGTGACTGGTGCAACCTGTTCCAAAGCATCAGCCTCCAAAGGAAGTGGACCAAACCAAACCTACTGTGGAGGCTGATGTAGGAGTCATAGTGATAGTAGCTACTAAGCAACTAAACAAGCCACACTCAGCCGAGTGAGCCGAGTCTAGGAGACACGATCAGATTGATAAGATATTCAAATCAATCTGATTACTTATGTATATAGCTTAGTAGTAGCTTAGGGGACTAATAATCTACTGTGATTCTGTCCCCCAACTTCGTCCTCGCCTCACTAAACTCTGCACAAAAGAGCTTATTCCCAATCACTCCAGTCCGCTCATTCAGTTCCACCAGGATACTTGTACTTGTCATTGAGAGTCAGCAGTGAAATGAAGTGAAATTCAAGGCAGGAGAACATGACCTTCAGTGGATTTAGATGGTAAAATCAGCTGAAATTCAAGGCAACATGACGTGGAGATCAGTAGATAGATCAGCGAAATCCTGTGATAAGATCCACTGGACTTCAGAGTAAATCTGTGTCACTTCAGTGGATTTTTCTCCGGTGAATTTCACGTCCATATTCCTTGAATATTAGGTGAATATGCATCAATATTCAGTCGATTTTTACACTGGAATTAATGGTATCTACTATCCACAGTGCAGAGCAATCATTCATTTCGAGTGACCTTTGCATGATCAACCCTGACACCCCAGTTCGTGCTCTTGGACGGGGTGTGGGCCGGCATGGACGATCACATGGTCCGTGCTGCGAGGCGCTATCTGCGCGAGGGTGGCGTCGGACGCGATCAGGCCGTCTTGAGCCACTGGCAAGTTGAAGTCTCATGGACAGGGGACGATGGCTTGTATTTAGACTGCAAGATGGGATCGGGATGCAGGCTTAAATAAGACACAACTTTTATCATGACGATGAAGACATGTAGTTACAGGATTTTCCTTTCGCGAAAAATATAACGGATAGCAAAAAACGACAACGACGGTTTACAAATGAACAAACCAATATCGATCGGACAAGAGTAGAAGGACATGGGATATCGCCAATCGTACAACACCTCCAGAAGTAAGAAAAAAACTTGGTCAAGAACGGACTGATCACCAAGGCATGTCAGGAACGTTTCCCCAACCACTTGTACTAGACGATTTCGCAGAACGGGTACCCCGGCTCGTGGTCGAGGAGCCACGTTTAGATCCGCGCTTGGAGGAGACGGTTTGGAACCCACCCGCGTTACTGTTAGCAGCGAGTTCACCATCGACTTGGTCCGCCCAGTTGGAGGCGCCCTTCGTCTGTCTTGCGTTCTTCTTGCCCTGAGGCTTACCGCCAGAATGACTCGCCTTGGTTACTGGCTGCGGTGCGTCGGCCCAGGGGTCATAATCACCCTCAGAGATGCCCCAACTCGCCTCGGACGCCGCATCCACGGCATCAGTAGGCACGGTCGCAGCAGCGTTCGGTTCGAATTCAGTGTCAGAATTGCCCCATCCATCATCGGATACAGCCTTTGTCGCCTCCCGCTTCTCAATGGTCTCGGCAGAAACAATGGCGCGCGGCGCCCCGCGCCAGTTGGTCTTGACCGGGACGCCAGGACCACGGAATTGATTGTTCTGCGTCGTGTTCTTGTCAGACGGCTCGTTCTCATCGTTCTTTTTACCGGCGCCCCGACCCTTGTTGCGACCCCCCTTTTTCCCCTTGTTCGCAGCAGCAGCCTTGCGCTGTTCAGCTTCTTCGGCCCGTTTCGCGTCGCGGACCTGTTTAGCGTACTCGGCGCATATACCCTTCCTGCAAATGGTTCCGTGTGCTTTGCACAACTCCGGTTCCTCGGGCTCTTGGTTCTGCACCCAAAGGTCCGCCGCATCCAATGGGTCGTCGTCCCAACCTGCCACGGCAGTAGGATCCCACATCTCAGCACCAGCCGGTTCGTACCAAGCTCCCGGCGCAATCGAATCTAGTTCTCCGAGTCCGTCGTCGTCGTCATCGTCGTCGTCTATGGCTCTGATCCCCATCCCATGGAAATCTTCCTCCATAGACTCAGAGAAACGGATGTGGACATTGTACGGGTTGTCGCTCTCGGGAGCAGTAGCCAGATCAGGTCCTGACTCAGAATCAGGGCTAGAAGTAGATACGCCAGTTGAGTCCCAACCGGTGGCGCTGTTCTGAACTACGGATGCAGTTGTGCCTGGAACAGCGAGGCCAGGTGGATGGGTTGGACCGGTCTCCCAAGCATTTTCTCGGGCTTGGTGTGTGGCCACAGGCGGGGTAGCGTGCGACGCTGGAGTGCCCTGTCTGGAAACTGGTGCCGACTCGTCCCAGTTCATCACCACCGAGGAAGGAGCGGACTTTTTGCCTGTGTTCTGCCCTAGAAAGCCATACCCTCATTACATACCGACCATGCAGAAACACTTCTCAACTTACAGACGTTGTTTGATTTCACTGCGATCGTTCCACCACCAATGGCTGGCAACCTCATGCCAGCGTGGGATCCTTGAGGGATGCCGACCACCTTCTTCACGCTTCCGTTCGCTGTAGGGTTTGGCCTGGCTGAGGTCGCCCGTCCCGGCGCACCCTTGTCGAAAGCACCGGGAGGTTTGGATTGCACTGTGATAGGGACGGGAGACGGTCCGCCTTCCTTTCTCTGAATCCACGCAGCGGATCCAACAACTAAAACAGAAATGTCACGCAGTCACGAATGTAAAAGACGACTGTCCACTGACCAGGTTGTGGAGCGGCGATGACTTGTACTGGGGGCGGCGGTTTTGCGGCGCCTGGAAGAGGCCTACACAGGGAGTGGTTTGTCCGGTCCTCGACGGGAACGTCGCAGAAGTGGGTTGGGGGATAGGGGGACTTGATTTGCCTGATCCCGATCGAGCGAAAGGACACAAAATAGATCAGGATCGATCACTACGCCTGGAATGTACTCACCCATTGTTCGGCGACCATGCTTTGAACCAAGCCTCGTCCACGTCGATACGCTTCCAGCCTAAAAGGTAACATGAGTGGCCCATGCCATGCGGCGCAGCGGATTTATGAGCAGTGGAAGCCACGGAAGTAAGGCAGAATGCCGCCGGCCGCAACAGAACCAACTCATATATGCCAAAACCCACCGTTTTTCTGCACGATCCTCCCAGTGCTATACGTGCAGTAAAAGACCTGTGTGGCTCGCCCCTTCTCTTCCTTGGTTGGTTTTTGAAGAAATTCAGACCAGCGATGTTCACCAAGAATGCGGTCAAAGTGCGGATAATCTCTCGTGATTTCGATGATGACCATGCCCCGCGACTATCAAACAGCGGCATCATGCCATCGACGGAACCTTGACATTAATGGAGGATAAACTCACGCTTGGCTTGTGAAAAATGGCGAAAAAGGCGTCCTTGTTGATGCAACAAGCCACCCAACGGGCAAAGTCTTCTCTGTCCTTTCGTAATTCCATATTGCAAGTGCCGCTGATAGCGTAGGGGTGGACGACGGTCAGATATTTTGGCTCGTCGTCGGCGGGTGGCGGGGTGGGTATGCGTTTGGGCATGATGGTAGACGTAAAGAAAGCGGGGACGCGAGCACGTTGTTAAAGACTGGATGATTGTTTGGATCCAGCCGCGATGGAATGGAGTGTATGCCAATCGATAACGGCGACCTTATTCTTATTTTAATCGACTTTGGCAGTGTCCCATCAAGGGTCGCAATGAAGAAAGAAGGATCGACTCGGAGGGCCGAAATGTGCCAAATCCGGCCCATCCCTGTGTCACACACAATACAGATACTAAGTACCCATCATCCTTTCAACTGGAGCAAAGGATATTCTCGAGCAGCAGATTCTGTGAATGCTACGTAACCGATCACCGGCACTGGATGTACACTGGCAACTGGTGGGCCCCGAATTTGCAGTCACGGAGTTTGTGACAAGCTCAACGCCCAGCGTGCAGACAACGCTGTTGGGGTCTTACGGCAGACAATGGAACTCCTGCCGGCCAACGATCACATAGACTCGGCCCGGGGGGTGGATCGACTCGAGGTTGGCGGGAATTATTGACCCACTACGACAGAGGCCCGAGACTGAAGACCCTTGTAAAGCGAGTCATATCCGTCGTGGCCCATCACTGTGGGTCCTCTTATCAAACAACCTTACAGCATCACATAGTTCACACTTCGCGAATGTGTAGGAAAAGCCTGCCCTCCACTTGCTGTGTATCCAAATATGTGTTGATGATCTGCGCTGTCCAAAGAGTGTTGCTGGCCGCATATTTAAGGGGCTCCCTCGCATCCTCGCATCCCCCAACTCATCATGAACTTCAAATCTCTCGCTGCTCTCACTCTCACTGCCTCTGCTGCACCCTTCGCCGCCGCGGGCCCGCTCGCGTACGCTATATGTCAAACAGGTACGTTTCCGCCAACCATCTTTGTACTTGCGAATCCAAACCCATTCCCCAGGCTGCAACGTACTTGCAGTTTCGTGCTACGGCGCTGCAGGCTTCACTTTCGGGGTGACCATCGTTGCTGCGCCCCCCGCCATCATGGCGTGTAACGCTGGCTTGGGAACTTGTATGGCCGCGTGTGCTACTGCAGCACTCTTTGCCCCAACCCCCTGAGACTTGTAGGCTCTTGCCCCTTATCCCCGCTACGTCCGACTCATAGTTGCCAAGCATATTCTTCAGAGCATTCTCCTTGGATGTTGCCTCGCTCTAAGTAGCGGTTTATTGTCCCGAATTCGAGACAGAGATTCGCTTGTTGTATTAGTAGATTCCCGTATAGTGAGTACGTTGGTACCCATGATGGAATGTCACATGTCAGGTTTTGTTCCCGGAGAATGCCGAGAGCGGCAGAAGGTGGCCAAGACGCTGTATGACTCAGACAACGTGTCTTTCTCGGACCACCTACAGCCCTAAAAATTGTGACGAGTACGTAGGAAAGCTTTATAGGTGTTGCCGCGAGATGTACAGCATCCAAGGTGCCGAATCAATGGTCTGTCCCTTAAAGCCCGTCGTCGAACGCTGGTCGAAGAGGCACGAGAGTGAGATAGAAGAGCGGAGGTGTCAGGTTACAGGTAGGTGTAAGACATGTCGATAGCCTCGGATTGCAGTCATGAATTTGTGACAAGCTCAACGCCCGTGTAAACACCGTTGTGTGATCGTGTCATGGTGGGGGTTTGAAGGGTCTTGCGGCAGACAATGCCTACTATCCAACGATCGCATAGACTAGGGGGTCGATCAACTCCGAGTCAAGGTGGCGAGCGTGGTTGGCGGGAATTGATCTACTACAGCAGGTTAGTCCTACTATGTCATGTGGGACCACCTCATCCCCGAGGCCCAAGGCCCAAGCCTAAGACCCTATGACCTGCTATTTGCCTCGCGTCACAGGAAAAGGGTACTTAGTCCGAGATGGGTTGGTTGGCTTTTAATTTGCCCTCCAGCCTCGTTTTCCAGTCTTATCATTTATGTCTGATGTCGAAGCTTCATTAAGCCAGGCTGTTTTAGGATTTCGACTAAAAGAGGCAAGCTGGGGGAGCGGAGCAACCCTAGGTAAGAGTCTGTGCGAGGGAGAGGACAACCTGGGCTATCGAGCATGTTTGCTGTGTCCGTCAGTCACCCCTGGCGCTTAACCGCTACCCCAACCGCTGCCTTCCAGGGCCGTGTAGGTGAACTACCAACTGTAACCGTCAGTCACTGGGAGTGGGCGAAAGCACGTGCGAGTGCTCCGAGCGATGACCGACGAGAGGAGCAGCGCGGGGCACGACTCACCGAAAGGTTGGTGACATAGATTTGGAAGAAAGCGGTGGGGATAAAGGAGGCTTCTTATCAGCAAGGGCCGCCGATCAGCAGCCTTCGAAAAGGCATGATCATGATCCCACAGGGCCAGCCGACCAGAGGGGACCGTTTCCAGTCACCATCGGGCATTTGAACGTTCCTGTGCGGTACCATATAGTCTGGTGACCAGCCCGTCCCAAAGAGGTTGCACAAGGCAAACTCGTCGATAGTACTAGCCGGTATGGATTCCTGTCTCTGCCATCATGATCCCGGAGTTGGGATTCGATAAGCGACACGGACGTCGACCCGTCGACCCTCCGACGGCTTCCCTTGCGCTTATCTCTTCTAGACGGGCTGGTCACCAGTCGAGAGAAGCAGATAAGTTTCTTATGTCATATCCCTCGCAGCCATCCGATGGGTCCTCTCATCAAACAACTTTACGCCCATCACATCAATCACATGGTACTCACTTTTCGAATGAAAGGCATGCCCTCTGTATATTTGTTCCATGATCAGCGCTGTCCAAAGAGAGTGTAGCTGGCCGCATATTAAGGCTCCCTCACGTCCCCTTATCCCCCAACTCACCATGAACTTCAAATCTCTCGCTGCTCTCACTCTCGCAGCCTCTGCCGCACCCTTCGCCACTGCGGGCCCGCTCGCGTACGCTGTGTGTCAAACAGGTGTGTTTCCTTTAATCAGCTTTGTACTCGTTGAAACAGACCCATTCCCCAGGCTGCAACGTACTTGCAGTTTCGTGTTACGGTGCTGCGGGGTTCGTTTTCGGAGTGACCATCGTTGGGGTGCCCCCCGCCATCTTGGCGTGCAATGCTGGCTTGGGAACTTGTATGGCCGCATGTGCCACTGCAGCACTCTTTGCCCCAACCCCCTGAGACTTGAGTAGGCTCTTGCTCCTTGTCCCCGCTACGTCCGACTCATAGTTGCCAAGCATATCTTCCTTGGATGTTGCCTTGCTCTAAGTAGCGGTTTATTGTCCCGGATTCGAGACAGGGATTCGCTTGTTGTATTAGTAGATCTCCGTATAGTGAGTACCCATGATGGAATGTCACATGTCAGGTTTTGTGCACGGAGAACGCCTAGAGTGTATCATGTTGGGGTTAGTAGATGCGCGTGAGCAACATGCCCACTCAACCGCAACGGTGCCAGGAATAAGGTACGTTACTTATTGTATGTCATATCCTTCGCGCATGGGTCCTCTTATCAAACAACTTTGGTAACAGGCCCATCAGCACCCGAGAAAAACGAGCCATTAGTGAGTGCGCTGGGTACCCATGATGGGATGTCACATGTCAGGTTTTGTGCACGGAGAACGCCGAGAGCGGTGTATCAAGTTGTGATTAGATGCGCGTGGGCAACATGCCCACTGAACCGCAACAGTGCCAGGAACAAGGTACGTAGATGCCCCGAGTTCCCCAGAAGGTGACCAAGACACAGTCTGTATGACAGCGTGTTCCCTGCAGGGGTGTCTTTCTCGGAACACCTACAGTCCTGAAAATTGCGATGAATACGTGCGAAAGCTTTATAGGTGTTGCTGCGAGATGTACAGCATCCAAGGTGCCGAATCGACGGCCTGTCCCGCAAAGCCTGTCGTCGAACGCTGGTTGAAGAGGCACGAGAGTGAGACAGAAGGGCGGAGGTGACAGGCGGGTGAAAGACGTCAATGGCCTCGGATCTCCGTCAATAATACTACTTCGATGTTTTAGAGGGCATGAGGTCCGTGGTGCGAAAAAAACCACTTGGCAGCCCGCACAGCTCCCGGCACAGCCTGGCCCTTGGCAAGGTTACTACGCCGCCCTCCACGACTACAAGCGATGGACCCCGCTGTTCAATACTCTTCTCTTTCCGCAGTCGTTGCTCGAATCCTGGCTTGCTGCGGTTGTTGCTTCTCCTTTACTTTGGACGATGTCAACCGTTTTTGTCACCGTCTCGGCTACCGTCACAGCGACAGCGACGGGTTCAGGTGATCCCGTTTCCCTCTCTGCAGGAACCATCGCAGGCATCATTATTGGAACCCTGCTCGGGGGTGTCCTCTTCATAGGGCTCGCCTTGTATCTCCTCAACCGCCGCGCCCGGCACAAGTTTACCAGGGTTGCCAACCCTCGTCATGGCGCTCCCGACCTGCCGAGAACCAGCTCTCGGAGAACAAACTCCTATACTCATCATTTGCAAAGACCTTCTATATCATCCGAACCCCTCATCTCTCCAGCTTCGTGGCCGCCACTTCCTGCCACTTCACGTGTTCTGTCCCCCAGCCCTCCTCGCTTAGACTTGAATCTCCCTGGTGTCGGAGACAGCCCATCGAGCACCTTCGATTTTGGCGAGATCAGTCTAGCAATTGCTTCCGAATCTATGTCTCGTTCGGCTCTACCACCTCATCAAGGGCTATCTGGTACCCCGCCACATGCTCGGCGGCCTTCTGATGACGGTGCAACCGGCCCTTCCCCACCCCCCAAACCAGACAACACCTTTTTCATCCACCGAATGGATGGTGCAACCAACCCTTCTCCACCTCCTAAACCAAACAACAACTTTTTCATCCACCGAATGCTACAGTCGCGCGCACGAGCTTCGGAGGGAACCTCCCTTGCACATCGTCTATCGCCAGATTTTTTGCAGAGTCGTTCCACGACACCCGACTCGCCAGGTGTTCGTGTTGATATAGAGCGATTACTCGCCGACGTAGAACGCGCTGCCCTTGAAGATGCAGAGAGGGGCGAAGGGGTGATGGCCGAAGGGGACGAGGATTTGGATGAGCTGTGCAGTACAGAGTCAGTCTACTCCCAACTTTCTGCGCCGATTGACCACTCTGGTTTCTTCTCGGAGCCTGTTTCTCGCCGAAACAGTTCCTTGTTGCCTCACCGAAAGTCTTCCCGAAGACGAGCTCGCACGCCTGCACCCTCCACCACCGATCTTCTCCCGGTTGCCGAGGTGCCGGATACACCGAGAGCCCTCGTGGGTCAAACTGTCTCTCGCCCCGTATCGACCGCGGCGGGCTCGTCGCTTGACGTGCAGGTTTCACACAGGACAGCCTCACCTCCGATGTCGTCGGTGGTCGATCAACCCGGCACTTTTCCCTTGCTCACTTCTGCCAACTTTGGAAAGGATAGTACAACGTCTGGCACTTCGGCGGGGTCCATCTCGTCGAATGCGGGCTGGGGATCGAGTTCTAGCGGCAGGGCCTCACGGTATCCGTCTCTCGCTTCGCGATCTGGGCCGCGTTCAGACGCTGGCACAGACTGGCACCATCCGCCTTCTGGACTGGGCGGTCTTACTTCACTGCAGATAGGAACACTGCTGAATCCACACTCTCCGGTGGAGGAGCAACCCGAGGAGTCTGAGGTATCGCCCGCACGTAGTCTTGCTTACCCCGCACCGGTGAAACGTGCACATCTCCGCGAATCGACGGCGAGTTCGATGCCGGAGGTGGAGAGAAGGGATGTGATGCAGGGCGGAATTGCGCACATCGATGTCGCTCTGTGAGGACGGGACGTTTAATATTATGGTATCTATCGCGGCACACTCGTTTAGGTCGTTGTTGGACGGTTATCCATACCTTGTACTAGTTTCAAAATTTTACACGGACACGTGTGGGGCGGGTCGATTCACGATAATCCGATCGAAGCGTCGAGTGTGAATCCAAGGACCGCCAGCACAGCTCAAGTCAAACCGTCTCATCGTCCAGCATATAGCCGGGCGGATGATCCCCAGCACTCTTGCTCTCGTCCCACGCCGACCTCTCTCTCGTCTTTTCTCTCGGAGCTCCGTCCGCAAAGGGGTGGCGAGCCGTCCATGCAGGCCACTCGCACGACGAGCTCCACCCACCCCACTCTCCAGCGAACACGGCGCCACACCACCGTCAGTTGGGACTATCCGCCCTCTCCAGCCGCATACTACGACGCCCTTTTGTCTCGCGGTGCGTCGCACTCGAGGTTTTTGCGGATAGCTTACTTGAGCACAAGAGCACGGTCCGCACCGCATGCACCCCTTGTCTCCCCTTTTCCAACCTCCTCTGCTAGCCCTCTGGACACGTCTCCACCAACCTCTCCTTTGACCCCTCCACCCTTGACTTTGCCAGGCAGCCCACATCAGAAACCGGCCCTCCGTCTTTTTCCATATCCCCTTTCGCGATCGTGTGTGAATGGGAGACCTCGATCCGCAAATCCGATGTCGCATACCTTGAAGCGTCGAAAGTCGCAGTGGCCCAAGCCTCCCCATTACCATGCCTCGTTGCTCCGCTCGCCTCTATCCCACCGCAAGGGTCTCTTCCGTGCAGTACTTCCACCCAATCAAGCAATCGACTTCTTTCGCTGGGACATTCTTCTTGATGCGCGCGTTTCCTTGTCGCTATCGTGTCAGAAGCGCGACTGGACGAGCGCGAGTGGTGTGGATGCATGTGCCTCGCTTCATGTCGCCGAATCTGTGTTGGAGCCCTACGAGGCGGCAGCTGGTTTTTTTGGGTGGCATGGCCTCGGACTTGGCATCGTTCGGCGTGTGCAAGGGAATTTTGACGAGTGTTGCTGGAGTGAAGAGCTGGGTCTCGAACATGACGGTACTAGGGAGTGCGGGTCGTCGGGTTTGCAGCTCGAGATTGATGAGGCGGCGGTGGAGGATGGAAGAACAATGTGGGCACGCACGGCGGAGGAACTAGTTGGCCCGCCTGGGCTAGCTTTGCGACGTGTCGTCCAGGACGGCAAGTCGGGGAAGGTCCCTGCCTCTTTGGATCCGGCTCACAAGGGTGCTGTCGACGCTCACCCCATTTCTTCAAGACGCCAAGAGGTTCGATGGGATCCTGACATTGGCTCCAGTCCATTTCGGTCGTCGAGAACGGCCTCCGCCTCTGGCGAAACGAAGCAATTGACTCCGGGCTCGACGACGTCTGTTCCGGCTTCTTCCTCGATCTCGGAACTAGAATTCAAACCTGATTCGCCATCAGCCTGGTGGTATGGACCTTCCCCACACCGCGGGCCGCCTCCAACTACCCACTTGCCCTCGCTCCGTTTTCTGCCTCCTCCGTCTGTACAGTACGGGCCCCCACCAATACAGTTCCCACCGTGGTTCCCTGATAGTCGCGTCCCGTCAGCACAGGGTCATGGATATTGGTACGGTGCTCAGACTGTCGGTGAGTTGGCCGTGTTTGTATTGCCTGTCGTACTTTTCGCTTTCATTTGGGGTTGATTACTCGTGGCGACGTCACTTTTTCCTGTTGAATTATAGCCTCGTGTCTTTTGCTGTATCTCTTAATTGTGGTGCTGATTCGCTTCCTGTGTTGTATGCTCCTAGGTGCACCATCTTCCATGACTCGTGACCCGAATCTCGCCAATGCACTTCAGCCCCATTCACACGTGTTTGCTCCTCCTCCTACTTCCACTTCCTTCCATCCGTCCCAGTCCCCTGGGTATCCAACCAAATCGAGTTTGGATCGGGACGAGCAAGGAATGGGCCACGACCGTGATAAGGAGACGGAAACTGATCATGGTTATGATTCCACGACGACGACAACGGATTCAGATCCTCCCCCGCACACGCCCGTCGGTGTAGCGACGACGTCGCATTGTGTAGGAGCACTCGGAGACGATGAGGTGGAGGTGTACGGGGTCGAGATCGATGCAGAGCATGCGAGTGCATCCACGGCGATCAGTTTGTCGGATCCCGTTATCCCTGTCAAACCCCTCGGTCGATTCTCCATGCCCGCTTCGCCCTCGGCGCTGTCTGGCTCTCCAGGCTCCCATCGAGATGGATGCGAATCCTCCAGGGCTACGGTGGTTTTTCCTTCCCTGAACGGGTCTTTCTGCCAAGGGTCGTCATCACAAGCGTCAGTCGCTCTGTTCAGTCCAGGAATGTCTACGCAAACGACGCCTGCGAGGACGTTGACGCCAGTTGGCCTGTCGTCACTATCGTCCACGAAGGAGCCAACAATTCAGCCGGGGCCCGGCAACGGGGATTCCGAGAAGACTGCAAGCCCAGAACCCTCTGCTTGTTCTGATAGCCCTACATTTATGCTGAGTCTTTGCTCGCCACCATCGACGATTCCCAGCCCTGGACTTCGGAAGGATTCGCAGGGGTTCTGGGAGCCTGTGGCTCCTGTCTCGCCTTCCACGTCTTCCTCTTCGTCCTCACTTTCCTATTCTTCAGACGGGATGGGATCGAGGCCCACACTAGGATGGGCTGGCGAGAAGACAGGGCCAGTTCTAGGAGAGGATTCCGAGTCGCCAGGGGCTGCTAGTTCGCCACCTACGCTATCTGCCATGTCTAGGTCGTTGTCTCCTGGTCCACACCGTGTCAGCAGCGCGGGGTCCACTCACTCGTCGGGTTCGGGGCCTGCCTCGTTTTCTTCGCCCGCGTCCGGGTCCACGTCTGTGTTTGGTGGATCCTATCCTTCTTCACCGTCTCCTCCGAACGGCTCCTGTTTGGTACCGGCAAGCCAGACGACCTTGTTGCCCGCATTCTTAGCGACGGCGACTGTGAAGCGGAAGAAGGCGTCGAGGACGAGGGAGATTGTCGATCGGCTGAGGTCGTCTTCGATTGATGCGGGAAAGGGAGGTGTGGGACCGGATGGCTTGGGCTGGCTGGCTAGTCCAAATGCAGGCGGAGAGCAGGATGGCAAGTTTGGCAAGGCGCCCTCTGGGTCGGATCACCCTGCTGGAAACCACGTTGCAGGAGGCCATACATCGCCATCACCGCCATCCCGGTCAGGCGCGGACTCGGCATCGTGCGTGGGTTCGGACCCGGGAAAGAAAGACAGCCGTGGTCCAGGTTCAAAGTCCTCGGATTCTGGTTCCTCTGGATCAGGAAGGAAGAGTAACAAAGCGACACAAGCTGTGGTGTCTAGTTCGGAGACCCTTCTCTCGTATGCGAGTCCAAGTACTGTCACGACGACGGCTAAGCCCGGCATAACCCCCTTCCCGATCCTCAGTGTCTCGCAGACCCCGGCTTCTAATTTTACGGTAGCCCGACAGAGTCAAACTGGCGGGACTAGTGGGCGCGAATCTGTGTTTGCTACGCCATCCACGAGTGCAGATGGGTCCAAGATGAATGCGACTGTGGTTACGCCTCCGAACGCACGTAGCTCTGGTCTTCACCTCGTACTCAGCACACCAAGCGGCGGTACATCGCCGTCCACGCGCCATTCTCACCATCCGCTTCCGTCACCATCTCAACCTGTTATGCATCCTCAGCCGCCTCTCGGGCCTCCCCCACCGATGGTCGCCATCTCGCCTTATCCACCTCCGATGTATGTGCCTTTTACGCAGTATCATGTCTCGCCGCCGCATCAACAAGGGCAAGGGACGTGGTTGGCGGTCTATCCGGGCTGTCTTCCACATCTACCTATGCACCCTCTCCCATTGCAGACGCACGTTGCACCCATCACGGGTGTGTCGGGGATGAGACATGTGAGTTGGTGAGAGACGTGTCGACGCTGGTACGTGTTGTTCATTCGATTGGATGGACTTGGTCTGATGTGGTGGCTTGCGCAGAGGTTTCTCTTATCCGCCTTCTTGTTGGTTGTCTTGGTTTCGAGAAGGGGGGGTAATACTAATACGATGAACTATTTCTCTCCATGTCCTCTTTCTTTTTTTTTGGCAGCGCTATCTCACTTGCGATAGCTTGTGATGACTGTCTCGTTCTTTCTTCTCCTCCTACTTGTAGTACATATTATGTCTCCGTTTCTTTTTTTCCCCCTCGTATTGTTCCCTGTCTGATACACGTGCTTTGGTACAAAATCTCTTGGAGTTATTACACTTGCGAACAAGGGTAGATTTAGACAAGGATAAACAACGCGTCCGCGTCAACATTACGTGTCATCACGTGGCCGCGGTGTCCTCTCCTCCTCTGCCCCGGTTCGCAGTGCGCACTGCACATGTTTATCTTGAACAACGACCACTCGCAAGTTCTTCGGCTCCTCTGTTAGAGCCAAATCCAATCCTGATAACCCCAAGTTGTGATTCGTGTGGCAGCGATTCTCCGACGAACGAGGAACGTCGATGTTGCCTCTGATCACGATCACGGATGCCACACCCCAAAAGACACCCGATACACACACCCCTGCCGGGTTGGTCACCCCCACCTCGACCCTCGCCTCGAACGCCCACACACCCGCAAGCTCAGGAAAAGGCACCGACTCGCCCTATCGTCTGCTCTACCGCGGTGCACTGTCCCTGCCGGACTCCTACCTCCAGCTCGATGGCGTCGCCTTTTCAGCACGGCTCCCCAACCGACAGTCGTCTGCACTGCAGGACTCGCCGTCTTGTTCGCTTTCCAGGTCCGACACCGCGTCTGCGCGGGAGCTCATGTACAATCCCCTGGCGCTGGCGTTGGAGAGCATGCGTGGACGCCAGTCGCTTCGGTTCAAGGGCACCGTTCGGCTGCAAGACGTGTGGATGGACGACGCTGGGGACGTGTACATGTGCGTGGCTGCGCTCGCGGTGGGCGTGATGGCGACTGACCGATCGCGCGCCGACGTGTGACAGGGACGTGCATCCGTTTGCGACGTTGACCAGGATTTATTTCGAAAACATATTGTGTCTGTCTCCGCTCGTCTCTCCCCCGCATGGCGCGTTTGGTCCAAGGAGGACGGAGGTGGGCGTCCGTGTGTCTCTAGGGGACACCGGTACGTTCACGTTTCTTCATACCGTCAACCGATGATACGATGCCCTTGGTTCCACAGACGGCCCGGAAACTACAGACATGGTTATTTATGGCGAGACGAGCACGCTGCTGCATCCCCCTCCAATGCAACTGTCGCCCGCAGCCCCGTCCACGTCCGTGGGGCCGCCACCGCTCAGCGTGCGGGTTGCGCGGATCATGCCTGCCCCGCGCCCACCGCGTCCGGACGATCCGACGCCTCGCCAGCCACCTGCACACGTGTTTGGGGCCACCACGTTTGGGGACCTTGGCGCAAACAAGCGTATCGTGGTCCGACCGACCGCGGGAAAGGGCAAGGTGGAAGACCACGTGCTACGGCGTGCGCGGGAAGTCATGCTGCACCTGCCGCGATCCAAGGCGCCTACGAGGGGGAACGGCGAGGCAAAGGAGAAGGAGAAGAGCGGGCGAGGCGCTGTTTTCAAGGTGCCAGAGCTCCCTGTTAAAGCTCGTCGGAAGCAAGGGGATGCAGCGACGGACGTGTTTGGTGCTGTGGAGCCTCCTCGGCCTCAGTCTGCCAATGGCAAGGGCAAGGGTAAAGTCGGGGATGGCGAGGCTGGGAGTACGATCGAGGATGCAAACAAGATCGTGCATGTTTTCCATTTCACATGTCTACCCACGCTGACGCGCTTCCAAGGTGCTGAAAAAACTGGCTGTTCTCCATCTAGCTCACGCAGGGATATCCCGGTCACACGACGAGTTCAAGGACACGTTCGGTTTCGTTTACCGCGGGGCTTCGTTTGCGCTCGTAAGTCATCTTGTTCATGGTCTGATGATGGCGCGCGCTAAACTCGGTTTGTGCGACGTGCAGCGTTCACAGCTGAAAACGGCACACATAGGCGCACAGGCGGCGGAGGCCGTCATTGAAGCACACGTAAAGCTGTATGCGGTGACGTCGGGTGGTGCGCATGATCCGGCTGGACCGCAAGCAAAGACGTCACCGATGTCCCATCCTGGTGGATGACGCCGGGGGGGTAATGTGGACCATGCGGAACATTGCCGGGCACGCCCCTCCTCAGTGATGCGCCGCACGCCGGTCTCGGAGCTACTTGGTTCATCAGACGCCACGCCTGGATCTCGCCATGTCGGTCATGTGTCCAATGAGCTGAAACAGGGGCTCAGTCGACCGCAGGGGGGCGTCATGGTATTCTGAACATCCACGCCAACGATGGGCGCAATGATGATCGTGCTTGCTTTCGTTCCTAGCTGGGCCTGTCGTTGCATGATGCTCAGACACGTGCAGGTTGTGTGAAACCCACTGCAAGTGCGCGGTTGGCGTGTAGGCGGGACGTGCGCGTTTGAGTGATCGTGAGGGTGAGGGTTAGCCTACGGTGAGAGAAACGCGTCGAATAAGATGAAATGAATCTCGGCGACCCTACTCATGGTTTGGCTGTGCAGCAACTTTAATCACAGCGTGGATCACAGTTTGAGTGGAGCATGCTCCTCCCGTCCCGCCTTCTTGATGTCAAGGGTTTACATCCCCACATGGGAAGGAGTCTACTCGAATGACCGAGACGCAGTAGGTAGTATACACGCCATCTGTAAAGATGGCCCCGTACGCCAGTATCGTAACTAGCGACTCCAGACGTACTCGTAAAGCGAAACTATGGGACTATAGAGAGGGAATAGTACATGGAAAGAACCCCGCAGAAGGACCAGCTTCTCGCAATCCTCCGTTACGAAATAATTAACAAGATTACCACCGGTTTGGATACAAGTAAAGATACTTTTTTCTTCGTGGAAATTAAAAACAAGGGGGGGCGGCCGTGCCGCTAAAGGACAACCCGTCTGTGACGGCTTGCTTCGGGATAAACCTGCTGAACGATTTCTTTGAATGCGAGGTCTTGTTCGTACTGTTCGCGCGTCTGCGTGACGATGACCTGCAAGACCGGCTGAGCCGCGACCATTCCGCGCTCCGTCTGTATGTCATCCACCTCCCTCTCGAAAGCACTAGGGCGAAAGCAGTTCAGCGCCTGAAACACCGGGGTGTTTGGGCGGGAAAGCGGGCTCGTCGGACGCGGGACCATCGGACTCGACGGTCTCGAGAACATCCCCCTGATGGAGGACTGAGTAGCCGGACGGAGGATGGTGCGGGTGATGATGAGGTCCTCGCGGTCAAATGTATCCACCTGACGTGACCCCGCGGAGTAAAAGCCTGAAGGCGGCGTTTCTAGACCGTCCTCGGCGGTGGGGGATGGCGTGGTAAAGTATGTCGACGACGAGGCGGAGGATGCCACCGTCGACGCGGCTGATTGGGAGAAGGTCGAGGCAGACTCTGCAAGGGCGGAGAAGATGGAGTCTCTGAGGGAGGAGACATCCAAGGGCACGAGGACCAATTCGTGGTCGCTCCAGATGCCACCCACGACGCCGCTTGGGGGCAGTTCTGGATGAGGTAGTCGTCGTAGAACTTGACCCATGTCCTTCTTTGTCGAAGTAATAGAGAGGTTAGAAAGAGTCTTCTGAGAGAAGGAATGAGTCGTGAGGCAAGAGGTGGTGGTAAAAACCAACCTTGGGGCGCATGGGATCGAACCGCTGGGCATCCATGGCTTCATAACGTGCAAGATCCATGATCACAGATAAGGGGAAGATAGGGCGGACGGAGATGCGGAAGATAGAAGACGAGAAGGACGGAACTGAAGGAGCTGTGCTTATAAGGGGAGAACGTATCCATGACCACAACTCGTGGTTTGGACGTTGTGGACAAGTCGCTTTCGGGCCATGTCATTGACGCACGAAAGCGTCTATTGTGACGCTTCACGCCACCACAATCACTGCTTTGTCCTCCACGCATCCAGCCACCCCCGCTTTGGCAGCATTGCGCCTCCATAGAACTATAGATGGAGAATAGGGACTCACGATGTATATATAGCCCTGGAAGGGAGATCGTTCGTACATTGATAGGGCTTCCGTCATAACACACCTTTTTAATTTTAGGCGATGCAGAAACAGGTGAGCGCAAAATCTCGAGAGGGCCTGTAGGAAAGCACGCGCTGATCGTGGGTCCAGATCCTGCACACGCGATCCAGGGATAGTTCTCACCGAGGAACCGGCCCCGCAAACATGGAGCCAGACAGCGTTAAACCCACCTTCGTCATCCAGACAGCGCGCAAAGTCGTTGTGCCATGGCAGAAAGGTGTCTTGATCTCAGTAAGCTTGTCCCGCAGAATCTCGTCCGCGTACCCATCGTACCCCAGGTGCCTCCCAGAAAATCGGGCATCCAGCACCTTCCTGATCTACACGAGGCAAGGGCCAGGCCCTACTAAAGCGTGGTGGCGTCTGGAGCCGTTCCTACAACGTGGGGACGGTTTCGTTTCGGAGTTGTATCGGCTTCCCGTGCACTGCATGCTAAGTCGAGGTGTACCTGCTTTATATCTTAGGTTAATTTATGAGACTAGTATTTCTTAAGAGGCGACCTGATCGGCTTATAATGACCAGGTATTTCGCACCGATCTCTACGGCCGCATAAATGGTAGCCCGAGACCGAGGACGTGCTGGTAAAATGATGATCCGACTCGACGCAGATGAAGGATCGACTTGAAAGGTGGGATGCATGCTACAAGCTTTCCGTCGATTTGAACACGTGATCTGATAGTTCACTCACCACCTCAAGTAACTCACGTCCACACGGGCCAGACCCTTTCAAGTGAAATGAACAAACTACCCTCTTCCTTCACATCCCTGTACCGCCTTTTCCTCCGTGCAGGTTCTGCGTCGGTTCTACATCAAAAAGCGGCTCGAAAGCAGCTCCGTTGGCTCTTCCGGCCTATTTTTGATGTTGCAGCACGGGTTGTCGGAGACCTTCAAAGCAATCAGCTCTCGCGCTCGGAAAGGGTAAGACGCGAACTCTTCCTCGACATCTTTCAGCAACGAAGTACGTGGATGAATTATTCCTTGCTGGTATCGTCTCATTTGTCAGTGGATGGTACTCTGAGTCTCCTCCTGAACTCTGCGCAGTATCGCGGAGTCCCCCATCGAGCAATTTACAATTTGAATCGGCTTCGAAACGCACACGCTGTTTGGACCCACAGAAAATACTATTCCGGCGCAAAGAATGCATGGAATCCAAAAGTAGCAGTGGCGCACAACTTGAAGCCTCATGCCCCTCAGCGCCCCCGTGATACGGATAGAATGGAAAAGGACCGAATGCACGAACGTTGTTGGGATGCATTTGGGGAGGTAGTGAGGATGGCAGAAGGCAGACACAATTTATCCTTGGGCAGACTTCACCTGAAACCCTGGACGTTGGAAAAGCGATGACGAGCCATAGCCGTCTTTCAAAGAGATGCAAAGTGTGGTTTGTCACTAATCGTGAGTAGTATTTAACTTGGCAATCACTCGGGTGGTCAAGTGTCAGCTGCTTGTCAGTCTTTTGTTCTTATGACAACGACCCTACAGAAGAAGCAGAATTGAGTTTGCAGCAGCGCGCCCTCCGGAATGAAACAATAATCGTCCAGTGCCCAGTGTGGTTAGCTTGTGGACACCCATCCAAGCTTTGACACTCGGTTAACCTTGTTGAAGCCACCCCACGGTGTTTGTCCCAGTTCGTTATATTTGTCTGTTGATGGTTTTATTGTTCATTGTTCCAGAATTTCCGATCACGTGACTTTGCGCCGGGTCGCATCAGACAACCATGACTATTGTTTGACGTTAAGTTTAGCCTCCTCGCCCTTATCGTGTGCACGTATCGTGTTCGCATAAAGACCGTTGCGGTGGATGGGGGCAAGTATCTTTTTTCCCGCGCAGCTGTGCTTCGCACTTGTACCTGTTTCATTATCTTCCACTATATTTACCAGCATGTCATTTCAAACTTCTGGTCCGCACGTTGCTGGTCAAGACTCGGACATTGTGGACATTTTTTTCCCTTCTGACGTATCTCTGTGCCTTCTGGATGTAGGATTATCTTCTATGCCTGGCAAGGAAATGTATGGAAATAGTGAAGCCATCAAGTCATGGATTGACGCAATCCACCACGTGAGTCTTGTCGACTCGCCCGCTCTATCCCAGCTAACCGTGTCTTGCAGGCGAATAAACCTGTCTACAAGCTGGACGATTGCGACAGTGTTGACGTCTTCGAATTCACTACCCATCCTTTTAAATCTCTCCGCCCGCGTTCTCCGTTCTCCGACGAGTCTGAACTGGAGAGCGACGCCACATTTCCCTTTGATGCGTCGGCGTGGGCTCCAGAAGTGATCACAGCTTCCTATCACGATGACAGTGATGACAGTCGTTCGGATTTGTCTCTCTCCTGTGACGCGCAATATATCACTATCCCTTCTGATAGTCCTTGGTATCGTTTACCATCACCCAGTCCTGGACCGTTCTCGGCCCACGAATTCTGCACCGCGGCATATGCAAACTCATGTTCCAGTGATGTCCGCCAAGCTATCGCCCAGCAGGAGCTTCTCCTCGCCATTTTCCATGAGGAGTTACGCAGAGTTGTACCCCACAATCATGGTGCAGAATATGATTCTGATTGGCTAGAAGACATGGATACAGATCTTGTGCTGGCGCCTTTGGAAACATATGCAGACCTTTGCTGGAAATCGGCTGTCTGCGAGAAGTCTCCTACCCTACGATTGGACAGACCAATACCTGACGTCCCAATAGGATTTGACGACATTCATGGAACTTATTGAATGTCCAGGTGAGTACAGTTGCGTTGACTTGTTGACACGATTCCAATGACCCGCATCCATCACCTAGAAATGTACGCATCGTCCTGCTATTTTCGTTCGAGAAATGCGTTTTCTTTGTTATACATCGCCTCTTTCTCCCTCACCAGAACATCTACCCAATCGCTCCTTGTCCTTGCATTCCGGCATTCCGTTCCTATTATGTATTATTATTCCGTACGCAGGGTCTTCTGTCGGGGTTCAAGTTGCTTCCTGTCCAACCATGTATGTATGATAAATGATGCTTGACAGACGCTGGCCGCCGCCACCCCACCGAAATTATGGAGGGGGGTCCCACTATACCAGTTAGTTACAGACAATCACACGGACCTACAAGACCAAAGCATCTAAACGGAATCCACTTCTTGAACTTAGATAGCCGCAGCGTTTCAGTTCAACGCCCATCATCTTTTCCCAAGATCCTCATAGCCGCTAGGCGAAGGCTAAAGTACCAAAATTGGACATATGCCTACCACCCTGAGATACTAAGTATCACGCAAGTTCCAGATTCCAGAAAGGAATGTCTCACTTTCTGAACGTCTGCGATTGCTTGGATCACATCAGCAACATGGTTGCCGTGGATCGTTTATTTATCGTTCGCAACTTCGAAGTCCGTGGTGAGACACTCAGGTCATCTCATTTCCGAACTTTTGTGACATATCTCTGACCGTTTCTCCCAAAAATCCTACATTCTTGTAAGTAACGGGTGGTTTGTCAGTGATTTTCTGCAGTCAGGTAATGCCAATGGGCACCGTCTTGGAGAAGCTCGGGTGCCAGAACTTGATGACACAGTGCCAACGCGAATACCATCGCTTCGCACAGGCTGTATAATAGTGCGCAATATCTGATTCGGTGAGTGTGAGTTCCCACATGCAACCGCCAGACAGACACACTCCACGCGGCTGAAAACTGACCGTGGCGCTTGATTTAATGGGTCTCACTTGTAATAGTGGCACTGAGGCATCTCCCTGAGCAAGCGATTTCTCTCCATCAAACACAGGAATCTGGCACCAATTCCGGAATGGGTGCGATACGGAATCAAGATCCTCTTGTGACTGGGCAGTATTTCCCGGTTTATTTCGACATCCCCCGTCATTCTTATACCGCGGTCAGGTAGGCAGATTTGCAGGATCGAATCACCATGCACCACCCATTTATCGACAGCATTCTCTCATCCTTGTCCATGCCATCCTCCCATTTGACTGCGGACCAAGAAGCGGTGTGTCTAGAACATCACCCTTGACATTTCGATTGACACTGTGGGCAGGAATTACTCGACCCTTATACATACGTAGCGTCTTCTCCTGGAAAGGGATTCCGCAGCCAACTCATCGAGGCGTTTAACCACTGGCTTCGAGTACCTCCTGCTCAACTTAAGGCAATAGTTCGCGTAGTAGAATTACTGCACAACGCGAGTCTCTTGTAACTTTGGTTTCTCCTCGCCTGCATGACAGGTACTTACTCTGTTACAGAGTGGATGATATCGAAGACTTCTCCGAGTTGAGGAGAGGCAAGCCAGGTACGGTATCTTGGAATTTAGAGAACGGATAACTGAAGCATCGGTCGTAGTTGCGCATAAGATATATGGCGTGCCCCAAACCATCAACTCCGCAAACTACGTCTATTTTCTTGCGTGTCAAGAGGTCTTCAAGATTCCCTGCGGGGGCCAGGTGGAAAAGCCATACATTCTCCATTTCGGCCTCCCCCGCTTGAATTCCTTCAATTCCAGCCTGCGCTTCCTTCAAATCTTCAATGGTGAGTCAGTCTCTCGGCCATGGTGAAACTTTTTTTTGAGACCACATCGATCAGACGAAATGTTGGCACTTCACCGTGGCCAAGGCAGGGAACTACTTTGGCGCGACCACCTCCAGTGTCCCACCGAGGAGGAGTACGTAGATATGGTCAAGGACAGTAAGTACCTGGCAGGGACAAATCGAAGCGAACTACTTGCTCATCCGATGCTTAGAGACAGGAGGACTGTTGCGGATTGCAGTACGATTGATGATGGAGTGCGCCACCATAAACACCGGCATGTAAGTCATACGTCATGAAAAGCAGTCTGACTCATGGAGCCTTCACCGTAAGAAACTATGTTCCGCTCGTCGATTTGTTGGGCATCTGGTTCCAAATTCGCGACGACTACATGAATCTACAGAGCAACATGGTGGGCAAATTCACGTCCAACGGTCCACTCACCTAATATTCGTCATCCAGTATAAGGAACATAAAGGGTTTGCCGAAGACCTGTCAGAGGGCAAGTTTTCGTTCCCGGTTATCCACGGCATCAGGGGAAAGCGTGACAGCAAATACATAATAAGTACGAATGGCGTCAGGCTGATGTCAGTTGAACAAACCAATTTCGCAGATGTCCTCCGTTTAAAGCCCAAAACTCCAACGCTCAAGCATCTCACGATCTCGTTTCTCAAGGAAGTGACAAATTCGTTTGAATATACCCTCAGTGTGTTGAACTCGCTGGAAGCGCAAGCACGCACCGAGGTGGCGAGACTCGGCGGGAACCCAAAGCTGGATGCAATTCTCAACAAGTTGGCAGTGCCAGACGGCGAGCGTTGATCGTTGGAATATTTCTCTTAGCACGGTTAAGCTGTCCCGGTGGTTGTACGATAGATGGGCTGGGCCTGTTGGTATTGTTGTAAGCGACGTTTTTAGGCTGCCTCACTGCCCATTGGCAAACACTTCTGGTTAGTACATATGTAGGTGGCGCTTTACATAGTGGGTATCAACGGCACTGTTTGTAATTTATTTCGGAGTTATGCACAAGCATTGGTGTTAAGCCATAATCTATGCTGTGATTCATCCTTAATGGAGCAGTCCCAAAGTACGTAGGCAAGGTTCAATGATCTCTCACCCTAGACATAGTTTGTCAGCGAAGGCGATAAGGTTACCTTGGTACATAGCTCCACTTGTTCTGAGCTTAGGGGGTAAGCACTAGTGAACGCATGTTCAATTTGCTACTCTCCATTGACAGATTGCCGAGGGCCAACCAACAATCGGGATGATTTTCAGGGTCCGACGAGACGGTCACCGAGTTGGGAGCTCATCGACATCGATCATCCTGGCTCATCTGGGCTTGGTCAGTCACCAAACAGTTTGAAAAAAATGGATGTTGGTACATATGCGCGGACGCTCCAACGACGGTCGGACAACAATGCAAGGTGCTATTTTGAACGACATAAGTTGGGTGACCAGCAGGACCAAGCACGAGAATTGTCGCTGAAGACATCAAGGTAGACTGATATAATCTTGCGAGTACGTGGAACATTGAGTAGGAAGCCATCAATGGTTAGGAATCAAACGCTTCGCTCTGCTGAGAGTCCTGCTCATCATCATCTCCAAAGAAATTATCACTTGCGACATCCTCAGTGTGGGTCAGAGCCTTGGGTGAAGGAAGTGCATTAGCTCCTCCCCGGCCGGAGACAAGTTGCTTGTTTTCCTGCCCTATTTTCCTGGGCTCGTTTTCGGGCTCGGTGCTTAGTTCGCCGCGTTCCATTTGTTGTCGTATCATTTCGCGCACTTTTGATCGCTCTTCGTTGTCGTCCGACGATGCAGCAACCGGTGCGACAGAAGATTCCGACCTGCGGACTTCAGGTGGGAACAACGAGACATATTTTTTCGTTTTAGGAAAGTGCTAAGAACGTCATCAGTAGTTGAGACGACCAAGTTCCATAGCCAAGAATTACCAAAATATAGTTCAAATCCACCCTCAAGTCAGCTAGTGCTGATTCGAGCTTGCCCACCTCCTCCTTTGTTTCTGAGGTTGCTATACTATGTTTCGTCTGCTTTATTTTTCGAAATACTTTCTGGCGTTCTAGATACAAGAAGGTGGTCTTAGTCGATAACTCGTCATCCGGCTCCGTTGTGGCAAACTCACCAAAGAACTTGACTTTACGATATTTCGTTGCAGACTGACGTTCTTTTCGAGATTGCTCAGCACGAGCAAGGTCAGCCTCAAGGGCTTTCGAGCGACGCTCCGTTTCCACCCGTACATCCGCTGCCAGATTGTCCTTTGCGAGGAGTCGTTTTGTTTGCCGGAGAGCTGATTTGAGCTTCTGAACGCCAGGAAGAGCATCTTCGTGTCTTGGTTGTGGTGGCTTGCTAGAGTATGACCCGGGGTGATTTCTGGACTTTTTTTGTGGTCGTGCCTTGGAGGAACCTGCCACGGACGTAGACGATTCTTGTTCTGCCCAGGGTGCCATCTTCAAGTTGATTAGAAGGACTTAGATTGGCCGTGTGAATGTTAACCCTTGTCTCACCGGACAATTCCGTAAATGCCTCGGGCGCAGGGCGCAGGGTGCAAGTTGGCAGGTAATCATTAATCAGTGCTTGTCTCTGTGATCAGCACGACAATATCCTCTGACCCTCTTTCATAGTAAGCCTCAAGATCTTTGTGCTCTAATCCTGAGGCTAGCCCCAGTGCTTAGTTTCAGCATCCAAGGTGTGTCTGGTTACTAACTGATTAGTTGACTGTGTTGACTTGGTTTGTATCAGAGCTACGCTCAACATTCAAAGATTCGAGGCGAATCTCTAAATCTCTCAACGATAACTTGACTCATTACTGGTTTCTTGACCCTGTTATGTACGCTCTTGCAGTCCAAGCCTATGGGCTGTGGCACCTGACGATCTTCTCACAGGAATGTACCTTCAGGAGAGGACCTCACCATAAAACCAAGATACAGCAGACTCCTGCGTCCACTTTCCTCAGTCAACGGACTGATTGTAACTGGCAAGGAGCTACTCGAAGGTCACAAGGGCGGGGCTTTATCTGTCGTGTTCTCTGCTGATGGTGCACGCATTGTGTCTGGCTCCAACGACAAGACGATTCGCGTGTGGGATGCAGATACGGGAAAGAGCGCGATCGAGTCTCCGACGAGGCAGGGTCGTGTCTCTCTGCTGATGGCACACACATCATGTCTGACTCCTTCAACAAGATCATTCGGATCGACACTGCGATAGAATCCTACTACTTAGTTTACTTTTCAGGATGGGAGAGGTGTTCCTGCTTTCTTCTCCCATTCCAAACTCGACGATAACGATTGGTGCTGTGACTGAGATTGACCTTGGCCGTTTTATGCATGGCGAGCACTGGACAGGAAGTTGTTACTCGTAACTTATTTGTAGTGTCTCCGTTATGTGCATTCGAGAATCACTTGCGTTATTGGAAATGTATTGGAGTCGTCAAGCAAGGTTTTCGCCGCCGCGGGCGGCATTTCCGAGTCTCAATTTATGCTTACAGTAAGAGTCTGACTTCGAGTCCGATGTCAAGATCGCTTTTTTGAACTTCAACAACATTCGTCTCGATGCGAAATCTAACACTATCGACTGTTCAGAACTCCACTCTACAGGCGGAAGATGTAATACAATTCTCAAGTCCAACATCCGACGATGCTGCGGCCGTTCTCAGCGCAATCGCATTCGACTGGGATCGGAATGCTATTTTCGCTGGCACAGAGTCGCAAGGTACAATTTTAGTCTGGAGAACGTCGGCTAGTGCTTCTTCTACTCCTGAAAACGGGCCCTTTGTCTTTTGTGGCTCGTACGTTTCCCCGAATGCTGTTGACCTCACTCCCCATGGTCACCCTGACAAGGTCGGCATGCTCGGCAGCTCCTTCCGAGCTCGTTTCGAGTGCGTCGGAGAGCTCAGTGGCCTCGAGGATGCAATTTCGAGACAAAGGGATGCTGGGATAGCGAGTCTTAGCGTGCTTTCCGAGTCCAATCAACTCGTGCTGGTGACCCATGCAGGAGATATCGTGGTGTGGGAGCTTGACGAGTCTGGAGGTTTTGTCGTAAGTGGTCAAAGTTTAGCCACACTCTTCCTAACCGTTGTTTCAGGGAGATGCTGACGTTCTAGGCACGGTAGAGCCAGGTATCGCAGCTGTGGCTTGGAGCCCTGATGACTCTCTGGTAACCTTGGCTACTGGTGCGTTATCGATCCCTCCGCTCCCACAGATATGGTCGATTTATATAAATGTAGACGCCAGCGTAATTTTAATGACATCAACGTTTGACGTCCTTTCGGAGGTCTCAATCGAGACTAATGAATTCGGGGAAGGCAAGACCAGCTTCTACTCCTACCAAAGTGTCTAATGACAATTTCATGATTCAGATGCTCCTATTAATGTTGGCTGGGGTTCCAAAGAAACTCAGTTCCACGGGTCGATAGGCAGGGCTCATCTCAAAGCTGACAAGACCCAACCAAACATTGAATGTGAGGGCGTTGTTAACGGTGATCGGCCACGTATTACTTGGCGTGGAGATGGTGCCTACTTTGCGGTTTCTTCACGATCATCTCATTCGCGGCGCATAATCAGGGTGTATTCCCGCGAAGGCCGCCTCCAGTCGACTTCCGAGACAGTACCAGGTATGGAAGCAAGTGTTGCATGGAGGCCGAATGGAGGTTTGATCGCGTCTACGCAAAACGAAGTCCGGTATGGACCTCAGGATGCTCGAAAGAGTGGCAAATACGATGTTATATTCTTCGAGAGAAACGGCCTTCGACATGGCGAATTCAGTCTACGACGTCCACTTGAGGGCGATGGATCAGGATATAAAGTCAAAGACCTCGTATGGTCTCCCGATTCCGCTGTTCTCGCAGTCTGGATTGAGAAGCTGGATGGTGACGTGGTGCAGTTGTGGACGATTGGGAACTATCATTGGTATCATTGTCAGTTTCGTGGCTTCTCCTTTGTTGACCCCTTCCTGGAACATATAATGTAGGTATCACAAGCAGGAGTTCCGAGCTCCGGGTGATAGCCATTTTACGAGTGTCGTATGGCACCCAGAATCCACGTTGAGGTTGCTAATGACGACTGCGTGTAAGATTTTTTGCAAGCAGTGGTTGTTTTTGCACGTTCATGTTCAACCTAGCTTTCTTTAGCGCAACTCATCTCTAGAACGTTTGCATGGGAGACCTGCGCTGGTGCAAATGCTACTGGTACTGTTGGGGTTATCGACGGAGGTTGTCTCCCTCTCCTCATGGCCTAATTTCCGTTGACTTATCAATCCATCCAATAGATGAAGTTCTGCTTACGCCCTTTCGCACTCAAAATGTTCCCCCTCCCATGTCGTCCTATCAACTCAAAACGTCACTGTCCGTTCCTTCCGCTGATGCTCCTTCGGCACAGACACCGGTTCATATCGCATTGTCCCCATGTAATGACCTCTTGGCTTCCGTGTGGCAGAACGGCCGCGTTTCTGTTTGGTCGCTGAATACGAGGATAGGACCAGGAAAAGAGAAGATCACGAATCCCGCACTCATCTGGACGGCAGATCTATGCGACGGAGAAAAGTTCTGGAGACAGGTGTCCGTGTCTGATCTGGCGGAAGGCGGAAAGCGCAGTGTGAAGGTGGTATTGCTCGGTTCAGAGGGAGGCTCCGATCTTGTCGCAATTCACGAGATTTCAATCGCTGATGCCAGCGGTGACAAAGACGAGAGGGTAGAACGTTTCTTCGTCAGGATGCCAGGAGCCAATGGTCGACTCATCGCGGGCTACATTCACCTGACCCCATTCTGGCAGGATATTAACGGAGAAATATCTGAAGGTCGAGTCACTCTACAACTTGTGTCTTCATGTTTCTGATATTGGTGCCAGTGGACTACGCCCAAGATGTCGTTTCGCCACTTTGTGCTTTTCCCGAGCACTGCTTCTGGGCGACGTGCTTCGTGGTGGATCTCACTCGCCTGTTTGTCGGCCATGCATATTCAGGCAAATTATATTGCGTCATTCCTGGGTCGCAGCCAGTGTTGCTTTCAAGCAACGCCAATTCCTTTGCTATCGCATCAGGTTTCGTGATCTTCACCACTGTGGCGCACGACGCCCAGTTCATTCCCGTCGCGACGTTGGTACAACATGCACGGAACACAAACAAAGAGGAGGAGGAGCTACCCCAGGCGAACGGAAACTCGACGACGCAACTGTCGAGCGACACATGGGAAAAGCGCCGTGTCGAACGAGGCTCCAGAATTGTGACAGTTGTACCTAGCACGATGAGCCTAGTGCTGCAGATGCCAAGAGGTAACCTGGAGACAATCAACCCTCGTCCTTTGGTCATGGAAGTCGTGAGGGCTGATCTTGACTCGTGCGTAGACTTGTTCTTTTTCCGATCTACGCTACTCACACTCAGTCTGGCTACCAGAGGGCGGTGGCAACAGGCTTTCTTGTCATGCCGGAAACACCGAATTGATCTCAGTATCATCGTCCAGCACAATCAGGACGCGTTCATCGCAGGAGTGGACAATTTTGTCGACCAAGTCCAGGATGTCGATTATATTAATTTATTCCTAACTAACGTTGGGTCAGTCTCGTTGTCTTTAACGCCTAGTTCTAAGTTGCTGACCCACCTAGGCGGAGCCAGCTTACGCAAAGGGCGATTGCCGATGTATGCGACGCCGTACGTCGGGAACTTGAAATCAAAGACATCAGCAAGTACGTCAACTCTATATTGACTGCACATGTGGTCAAATCGCCACCGGATCATGAAGCGGCACTTGCTATGTTGCTTCAGCTACGAGGTTGACGTTTTGCTGAGCGTGACCTTCAATAGCACTAAGGATCGTTTTTCAGATTCGCAGCCAGACCTGGTGGAGGATGCCGTGAAGTATATTGTTTTCCTCGTGGACGCTGATAGACTCTTCGACATCGCCCTTGGAATGTACGATTTCTCGCTGGTATTAATGGTAGCCCAGCACGCGCAAAAGGTCATCTCGTTGAGGTTAAATAACATAATCTGTCTAACCTGCCCTCGCTTCAGGACCCGAGAGAATACCTCCCGTTTCTGCGGGAACTCAGGGCCCTCCCCCAATATTATCAGCGCTTTAAAATCGACGACTATCTTCGAAGACATGGGAAAGCACTGTCAAACCTCAATCTCGCAGGTCAGGCGAATGAATCGATACTTGCCGCCGGGCCACTCACGCCTTGATAGGCCCTGATTATTTCCAGGAGGCTCTTGAATACCTTGAGCGTCATCAGCTATATAAGGAAGGTCTTACAATTTGGCGAGGTACGGAACAGCACGAGGTCAGTCCCCCTTCATATCCTGAAACAATATTGGACTGATACATTCACGAGGCCGTCCTAACTGCGTATGGCAGTTGGTTGTTTGATCGGAGGGACTACAAACAGGCGGCTCTTGGTGCGGAGCCAACTTCCAAGTCGGGCTGACGCTAACCGGGCCGGATATATTAGCGTTCATCGAGGCAGGTGATTTCCGAAAGGCGATGGTCGCCCACGAAAGGGCGTTGGAATGGCAGGAACTTTTTAACATCTCCACAAGAAGAAAGGTGCCCGGGAAAGAGGTCAAAGAGATTGCTTATCGTGTCTCTGGTCCGTTTTTGGACGTTGTTTCAACTTTCCCGACTTAGACTATTTGCAGAGGAACTGTTGTCAAAAAAGCGCTATCTCGAAGCGGCACGAGTCTTCACTGATTACGCCGGAGATGTTCGGCAAGCGGTCATCGCTCTCGTCCAGGGCAATGAACTTTCAGAGGCGCGGAGAATTGTGAGTTCATCGAAGTCCCTTGGTTGGTACCTCATTCAGCTTATCTGTGCCAGGTATCATTGAACTCACTTCCTGAGCTCTTTGAGGACGTGGTACTCCCAGGGGCACTTGAGATTCGGTCTCAGCTCGCAGATGATCTCACAGAGATGCGCGACCAGCTCCGCAAACAGATCGCTCGACTGCAGGAGCTTCGTGTCAAGAAAGCAGAGCAACCAGGTAGGTAGTCGCCGTCGCCGTTTCGAATTCTGAACGACATCGGCAACACGGGATGAAAAGATGCTTTTTATGGCACCGAGGACACAAATCTCCACAATGTGGACGTGATGACGGACGTTTCTATGGCGCCGACAGCGTTCACGAGGTACACGGCTGCGCCGTCTGCCACATCCAAGGCATCCAAGTGAGCGAGAACCCTATCCTTCATGGCACGAGCGAGATTTACGAGCACTCTTTGCGCTCAGGCGTAGTTCCAAGACGAAGAGGAAAATGGAACGCAAGGTCGGGTCCGGGCGGAAAGGCACGGTGGACGAGGAAGAGTATCTCCTCAAGTCGATCTCGAAACTGGTTGCGAGGTGGACGGTGACCCAAGGTACGCCCCCTGTGGTTGTCGAGACCCAAGGCGACGACACTGACAGTCGCAGGGGAAGTCAAGAAGCTGTTGCCTCATCTGTTGCAGCTGTCGAAGGCGCACCGCGCGGAGGGTGTGGCCCTGCAGCAAACGTTCAGTGCGTTCGACACGGAGCTGCGTGAGGCAATCGAGGACATTTGGAAGAAGCCTGTGGCCGCACAGGAGCAGCCCGTGGACTCTTGGGCGACCAGGATGCAAGAAAAGGAAAGGGACCGCCTGATTGACCCGATCGAACACGTGCAAAAGCCGGAGATGGGTGTTGTCGAGCCTTGGGAGCTCGACTTGCTACAAACGAGAAGGTAACGTTGTAGATAACGTGTATAAGTTACAGTATATGGTCGAGCGCAGAAACTAAAGGCTTATGAGTGGTAACAACTGGATCCCTCGGAATCAAGCAATGACATCCTTGTGTGGATGTGAATGCCCACCATGTGCATGATGCATGACCGCACGACCACGCTGCGATCATTAGAGCTATGGCGTTACATGCAAGTAGCACCCCACAGTTCCAGTCGTGGTAAGTGAACGACTAGATGTACGGCCGAATATTCGGCAGGAAATACAAAAAAGATGTACTTAGTAGATGGGGCATTAGAAAACTCGACAAGGTTTTGAGAAGAGATACGAATACGAATCATAACAGCTTGCTAAGATTAGCAAGAGTTTTCCACGGCGCGAAGAAACACGATATCACAGCCACAATTCCCGCATACCAGTGACCTTGTAAACAAGGTAATTGGTTCGCTCTTGAAATGATCTCGACGTGGCCCAGCACCTCCCTCCGGTGTCATACACCGTGCAAATCGCAATATGACTCGGAGTTCTATCAACTCCGGAAACCGGTGCTACCTCCAAAGGGGCACGTGGACGAGGACATTAAAGCGGGTAACCAGGAAGAGATCCTGGAGCCGGTTCCGACTCGACCTGACCACGTCCACTTGGCGATTAGCTTTCTCAACCACATCATTGGTGTTGCCCCGTGCCAACCGCTTTGGTTGTTATGCTAGGTTCTTCATGGTCGGAGGAGATTGCGCAAAGGGAGGGTCGATGGAGGGCATCTAAATTGAGGGACGGGGGTTGTTCTTCAGTCCAGTGCCTCTACTAACTCCGGGGGCGCCAGAGGTGCCAGTGATGGGGAGAAGATGCGGCAGCGGGCACGCATATCATTCGGATGACGCCAATCACGAGTTACAGACTTGAAGCTTCAAGTCACCTCTCCTGTCTGGTTTTACTTTTCAAGAGACTGTTTCACTGTTTATAATTTAGGCTGATTCCAGTCAGAACGTTTTCTGAAGTTGCCGGGTCGAGGTCGATCGGAGGTTACCGGGTTGCCGCCCGCCGGCACGACGTTTTTCCATCGTCCGCGTTTGCGCCGACTCTACAGACAGCCACATCCGCCGTTTCATTCACACGCGAACTCCGTTCCAGGCTGAGGTTCCTTGCTCGCAAATGAACCACTGCTTCTACCAGGGCAATACCCAGCGGTAAATCATCTTTTTGCCTACCGGTGATCCCCTTATCAAATATCAGGCCGCTGCAACCCCGTACCTTCCCCCCGAGCCCACTCCGAGCGCTCCAGGTTCCATCTACGTAAGAATTCAATCCGAGTGCCAACACGGAGGGAAAAGCCTCGTGGCGGCGTGGGCAAGACGCCCATACCTGATCCGCCTCCGCCACCACACGTGGGAATCCACTTGGACGGGATAAAACTCAAAGGCAGAAATGGTTCCGAGCGTTTCCGGGTACACACACTTGGATATCTTGGATCCAACGAGGTCGCGCGACGCGTCTTCCAAGGTTGCGGTGTAGTACGGGCATCAACGACCGGTTTCAGGGATTACTTGGACTTGAACGCCCCGGTCCGTACCGCGCTGCGAGCTCGAATGAGACCGACGACGCGCTATTGGGGCGCTCGAAACGTGTGCGACGAGAAAAAAAAAAGATCGAATTCGACCAGGATCTGATCACTGCAGTCGTCGTCAAATCACTTGGGACTGCGTACGCGAACCCCGGAAATCAATTCGTGGGCCCCTATACCGCTGGCCGTTCGCGGCGTTCCGTGGACGTTGACTCGAAGAAATCTCAATAAACAGGGCCGTCCGCAGCCGTATAGCTTTTCCAAGAGAGTCGGGTTCGACGACGAGTTGGTCACACGACCAACCCTTGCATTTTTCTGCCCTACCTGAAGGCACAATATTCGAATGAATCCTCAACTCAAGTGCGTTCAAAAAGATGCTTCAAGTATTCCCGATTCGTGGACATGATTGGGACACGATAGGACACGATGTTTGATATGTGCTTAAGTTTCACATTTGGCCTTGGTGCGAAGCGAACCATGAACGTCACGACCCTTCTCGACGCGTGGTGCGGCTCCGAAGATGTCAGTAGGTCATTTTGGCTCTGACAGACGTTACTCGCGCCCATTCCCCCCGCACGACGAACAGTCTTGCGTGGATTGGAAACAGATGGAGCTGGTTCGCTCTTCCTAAACGGGTGATCCCAGGCCTCGCTTGCCAACGTCACTCCCTCTTTCTTTGGCGGTCTGTTGGTCGGGCATCCTCGCCCGTCACCGTCCCCGTTCTCTAAAGAAGGGACCGACCAACAGCAATCCAATTGCAGATATAATGGCCACCGCGGCCCAGACAGCCTCTTCATCACGGTTTATTCCCACTCCTTTCCTTGACCGGCCCTGTCGCACCGGATGTCGTCTATTTCCGCGTTTTCAGCGACCGATCGTCCCAAGCTGCTCGCAGCACTTGGCCACGTTGTATAGTCTCCGTGACTCAGGTCAACGTCTTCATCACGATTAACATTTTCCCCTTTCCCCCTTTCCTTCCAATTTAGCTGGTCTGCTGGATCGGACGTAGTTCGCGACCGATCATCGCAAGCGGCTCGTGACACACTTGGCCACGTATCCTGTCATGGTTTCTGTACAGGCCCAGGCCCTGGGGTTGAGGACAGCGCCAAAGCAAAACTTGATTTGGATTTGTCACGATAAAGCGCGACGTCCATCGTTCTTCCAATGGTGCTTGGTCTGTCCGCATCGGACGTCCGTATATTCCGCGCCGACCGATCATCGCAAAGCAGCCCGAAGTACTTGACCACGTATGATCTACAACGAGGTGGGCGGACGGAACGATCCCCGTGACCTAGAGCTAGTAGCCCCCTCCCCCCCCCCCGTCTCAGGAAGCTGCATCTAGGGCAAATAAATAAATTTATCTTCACGTCGCCGCAGGATGGGTTTCGCCCGAGATCCCCGAGCTGGACCCAAACGTCCATTGGGCCCGGATTCCTGTATCCGGGTTCGGTCTCATGGCCCGCCGCGTGGTCCGACGTATCGTCATAGAAAAAAGTATGTATACTGAGACGAACAAGACGGCGAGACCAAGCGGCCCGTGGGGGGCATCCGTGGCAGTGACGTTCGTCCGCGCCAACACCTCCATGAATGGGCACCGTATCCTTGGGTCCGATCCGACGGAGAGGGGATCCCATTTGCGCCTACACGAAACGGATCCCACTCCAGTCTTCCGTTTCCAAAAGCAGCATGTGGCGAGCCAAGAGACCCCACGCCTCCTCCAGTATAGATCCCATCACTTACGACACCATCCCCGTCGGATCGACATGTTTCCTTTCACTAGCGACGGGTTCCATAGATCAAGTGTATCATAAGAGAAACAAAAAAAAACGCGAGCCATGTTAGCATACGTGGACTATAAGTGTGTTTTAAGATTCCAGTCAAAGAGGTAGCGGGGCTATGAATACATTGTCGATAACAAAACGATAGATACACCAAGTGAACGAGAGTCGGGGGTGTGGGTGATCGGGGCAGTGCATGATAAATCTGAGTGTAAACATGAGATGGGAAACGAGTTAATAAGGGTGCGATGATACGAACAGCCCTCGTTCGGAGGGCAACGGGCGGTGAACTCGTCAGCACGGTGTCAGTAGCAAAGTTTGGCGCGGTTATGCGTTAGGGGTATCATTATGTATCGACATGCTGTGCAGCTCCGAGAAGCGTCATCGGGCAGGTAAGTTGTCGAGGGCTTCGACATCAGATATATCTACAAAATAGCTCAGACACGCAATGAGAGAGCGTGACCGAAAGTTCTCCTACCTATGGGTGACTGGAATACTCGAAGCTGTTGATAGGAACGGCGATCAGCACAGAAATCGTCAACGGGAGAAAATGCCTTACATAGGGATGCAGGGCCGTGCTATGACCCTCCGACTGCGAGCGCACTAGACCCCTGGAACGACGGTCAAAGACATACGGCTCTGAGCTCGGCGTTTCAACCTCGTGAGGATGCCAAGCATGCATTCGGATATTGCCTTCGAGCGAATCAGGGTGTGCGGCGTTTGACAGATCCTCCGGGTCGTACTCGGGCGAGGCGTAGTGTCCTGAATGTGATGAATGATGTTCCGAGGAGGAAGACCGAAAGATGGGTATGACCTGGTCTTTTGGAGAAGCGGGACGCTGGTTGAAAGCGACAGGAGGCCGATTCAGATCGATGGACCTCGCATCGGGTGATTTTACGGCAGTGACGGTGTACCCGAGCTCTTGCGTCAGCGAACGGGGAAAAAATATCTACCAAGTATTGTTTCTTAGTACATGAATTGCACGAGAGGGAATGACATACGAGTAGAGTTATCGCAGATGAGACGAATGCACCGATGCCACCGATCATCAACAGGAAGTCTAATCGACACCATTATTGACCAGCTCGCTAAACGAACGGTAATACATACCCGGCCAAAACCTGCACAACGAAGCGAGAATGAAGCATTGAAAAGATCATATCACCGCCAACACTCACGTGCTGTTGTTAATTGCGTGACTTCCTTGTACGCCATCTAGAGATAATACAAACAAGGGGAGAGAAAACAAGAAACGATAGATGATGCGTCCAACCTAGATTCTACAGCGTTAGTCGACCAGCAGTCCATCGAGATGGTGTACTCACGTTGAGCTGGTAAAAGAAGACAAGACGGAGAACTACATTTGGAGCCGCGCTGTCCTCCTGTACACGACGAATAAACGCAGGAAACCGCGAGAGGACGTAAAGGAAGGCCAGGGATGTCGCAGTGGACGCGGAAGAACCGACCAGGAGCGTCCAAGCAAGGCACTGGGGCAATCGTATAAGCATTGTCGAGTCGTCAGGGAGAAAAATTGTGGTGGTTACCGAATCGAGTTGTCGCCGCGAGATGAAGGTGGTGAGCGGCATCCCCATCAAGGCGAATAATGTGCCTGGTACCGCACAATCAGCGAGTCAATATTTCGCTGTACGCAACGAGTAACTGCGGAATACCCCAAAGCCAAAATCTGAACTCGGCACTTTGGAACCACAGCCTCGTGGTAGGGCCTTGATTTTGGAGGAATAGCCAGAACGTGAACTCTGCGCCGGCACGGACAATCAGCGGAGTGCGAGGGCATCATTGAGAGCGAGCTTGCCTTCGAGGTGGGTGACTCTGGATGGGTGTGATGTTTAGATGATGAGTAGACGAGTGAGGGGGACTGACAGTTCACATGCCCATCCAACACTGAACACGAGTAAGAGCGGGAGGACCCATTTCTTGTTTTGAGACGAATAGTACTCGAGTGGTACAGGTGTTACTGGTAGACGCGATGAGCGGACGGTCGGAAGAACTGAAGGACAAGTCACCTCGTCCGTCTGCGGTCGTCATGAAGCCTGAGCACGGGTGAGAGAAGGATGGCGAGACGGGCCAGGGAGCGCACCTTCCTGGAACTTGAGAAAAGTGAACGCAACGGAGAAACACACGAGGCAGCTGAGGGTGGCTAGATAGGTGTACTGGCGACGAGGTGGGAAGGGGAGGCAGGGAAGGAGAAGGGCGACGTACGCTCATGAAACGCTTGAAGGCCCCGGGCTGTCTGCCGGACTGGTTCCATTTGAGACACTGGAACCTGTCGTAGCTCCAGAGGTGGGCGAGGTGGAAGGAAAAGAACTTTTTGGGGGTGAGCAGGGAGGAGAGAGAGGGTGCCACGGGACTGACCAGGGTGGAGAGGATGGACCAGAGAAGATAGGCAGTCGGGGAACCGCCGGGCATTGAGGCCAGGGAGGGGGAAAGGCGAAGATGCTCTGGGAGTAAATATGGCGAGATTAGACTTATTTGTGGCCATCTCCCCGCATCGAGGTCGGAGCAAGGCACGCGGATCCAAGATCGTATTGCTACCATCACAGACTACTACCTAGACTATTCCCTGAAACTCGGCATTGCATTCATCATCTCGTGTTTCAACCCCGCTGACACCCCCAGCTTCCTCACATCCTCAGGAAAAAAATACCGCGGGCCAAGTATCCCGCCTTCACGTCCGTTTGCTGTCACTCTCTTGCTCAGTTCAATTTGCTTAAAAGTTGCTGATGCATACGGTCTGACAGAACTCAAGTCTAAACCGTCTCGAGAGAACGACACTCTTGCGAATGACAGAATACCCACGGTGAACGCCCCAGGCGATCAACAATTGCTCGGGGGTGGCGCCGAGTCTCTTGGCGATAGATATGCTCCGTAAGCATGGGAATACCATCCACTGATGACGACATCAACACAGTTTTTTGCAGGCCAAAGCAAACACGCACTGATGCTGACCAAGGAGGTTAGTACGTGACGAGATCGTCTTGCGGAAGGAGAGCGTGGACCATGATTTAGGAACAACTTGGAGAAGCCTATCGATGATGGCTTGGATTTGGGCAACGGCAAAGTTTGAGACATCAACTGCCTTGATCTAGACGAGAAATGAGTCTAGTTCTGGATGGGGAATGACCTTTCCCATCTCTCGTAGTTTGATCATGGCCCTCCCGGTGCCAACGAGTCCGCGGGACCCGTTGACCCCCTCCGGGCAGGATTGTGACGGGCCAGTGTATCGTAGCTCGTTGGTAAAAGAGGTGGTTATATGCGTCCCGAACACACGGTACTCGAGACCGAGCTGCTGCAGGAGCCTCGAAGTGAGGCTGATGAGAGGAATTCCTGAGCTTGGAGGTGATGAAGAGCTCCTCGCGGGAGAGACCGAGGATGACTTTCTTGACTGCACGACCAGCCTCGTCATGGTTTTCGTATATCATGGCCATGTTAACCACTTTGGACGGCGATCTCAACCTAGATAGTGGAGTCAGGGAAGATCGGCGATGTCAATAAGATGCACATACCGCCTTCTTGACTTCATTTGGTTTCGACAGCAACGTCCCGAGGCCGATCTGAGGGATCGTCGCGCCGGTGTTGAGCGGGAACACTTCTCCAAACGACATTGCTGAGGACAAGATGCGTGAGTCTGCACCTCTCTTGTACTCTTGCCGCGGTCCGGATACCCGCTCGGTCTGAGCAGTGAAGGCCGCCGTTGGGTGCGAGAGCGTGTCCTTGGAAAAAGAAATATTCGTCAAGCATTCACAGGAGTGTGGTGTTCTGGATCTCGCAGGGCCGTATGTTGGATACTCAGAAGGCCAAACAAAGTAGAGCAACCTCGTCATGCGTCCCTATAGCCAAGAAGACGAGACTCGCTGCTGTCTGGGACTAAATGATCCATCTAGATTCCGGAAGAGTAGCTACACCTTCCCGCAATGGCACAAGGTCGAGCGGTGAGGCTGGGACGCTCCGTGCGACGCGCGAGAGAGCAATGAAGCTAGTTCGGGAGGCATGCGCACAACGAGGCAAATTTGGCCAGTGTAGGCGAACAAATCCAGAATTTGGGTGAACAGACTCCAGAGTCAACACGTATATCACTTGAACAAGATACACAGTTTCTATTGCGGACACACCAATGTAAAGGGATGGAGGTAGTCAGAAGGGAGAGAGTGGTCGAAACGCAGACCCGAGTGTTCCCTTTGTCCACAAGCCGAACCGGTTACGAGCGGAGATTGAATTAGGACCTTGTCCCGCTCGCCCCACACAGCGTCACTGGACTCTCGTCGCGCGCTGAGCGCGTTCAGCGACCATGAATGTATGCACTTTATCACCACTATGATCACGACGAGCTCACCGTTAAATCCGACCTAGAACCTCCTCCGGACACTGACGGAGAGTCAGGTCCAGGCGGCTCCTGACCTGAAACTGCTGTTAAACACAGTCAAGGATGCCAGGGTACGCACCGCTGTCACCGTGCTACCGCAGTTACGACCTGACGTATGCACTAGCGCCAGGGGTACGACAACAAAGTCTCTGAACCTTTCTACGAATCACTCGAGGGGGTACTACAGGATCTCCGAACAGTCACCATGGTGCGTCTCACCTATCGCACCCCGGCACCTCCTGATACATTCCACCAGGATAATCATGATGCCGAAGCATTTCTCAAGCCAGTTGCAAAATCGGACGTCCCAGATTACTACGACGGTACGTTTGCGATCTGTCTTCTCATGGCAGGCTTTTATACCAAGTTCCCACTCCCTGCTGGGTCCGTAGTGATATCCAATCCTATGGATCTACAATCAATGCTTAGGAAGGTAAAGGCGAAGCAGTACAAGTCCAAGCGCGAGTTCAAGGACGACCTTGACCTCATCTGGTCGAATTGCTTCACATATAACGCGACGGAGGCGAGTTCACCAATGGTTTTCGTTGTCTCTTACTAACCCTCGCCTTCCATCGTTCTTTGTCCCTTTCATTGTCCCTGCCTACGCCCTCCGACAGGATCACCCCCTTCGACAATGCACATTACGCTTAAAGAAGAAGGCTGACGGACTCCTCGCAAATATAACAGACCGCAAGGATCGCGTTGATCCTAATATACCCCCCGATTTCTCTTCATCCCCCCCTTCTCGACCCGTCGCACGACCAAAGATCAATGGATATTCATCGCATGACCGTTTCAGACCAACCTCCACGTCACATTCCCATCCAGGCGCCATCCCAGTTCATCGCTCCTCTTTGACCAATGGCATACGGCCTGCGCCGGGTATCGCTGTCAGGAAAATGAGCATGGATGTGCCATTTGGAGACATGCCTGCACTTGTACGTAGTGCCGAAGGAATGGCCGCTTTCCGATCCCTTGATATTGAGTTGGATGGACTTGGTGAACCTGGTCCATCTACCCTTGCCCATGCAAACGGTCATTTGAACCAAGGTCTTATTGAGAGGCTACGGAGCTATGTCATGACACCGGAATGGGAAAGTGAGAGCGAGGACGAGCAACTATCTGGTGGCGAACTAGAGAGTGACGCAGGATTGAAACGCAGGCTGCAGTGAGTGTTCATTCTTGATTCCGGGACGAATCTTTGAACACCAAGACGCTACCCTGAAGGAATGGTATCCGCAACCGTCCTCGGAAACGTGTACGACTCACTCCCCCTGATTCGGATGACGAAAGCGCCATCAAGGAAAGGAATAGAAATGCCACCGAGCTCTGGTGGTCTGCCACACAGTCCGATGCGTTACTTGCCAATGGTCTTCCTTCCTTTGTCCAATTTCCTCCCTCATCATCTTCGAGTTACCCACCCCTTCAAGTCAAGCCCGAATCAAGACCGTTGAAACTACCAAAGCGAAAGCGCCTAAAAAGGAAGCTCCAAGCGCCTACTGCGCCGCCAAATACGCTTCTTGGCGTGATGAACTCCAACATCAAAACGCTGAAACGCGTCCGGAGAACACACACCAAGTTTGCGGCATTAAACCTTAGCGCCGAAGACGGTGGTGGGGCGGATCTGGATGAACCGCCAGAAACGGCTGAAGATGATCCTGTGGACGAGTTTGTTGATGAGCGGCCGTGGAAGGCGCTAGTGGGATTGAAGGGTGGCGACATAGAGAATGGTATCGAGCTGGGAGGGGAGCCGGCAGTGCATTGTTTGCGATGGATGAATGGGAAGGTGCTGGAGCATGCCGGATTCCAAGGTGAGTGCTCGCAGTTGGGTCATCGATAAGCAGGACAAGAGTGCTCAGTCTCTGCAGGTACCTCTACTTCATCCTTGGATGTTCTGACGAGTGTAGCTTCCGAGTTTCTCCTGAACGTTGGTCGGACACTTAGATTTCTTTGTGACAAGTATGCAAAGACTATGACTCCTGAGGTGAGATATCCCGGTTCGCTAGAAACAAGTGCCCCGGCCCCGGTGTTATATTTGGCATTGCAGTGATCGAAGAAAGAATACTGACGTTGTCCATGATGTGGCTAGGAAATTATTCTACATACCCTCTTCGAATCCGGGATCACGAAGATCCAAGACCTCGAACGGTACATCAAAGACGATGTCGTACGACATGGCTCGCGCCTTGCTGACCTCGAGAAGAAACTCGTCAATGCTTACCGTGAAGCAACAACCGTCGACATTCTCGACGACGAAGCACTCTTTGGTGCGGGCTCAGAGGATGAGGAAGCTGAACCACCATTCGCCATGGGCTTGGGAGGATTCTCCGAGGCGTTTGATGAAGATTTCCTCGGACTCCGGGAGTTGGGCATCGCAGCAGAGCTTGGTCTCTCGAGCTTGAGCGTACCCAAGAGACTGCTGAAAGGGAAACCCAGCGGTGGGACCGGCGCTACAAAGTACGTTTATCCTGGCTCTGTGGGTCCGTTGGGATAGTAACATGAATTGCACGGCAGGGCAAAGCCGACAGAGCCACCACCGCCTTATCCGCCGCCACCACCGTTCATACCGATTACCTCCAAGAGCGTGGAAGACCAAATCGGATTGCTCAGACCGTATTATCAAGAACGACTCGCCGCCTTGGCACCTTCGGTGTCCGCTCCTCCACCTGTGTTTGGTACGCTGCTTATTCCCCCTCCGCTTGGCATACCAGTCCCTGGCCAGGAACCCACGAACACGACTGGTTCTACACTTGGGCCAGCGCTATTAACCCTGCCCGACGATGCACCACCCCCTTCTCAAGCTAAGTTGGGGCCCATCGGACAGGTTGTCAAGAGTGGACCGTCGACAGGCGCTATGAAGAAGAAGGCCAAAGCGACCGCAGCACCACCCAAGGATATGAGCGGTGGTCCGATATTACCGTTACCCCGCGGTTTGCTGACCCTGAAACCCGAGGATGTGTCGATGGAGCCTTTGGCGACGCCGTTTGACGCGGACGCGTTGGGCGGTGGGGATGGGAATGGAGATGGTGGACGGAGGGTCAAGGGTGCGTTGTCTGGTGGAAATGGGAACAGTGGCGCGAAGAGGAAGGCGGTGGATTTTCCGCCTGTGATTGCGGCCAGTGCCTGAGCAACGCTCGAGTCGAATCTGGATCGTCCAGGAACGAGAACCTCTGGAACCACTGTAACTCCCTCGAAGATCGCCCAGACGTTGTGCATGACTCTGAACCCCTACGCCCTTGACGCCCCTTCACAAGCTATGTCGACTCACTCTCTCGTGCTTCAAGTACCCCATACTCACATGTCTAGACTACTTATCATTGATGGGGGTCACCATGGAGGATACCTGTAACATTATTAGGATAGTTATTCACATCTATTTCTCACCGTTTTCGCAGTGATGGTCAAGGCTGCAATATTTGCCTCGAGGCTTTGATCTTATATAAATGCGTCACCAGAGTGAATTGCTTCCGTGTGCAGTGCCAAGTGGGGGTTCAAGTTATTCTCACCGCACGGTTACCTATCGCGACTATTCTTTTTCCTCTGCACTACTGGGATCCAGACATGTCTTACGTCGTAAGTCCATATCCAGACCCCCGCCTCGTTCCGCAGTTCATCGATGCGTCGATCTTGCTAGTACGGTACCGCCCCGCCCCCTTCCGTGTATGCGCCGCCCGTCATGGGCTCAGGTTACCCCAACCCAGCGGCCGTGAGCTCGGGCTATCCGACAACAAGTAGTTACGGGATCGTTCAACCGCCGCCCGATGCGGACCCTCAGTACGTCTCGTTCCTCGGTTTCGTGGCGCATCGTGGGCGATTGGACTGATCGATCGATGGCGGCGGTAGGTTATGGAGCTGGTTCCATGGTGTGAACGTGGACCGATCGGGCGAGATCAGCGTCGTCGAGCTTCGTGAGTGTGATCGATGCACATCGTCCCGTGTCGTTTGCGTCTGACTGGAATCCGATGTATGAACGCACGATCATGATGGGCAGAACGGGCGTTGGACCATGGCGATTGGGCGCGTGCGTACCCTCACCCCTCTCTTCCTCGCTTGTTTTGAACGAGGGACGATTAGCGTTCGACGTGGACACGATCAAGCTCCTCATGCAGCTCTTTGTGCGTGATCGTGCGCTGATGGTTGGGTTTGGGGTGCGTTACTGACGGGATGCGTCGATGCGCGTTAGGATAACGATCGAAGGGGCACCATCGGGTTCAAACAGGTGCGTTTTTGTTGGATCGACCGTCGAGGTCGACACACCACCCCCTTTTCTCGCTCACGCCCGTTCTAGTTTTCGGGGATTTGGTGGTACATCAAGGTATGGATTTCCGATCGATATTCGATGTGCGATTAGAGCACACGCCCACTCTCTCCCTTGTGTAGGACTGGCAAAACCTCTTTCGGCATTTCGATCGGGATCATTCTGGGACGATCGATGCTGGTGAACTAAGGGATGCGCTCGCTCAGTTTGGGTACGTGCGACGCCCATCCTTCTTTTTTTTTTTTTTTTTTTTCGCACACGCCTTGGCAATGGGGTTGATCACAATGCCAGGTATCGCCTCACGCCCCAGCTCATCCAGCTCATCCAGCGCAAGTACACGTCTCCCGTGACGTACTCTGTGGGGCCGCTCCCGGGCATCACGTTTGACCGGTTCGTGCGTGCGTGCGTCGTCGTCAAGCAGACCACCGAGGCGTTCAAACGTCATGACACCAACGGTGATGGGTGGATCCAGATCGACTATGATGGGTTCATGGAGATCGTGTTGAGCCTGCCTTGAGCGAAAGGCGCTCGGGTTTGGTGTCATAACGTGTATATGTGTTGTGTATGAATATGCGACCGTGAGGGATGTGATGCATGCATGCAGTGTTGCTTTTTTTCTTTTCATTAGGTCATTAATGCTAAGGAAGGACAATCACCATACACTCGTCACAACAAAAGCGGCCGCCATAGATAGGATAAATCGGGTGCTGAGGAGGGGTGGCAAGTTCAGAGGAGCTTCAACGAGCCAGACGAAAATGCGTCGCCTCGCGGGCGTCCAAATAACGTCGGCGCAGGTTGAGCTGGCAGCGCGCCACGCGTGGGTATCTCGGACGACCCGACCTCCTTTCCCGCCAGGCGGTGTGCTATTCGAAGTTCCTAGAGTCCGCGTGAGCCGATCGAACGCGGACGAGGCAGAAGAAAGAAAAAAAAAAAAAGACGCGAGCGCCGCACCTCGAACGAATGCTTCTCAAACTTGTGTGACGCGACGATGCTCATCAAATAATCCGGGGTGCCCGCGACGGCGGTCGACGTCGTGAACGCGGTCGATCTCGAGTCGTTTGCGTAAAACGGGTAGACGGGCGACGAGGGCGTCTCGCCCTCCATCGTACCGACGGGTAGGGGAGATACGGGCAGCATCTTGTTCCCCGAGCGGTAGGCGTGATATCGGAGCTCCTGTGTACCGATCGACGTACATGATTAGCTAGCTGGAACGACCCAACAGAAAAAAACGAGGGGCCACTGGGGTGATCGAGAGTGTGTGTGTGAGGGAGAGAGCCCACGGGCGCGCCGATCGGAAACCAACCTCGTGTGAAAAATGACTGTAGAGCGTCTGAACAGAGATGGACTCGAAACAGTCTCCGTTGGATTTGGTCGAGCGGAATTCGTGGGTTGCGGGGAGGTCGGCGGGGAGGGTGGCTGGGGCGGTGCTGGTGCTGTGCGTGCTGGTGAGGTTGTCGGCGGGGACGGGGATGGCGGTGGGTACGAAGAGTGGGGCGAGGCCGAGGGCTGCGCGGGCGTTGGGAGTGTCTGGGGACTGGGGGCATGGCTGGGGAGGTCGGCCGGTGGCCAGATATGCTTTGAGATAGTCTTGGACGCGACGTTCCTTTGGCGGGGGGTGAGTGGTTGGGATGAGCACGGGCGGGTTGACGGACCTCGAAGGACTGGTCCGGTGTTGGGGCACCGACGCTCATAAAGTACAAGATCTCCTGACCATCTAACGCCATTGCGGGGCGAAGACAACCTTCATATGTGGTTACGTAATCACCACGATCATTTCCTTGTCGCGGACACGTGACTGACGCGTACAACGCGTTCCTCCACAACCTACATAACTGACATGATCCATGATTGCACAGACTGGACTACCACGCCTCCAACTCGGAAAACACCACTCTTGATCCTCACTCGGGGTGACGAGCGCGTGTACACCAGTGTGCCAAAAGAATTCAAGGCAAGATCTCGTCTGCAGCATGTCACACCGTTTGACCATGTCGTAGACCCTAGAACAAGTGGCTCGGCGAGAATTCGACCTCGGCGATGTCGGCATACATTTTTCCTCGTCTTGCGTGAATCTCTGTGACGGGCTCCCGGCAAGGATTACGGAAAACGCATGGGAACACATAAGCCCCTACATCGGGTGTGCCACCGTCCAAGTCTCGGGTCCGCGGGCTGTGGAGGATCAACCGCCTCGAGGTGAGCCGTCATCTTTGACTGGGTGAGTTCGTCTATCAACTAGGCCAGATGTTCCACGCAACGATCAATCCGACAACGACGAGGCTGGGCCCCATGCGGGTGCCAAAAGAAAACTGCCTTTGGACATGGATGATGGGAACGACGATGAACAGTCAGACCACGGACCTGGTGATAGGCTGAGCGCATCGGCAAGGGAGGCAGTGCGAGGCGAAAAAGATGCCCCATCAGACCGTGAGGACGATCATGATGATGCCTCTGCCCCTGAGGGTCAACACGAAGATGAAGAAGTCAATGCAATCCCCCCTCGAAAGTTACGCCGTGTGGTGTCCGAAAACGAGGACGAGGGTGACGAGTCGGAACGAGCCAAGTCCCAGGCTTCCCCGGCCGCTTCACCGCCGAAGTCAGGTGGAATTTCATGTCGTTGTCCACTTTACTTTGCTGATATTTTCCATCAGAGAAAGAAATAAAAAAAGAGAGACTTGGCGACTATCGTCCCCAGCCGGACTCGCAGCCAGCTGAACCTCCACACCAACCGGGTGAGTTACAGTTGATCCCGTACTGTACACCGTCCGCTCAACGATATATAGACAAGCCAATAAAACAAGAGAAGCAACAGAACGCGAATGGATCTCAACATCGTACGTCAACATTAGATCACCGCCAAACTTGACTTGTGGATCCCACACCCCACTAGCGCACACAGAATCAGAATTCGAGACCCAACCACGAGCCCGAACCGAGTCTAGGGAGAGCCATAAAGTCATGATTCGTGTCGCACATCGGCCGTCGAAGCAGGAATCAAAGTTTACGACGAAAAGCACGACCAAAGTAACCAAAGTGCTCGCGGGCGCATGCAAGTCGTTCGGTTTGGACGCTAGCCGGTAAGTCATGCTCGTCGTCCGTCGTTGAAACGACCGAACGCATGCGAATCAGGGCAACCATGTACTTGATTGTGTCGATGGTGGACGAAGAAGGCGAAGTGGAAAATCTATTTCCCTGCGACAAGAACGACACCATCGCGAGAGCGGGTGCAGAACTGCGACACAGAGTCGAAGTTTCTGTTGAAGATCGCAGGGGAAGCGTGATGCAATCTCGCGAACGTGAAATAACAATAACTCGAAAATGCCGCCCGCGGCGGCGAAATCTTGCTTGACAATTGCAATATATTTTACAATGGTTTCGTACTATTCCAATAACGCGAGCGATTCTTGAATCCACATAACAAAGAAACTACATTACGGGGAGCAACTTCCTGTCCAGTGCTCGCCATGCATAAAACGGCTAAGATCAATCTGAGTAGCCCGAGCACCAATCACCATTGTTGTTTGAGGGTAGTATAGTCCTGCTCTGTGCATAGGGGGTACCCAGAACAGCATGTTCCCATTCTCATCGTAGACCCAATCATCCTCGGAGAAGAAATCAGGAACACCTCTCCCGTCCTGAAAAGCAAAGTAGGATTCTATTGTAGTGTCGGTCCGAATGGTCTCGTCGTCGGAGCCAGACACAATGCGTGTGCAATCAGTGGAGAATGCGACCATAGACCTGACCTGGTCCTCGTGACCTCGGAGAGGCTCCATCACGCACTCTCCCGTATCTGCATCCCACACGCGAATCGTCGAGTCGGAGGAGCCGGACACAATGCGTGTGCCATCAGTGGAGAACACGACAGACCTGACCTGGTCCTCGTGACCTCGGAAAGGCTCCATCGCGCTCTCTCCCGCATCTGCATCCCATACGCAAATCGTGTTGTCGTTGGAGCCAGACACAATGCGCGTGCCATCAGCAGAGAACGCGACAGACCAGACCCAGTCCTCGTGACCTTGGAGAGGCTCCATTATGTTCTTTCCCGTATCTGCATCCCACACGCGAATCGTCTGGTCAAGGGAGCCAGACACAATGCGTGTGCCATCAGCAGAGAACGCGACAGAGCAGACCCCGTTCTCGTGACCTCGGAGAGGCTCCATCGCGCTCTTTCCCGTATCTGCATCCCACACGCGAATCGTCGAGTCGAAGGAGCCAGACACAATGCGTGTGCCATCAGCAGAGAATGCGACAGACCTGACCGCGCCCTCGTGACCTTGGAGAGGCTCCATTGTGTTCCTTCCCGTATCTGCATCCCACACGCAAATGGTCCAGTCGTCGGAGCCAGACACAATGCGTGTGCCATCAGGAGAGAACGCGACAGACCAGACCCCGCCCACGTGACCTTCCAAACTAAGGAGCATTGCCGGCCAGTTTCTCATTCTACCTTTCACAATTGATAGGGAATTCGCGAATAGTGGACACATCTTCATAGCAACTAAAGATTGCTCTGGTGCGAACGGCAGAGCAGAGACATAAATGTGTGGCAAGCTTTGTGAGATTGGTTCTTGAAACGTCACAACGAATCTACTGCCGTCCATAGCGAACTCCGACAGAGCCCTGTTACAATCCTGAGATGAAAATAAGATAAATTGGTGAATCTATTCTGGCAGGAGCTTACTCGAATGTATTTAGATGCAATGATGAGTAGTTGGGGGGCAAGACCGACCACCCTTTTCAAGCTCAACAGCTCGAACCAGTGCAGCATGTGTTCGTGGAGAAAGCATTCGAGCTCCATCAACTCAGTAGGGCCATGGCTCGGTTTCGCAACAAGTCCTTCAAGATATTCTGCCCAGTAATAACTGGAGTGGGTCAGGGAGGTAGGGATTGAGAACCAAATTTTGCCGTAATCGGGGATGTCGTCATTGAAACAATGCGATGTTTTCACATCGAACATGTTGAACTTGAGTTGTGCATTCATGTGTCGCAGGCACGCGTTCGCAAACGCCACGCTTTGCGTCTCGCGGTCGATGGTAAAAGCCTTGGAACGTTCGCGGTCAAGCAGGAAGTCTGAAAATGACCTGTGGCAGACTCGAAGGCGGGATGATTGGGTCGAAACAACGACGGCTAACCTGCCCATGATCAACTCCATCATGGGATCGGAGAGTTGAAAAAGTTCTTTCAAGTCATCCTGACTAAGAGGATCTTTGGCAAGGATGACGGCAGACAGCGCCCTGGTAAAGTCGTTGAGCTCGGTTTCCAGATGGAGCGTAGCCGTTGTCAGTATCTGACGGTAGAGCTTGTCGAGGTTGGCTTCAGCCTTTCCCAAACCGTCTCCAATCTTCGAAAGTCTCCCCTCTGGTTCGCCATTGCCAATCCATTCCACCATGGTCTTGGCCAGTATGAAGAGACCTGCGGCATAATCCACGAGTTCTTGAACCTTGGGAGACCCCGGCCAATCGGAAGGTAATGATCTGAACCGCAATGAAATCGCCTTAAATCGGGCCACCATATAGCATTCTATATCCTTGGACGTTGTCGGGTCCACGTCAACTCCTGAGAGGAACTGTATCCGCTCGGAAACACCATCAAGCGTTTCATGTATGATGGAATCGTCTCGACTAGTGACGATCAGCTTGAATGAACGTGGCAGTTCAGACCATGTTCTCAACGTCTGTAAAAATTGTGGCCACTGCCCGGCATCCTGCGAACATTCATCTAGTGCATCGAGGATAAGTATGAACGGTGCCACAGGTCGACGCTCGCCAGCGTTCATCAAAGGTTCTCTGATGAGAGCCTCGAACTGCTCCTTAACATTGGCGTCGTGAGGACAAATCTTCTTCGTCTTCAAAATGTCAACGATCTCTTTCTTCATGTTGCGGTCGCCACTTGCCAGCTCGAAGGCGACAGTGGGCCATACAAGCGTCGGGTCCCTGCGATCGGCTTCATCGCGCCGGAAGAAAAACCGGGTACAATGGTGTTTCTGAGGTATTTCAAAGGCGAGTGTCGAAGAAATTGTTGATTTCCCCGCTCCTGGGCTCCCGTAGACGAGGAAGATGTTGGGACTTTGAGTGTCCGTGATCCACTCTCGGATGGTGGTAAGTTGGTCCACGCGCGTGCCATCCATGCAACGCTCATCGAGCTTTGCTAGTGGTACAGGTTTCAGAGTGTCTTTAAGAAGATTCCCAGTTGCATCTAGAGAGCGAATTCATGAGTGAATAACATCGTGGAGCATCTGGTGACACACTGGTGTTTTGTAAAACTTGAGCCAATACAGCATCCCTGTAATTGTCCCTTAAATTAGAGAACTCCAACTTCATCGCATCTAGATCCGATCTAAACTGCGCATCAGCAATCTGTTCTGCAAAAGAGTTAGCCACGATGGCGAGCGAATCAAAAAGATGGGAGACTTACGAAGCCGGCTTTTCTTCAAATAGATCTGGATGAAACTAGATCCCCGTAGTACGGCCCCGAGGATCTCCTTGAAGTTCTCCTTGACAGGTGATATCTTGGCCATATCTTGAACCTCCGTTAGACACGTTATGAGAGTGCGCATTACGTCGCCGAGAGACTTCAACTCGTTATGAAATTCTCGTTCGTTTGCCAAGAGCTGTAGATTGGTTGATTAGCAGAGGCGAGTACAGTTCCGAAGGGTGAAACCGACTTTGTAAGGGATGGATAGCGCTGTCACGGCTGCTCGGGCGATGGGATGGGCCTTCGAGGAGCCTTCAGTAAGAAGATTCCCCAGCGAACATCAAGCTAAACTCACGTTTCCTAGATGGTCCAACGCTGCCATTATTCCATCCAACACATCCGTCTTGTCTCCAACATAGCTGAGCACACTTTTGAGATCCCCAACACCGTTTTGGATGTCTTCGAGGGATAGCGGAAGGTCCAAAAGAGAAGGGATGTCGTCCAGTTTTGCCTGTGCGTCAGTTATTGGATGAGTCCAACCTTCGCCTGAGTCAAGCGTCGAGAGGCTCACGTCCGAGATCCCGTGTACAGTTGTTACTATTTCCAGCTTGTAATCACTCCCTTGTGCTGAACGAGCGTGATTTAGGATAAGAACAGGATGCGAGACCGCCACCCACTTGTAATCCTTCCTGAGTTATTGTTGCACCCATCGAGTAGCTCCTTGCCAGTTACAACCAGCTCGTCGACTGAGGAGAGTGGACGGAGAAGTCTACTGTATCTCGGTTTCACGGCGAGGACCTCTCCTGAAGGTACGTTCCTACGAGAAGGTCGTCAGGTGCTGCAGCCCATAGACTGTAGGAGCGTACATAACAGGGTTAAGAGACCAGCATTGAGTCAAGCCATCCTTGCGCTCCCTGGTAGCAATTCTCTCGGAGGAACCAGCGACAAGGTTAAGAGATTTAGAGATTCGCTTCGAATCCTTGAATGTTAAGCGTAGCTCTGATACAAACCACTGAGTCAACATGGCCAACGGATCAAGTTAGCGACCAGAAACACCTTGGATGCTGAAGCTAAGTACCAGGGTTAGCCCCACTGAGGGTTAGAACACAAAGATTTCTATGCTTCTGCTCTGCCGGTCGCTTTCCGCTCTCCTGATCACGCCACGCATTGTATTATTTTGTGTTACTATGAAAGAAAGTCAGAGGACATTTTCGTGCTGATCACATGTGGGAACGGTTCGTCGACTCCTAGACCCCACCCTCGTGACCTCGGACTTGGAGAGGTTCCGTCGCGCTGTCGTCGGAGCCAGACCGTGGTAAGTAGTGTGCCTGAACTTTGCCAGTGGGGAATCCAGATACTTAGTACCCTCAGTGCGTGGGGCTCACGTTCACCAATGCATCTCGTCCGAGTCGCTCTCACGTAACGACAACTTGAATGAGAGTGCCGATGCGGCATATCTAGGACCGATCTAGGTGTGATTTTCGAGTTACTAAATTCGTCGATCTGCTTCTGCTTCCTCCGAGCGCGAGTTCGATTTTGGGAGTACAATGACCATTATCCACTGAGACACTGAGGGGTTTGCCCGTGTTATCCGAGGATAATGTACTCAATAATAAGGAGAGGAAGTTGTGAAGGTCCTTGCATGTGCGAAGTCACCGCATTTGAGCGGTCGTCCTCGGAGAACCTATCTCAACGACTTTCCCCTAATTGACACTCCCAGCAAAGTTGACTACTACCACATCCGTTCCTCGAGCGCGATTCAGACTCTTGGATTTCAGTCATAGGTAGTCGTACGATATCCCGGAAGATAGTTCCTTGATGCTGGTCACTGCGCGCTGCAGGGGGATGGTTGCATATGTGCCTCATCGAATAAGGCGTACTTTGTATACGTCCATAAGTGGGACAAAAATCTTCAATCTGCACCAAGATCCATTCGTGTGTCTCGCACTTCTGTCAAGCATCACACACACCACTTTTTTGACGTGGCTTGAACTTCTGGGCCCAAGGTGCAAAAGTTCAGATTCACAGCTAAGCACACGGTAAGTACACGTCTAACTTCGGCGAATTTCGAACCAGGATATACACCATGCGGGAATCTCTAGAACGCATCGAGCTCTTCCCAATCGCGGACGTGCTCGAGGATCCTGCCGAAACCGTCTGAATGATGGAATAGTTGGCACCTGACCACTTCTGGTGTGTCAATACATCGCACCTGATTTCCTTCTCCTTACGCTGGATAACGTCCACGCAGGTGAGTATTCCTTCTCTTGTAGCGCTCCGCGAGTTCGGCCGCAGCGCATGTTACAAGAGCACAGAGGATGAGCTGAAGCGTACCAGTAATGACGGCATTGCTGTGCACACCCGCGAGCGAAATGAACTGAAGAACGAATCAATAGTAGAATTTGTGCATTGGCACCACTCCAATAGAGAAAATATGAGGTCGGACCAAGAATACGGCAAAGCAGGTCAGCATGGGGTGCGTACTTGAGACTGCGCGAGATGGCGGGGCCAGACCAGGCTGCAGACGGTAATAACCTTCTGGGGTGCGTGGAACTGGTTGAATCGTACATAAGCAGGTTGAGACGATGGTCAGTGAAATACGTACAATCCCAACACCAGAAGTTGTCTATCTCGAAAATTTCCTTGGCTACTCTCCGTGACTCGGAGTTTGACTTGCCAGTGACACGAGACTTATAGTACTCGAAGATGGAATCGGGCGAAGATATGGAAGGAGTTAGTGACAGGAGAGCATGTTTGACGACTGACAGAATGGATCAGAATCAAGTGGGATTGTAACAGAAGTAGGATTTACCCTCGTCGAATGTCATCAATGGATGGTCGCACCCCACTCTTTCTCAATACGTGCAGCATCAGCCGCGTCGAGGGGTTTTCCAGGAGTAATTGTGTCTATAATTAATCCGTTTACAACGTGAATCACCGATCACTCTGGGACAGAAATCATGGCTGGAATCATAACGTACGGGTGATCTCCGGCGTCTCAGCTTGAACGAGTCGGGAGACATGAGTGGAGGAAGGTATAAGCACCTTTCCGGCGAGATGACCACATTTTTTCCCGCCATGGAGTTGATCTTCGAGATGAGTGGCAAATGCACCAGACTTGGCAAATAACCTTGCCGACTTCATGACAGAGGGGCTGGCACCGTGACTGGCAAGTTGTGAGTGTTAACCGAACAGGGGACATTAGGAACAAGGTACCCAGTGTCAGCGTCTCCGATGATGGGACAGAGGTACTCGACGTTTGCCATGTTTGCACGCACGTTGGGGGAAGCTGACATGTGCTCGTCATAGTGCTCTCTGTCATGTAGTTGCTGAGCACAGAATATACGATACCCAAAGTCAGGGCCAACTTTGTTGCTCCCTGTCGTGAGAAGCAAGGAAGCAGCCCAGCCAAATACATAGACGACCTGTTGATGATCATCTGGACGGGGTCGATGGCACCCATTGTGTGAACGGGGAGACCACTAGCGCTGGCGAGTTTGAATTATGCGAAAGAGCTTGTCGGCCAGAAGGGATGTGGGGAGGAAAGGACGGGAGCAGAGCCCTGTTTGAGTGTGACATCGTGGGCGAGTAGGGGTGAGAAATGTTGGCAAAGCGGCGGGGCGGGCGAGATGGGCCTCTGTGGCAGGGCCTGGGGGGTTCACATGCAGGGGGAGAGAGACAGAACGAGGAGAGAAGAACCTAGACTGGGGTTAGGGTTATGATTGGGCGTTTTTCGCGGGCTAGGGTTACGCGTGACTGTGATTGACGGATCGTCATTCACATCCACCAAACCTCCTCCCTCCCTTCTCACTTCCCTCCCTCACCACCATATGCCCTTCATCACACTCAACTCCCACTTTACCTTCCTTGCTAGTGTCCCCCTCCCCTCCAAGCTCCATCTCCTGATCTGCACTCACCTTCATGTGCACATCACCCTGTCAGTTGAGGTCAAGCCATTTGCCAACAATCAGACAAGGACTTGGACAGATATCTTTGTGCCTTGAGATATTGACTTAATCATTTGTTTCATTGTGATGTTATGTTTCATTGTGATGTTATGTTTCATTGTGATGTTATGTTGCATATTGATTGTTTGTACCTGGCCATTGAGCCATTTAAACTTGCTCTCATACAATAGAGCACCTCAGCTTGTTTCCCAAACTGTGCTGAGGTGAGATATTTCATTCTGCATCTAATACTTTACTTATTGTACTTGATAGATTACCTATTAGGTATTTTACCAATATAGCTTGTTCTCTGAACTGTGCTGAGATTACCCATTAGCTGTGCATCAAATCTTTGTCAGGTTATGAGCCCTGATGCCATGGAACCTACCACCACTAAGGAAGACTTGTACACTGTGCTGAAACTAGAAGCTGATGGTCGCAACTGGGTCATCTTCAAGAATCACCTTGAGTGGGCTCTTACCACTCATGGTGTTGTTGACCATCTCAATGGCACTGCCACAAAGCCTCAGTCACCTGGTGATGGTGCCAAGCCTGATGAAATAGCTGCCTATGAAAAGTCTCTTGCTGAGTGGCAGAAACCAGAGTATATCTGTCATCAGCAGCTGGCCTGAGCCTTACCCAACTCAATGTTGTGAAAGATTCTCCATGATGACACTGTAGCAAGAATGTGGAAGACCATTACCATAGAATACAAGTTGAAGACTTCCTTGGTCCAAGCAGATCTCTGTGCAAAGTTCCAGAACCTCTCCTGTCCTGAGAAAGGAGATTTAAGAGCTCATCTTGTAAACTCTGAGCTAGTTGTGAGGAGCTTGCTGCTGTTGGAGTCAGCCTGATGAACACTAAATATTCCTCCAACATCATCTGATCCCTTTCCCAAATCTACCAGAACTATGTAGCCCATCTCTCATCAGTGGCCCATTTGCTAAATAAGGAGATCTCAGCTGACAACTTGATGAACTACATCATCCAAGAGCATGATAGGCTCACAACCACCTCAAAGTCCGATTTGAAAGAGAAGAGCCTAGCTTGATTGGCTGTGGGAAAGTCTTCGGAAGGAGGAAAATGGAAGCAGCTGAAATCAAAGGGAGTTTGCTGGAATTGTGGTGGAAGGGACCACAGACAGGATCAGTGCCCTTAGGAGTCCTTCCCAAGACGGCTTTGAGAAGCTGAGCACTGGGAAGACATTAGCAAAATAAGGGTTGCCTGGACAGTGCTGGACAGTGTCATAGTGCTCATAGCAAGGGTCCACATAGACAGTACTCTCATAGTACTCTTATAGTCTTTCATAGTGTTGGCTAAAATCATAGTGTTTCACAGTCTGTTCATAGTGTGCTCATAGACTTTCATAGTGGTCTCATAGTGTGTCATAGTGTGTCATAGTGTAATAAAGTTGAGCAAAAAATAAACCAAAAAAATTAATGTTTTGATTAGTACACCTACTAATTCTAATCCTACTCAACTTGTAGTATACTACCAATCCTAACCCTAATCCTACACTTTTAGTATACTTTGAAGTCTAATTCTAATCCAACCCCTATAGTATACTTTTACACACATCTAATTTTAATTTCAAGACTACACTCATTATTATACTTTTTATGTACTCTTTACTACACTTTTAAATGGTCAAATGGAAATTATAAATATATGCCAGTGGCAAAAGTTGAACTCAAGACTTTTCCAAAATGACAATTCTCAGACATATTAACCACTAGACCACAAGACCTCACATAATATAAATCATTAGATGTATATGACTACATCTCTGGCCTTTGACACCACTTTGCTACACTTTGCTACATTTTTCATTACATCTGTTTTTCCACCTTTGCTACACTTTCTGATACACTTTTCACTACACTTTGTCATACTTTTTACCACATTTGGCCACATTTTTTCACCACCCTTTGGACATTACAATTCTAATTCTAATTCATGCTAATCCTAACCCTACACTTTTTGATTCACTTTTTACTATCATTATTACACTGTGACAAACTATGACAGACTATGGTAATACTCTGACAAACTGTGACATACTATGATTTTAGCCAACACTATGAAAAACTATGATGATACTATGAGTACTATGACACTGGACAGCACTGGACAGTAACCCTGATTGTGCTAATGAAATGTGGTAAAGAAAGTGTAGCAAAAGATATAGTAAAAAGTGTGGCAAAAAGATATACATAGCAAAGTGTACTAGTCAAAAAGTATTTTTTAAAAATGGATTGGGATTAGTACCACTATGAACACTATGAATATTATGGAAATACTATGGATACTATGAGATCACTATGAAAGTACTATGAACTATGAATACTATGAAAGTATTATGAACTATGAATACTATGAGTACTATGAGTACTATGAATACTATGGCAAAAACTAGGATTTGCTGATGGATGCCATCTAGCAGCTTGAAGGTGAAGGCACCTGAAAAAGGGAATGCCACTAGCGCAACCATTGCGCATGACAAGGATGGCACTTGGGCTGTCTGTGTTGCCAATGGATACGACAGTGATGGAGATAGCCTTCCAGGCCTCATCAATTTTGACTCTGATTTAGAAGACTGGTTCTTTGAAGTTGATGACAATGAACAGAATAATGCTGCACTTGCTTTGGCTGTAATTGAGCCTGTGGAGTCAAAAGCTGTGATTGAGCTTTACGATTCTGGTTCTAGTCACCATTTACATATCTCCTTACCGAAATCACTTCATGTCATTCTGCACTACCCCTCCAAGAAGCTTTGATGCCACAAACCAGCAGTCTTTCAGTACCACTGGTATATGCAAAATGCTAGTCGAGGTCCTGAACAGTGCAGAGGTGTTGACAATCCGTCTGACAGAAGTGCTCTATTCTCCTGATATTGGATACACTCTTATCTCAATTGGTCACATCGATGATACATGTTGCACCATGACATTCAGAGAAGGGTGCTGTACCATCTTAATGATCAACAGTACAGTTGTAGGAAGGATTCCAAAGTCACTGAAAGAACTTTATCAAGTTGAGCATGCCACTATGACAGGAATGGCAAATGCAGCAAAACAACAACTCACCATCATGGAACTACATCGCTGCATGCGGCATATAAGTGCTGATGCAGCTAAACAGCTTGTTGTAAAGGTTTCATTACAGAAATCAAGCTCATCCCATCAAGCAGTAACAAAGACATACATATCCTGCAGTTCCTGCATCGTAGTGAAGGCAAAGCAGCACCCAGTGCTGAAAGAGTGTGTGGGTGCATGTTCTGCTGAGTATGGTGGTGAAATTAATTCAGGCCTATGGGGTCCAGCACCTGTCAAATCTCTGGACAGTTGGCGTTACTATGTGTTATTTACAAATGACAAAACATGTGAAACAAAGCTTTACCTACTGTTACGGTTTTTCTCCTTTTCCCTCGTCTTTACCTTTTCTGCTTCCCTTGACGAATACACCGTTTCCTTGGCCTTTCACAGACAATATGGGACATAGCGTTACTTACTGTTAGTCCATTTCATTCCTCTTTTCTTCTTCTTTGATTACTTCCTTTGATTTGCGAACATTTATCTCCTCGGCTGATTCTCTTATATCGGCCTCGTAGTTCCTATCTTTCCCCTCGTGTTACTGCGGATGACGCATGCATAGTTCCTATCTTTCCCCTCGTGTTACTGTGGATGACACATGCGTAGTTCCTATCTTTCCCCTCGTGTTACTGCGGATGATGCATGCGCTTACCTCATCGTTCTTTTACATTCCTCTATGTTTCACGATGACGCGTCCTCGAGTACTTATATTGACTTGACTTGTACTTGTATTCTCCATTCTCGTTCTACGCAAATATAGCGTACTCTTGATTCCTGCAGTCCGATCAACTCAGCCCTTCGTCCCTCGTCCCTCTTGTAAATCCCTGCAGTCCAATTGACTCAGGCTTTAGTCCTTTGCCCTTCGAGAACCTCAGATCCTAGTACTTGCTCTGACGATTGAGTCTTTTCGTGAGTACCTCCAGAGAAGTAATCCCTCGAGACTATTCTTTGTGTATGCTCCGCGTAACAAAAGAACGAGAATTATCCTTCGTCCCTCCTATTCAGGAGTAGGACAACCCCCTCTTGCAACATTTCATCCCACTCGAATCGAGCCCTTAGCTCATGCTACGGGCTTCCACCTGACAATGAACAGTCTGACATTGACGTCGACTTTCAAGACCCAGAACCCATTGAACCCCCTCGTGCCACTGTGAACCCGTACCAGGCCTTAGTCCCTGCTACCCCTCGATCACCTGGAACCCCCAGACAACCTCGTACCCCAGCACCCCCTCGTAATCCCAGTGAACCTAGTCCCATGTCTCGTGCTCCCACCGAACTCAAGGCGGCCCTCCCCGCTGACTTTTCGGGAGAACCCTCTGATGCCACGCGATGGATTAAAGCCATGCGTGCATACTTCGCGATTAACAAAGACATTTACACCCTCGATTCACAACGAATCATGACCACTCTCAACAAGATGAGTCAGGGATGAGGAGTCTCTTTCTCAGAAATGTGGTATGATAAGATGGCCGACATCCACGCCGACCCTCTGGATCTTACCTTTAACAAATTTACCGAAAACTTTGAATCCACATTCTTCCCCTTTGACACCAAAGCCACTGCCCGCCACGAACTTTCTAAACTCACACAGAAGTCCTTCCGCCACCCTGATGGAGTCCATGATGATGGATTCCAAAAGTATATCACTGATTTTCAAAACCTTGCTGCCTGCGCAGGTATCACCGACGACATCACCCTCATTGATCAATTTTCCTTGGGGCTCGACCAACAACTTGCCACGATGATTCTTTCCATGGCTACCATCCCCACTACCGTCAAGGAGTGGATTGAGAAGGCCAAGACGTTTTACGCGCAGAAGATGCGCATTCTCGCCTTAAGAGGAGGCAGACCCTCCACATTTTCTCGTCCAACTTCTTCCTCTCATGACCCCAATGCGATGGACATTGATGCCGTCACAATCGCTAAGCTAAACCCCCAAGAGCGTGCTAAATGCATTCGAGAAGGTCGTTGTTTCCACTGTCGTAACACGGGACATAATGCCAACCAGTGCAAAAATCCCTTCACTCGCTCACCTCATCCTCCGACCACTCGCCCCCAGAATATTTGCACCGCTGACACTGCTCCTGCCGCCCCCGCTACCTTGACTTCGTCCTCCTCTGCCACTATGATTACCACCCCCTCCGAGCTCTCCTCCTTCGTCGACTCCCTCAAGACCCAGGGAAAGAATGAAGGAGAGATCCTTCAAGTTCTTCAGATGTGCTATGAAGACACCGCACCCACTAAGGAGGAAGTTTCGGTTTTGAACATTAACCAGGATTTTTAAACTGGGGAGTTGCACCGACGTCTTCTTCCTTTGACATTCACCATGTACTTGTAGCACCACGAAATGAACGTACTCTTCGTTTTCCTGTAAAGCTACAAGTTGGTAATCAAACCGTCGTCACCACTGCCCTCATCGACTCCGGTGCCACCGGAAACTTCATCGACCTTGGACTCCTTTCTCACATGAACTTCCCCATGATACGTCTCCCTAACCCTATTGAAGCATACAACGTTGACGGTACTCTCAACAAAAGAGGTACCATCTTGTGGAAAGCCAGACCCCTTGTCCACATCACTAAACGACCCGAACATCTCGAACTCATGGTTGTTTCTCTCAAACGAAAACAAATCATTCTCGGCATGTCGTGGCTGAAATCTCGGAATCCTCAAATTGATTGGGCTTTCCACACCCTCTCCTTCCCTCGTATTCCCTTCAGCTCTCCTCCTATAGAAGAACCTCCCCGACGTTATCTCCTTCGCCTCCTTGACCTTGATGTCGATCAAGAGATCTCTTCCTTGTTTGCAGAACGATATCCCGATGGGGTTGATGCATCTCCAAGTGAGTACCTCCCCCAAAGCAAAACGATCAACAAGATCACACTGTCCACCCAACTTGCCCAAGAAAGTAAACCTCTCGAAACCTCTTTTCCCTCTTGGTGTGCAGACTTTGAGGATGTCTTTTCTGAAAAGACGTATAATCAACTTCCCCCGCACCATTCTTTCGACCATACCATCGAACTCAAACCTTTCTTTGTCCCAAAGATCACCAAAGTTTATCCTTTGAACCCGAAAGAACAAGACTCGTGTCGAGCTTTTATTGACGAACATCTTAAGACTGGACGTATCATCCCGTCTAAATCTCCTCAAGCTGCACCTTTCTTCTTCGTCCCTAAGAAAGATGGCTCTCTCCACCCTTGTCAGGACTACCGTTACCTAAATTCCCACACCGTTCGCAATGCATACCCACTCCCCCTGATCCCTCCTCTCATCGACCGGATGAAGAACTCCACCTGGTTCACCAAATTTGACATCCATTGGGAATACAACAACGTTCGGATCAAGGAAGCTGACCAATGGAAAGCCGCGTTGACCTGCACCAAACTGTTTGGATGCGGATACATAGTTATTGTATATGTGATGTTAGACATTTGACCCGAGATTTGAGTTTTTACTATATTCCCACGGTCCAAATGCTTAGCTAATTGAGGGACATATGGACCATACTGTCTAGTATGTATCCCTATTTTTTTCTTATTTGTTCATTCACATGTTGTGGAGAAACAAAATGATTTCTCCCAACATACTTTTATTACTACCTACAACTACTTAGCAAACCATTTTCTTAATATCTCTTTTATCCTTGAGTACTTAGCCAAGTGTCAGAGAAGCAATTGGAGCATGTGACCTCAGTTGCGAATCACCTGACTCAGATCATGTGACCTTGCACAGCATGAGTTATAATGAGTCAATATGAGTCAAAGTGAGTCAGATGAGGACTAGCCAAAGCACTGCCCCTAGACTAGCAGAATGATCATGTGACCTGCACAGCATGAGTCATTGCCAAGCCAAAGGCTATTTTTAGCTCATTGCAAGTCATTTTCTGACAGGTTGAGTCAAAGTGAGTTAGTATGAGTCAGTATGAGTCATATCTTGGCACAGCCACCTCGGAACCGAAGGTAGCACAGCCACATGTAAACTACTATATAAGGAGCGCGATTCAGCCCCATTTGGCAGGTTCCCTCTTTTAGGAAAAAGGTTCCTACTTGAGTAAATCTCAACCAACGAGTGCTTACAAGTGCACCCCTCTACAAACAAACAGTGAGGCTGTGTAGAGAAGTTTCCCACGCTATAAATAGAACTACTTAGACCCAAGTTAGGAGTATACTGTATCCCTTAGGATAGGGACAGTTAGGACACCTTTAGGGAGAAAGCCCCAGAGTGGGCAACTAAAGGGAATAGATCCCCAGCTAGTAGGGAGACCTAATAGTTCATTAGTACCCTGGGAAAGGGTCGAGTCGAGCACATTTAAGCTGATTGCCAACTCCTTAGTACATAATAGATTCAGTTTAGGAAAAGCTGTTCTGTGTGACTAAGTGACGTGTGTGAATCAGTAAGCGAAAGTGAAGCATATTTACGCTACCTACCCAATTGAGCATTCCTAATCGACTGGAGCTAATTGGCATCTTAGGGAAGTAACCCTAGTCACTACAGAGTACCCTTCTAGCAACCCAAGAAGTTGTCTAGACCATTCCCCCAACTATCCAGTGTACAATTTGTACACCACCCCAGCTGAAATCCAGACCCTCAACAGTTTGCTGAACCCCCAATCACCCTCAACCTCATTGATGATTGACGAACAAACCACGTGCCTGATAGTCAACCCCTTTCTACGAGATTGATACTTATTTCTAGTACCAACTCGACCAGGGAAGAGTACTCTCTTCACCTCGCTAAAGGTTTACTACCCGTGGAGATAAGATTGGTTGTCTGGTAAGCGTTTTCTTAGCGTTTCTACTGATCTTATCTAGAAGAAGACACCGTGTAGTGAGCTGAGGGAACCGGTGGCCTAGCCGAGCCGTAGCCGAGCCAATTTGCCAAGCTGCGGCAACACTAACATCAAGGCCCTAAAGGTAGAACCCCTGATAGCAAACATCTTAGAAAAACCTAGATTAAAGTCTGTTACATTCAAGGACACTCCTAGTAGTATACAGAATGATACTACTACAAGAGAAGTACTACAAAGAACTACTAATGGAAGAAATAGAGTCCTACCTAATACTTGCCCACCCTTTAAATATTTCAGATGTAATAGTCATGACCATCGCCTAAGCGATTGTCCTTGCATGCTAAAATTAATAGACCATGGAGAGTTAGCATATGACCAACAAGGTATGATGAACCTACCTAGGGATCAAGGCCCACTCAATAGAAGAGCGGATGAATCAATAATAGAAAGCTATCATAGAATGGTTGAGCAATGCGCACGAAATGATAAGCATGCACAGACTAACCTCATCATGGTTGACTGTGATACATTGAAGCATGGATTGTTGAACTACATCATACCTGAAATATCAGTTAGTGACAAAGAAGAATCAGAAAATAAAGAAAAAAGAGTATTCATACCTTACTTGTTGATGGACAAGGATGACGAGGATGATGTTAATGAAGTCTTGCAAAGTTATAGTGTCGTGTGGTCTCAGCACAAAGCCAAGACTGTTCGAAAGGAAATTATGGACGGAGTGTACATACCTTCCAAGAAAGTGGAAGGCAGTCAGTGCCAAAACAAAGTAGTGATTAAGAACTCACCTGGTACAAATGATGGCAATGCTAACAAAGCATTGCACCCTTGGTCGAGCTGCCAAAATGAAGGGAAAGGTCAATCTGAAGTAAGGGATTGAAATCAGTATGATTGGCAAAAGAATAAAGAGAATGACTTACCTGATGCTTGGGATGATCCAAAGGGATTTCTGAGAGGTGAGAATGAGAGGGAAAAGATTATCAAGCAATGGGATGACATCCAGAATGCACCCACACCATCCAAGAGCTGGGAGGTAAAGAAAGTCATTAGTGATGAGCAATTGAAAGTGATCAACTTACCTTATCCAGCAATGACGCTCCCAATGGAAGCATCGAAGGATATTCGATGTGTATGCACCAACATGCATGATGATGAAGATGTAGAAATGCTTGATATCTCTGAGAAGAAGTGGGGAGGGAATGATGAAAAAGGAAGGAGCTTGGAGTTTCCTGAAAGAGTTGACAGGAATAAACCCCATGTAAGTGAATAGCCTTCTAAGGAATATTCCAGAAACTTGGCAGTGCAGCGCATGGAGTTATCCACTGCCATGAATTCCCATGATGTGCTGACTAAGATACTCAGCACTAAGGTAGAACTGACCACAGGAGAAATATTAGGTAACTCGTAGGAAATGATGCAAGCATTAGCTGATCAGATCAGATTTTGACAGGTGACATTGGCTAATGCCGCTTTACATGTGCATTATATTGGAATGAGCCAGGACCATGGGCCGCTACTGACAGTTCCTGTCTGCATAGCAAACAAAGTGTATAGCACCATAATAGACTCAGGTAGTGAAGTTAATATCATTACTTGAGAACTATGGAAGAAATTGCAAGTGCCGATGGATATCAATGCTAGTCTAACACTGTGTGATGCAAACGGAGGTAACAGTGAATTAAAAGTATTGATTCCTGATCTAGCCATACAGATAGGAGGGCTAACTACTCATAGTAATTTTTGGATATCTACTGATTATCCCCTCGACATACTACTTGGCTGCCCTTGGCAGTGGCAGAACTTTGTCTCCATTGATGAGAGATTAGATGGAATGTACCTAAGATTTAGCTACATTAATGGCAAAGATAACCAGACCTTGGAAATTCTTGTACAGCCATTGGTTGCCAAGAATGGAAGTGCACCGCTCATAATAGGAGGGTGCAGCTTCACGATCTTACTTGGAAAGATAGTGGAGCTGGAGATCTGAAATGAATCAAATATGGAAGCGCGCCTGGAACACGAGGTGCAAAGAGATCATAGCTCAACAGTACAAAGTATATTTAATTGCAAGCCTCCAGAGGAAGGAAATACCTGATGCACAATGCTGAAACAATCTTACCACCTAGCTGATGCTTATCAGACCTTATTCCAACCCGAACTATCCCTCACAAGCTATGGGCAGTCCTCATCCAAGCTTGATAATGCCTGACTGGGAATGCTTGCCTTACCTGTGCATATTCCAATCAATAATTGCTTAGCCGATGTCATAGTTCTAAACTCAGTGCAGTATGCCACTCTGCAACCTATGCTGAATAATATGGACAGCAATTACCAATTAGTCTACATACTTCCCATGGAGTTACCCAAAGTAGACACAGAATCCAATAAGTGATGGGTAAGCATACCCACTGTGGCACTACCCAATGACGCCTGAAAGATTACATTCCCTGTCCCCTATGCAATGTTTACCTAATTGGGTAATTGTACTACTCTTTTCCTTCCCAGCTACCAAGCCCAGCTCAATTACCTCCTCAAGCAGGAGAGCTGCATGCTGTCTCCTCCCATTCTCACTCCCCCTCCCCAACATGATGACCGTCCTTCCCTCCTCTCTCTACTCCATACTAGTGGCCTGTGGCACGAGCTCAGTCAAGCTCAGGAAGAGAAGAAGATCACTGATAAAAATGCTGACGATTGTCCATGAAAGGTACCAGGCAAGAAAATATTGGACTTAGGACTAACTAGTATCCTGCTGACTACCTCTCCATCGCTGGGGAGGTTCCTTCTCCTTGTCCCATCCAAGGAGGATGGGCACCTCATGCTGCATTTGGGGTATGTTGTCACCCCAACTCCATCTCCCACTTTTATTACAGAATACCCCATTGCCGATGAAGATGATCAATTGGAGACTGGAAGTACCTCCTCCATCTTATTGACATGGAGCTTGGATATTTCTCAGTACCCATCACCATTCAGCAAAGACCTGGATCATCCCAGGCAACTTTTTTTCAGCTGATCTAACCCTCTTATGGAGGGGATATTTGATCCAAATCAGTTTCACACAAGAATGAATGAAAGGTTTGGAGCTCTTCCCCTTGGGAAAGGGCAATTTGATGGAACTAACTCATTCAAGATGAACGGAAACTATGGGACAACCTACTTCCAGCTGCCATTCAAGTACAACCCCGACTATCATTCTTCCCTGCCCGAGGGAAAAATAACATTGCCATATATCGATGCAGCGATATTCCATACAACAACATTTTATTTATCACTAAGAAGGTATTTGGAACAAACCTATGACTGGGATGGAGTGCCGAGGAGTGAGCAGTTGATGCGGCATCCCCCCACTGTTTACTTTGACCACATCCCATCCTATGAGCTCCATATTCTCTAGCTCCAAATTGACCGCCGCCACCATCTAGAAGATATGTGCCATTTTCGTGCAGATGCTTATAGTGTTCTACACACTATCCTAGCAGTATTAACTCTCCCACAGGCATACGACTACCTGCAAGAGACAGCTGCACTCTTATTTGTTGATGGTACTACTATCACCCCCACTTCAGTACATCAGGGTGAGTTCTTTTAGCAGTGCACACCTTCTGCTAATTCCCTCTTCACCCTCAAAGAGATCGGCTTTCTACAATCAGCAAGCAGAATGCTCCGCTTCACAGGAGAAGTAGAATTAGCTGATCTTATTGATCAGATCCTACAGATCCTACTTCCAGATGAAGATCTCATCACACAGCTATTACATGACTTCTATCTCAAAGACTCCAACTCACTCGCTGGTCACCACAACGCATGCCACCTTTGGGCCAAGCAAGAGAATTATTATTGGCAGCATGGCACTTCAGAGATCATCACACTGCCATCTGTTCCTCAGGGACTACTTGAGTATACCTTGATCCCCATTTAGATTACTAACAATTGTTCCTTTTCATCTTTATATGTTTATCATTCTCAAGTTTTGGAAAAACCAGTATCTTGGACACTGCCATATGCCATATCTTTCTTTGAGATAGTGAGTCAAGACCTGAGTGCAGTTGTGCCCTGGGCTCGATCATTTGACACCTCCATGACATTGTTTAACAGTTCTGTAATGTTTTCTTGACAGCTCTGTTTCCAAAGTCAATGATACAAGTTCTGCACTATGATAACCTCTTCCCTACTTTGTGTTATGTTTTCCCAGCTGATTCCTGTTCCCTAGCAATGAACATTGTATGAATGAGTAGCTATGATGTGCTGCACCATGGTAACATGCATATGTGTGTACACTAGTGTAGCCCACTGAATAGTATAACATTTAGGGCAAAAACTTGTGACTGACACCAAGGTACATTAAGTAGCTATAAGGCTAGGAACATAAGGAAAAAGCCGGTACAGCATGAAGTAAACTTAGCACAAGTATATCAGAAGAACAACAAAGAGCTGACTCCTATCTCCAAATAGGAATGACAAACGCTGCTCCCAAATCAAGAAGGAACTTTGTGGTCTTGTCAAAGCTGTGGATCAGCAGTTCCAAAATAGGATAGACACACAGCAGACATACTGATACTAATTTTGCTTATCAACTTATGCCCTATCAGACTGCACTTGCTTAAGGAATACACTGAATACTTTAAGATCTGACCAGATATTATATAAACCTGGCCTCACCTTTAGCAACCTTAGGGTGGACTCTTCCCTTCCCCCCCACCATCACTTGAGGCACATAGGCCCAGGTATGTTCTATTCCTTCAACAACTCACTAGCCTACTAGAGAACCACCCCCCCTCCTAGAGTTGTATTCTACATATGAAAAGAGGCTGACTAGGACTTACATCACCAACTCCCCCAATAAAAATAATCAGACATACACAAGGTATGTCCATTGAAATTGTGGTCGATATCAGTAACCCATTGAATGTACAGTGCAAGTATCACCTGATTCAATGGTGTGAAAAGTGTCCACCCTCTCCTACCTACTGCCTGCTATGAAGGACACCTCCCCTACTATATCACTACTGTATTCTTACATACCCCCTCCTTGTATTCCTTTTATGACAACATGGAAAGTGTGAGCACAACCCCTGCTTGAATAAGAAGAGAAGTCAAACAGTTGACTGGCTGAAGAATATAACCCAACTATAAATGTTTCTGTTCCCTGTGGAACTAGCTCCACACACAGAGAGATATATGAGAAGATAAATCAAGTCTTTAAGTAGACTATAATAGATGAATACACGATAACCTTGCCATCTAGTCATACGACACAACGAGCACAACCTCATTAAACTAAGGAGAAGTAACACACAGTTGTTGCTACATTGGCAATAGCTCAAAGCTACCACCACCAGTACAGTGAATACAATTATGAATAGAAGGAATCCTCTATTATGGTAAAACGAGAGAACTAGAAGCGTACAGTATAGCTACATATTTGGCCTAGGCAGATCCTGTGTGATCCTAAGATCATATATAGGTGTAGCTACAGACTACAATAGGACCTAGACTCTTATGTGTGACATCTAAGACACACATCTCACACTGTATTAGGACGAGATGCCTACGAAAGGCATACTGACTATTAGTAACTACCTGCCTAATGAAGAGCAGTATCACTGATAGTATCTGCCTGCCTAAGGAAGCAGTGGAATCATTAGCAAACATACAGATCAAGATGATGACTACTAAGGCAATATATGAAGAACATAGCAAGGATCGGGACTTGTCCAAGGATTTAGACACAGAGTCTATAGGACTACTTATCCAACCAACATCACACTCGTGTGTACAAACTTACAGAGCATATAAGTGGGTTGATCAATGCATCAAGCCAATCTCTACCCCAATTCCCCAGGAGTTTAAGGTCATCAGAACCATACCGTATGATCCAATGATGACATTGGAATCCCTGAATGTATACTTTGGCCTACAAAGGCCTACTCAGAAATTCAGCTGGGAATGAATAGACAAGATTTTGAAGGACATGAAATCCTATCAATTCTTGTGGCCAGAAGAACATGATTTGTTTATCTACACACTAATCAAGAATGAAGCAGCCATAGCTTTTGAAGATGAGGATAGGGAAACTCTTAAGGAAGAATACTTTAGCCCCTACAAGATACCTCATATACTACATACACCATGGCAGGAGAAAGGCATACAGTTAGCCCCTGTATTGCGACAATGAATCATAGACCTGCTATAACTTAAGATAAGAGTGGGAGTCTACAAATACTGTTAATCCCTCTACAGATTACAATGGTTCTGTACATGGAATGAAGAGAAGCAGAAACTGAAAATAGTACATGACCTGCAGCCACTGAATGCAGTTAGTATCAAGGAATCATCAATTCCCCCACACCTGAATCAATTTGTAGACCAGTTTTTGGGAGGAAAATGCTTTACAGTCCTAGACCTATATTGGCGCTTTGATGTAAGAAAGATGGATCAAGCTAGTCATGACATGACAGCCTTCCAAACCCCACTAGGACTACTATGAATAACCTCATTGCCTACTGGATACACCAACTCACCTTCCAAATTCCAAGAATATATGATGTTTATATTCCAGAATAAGATTGTCAAGCAAGTAATGAATATATTCATTGATGATGCACCAATATGAGGACCACTTACCACCTATTCTGATAAGGATGGAAACCCTACAGTTTTGCCAGAAAGACCAGGCATACAAAGATACATCTGGGAACATGCAAAAGATCTGAATCATATCTTACATTATTTGGCAGAAGCTGGAGGAACCTTCAATGGAAAGAAGCTTCAAATCTGCCAACCCCAAGTAGTAATACTTGGCCAGAATGTAGGAATCAATGAAAGAGAACCTGATATACAATGAGTAAAGACCATAAAGGAATGGCCTACCCCTTAAAGTGCTACAGAAGCCAGACAATTTATGGGCCTGTGTGGAATAGTCCACATATGGATTTCTAATTACTCTCAGATAGCAAGAAGTATAACTTCCACCTGGAAGAAGGATGTACCCTTTGTCTGGATAGAAGAATGTCAAGAAGCCTTTGAGACTTTGAAGAAGTTAATTATGACAGCACCCGTGCTTTTATATACCTATAGATTATACATGTGGACAACCAATAGTGTTGTCAGTAGACTCTAGCTACAGTATATGGGGATAGGAATGATTCTATTACAAATAGATGAGCATGGTAAATATCGCCCCTCTAGATATGGATTACTTCCCTTTTCCTTAGTGGAAGCTACCTACTCCTAACCTAAGCTGGAACTATTTGACCTATTCCAAGCCTTATGACACTTCCGCCTATATGTAATTGAAGCCAAGAACCTTATAGTAGAGGTGAATGCCAAGTATATTAAGGGAATGCTAAATGAGCCTGAACTGCAACCAAATGCAGTGTTTAACAGATGGATCCAAGGAATTTTTATGTTTGATTTTACCCTTGTACATGTACCTGCAACACAATTCAAGGTACCAGATGCCTTATCTCAAAGGCCACTTGAAGACCAAGCCAAGATAAAATCATATGATAATAGCTGGCTTGATGAAATTGCTTTATTCTACACACATTATGGACTCAACTTATGTAAGAACAATGGTATAGAAAAGGGTACCTCTAGGAGCATGACAGCATATGTACTGTCTGCCCAAGAAAATCAAGATATGTACAATCCTTAGGTAGATATACTGTATGAGTATCTGACCAACCCTGAGCCTACACCTGTCACCAACAAATTTCTACAAAAGGTTACCAAGTACTTTGTGAAGGCAGGACACCTATTTAAATGAACCAAATCTGGATATCTCCTCTTAGTGATATTTGACCATAGTAAGTGGGAACAGATCTTGAGCCAAGTCCATGAGTTACTAGGTCACCATGGTGAGAAAGTCACCTGGGAAAACCTCAGATGCCGCTTCTATTGGCCTCAAATATACCAAGATGTATGGCATCATGTGAAGTCCTGCCATGAGTACCAGATTAGAAATACTGCTAAAGTTCATATTCCTATTATTACCCCACCACCAGCTACTGTATTCACAAAGGTTCATATAGATATCATGCACATGCCTGTAGCAAAGGGGTATCGCTATATAATACTGGCCAGAGATGACTTATCTAAGTATGTCAAAGGCAGAGCCCTATGACAAGCATCTGCACAAGCAGTGGCCCAGTTTGTGCTAGATGATATTATATACAGATATGGAGGTGTGGGAAGGATAGTTACAGATAATGGACCTGAGTTTAAAGGAGCCCTATTAGACATACTTGCATAACATGGAATTTCTCAAGTATTTATTAGCCCTTACAATTCACAAGCAAATGGAGTGGTTGAGCAAGGCCACTTTGCAATTAGAGAAGCTTTAGTAAAGGCTTGTGAAGGGAAGATACACTTGTGGCCAGACAAGCTGCAAGCAGCCTTATTTGCAGACAATATTATTATACGACGATCAATAGGATATTCTACATATTACCTTTTACATGGAGTTGACCCAATATTGTCTTTTGATTTATGGGAGTCAACCTTCTTGGTTGACGGTTTTGACCAAGAACTCTCCCATGAGGAGTTGTTAGCATTATAGATAAGACAAATAGAACAACAAGAAGAAGATTTCGAAAGAGTCATAGCAACTTTACGAGATTCCAGGTTAAGCTCTAAGTGCCAATTTGAGAAGTAATTTGAGATCAGATTGGTGCAAGGAAGCTATGCCTCTGGAGACTTAGTCCTAATCAGAAATACAGCAGTAGAAAAAGAGCTGAATAGGAAAACTAAACTCAGGTATCTAGGACCATACAAAGTAATCAGACAAATCCAAGGAGGAAGCTACAAACTAGCAAAAGTTGACAGAGCTCAACTGGCTAGACTGATTTCAGCATTCAGAGTAATACCTTACATATAGAGACACTCCCTATCAAAGTTAAATAAAAAGGGAGAAAACTCTGAGGTAACCATGGATGAAGAAGAAGCATCATCTGAAGATGGAGAACCACATGAGTGCAAACTCAATAAACTACCCACAGAGCTTAATACTGCCGATAGTGACAAATCTGACACAGAGTCAGATATCGACTGAGACTGCACATACTACCAGTACCCTATTAGAGTGGCAAGTTCATTTCCACTGACAGAACTTGCATATTCAGAATTGATTATGGCAAGTTACATATCATTGGGTAGCTCACTTACTTACTGAGCACCCCACCCAAATTTACCACTCCACATTCAGTTTCACATCCATAGCTGAGCCAATCACCCACACAAATCACATAACCATTTCTAGGACTAGTCTAGAAGAGACTATAGTAATACCCTCAGCTATTGATTGTACCAACTGTAGATCTGCTTGTAGAAGCATACAACAGATTGAGTATGATAGAGAAGAACTACAGGCATTAGAGAAATACACCCTAAGAGTCCTAGACTCTAATCAGGAAGACACAATAGCTGAATATCCAACCAGTCCAGCCACATCGCAAGACTCATCTGAAATTGGTTAAGGTAATGCCAAACAGTAACAACCCATTCAGAAACCATTTTCACAATATATTAAGAAATCCAGACATGCCAAATGTGCTTGAATAGGCCCATCAGGGGCCATAGGAGCAAGATCCACCCCCATATCTGTTACGAACGGTATATTCTCGTACTTATATGTTCGTTGGACTTAATGTTTTCTATGGATATCAACAGACAATCTTATCTTTTATCTTATCTCGCTATCTCTCGCCCTTATCTCATGCATCATAGTCCTCTCACCTCTTCACTCCATTTCATGCACAAGACTTCTCATCTTCCCCGTTTCACATCTTCATATTTCACCTTTTCATGGAAGCATTTGATCATGCTTTCATTTCATTTCCTTGATATACACATTTCACATATGTTATGCTTCCCTTCCATTCTGCCACACTACATGTTGGCCTCACATGTTTCACTTCTGTTTCATCCTATGCTCTTTCTTCTTTTGTTCTCAGATCGTTAGATACGATCCCAACATGTACATACCTCTAGTAGGTATTTAAGGCTCGATGCCACCACCAGAGAACTCCAGTCTAGTTCTCTTGGTGTTTCCCCTAAGTACTATAAGAAGGACTTATACTTGACCTGACAAGCCTATTCTCATATTGCTCTCCATCCAGTCCAAGTTACTTTTGGCAACCTAAGGAAGCTATGCTCTAGGGTTGTTTCATTAGAACTAGACTCCACATCTTACCCCTTACCTTGCCAACCTTGATGCAACTCGTTCTCACATGACACAAGTACGTCATCACAAGAAGGATCACTTGTACCTAGCTTATAGTAGAGCTAGTGCTGATCACTTTCCATTGTTCCCTTCTCTCTTTCTCATCTGCTTCGGGTCCATCCAGCTCACCTGATCTCTTGTATGCGGCCTCAGTGGAAGTAGCCAGACCTAGTACTGATGAAGTAGCGGACACTTTAAAGCATGCAGCCTTGCCAGTGGAGTTGGCAGGCCTACAGGACATGAAAGAGATCTCACCGCCATCACCATGTTTGCTCTCTGCAGCAATGGAATTCTTAAGGCTATTAGAAGTGGACTTACAACCATCCAACTTTCACTATGCATCAAATGATGAGATAGACAGAGTAGTAGCAGTCGCACTCGCCCTCAGATTAGGAGACCCTGATGACTCATCCATAGTGAGAGTATCTCAGCACTCGGAGGTGGACAATCTATCCATAGATTCAAACGACCTCATATTCAGCCCAAGGAATGTTACCTTAATCATCCACTCTCATCCCTCTCTCCAAGAAGTATCCTATCTGTTTCACTCCAAAGAAAAACTGCAATTTGGAGAAGTAAGAGAGCTATCCCCACTAAGTCTTCTCACCCTGTCACCACCTGCAGAATCTAGCTGCAAAAGGAAGGAACGTGATGAAGAATCAGAGGAAGTAGCACTAGAATTAAAGAAGCCGGTTAAAAAGAAAAAAAAAGTTTACCCACAGATCCACAGGACCAAAGGTGGAGAACCCATGGACTTCACACGAATCGAATTATGAGCCCCTAAATCTCTATGCAAATCAGAACACTACCATACAAAGTAGAGAACTTCTATTCCCATCATGTCTACAATTATCAATCAAATTTTAAATGATGGAACTGTCTCATGGGAAAACAAGATCATAGCCATCCTGCAAGAATTCAATGAATGGATGGTAGATATCAACAACCTCACCAACAAAGTAAATGTGCTCATACAAAATAACAATTGCTTAACTACAGAAGTAACCATGCTCTCTGCAGCAAGAGCTGGTGGAGGAGCAGCAGCAGCAGGAACATCAAGGCTAGTAGAATTATTTGCAGACCCAGGAGAGTACAATGGATCCAAAGCAAAGTTTGAAGAATGGTGGGCCAAAATGAAAGCATGGCTCTCGGTAAACTTGGGCACCATTGCCCCTAACTCCTACAAGACAGTTGTCACTGTCCTCTCATGACTAAAAGGAGCTAAGGCAGGCAGCTCCACCCAAACAAGGCTAGCCCAGGGAAGGCAGTATGACCGGCCAACCCTGATAGATAAACTGAAAGGGCTCTTTAGGAGCACCAACCAAAAGGACTGGGTGCATGCTCAGTTAAACAAATGTTACCAAGGAGACGGACCCACAGATGACTTCATCATCCAATGGGAAGCACTATACCGACAAGCAAGTATCAACCCCTTGCACACATGCGAGTTACTTGAAAAGAACACACAAGGAGCAATTATTGCTCAAATATTCAGAGAAAGCAGTCACTGAATTTCTCCCATCCTCTATCTCCAAGAAATAAGGAGGGTTGGTATGGCACAAGAGTCCCTTGATTTTATCAGGGGCAGAACTCAAAAACGTGCTTCAGTGTCACAAAGAAAAGATCCGAATGCCATGGACATCGGAGCTACCAACAAGGGCTGCTATAATTGTGGCAAAGAAGGACACTTTACTAAGAATTGTACAAAGCCAATCATCACCTGTCCCTCCTGCAAGTGGCTAGGAGGACAGCACAAGAAGGACTGCAAGAAAGAAGACAGCCAACAAATACGTGAAGTGAACATGTCCTGGGATGATGGAAAAAGCACTGCAAGTAGTGACGATGAACGCGAGGTCTGCAAGACCTCAAAAGGAAAAGGAAAGACATAGGACTTTTCAAAGTTCATCAAAGGTATGAATTTTGAAGAAGCTGCTGCCTAGTTCAAAAATCAGGAGACTATCCAATGCAAGTCAGGAAAAGCTTAAACCTGAGGAACTTATCTGGGTGTTTCAAGGATTCTTTCTCCAATAAGTATTCTCCCCTTCTGGTTGAGGAGTCTGATGATGATGACTCAGCTGGATCTTCTCCATCTACCTACACGTCAGGGGAGTCTCCTAGTGAGCTTGGCAGGGATGTTAAACCTGTGCTTAATTCCCCTAAACCAAAGAAAGAAAAGCCGTTAATACCTCATCTTTCAGTTACCTTTTCCCTCTCTGAAATCCCAAAAGAAGCTTTTGTACATAATATCAACCTGACAAGGGAAATCATGTTGATGATCACAATCACACCCCTATCTACATGACATGCCCTCACAAAAGTCAATGCCCTGCTTGACAGTGGTGCAAATGCAATCTTTATTGACAGATCTTGGGTGGAGAACTTGAAACTTCTGCTCAATCAATTAAGACATGCCATTCCCATGTACAATGTGGACAGAACTAAGAACTCTCCCAGTAACATCACACACTTGGTGGATTTAATAATAGAGTACCAGGGTCATCGTGAAAAGGTTACAGCCAAAGTGACAGACCTCAAGAAAAATGTTCTTATCCTCAGATTCTCTTGATTTAAATGCCACAATCCAGAAATAAATTGGGTCAAGGGTACAGTATGAATGACACATTGCCCAAGGCACTGTCATGCCCTCCAAGACAAACCCGTCTTTGTCTGAATGATTGAGAAAAAAGAAGAGGACATCTAATACCAAGTGCACACAACTATCTGTGCCCTAGAGGAAAAGAAAAAGATGGAAGAAACTGCAGAGCAACTTGTTCCCTCACAATATCATGATTATTTGAAAGTGTTCAGCAAAGCCGAATCTGAAAGGATGCTGATAAGAAAATCATGGGATCACGCTATCAACCTCAAAGATACATTTGAATCCAACAAAGGTCGTATAATCCCTCTATCTGCACAAGAACAGGAGAAAGTCATCGCTTTTCTAGATGATCAGCTAGCTAAAGGATACATTCATCCCTCCAAATCTCCTCAAACCTCACCGGTATTCTTCATTCCTAAGAAAAACAGCAGGAAATGCATGGTACAGGATTACCACTATCTAAATGAACACACAATTAAGAACAACTACCCGCTATTCTTAATCTCGCAGCTCGTGGATAAGCTCAAAGGAGCAAAGCTATTTACAAAAATGGATCTTAGATGGGGCTACAACAACGTCTGTATTAAAGAAGGCAATGAATGGAAGGCCACTTTCATCTGCTACAAAGGAGCATTCAAACCCCTAGTCATGTACTTCGGGCTATGCAATTTCTCCAGCACTTTTCAAGCTATGATAAATGAAATCTTCACCGATATGGAAGACATGATTATGGTCTACATTGACAACCTTATGATATTCACAAAAATAAATGACCAAGATGAACACAATAGAGTTGTGTGCGAAGTATTGTGGAGATTAAAAGAAAATGATCTCTTTGTCAAACCCAAAAAATGCTTCTTCTCCAAAAGGGAAGTCGAGTTCCTCAGCATGATGGTCAGTGTCAATGAAATAAGAATGGACGACTCAAAGGTCTGCACCATCTTGAAATGGCCAGAACCAAAAACAGTCAAAGGAGTCCAAAGTTTCCTTGGCCTCGCCAACTTCTACTGAAGGTTCATCAAGGACTACATTCAGTTCGCATGTCCATTAAATGATCTATTGAAGAAAGACAAATCCTTCACATGGAAAGAAGCACAACAGAACACATTTGACATGCTCAAAGAATATTTCACCACAGCACCCATGTTGGCTTTCCCAGACATTGATTGTCAATTCTGCTTAGAAACTGATACCTCCGACTATGCCACAGGGGCTGTACTATCTATATTAAAAGAAGACAAGTGACATCCAGTTGCCTTTTCCAGTCACAGCATGATGCCCGCCAAATACAACTACCCCATTGCTGATAAAGAAATGTTGAGCATTATCAAAGCATTGGAGCTTTGACAGCACTATTTGGAAGGTTCTCATCACCAGTTTGAAATCTGGAACAACCACGCCAACTTGCAATATTTTATGAAATCTCAGAATCTGAATCGCAGACAAGCCCGATGGTGGCAATGGCTCTTGCAGTTCAACTACCTATTTGTCTACAAGCCTGGAGCTACTAACATTAAAGCTGATGCACTTTTTCAGAGAGAAGATCATGCAATTGGAATAGAACACAATAATGAAGGAATTACGATGATTCTGCTGGAGTAGATACAGACCATCCTGGTCGCAATCCATGATGAAGACGAACAAATCCTACATTCTATTAAGAAGAAGATACACATGCTCAAAGAGAGTGAAATCAAGGAACTATGTAAGAAGCATGGAGTATGCCATGTCAATGAAGTATTATGCAATCAAGAAGGAAAAGTCTTTGTCCCTGATGATGAAGCAATTCACTTATTTATTATAAACACATGTCACAACTCCCCAGTCACTGGTCACCCTGGTTATGAAAAGACCATAGAACTTCTCAGGAAAAGCTACTGGTGGCCCAACATGACCATATATGTAAAAGATTATGTCACTTGATGTGATCGCTGTGCATGCATGAAGGGAGGAAATAAGGCCCCAGCAGGCACATTAATCCCCCTCCCTATTCCAGACAGTCCCTGGTGGGACATCTCCACTGACTTCACTACCAATCTTCTCTCCTCTGGTGGCTTCGACTCCATCCTTGTCATTGTAGATCGGTTCTCTAAAGAAACCGTATTTATCCCATGCAACAAAACAGCCACAGTGCTGGAAACAGCTAAATTATATTTACACCATGTTTGGAAGAACCACAGACTTCCCTGGTCGATTGTATTCAACTGCAGCCCGCAGTTCACTTCCAAGGTTATGTAAGATGTTTGCAGATGCCTCGGAATTAAGTCTAAATTATCTACTGCACACCACCTGCAAACAGACAGACAAATAGAGCGCATGAATAGAGATCTCCAGCAGTATCTCTGCATGTTCTGTACAGAAAAGCAGGAAGAATAGTCGGACTGGCTTCCAATCGCCCAATTTTCATATAATTTGAAGATCTCGGCATCTTCAAAGAAGACCCCATTCAAAGTCACATGTTTGTATGTCCCCCATATGGGTGTGGAACAATGTGTCTCCAAGGCACCAGCCGCCACAGAGTTTGCTGATTTAATAAGCAAGACTCTGGAGAAAACTAGAGATAGTCTAAAAGCATCCCAAGAGCGAATGAAAGCTCAAGCAGACAAACACTGGTCCAAGGCTCCACAATATCAGGTCAAAGATAAGGTCTGGTTAGTCACAGACAACCTGTGCTTGACATGCCAATCTAAGAAGTTAACAGAACGGTGGCTAGACCCCTTCACTATTCTGGAACTCATGGGCCCCAACGCGGTTAAGCTTAGACTTCCCAGGGGCATGAAAATCCATAACATTGTGAACATCTCTTGGGTCAAACCCTACAAGGAACGACTGCCTGGTTAGCCCATTGTCTGGCCTGACCCAGTTGACATTACCGAAGACCAAGAGGAAATTCACGAAGTAGATTATTTGGTTGATTCCCGATTGAAGGGACGCTGCCTCTGTCATATACCATGCCAACCCCAAGTACACTCTGGCTCTCTGGGCACAACTCTGCTCCTTCAGGAGTGATCTCCAGTTTGTTCTTTGTAATTATGTATCTCCGTTTCTCCGGACTTTCTGTACCTCTGACTAAACCCTTCTGACATTCTACTTACAATACTTCTTGTTCCGCATTTAGTTTAGTTCTGATCCTTAGATTCCTCTGACCTGTGCATGCACAGCTCTGGTATTCATCTCGCCGGAGTGCAGCACCGGCTTTCCTACTCTCCAACCTCTGTCTCAGTCATCTGTTTACTAATACTGTACTCTCCTCCGTATATAAACTCCTAGACACTCTGTATACAGTAGTTTGATTATTAACTAGGACAGACTCCTGTTTCTTCTGTCTCCTCTGTTCCTCTTCACTCCGAAATACAGGACACGAACAACAGCAAGGGCGCAGCACATAAGCTGAAGCCAAAGTCCTATCTGTCCACATGAACTCCAGAGTTCCAGAGTTCTCTCAGGAGTTGCATGATTCCTAACAGCCTCGAATATCTGGTACATTGTAAAGGCTTTGAGGAGACAGATCGTACATGGAAACCACTTGGGAATCTTTCTGGCACTCAGGACACCATCCGCAAATTCTACATTCTTCACCTGAATGTCCCACAAAAACTGTCTATGGTCTTTGCCCAGTTCGAGAAATTATTTAACCCATACATGAATTATACCGAGTGCAAGTCACTACTCTTGAATTGCCTGGAAGTCGATCCCTAGAAGGGGGGTAGTGTTACAAATGGTATATTCTCGTACCCCTATGTTCGTTGGACTTAACATTTTCTATGGATATCAACAGACAATCTTATCTTTTATCTTATCTTGCTATCTCTCACCCTTATCTTGTACATCATAGTTGTCTCACCTCTTCACTCTGTTTCACGCATGAGACTTCTCATTTTCCCTGTTTCATATCTTTATGTTTCACCTTTTCATGGAAGCATTTGATCACACTTTCATTCCATTCCCTTGATACACACATTTCACATATGTTATGCTTCTCTTCTATTCTGCCACACTGTGTGTTGGCCTCACATGTTTCACTTCTGTTTCATCCTATTTCCTTTCTCCTTTTGTTCTCAGATCATTAGATATGACCCCAATATGTACATACCTCTAGTAGGTACTTAAGGCTCAATGCCACCACCAGAGAACTCCAGTCTAGTTCTCTTGGTGTTTCCCCTAAGCACTATAAGAAGGACTTATACTTGGCCTGACAAGCCTATTCTCATATTACTCTCCATCCAGTCCAAGTTACTTTTGGCAACCTAAGGGAGTTATGCTCTAGAGTTGTTTCAATATCCCCATGCTTCACCCCAAATGAGGAACAACAAGTTCAAGTAGTAGAGGATACTGTTAGGGACCGTGCAACTCCTGAGGGAACTCCGGAACTCTGGAGTTCATGTGGACAGATAGGACTTCGGCTTTAGCTTATGTGCTGTACCCTTGCTGTCATTTGTGTCCTGTATTTTAGAGCGAAGAGGAACAGAGGAGACGCAAGGAACAGGAGTCTGTCCTAGTTAATAATCAAACTACTGTACATAGAGTGTCTAGGAGTTTATATATGGAGAAGAGTACAGTATTAGTAAATGGATGACTGAGATGGAGGTCGGAGAGTAGGAAAGCCAGTGCTGCACTCCAGCGAGATGAATGCTGGAGCTATGCATGCATAGGTCAGAGGAATCTAAGGATCGGAACTAAACTAAGTGCGGAACAAGGAGTATTGTAAGTAGAATGTCAGAAGAGTTTAATCAGAGGTACAGAAGGTCCAGAGGAATGGAGATATATAATTACAGAGAACACACTGGAGATCACTCCTGAAGGAGCGGAGTTGTGCCCAGAGGACCAGAGTGTGCTTGGGGTTGGCACAGTATATGATAGATACTAAGAGATCTAGCTCTACTGAATGGAATCTTGGAGACACATTTCCAATGAGCACACCAGGAAGGACACCAGACAATGATTTTATTACTGAGTCTGGCTGGAATTTACATACAAGGCTGAATAATATATTTGCAAAATATACCGTATGTATTACCTAATTCATCAAAACAAGAGCAGGATCCACAGACAATTGACCCAGCATTACTACAGATATTGCCAATAGAGTCTATCTGGCTGTGTATATTACTTAGGCGACCATTGAAGCTGTAGAACTTACCATATTCCACCATTGCCCACCACATACCGTCAATCCTGCCACTGGTAAGCACAACTTGCCATCCAGCAACATGACTTATCCTTTTTAAGAAGACAATCATGGCTGCAAATCTGTATTTCCATCACAACCGAGCCATTGGCACATTTATTTACATGCACAAACTCAGCGCCCACACTGCCTATGTCATAGAGCATGAGTTTATTTGCCCTCCCAGCAGTGACAATCAGATCACACTTTACACCTGGACGGAGGAAGATTCCATATTTGTTGGTCACCTATCATACATTACAGGACATTGGCAAGACTGTATTGATGTCCAACTTACCCCCTCACCCCACTATTACCACTCAGCCGATAAGATCCCAGATAAATTCCTACTTCATATTCCCCTTGATCTAATTTCTTTAACCACCATACAGTCATTGATACACTGGTTCCAGTTATGGATACATCAATGGCTTCGAGTAGATAAGTGTCCAGATCACCTCCTCCCCATATACTATTTTTCTACTCTTATACTGACACCAAACAAGGTGTACCTCAGACCCCTCACCTTCTACGATATTCCTAGTACATCTGTAGTTGTTACAGTCCCATTCTTGCTATAGGAAATCCTTCTCCTTAAATACTATCATAAATAATAAGGAGCAAAACCAGCTGACATTGATGTAATTATCTGGAACTTGAGCTTACATTGCAATTTATGCGATCAAATCATCAACACACTATGTGACTGGCTGTATGATCACACCTTATGAGATGATGATCATACTCCCTCCTATTATCATACTACTGTACATGTAGAAACTGAAGGAAGAGAAAGAGGAACCCTTTGGGCTGATTGGCATTGTCAGCATTGTCAGATAATCTATTAATATGCTACAGTATTTGTTGAGACCTACAACAACTTATATATTCAAATGAAAAGTTTGGATCTTGTTGGAGATCTGCCAGAAGAAGAAAGATAAACAGAACTTGTGGATTTGCTATCACCATCATTTCAACCAATTGCAAGAAGGACCATAGCTGAGATCTTTTGTCAATTTACTGAATAAGAGCAATTCCCACAATCAGATCCTGACCCCCCAGAGCATGAAGCTCAAGTTAATGGAGGTACCTTAACTGATATCACCAATATCATTTCTTAATCTTGAATTAGCTACTAGTCAAGAAGTTTTCCCCTAGCTCTGCAAAGGCACAGCTATTACCTTTATTTCCATCTTCATTACCTACATATCATTGGAGATCAGTGCCCCTAAATACTGTCATAAATAATAGGGAGCTCTGACCCAAACAGGACAGTCATATTACCTTACTCAGCAACAGCCATAATACCATCAGACACAAATGGCTGACACTAATGGAATAATATAGGAAGTACTAGAGCTTCACAAACAACAACAACTACTTGAACATATTCTACAATTCCTACATACCAAGCTCATGCACCACATTCATGAGCAAGGAGAGAACAACCAAATCCAATACCATGCTACTGTACAAGTGATAACTCATGGTTGAAACTGAGAGACACCTATAGTGCAATGGCATTGTATCTACTGCCATGCAATCTATAGACATGCCTGCCTTTGTAATCAGTACCATAATGACCTATATTCACGGATTAGGCAGACTGACCTGATTAGGCATGGACTGTTAGAAAATAGAATGGAGTTAATTCACTTCTTAGAACTCCCATTCCCTCCCATAGCCAACATGGAGAGAGTTCTTCATGAATTGACTCAGAATGAACCATCCCCTGAACCAGAGGAAAAGGAAGCACCCCCTCCTAATCAGGAACAGCAAAGGGCTAATGGAAGGTCCCAACTTGATTACCCTTGATTGAAATGAACAATCGGGGACAATTGTTTTCTGTTCCCTGCAAATGACCTGCACCAAAATGTTTGGATGCAGAATTATACATAGATATTGTATATGAGATGCTAGATATTTGACCCGAGATTTGAGATTTCACTATATTCCCACGGTCCAAATGCTTAGCTAATTGAGGGACATATAGACCATAGTGTCTAGTATTTACCTCTATTTTTTTCCTTATTTGTTCATTCACAGGTTGTGGAGAAATAAAATGATTTCTCCCAACATACTTTTATTACTACCTACAAGTACATAGCAAACCATTTTCTTAATATCTCTTTTACCCTTGAGTACTTAGCCAAGTGTCAGAGAAGCAAATAGAGCATGTGACCTCAGTTGCGAATCACCTGACTCAGATCATGTGCCCATGCACAGCATGAGTCATAATAAGTCATAATGAGTCAAAGTGAGTCAAATAAGGATTAGCCAAAGCACTGCCGCTAGATTAGCAAATGATCATGTGACCTTGCACAGCATGAGTCATGATGAGTCAACATGAGTCATTGCCAAGCCAAAGGCTATTTTTAGCTCATTGCAAGTTACTTTCTTACAGGGTGAGTTAAAGTGAGTTAGTATGAGTTAGTATGAGCCATATCTTGGCACAGCCACCTCGGAACCGAAGGTAGCACAGCCACATGTAAATTACTATATAAGGAGTGCGATTCAGCCCCATTTAGACAGTTCCAATTTCAGAGAGTTTGTGTGCTCTCAAGTGAACTCAATCAATGAGTGCTTACAAGTGCACCCCTCTACAAACAGATAGTGAGGTTGTGTAGAGAAGTTCCCACACTATAAATAGAGCTACTTAGACCCATAGTTAGGAGTATACTAAATCCCTTAGGATAGGAATAGTTAGGACACCTTTAGGAAAAAAATCCCAGAGTAGGCAACTAAAGGAAATAGATCCCCAGCTAGTAGGAAGACCTAATAGTTCATTAGTATCTTGGGAAAGGGTTTAGTTGAGCATTTAAGCTGATTGCCAACTCCTTAGTGCATAATAAAATCAGTTTTAGAATAAGCTGTTCTATGTATTTAAGTGACATGTGTGAATTACTAGCAAGAGATTGAGTACATCAAGAGTCCATCTGTCTAATTGAGCCTACCTAGCTGATTAGTAGCCTATTGGAAGCCTATTGAGAGCACATCTTAGGAAAGTAACCCTAGTTGCAGCAAACTACCCTTCTAGCAATCCGAGAGTTGCCTAGACCATTTCCCAACAATCCACTGCACATTCAGTATACCACCACTACTGAAAGCCAGACCCTTAAACATATTACTGAAAGAAATCCCCCTCAACCTCATTGAAGATTAACGAACAAATCACGTGCCTAATAGTCAACCCTTTTCTACAAGTTGATACTTGTTTTTAGTACCAATTTGACCAGGGAAGAGTACTCTCTTCACCTCACTTCAGGTTTACTATCTGTGGAGATAAGATTGGTTGTCTGGTGAGTGTTTCTTAATATTTCTACTAATTTTATTGTGGTGGGCTCTAGTTGTCTTCTTTCTAAATAAAATCAGTAGAAATGTTAAGAAATGCTCATCAGACAACCAATTTTATCTGCATGGATAGTACACTTGAAGCGAGGTGAAGAGAGTACTCTTCCCTGGTCAAATTGATACTAAAAACAAATATTAACTCGTAGAAAGGAGTTGACTATCAGACACGTGGTTTGTTTGTCAATCTTCAATGAGATTGAGGGGGATTTCTTCCAGTAATATATTTAAGGGTCTGGCTTTTAGTAGTGGTGGTGTATTAAATGTGCAGTAGATTGTTGGGAAATGGTCTAGACAACTCTCGGATTGCTAGAAGGGTAGTTTATTCCGACTAGGGTTACTTTCCTAAGATGTGCTCTCAATAGGCTTTCAATAGGCTCCTAATCAGCTAGGTAGGCTCAATTAGACAGATGGACTCTTGATGTACTCAATCTCTTGCTAGTAATTCACACACGTCACTTAAATACACAAAACAGCTTATTCTAAAACTGATTCTATTATGCACTAAGGAGTTGGCAATCAGCTTAAATGCTCAACTAAACCCTTTCCCAAGATACTAATGAACTATTAGGTCTTCCTACTAGCTGGGGATCTATTTCCTTTAGTTGCCCACTCTGGGATTTTCCTCCTAAAGGTGTCCTAACTATTCCTATCCTAAGGGATTTAGTATACTCCTAACTATGGATCTAAGTAGCTCTATTTATAGCATGGGAACTTCTCTACACAGCTTCACTGTCTGTTTGTAGAGGGATGCACTTGTGAGCACTTGTTGATTGAGTTCACTTGAGAGCACACAAACTCTCTGAAATTGGAACTGTCCAAATGGGGCTGAATCGTGCTCCTTATATAGTAATTTACATGTGGCTGTGCTACCTTCGGTTCCGAGGTGGCTGTGCCAAGATATGGCTCATACTAACTCATTTTAACTCACCTTGTCAGAAAGTAACTTGCAATGAGCTAAAAATAGCCTTTGGCTTGGCAATGACTCATGTTGACTCATCATGACTCATGCTGTGCAAGGTCACATGATCATTTGCTAATCTAGCGGCAGTGCTTTGGCTAATCCTTATTTGACTCACTTTGACTCATTATGACTTATTATGACTCATGCTGTGCATGGGCACATGATCTGAGTCAGGTGATTCGCAACTGAGGTCACATGCTCCAATTGCTTCTCTGACACTTGGCTAAGTACTTAAGGATAAAAGGGATATTAAGAAAATGGTTTGCTATGTACTTGTAGGTAGTAATAAAAGTATATTGGGAGAAATCATTTTGTTTCTCCACAACCTGTGAATGAACAAATAAGGCAAAATAGAGGTATATATTAGACACTATGGTGTATATGTCCCTTAATTAGCTAAGCATTTGGACCGTGGGAATATAGTGAAAACTCAAATCTCAGGTCAAATGTCTAGCATCACATATACAATGATTCCACATCCAAACATTTTGGTGCAGGTCACCGTTGGGGAGCTGTCACCAAGCTCATTACTGACAATGGTCCCACATATATACAGGCTCTTGATATACTTGCCAACCAGTACAGCATACATCACATCTGGATCTCTTCCTACAACTCCCAGGCAAACGGCGTGGTTGAGTGGTGTTATTTCGATGTCCGGGAGGCCATCGTCAAAAGTATTCAGGGGGGAGAGGCTCACTGGTCATCAGCAGCTCACTCTGTTTTTTGGGCAGAGCAGGTAACTATCCTAAAGTCTACCAGACTTTTGCCGTACTTCATGGTGCATGGCATTGAGCCCCTATTTCCATTTGATCTAGCAGAGGCAACCTTTCTCATTCCCACTCTGGACACTGATCCCACATGCACATCTGACCTGATCTTTTGGCATGCCTGCCAACTCCAAAAATGGATAAAAGATATAGGTACTATCTGGGAAAGAGTACTCCTATCATGGTTTGCGTCCATCAAACAGTTTGAGGTGCATTTCAAGAACCAGATCCGAGACCACAACTTCCAGCTGGGCAGTCTTGTCTTGGTTTGGAATACTCGGATCGAGAAGGAGTTGAACCGGAAGATGAAGCCGAGGTACTTGGGCCCAATGGTGATTCTCTGAAGGACTACTGGGGGTTTATACCTGCTGGCAAAGTTGGACAGGTCGATCTCAAGACTCAGGTATGCAGCTTTTCAGTTGCTACCTTACTTTCCAAGGGTAAAGATTGCTATCCTGGTCACGGAATTAACTGGGTTGGATAACAAGGAGCTAGATGACCAAGATGACTAGCATGACCAAACTCAGACGATTCCATTTCACTTTATTCATATCTGTTCCATTCCAGGCTTCAGCCAGTGCTCTTTGTCTCACCCCAGTATTTGTCTGGTGATGTCTCATTCTCCAATTATCCCATGTATTGACAAATAGAAGTACTTCATCTCCATTTTCCCCATCATACTAAAAAGAAAAACAGACAAAAGACAAAAAGACAAAAACATATCCATCTCCATTTCTCCATCAGTATCTCGACAAACGTACCACCTAGATATTTGTATTCAAATGAGCAATGACACACACACATATTGTTACTGATTTCCTTCTAACATCCCAGTGTGATCTGGCAATAGACTTTGGGTATCCATGCAAGAATAGATGCAATAGATGATCAAGGAAGACAAGCCAAGTGCCATCTTGCAACCTGATGTCATTTCTAGCTTCATTTCTGTTCTCTTCCCTCCTCTACCACCTTCTTATATTATCTTTTCACTTTTACTTAGGAGTCACACTCGGACCTGGACACAGATACGGACATGGACACGGAAAGTACAAGTATGTGACGGGTTACACTATTTATAGGAAGATAACGGGCACCCTTACAGCTGCTTCAAAAGCACCTCCATCTCCTCTATCTCCAGCTGCTGCAAGGCAATGTATGTCTCAGCTACCTTAACATGGGCTTGCAGCTTGGTTAAGAACCTGAGCATTCTGTGCATCTTTATTCTCATGGTGAGCAGCGCCAGTTTCATTGTCTCAATGGCAGCATGCTAAGCCGGATCTGAAATTTTTGCCTTCTTGCAGGGCGTCATGTCATCATCCTTGTGGTCAGAGTTGGGCTCAGGCGACGAGGAAAACCCAAAGAAGTCAAGTACATTTGCCTCTACTCAGGAGGACGAGATGACTAGTGATTTAAAGTCCGGTTCAATCTGGTTTTTTACCCCTAAAAAGCACAACCGGACCAAGACCAGTCCTAAAAATGTCCCTGGATCAGTCAACCGGCAGCTGGACTGCTTAGGACTGGTCCAAAGCAGTCTGGTTGCCAGTTGCAACCAATTGTAATCAGTCTTTTGAAAGATTGGTCCGCGCACTGTTGTCATATGATACTAGCGCTTAGCAGTGGCATGGGCGAATGTACTACAGTGCATGTCACTCAAAATAGGCACATCACATATAGGCAAATTGTAAACTTTAATAACACATCCACACAGTCGATAAATCACATTCTGACTGTAAATATGTACTCTATGACATAGAAACAAGGCTGCTATCTGATCAGAAATTCAAAATTCTAACATCTAAAAATCTTGACCACCCAAAAAGTGAATTTGAATCGGCACTGTCAGAGTTACTATATTGGAACATCAGAGTTACCATATTTGGAGTTACAACTCCGTGGCCTATACTGATTATCTCCTCACACGGCTCAGTTTAACAAGATACTGACACTCATCATGATCGTCAGTGTGCAACAGTGGTGTGACTTGTACTTCTTGACAGCGTACTCAGCTTGTTTTGCACTCAGCCCTTTTCTGTAGAATCCATAGATTAGTCGTGTGAGTTAAGAAAGATTAAGTACTGTCAACATACCTGTAGGCATCCATATAGTGCCAACTTTTCCAGAAGAAACCCTGGATTGTCTTGATGGGACAGTTGCCAAGAATCTCCGGAATGAGGCAATGTACTGTGGGAAATGTGCTGTCCACCACAACCCAAAAACCTGTTATCATGGAGATAAGGGGCCCATCAGTTAAGTCGGACTTCGGATAACGTTCCCACTGCAGCGGTGGCACTCACAAGCTTTTGCCCACCCCCAGTACATCTCAATCAGATTGAGCTCACAATGGAACTTGGGTAAGAACCAGCATTTGTGCCCTGCTTGCTCAATAATTATCTAGATAAGTGGTTTTTCATCCCGGAAGTCCTACTGGTTTGCTAACAGTTTCCGCATGCAGCAATCCATTCAGTTTGACATGATGGCAACAATATCACGGCCTAACTCCTCCACTGGCTCCTCACCTGCGTCGGCCACTTCCTGCACCTCACGGTGCAAGCGCTCTTGTGCCTCATGAGAAAGTTTGCAGGTACGGCACTCTCCCACCACTTTTCCTTCATTGGCTTGCTCAAGCACGGAAATTAGACTGCGCTCCTCCAACATATGGTATATTTCCTTGGCTTGCCCATGAAATCCATAATCTGGGTGGTCCTTGGGGAGATTAAGTGCAAAAACCATTGTTTGATGTGCACCTCGCAGCGTCGGATTCAGGTTATCGTGTGGAATGAAGGTATCATGCATCATTTATTGCTTTCCACCCGGTCTGATGTTCATGTCCTTTGCATTGAGCGCGTCCTTTGCAAATGCCCCATATGCAGATGACTGGTCAAACACGAACTCAGCAACTGCATCTGGATACATCTGCTCGAAGATGGGAATGGTCCGCTTTATCTATCAGTGCCACCATAAGTTGATTCTAACACAATATGTTTTGGATCTCACTTGTTCAACCAATTTATCATTTGTCCAGAATCCATCATGATGTTTTCCAGGATAAATAATCTCCCATGCATCTGTCACTTGCAACTGCTCCGTGACTGGAAGTTGCGTGTTCTCTTCAATTTGGGACGCTGATAAGGTGAGTCATCCTGTCTGTTCAATGATAAAGTCGGACACATGCACTGCTCGACCTTGAACTTTCTTTCTCAGTGGCATTCGGCCATCATGGACATATACCCAATGGCAAAGATCATTTGCCCGGAAGATACATTCATCATGAAAAACTGGCACATGGACCTTTTTGCCTGATCCCAGCTGGGGTTCAATGGGCTCAAGATCGTCATCTCGGTATGTGCATCACAACCTGTCAATCCATTAGCTGATGATCCACACCGCTCATTGTCATTGTCAGATACCTTTCATTCTTCCCAAAATCACTTAAAAATTTATTTCGGTAAGTCACGACATCTTCATGTTCGTGACCATCAACATAGATGCCTTTCTTTACTTCTTTCAGCTCATATCCAAGTTTTGTAAGCCACCGATGAGTGGTGGACTCAGAGATTTGTTCACCTCTGGTACGTAACCCCAGTCCCAGAATAATCACTTCATTGACTTGCTTCATCAACAGCAATGAAGTAATCTGTGTGATTCAGTAAGTACACAGTATATAATGCAACTTCTGTTAATACTGACCTCGCCATCAGCAAGCACTGTCAGATACTGGCAGACTGCTGCCATGATATGTTCGTTGTTCAACAATAATGGGTAAGCATGATGTTTTCCTTTGCCAACTAGAGGTAATGTTCGAAACCGCTCAACATAGCTGTATATTGCCTGAATCTTTTGGACCATATATTTTCCTTTCCCAATGGATGCAGTGACCACATCACTGGCCCGGTGTTTTGGTCCTGTAATCCGTGGATTTCATTCATATTTGACCCACAATTTAATGAACTGTGTGAGCGCATTTAAAAGGAAAAGGGAAGTGAATGACTTGTATTTATTTGCCTTGTGTTTGAGTTTCTGAATTGTCTCAAGGACAGGTTCCACATGCAACTCTACATCATCATCGTCACCCACCATGTCCAGGAATGCTGTAGCAGGTATGCTGGCATCATTAGATCCATTTTCCGTGCTCGGGAACAAGGGATTGTCTCCGGTGGTGGTATCGTCAGCTTCCGGTAAATCATCATCACATGTTGGCAAGTCAAATGATTGATCGAGTGATAGGGTTCTGCTTTCTAGTGGGAAATTGGGAACTGAACCTGACTTGAAAGATGAGCTTGAAATGGAAACTGAAGGGCTTGGGCTCAAGGAGGTATTGGGAGAACTTGTCTGAAGATGGGCTTGAGGTCGAAAGAATTTGGTGATTTTTTCATTATTCCTTGCAGCTTCTTGCAGGCTACACTTGCGTCTGTAGATGCTGGTGCATCCACACCCAGTGTATGCTGGCATTGACCTTGTTGGCAGCTCCATAGCTGGTGCATAATCCTATACAACAAAATTTCACCACTTTGGATCAGTCCACCATTTCATAGTTAATGATACATACTACATGTTCAATACCCAATCAAATCTTGTGAGCCACAGCTGCAGCATGATGTGCATGCTGTTCAACATAGTCCCTGGTTTCCTCAGCCCCTGTATGCATCCTCTTTCTGGCGAGATCCAAGTTAGACCCGGAGTCAGAATCAGAATCTTGAGTACTATCTTCATCAGAATCACTGTTGTCTGGTTCATCTTCAATCCCAGATTCATCCAGGAATGTGAATGATATTTCACTAGATCAAGTTGAGTCTGTGTCAGATAGTCCATCTATGTCTGACTCTGGCAGGTAGTTTGGGTCAGTGGTAACTTCCAAGGGGTCCTGGATAAAACCAGTGTCAAATGTCTTCCTGCCAGTGGCTCACTGGCACTTGGCTTGCCTTTGCCATTTTGTTGGGTGGGTCATGGCTCCCAGGAACCAAGTTTGGTACTCAGGCAACCCCCAAAAGTGAACATTACATAATATAGGGGCAATTTACAAAAATGCAGGATTACGCTAGTTTAACCTAGTTTCTATCCTAAAAATGAATTGGAGAGCAGGTGGCACAAATTTGGGCCTTCCAGAGACATGCCGCCCTTGAGTGATGTGCACTGTACACACTCTCTGCTATTGGTAGCACCTTGGATTGCATAGATCAGCTCATGCGATGCCAAGATATCGCCGTTTTCGGGTCACATGTTATTAAAACATATATAACTAGTTCTATTTGTTTTCATATGTCATTCTTACTTCATCTCATTTCCCTATTTGTACATCCAATCACTGGTGGTACTTACTTCCGTCCAGATCATTTTAGATCATTTTTACTTCATTCCATTGAAGGGTCGCTGTACATGACTACAGAGTGATTCATACCTTTGCGCATGATTTCTTGTTCCTTTCTACACAACATTGTTACCTGTGACAGTGAAGATTATTTTCTTCACAGCTTTTGGTCATGTCCTCTGTAGTTATCATACATATATATATTAAGTCTTGGATGTTGTCCAGACTATAAAGTCTACACCCTTTTGGAAATGCAGCACCTTCTTTCGGGCTTGATCTTACAATTCTAAGTCTTTCCCCCACCTTGTCCAAAATCTTGTCATTTTTCCTGCTCATACCTGGTCCTCATCCTTGACTGGGAATTCACTTCATCTACCTGGATCTCTCTATTTTGACTGGGTTCATTCAGATTGACTATCTCACCTGTGGGAAAGTCTTCACATACCCTTCTCCCTACTAACCTACCCTCAGACCCCTTGGGACAAATTTTAGCTTGCACCCATCCTATGTTTTTGCTAGTTTTTCCTAGCTTTCTTTAGAGTTTGACACCCCTACACTGATCATCTGTTTTACAGCATCCCAAGACATCCATGGTACAAAGCAGTACTATGTCAACAGGTTGGTTTTCTAGTTAACAACTGAGAGGTGGCCAGTGATACTCATTATGTTTTAGGTTTGTTAATTGAGACATGCTCTTATGCTACTATTGAGATATGGGTATTGGATACATGTATGCTCATATCAAGCCTGCCAGTGCTGAAGAATCCCATGAAGCACCTCTCACTGCAGTCGACTGAAGCTTCCACAGCCAATCTGATTCTCACCACACCTCTGAGCCTGCATCTCATAAGTGTTGAGACAATTCACTCTCCAATTCTGATGTGGGGGATGGGTGGGAAGACTTTGAAGATTTGCATTCAGATAGGGAGCCAGAGGCTGAGATTTCCAGCTTGAGCAATGACGACTTGGAGGTATTAGAAATGTATTTTGGATCAGATGCAAGATCAGATTTGATATATACAGATCAATATTTCTAGACTACTTTCTTAACTACTCCCTACCCTTCAAATTCTATTGTACTTACCACAAGGTACAAGACTCATTGCTTCTTTGAGTTTCCACCTCCTCTCATTGTCTTCTTTCTAGATAAGATCAGTAGAAACTAAGAAACACTTACCAGACAACCAATCTTATCTCCACAGATAGCAAACCTGAAGTGAGGTGAAGAGAGTACTCTTCCCTGGTTGAGTTGGTACTAGAAACAAGTATCGATCTCATAGAAAGGAGTTGACTATCAGGCACATGGTTTGTTTGTCAATCTTCAACAAGGTTAAGGAGATTGGGGTTCAGCAACACATTGAGGGTCTGGTTTTCTGTTGGGATGATGTACGAAATGTACTATAGTTAGTTGGGGAATGGTCTAGACAACTCTTGGGTTGCTAGAAGGATACTTTGTAGCAACTAGGGTTACTTTTCTAAGATGCACTCTCAATGACTTCTAATTAGCTCCAGTCGATTAGGAATGCTCAATTGGGTAGGCAGCATTAATACACTTCACTCTCGCTACTGATTCTCACACATCACTTAGACATATAGAATAGTCTTTCCTAAACTGATTCTATTATACACTAATAAGTTGGAAATCAGCTTAAATGCTTAACTCGACCCTTTCCCAAGGTACTAATGAACTATTAGGTCTTTCTACTAGCTGGGCATCTATTCCCTTTAGTTGCCCGCTCTGGGATTTTCTCCCTAAAGGTGTCCTAACTGACCCTATCTTAAGGGATTCAGTATACTCCTAACTATGGGTCTAAGTAGTTCAATTTATAGCGTGGGAACTTCTCTACACAGCCTCACTGTCTATTTGTAGAGGGGTGCACTTGTGAGCATTCGTTGGTTGAGTTCTATTCAAGTAGGAACTTTTTTCTTAAAAGAGGGAAGTGTCCAAATGGGGCTGAATCACACTTCTTATATAGTAATTTACATGTGGCTGTGCTATCTTCGGTTCCAAGGTGGCTGTACTACCTTCAGTTCTGAGGTGGCTGTGCCAAGATATGACTCATACTGACTCATATTGACTCACTTTGACTCATCATGACTCATGCTGATTCATATTGACTCACTTTGACTCATCATGACTCATGCTGATTCATATTGACTCACTTTGACTCATCATGACTCATGCTGACTCATTATGACCCATTATGACTCATGCTGTGCAGGTCACATGATCATTTTGCTAGTCTAGGGGCAGTGCTTTGGTTAGTCCTCATTTGACTTACTTTGACTCATTATGACTTATTATGACTCATGCTGTGCATGGTCACATGATCTGAGTCAGGTGATTAACAACTGAGGTCACATGCTCCAATTGCTTCTCTGACACTTGGCTAAGTACTTAAGGGTAAAAGAGATATTAAGAAAATGGTTGCTATGTACTTGTAGGTAGTAATAAAAGTATGTTGGGAGAAATCATTTTATTTCTCCACAACCTGTGAATGAACAAATAAGGAAAAATAGAGGTATATACTAGACACTATGGTCTATATGTACCTCAATTAGCTAAGCATTTGGACCGTGGAAATAAGGTAAAAACTCAAATCTCGGGTCAAATGTCTAGCATTACATATACAATAACTATGTATCCACATCCAAACATTTTGATGCAGGTCATTCACAGGGAACAGAAAGCAATCATCCCTGATTGTTCATTCAATCAAGGATAATCAAGTTGGGGTCTTTCATTAGCCCTTTGCTGTTCCTGATTAGGAGGGGGAGCTTCTTCCTCCTCTGATTCAGGAGATGGTTCATTCTGAGTCAATTCACAAAGAACTCTCTCCATGTCTGCTATGGGAGGAAATGGGGGTTCTAAGAAATGAATTAACTTCATTCTATCTTCTAACAGTCCATGCCTAATTGGATCAACCTGTTTAATTTGGGAATATAGGTTATTATGATACCAATTACAAAGACAGGCATGTCTGTAGATTGCATGGCAGTAAATGTTGGAATCTTTATTCCATATTTGGTATTACCTGCTTACTTAAGCAGTACTTACATCGGACCACTTACCTTTAGTTTTACTTAGTGACTTACTGAGTATTTTACAGGTTATGAGCCCTGGTGCTTTTCAGTGACCACAAGAGTTCACTCACTCAGGCTTGGAGAAATGCCTTACTCGACACGAGCCAAGAACGGCAAGAAATTTCTCGTTCCGGACCTTGCGGCAGACGGGCGGAATTGGTCAGATTACCGCGAGAAGCTTTTTCAAGCAGCGGAAGTACAAGATTTACTTGGACTACTCGATGGGACCAAAACGAAGCCAAACGGGCCATGGGACCCGTGGCGCGCAGCCGCGTGGATGCGCGACGACATGGAAGCGCAGTACATGCTGGTGACCACCACCCCGCCATTCATTTGGGACGACACCCATTTAACGACCGCTCACGAGTACTACGACTACCTAAGCAACTTATTCGACAAGCCCACTAGTCCAGTGCCACAAGTGGCGGCGCGGGTACCTACAACATACCGCGGGACCTGTCAGAAGTGCGGCAAGCGTGGCCACAAGGCACGTGAGTGCGAAGGAGTCGAGACTCAGTCCGGAAGCGCCAAGGTCGAAGGTCGACATGACAAGAAGCGTCGTGAGTCGAAACAAGAGGGTGAGAAGCCGCGCGGGAGAGTCGACGAAGGCGCAGCCGCAGCAAGTGGACCGGGCATGGAGACCACGGACCAAAGCGCTGACGGCGTAGGCCTCGCGATCCCGGCGAGCAGCCCAACAGCAGGTCAGCAGGTCAACGACACGACCGCTGACATCGCGAACCCAGACGCAACGTGCGCAGGGCCCACGAGGCCAGAGGACGAGTCGCCGACACCACCAGTCGAGACGGCCACCACGCATACCGCAGTACGGACACCAAGCGGAACGAAACCGCAAGGTGAAGACCGACTCGAGGTAGCGGGCGGCGTAAAGGACGCTGGGGAACGGATTAGCGACGAGGAACGGAGTCGAGTGCACGAGCACGTCGACGACGAAGACGGTCGGGTGGAGACGTCCGAAGACGAGACCACCACGACACTACCGCACGCACCCCAGAGCATGCCGCTCGAGGGGGAGCACGCAGGTCAGACGAGCGGCAGCAGGGAGCTGACCGCGCATGAAACGGACTGGCCGACGAACACCAGCGCGAGCGCACGAAGCGCGTCGCGCATCCACCACGACGGAGACGCCGAGTTGACGAACGCACCCAGACCGTCAGACGACACTGGGGATGCGACGGGCGACGACGAGCGTCGTCCAGACGCACCCACAGAGCCACCTGACCAGCCAGCGGGCACGAGAGGTCGAGGAGGCGAGGTGCGGGTCAAGACGAGGGTGTCGGGGACGTCGAGAGGTGTCGAGGAAGGTGCGGGCAGTGACAGCGACGATGAACGTCGAGCTGGGAAGCCCGACGAACCACCTACCAGGTCGCAAGTCGAACCGCGAGACCGCACGGACGTGCAGGTCGATCCAAGTGGAAGCGTCGCGCATCGAAGCGCGGACGCAGCGGACGACGCGGAGGCCGCAGAGGAAGCGCGACAGGTCGAGGACCCAGGGGAGAGTGCGACGATGCACCGTAGTGCGTCGATCGCGGGGGAGAGAGGAAGTGCGAGTGCGCACGTACGACCGACGAAAGCTGACGAAGAAAGCGATCAGCATAGTGAAACGGTCTACAGCGACGTACCAGAGAAACCCCCACAGCCTCCACCACTACGTCCCAGCCCAGCAGATCCATCCGCGCGAGAGAATGGACCCCCGAGCGTCGAGCTCGAGGGGGAGTGGCGAGTATTGACGAGCACCGACGTCGAGCGTACCGCAGCCGAGACGGATGCGTCGGGAGCGTCGGGAGAGGTCGAGGACCCTAGGAACGTGCCGAGGAAGCTGCGAGACGCATCAGAACGCGAGCGCGCATGCTCGAAGTGCACAGAGGGAGGAAACTCACCTAAGAGACCTCCAATCGAACTAGACGAGCCGAGCGGCGACGCAAGCGTGACGGACAATGTCCAGGGCACCCAGGGATGTGCCATGGATGACGGGGACACGCGCGGTGGCGAGACGATCCCACCAAGTCGAGGTACCGGGCCTGGAGAGCATTTGAGCGAGCTGGGAGATTCGGGAGACGTCGAGGTCGATTCGGGCGGCCAAGAGGTTATCGAAGATGCCGAATACGACGGGACATGCCCCAGAGGCGACGGGAGCGAGCGCATCGATGAAACGAACGCGCTGTGTCGATATACCAGGCCAGGAGGCCATATGAGCGGGGAGATCGAGTCCAGAGGTGCCGAACACGATTGGAAGCGCCGAAACGTGCGCAACCGAGTCGGATACGATGGGAATCGATGCCGGATAGATGGCGCAACGAGCGGCGCACGTTGTGAGTCAGAACGACTCAAAACGAAGTCGCTAGCTACAGAGAAGGAGGTCAGCGTGAACGGTACAAACGCAGAACGACGCACGTACCTGGGCCATCCATACCATCTTCCAGCCATCCCAGGTCACCCACCGACTACTTCCACCAGCCGAGCACGCTGGATCGTCGAGAAACACGATCTAGAAAGATCAGTACCAGGAGGTGGACCTACCAAGTCAACCGGACGCGTTGGGGCCGAATCGGACCGATCGAACGTGCCGGATACATCCCATGTGGACTGGGGATGATGCTGAACCAACCCCCAGGCGCGATATGTGGAGGTGGAACCGCTAGAGCCGATCTAGGACGAGTGCGCGCACAGTGATACAGCAAGAACGCAACCGCGCTATTAGCCGAGCCGCGACTTGCCATATATGGACACCGCTCGAGCGCACTGCGACCACCACCTATGAACATCAATACGGACTACACTACAAGTCATTTATTGAATCTTTTGGTATATTTCTTTTGATCTTACCTTCTATTCTGTTTGGACAAACACTTACAGCTAATAGTTAGCCCCTTGTGTTTGAGGGGGAGTGTTGGAATCTTTATTCCATATTTGGTATTACCTGCTTACTTAAGCAGTACTTACATCGGACCACTTACCTTTAGTTTTACTTAGTGACTTACTGAGTATTCTACAGGTACTACTATTCTAATATTATAGTGACTTACTGAGTATTCTACAGGCACCACCTTTTTACAGTAAATACAATGCCATTGCACTGTAGGTGTTCCTCAGTTTCTACCATGAGTAATCACTTGTACAGTTGCATGGTATTGAACTTGATTGTTGTCTCCTTGCTCACGAACATGGTGCATGAGCTCAGTATGTAGGAATTGTAAGATATGTTCGAGTAGTTGCTGTTGTTTGTGAAGCTCTAGTACTTCCTATACTATTCCATTAGTATCAGCCATTTGTGTCTGATGGTATTATGGCTGTTGCTGAATAAAGTAATTTAACTGTCCTATTTGGGCCAGAACTCCCTATTACAGTGACTCCAAAAACCGTTGCAATACCTAATTCCAATCCAGCGCATTGCAATCACTTGTGGGAATCTCACTTAGCATTAGTCGGATGAAATTGTGTATATACCCCTGGCTACAATTCGGCCCCTGGGTCATGTGATTTGGCTGAGTGGCTGTGGAGATATGATCATTTTAAAATGACAAGTCCATTGCAACAGTTTATTCACTTTTGGTGGATAAGGTGGAATCTTGGGAAAATCAAATGATATTTGGCAATATTTGGTCATATAAACATTGATCCACATATAAACATTATGTCTGAGTTTGAAAAAGTTCACACACTTCTTTGTTTCCAACCACCATCATCATAAGATCTCTCTCTACTACTCAAAAGAACACAATCCTCTCTATGTTTGATGCAAGTCACTCTGCTCACTCCATTGCCTCTTCAACTGGTATTCATGTCTCCACCATATCCAGGCTCCACTCCAAAGAGTGTTCTGAGCTCCAGAAGTCCACTGGAGGTCATCCATCTAAGCTTTCTCCTACCAACATTCATCATGCTATCCATCTTATCTCTATTTACAAGGCAGAAAATGCTGTCCAGGTGACAAAGGCACTCACCAATATCATCAACCAACCCCTCTCCCCTAATACAATCTGCCAGCACTTGAAAAAGTCTGGCATGAAGGCTGTGATGAAGAAAAAACGACCTCTTCTCTCAGACAAGCATCATAGAGTTCGTATGGATTTTGCCTCTGCTCACAAGGACTGGACTGTGGAGGACTGGAAGAGGGTAGTATGGTCTGATGAGACCAAAATCAATTGCCTAGGGTCAGATGGCCACAAATGGGTGTGGAAAAAGCCAGGTGAAAAGCTTACTAACAGATTAGTGGAAGGAACTGTCAAGTTTGGAGGAGGTTCTGTGATGGTATGGGGGTGTATGACTTGGCAGGGAGTTGGCTATGTTGCCAAGATTGATGGTAGGATGGATGGGGACCTGTACCTTCAGATTTTGAAGGATGAGCTGCTGAATACCCTGCAGCATTATGGTCTTGATCCTCCTAACATTATCTTTCAACAGGACAATGACCCCAAACATGCTTGCAGGAAGGTGAAGGAGTGGCTGGAGGAGCAGGAATTTGAGACTATGGTGTGGCCTGCACAGTCTCCTGATCTAAATCCCATTGAACATCTCTGGGGCTATCTCAAAAGGAGGCTTGCAGAGCATGAACACCCCCCTAATGGAATTCTGGAGTTGTGAGATAGGATTCAGGTAGAGTGGGAGAGGATACCTGTTGAGGAGTGTCAGAAATTGATTGAAAGCATGCCTAGAAGAGTTCAGGTAGTGTTTAAGGCAAATGGAGGCTATACCAAGTACTGATATATTCAAAATACCCACTTCATAATGAAAGTGAATAAACTGTTGCAATGGACTTGTCATTTTAAAATGATCATATCTCCACAGCCACTGGGCCAAATCACATGACCTAGGGACCGATTTGTAGCCAGGGGTATGTACATAATTTCGTCTGACTAATGCTAAGCGAGATTCCCACAGGTGATTGCAGCGCGCTTCGCGCACTGGATTGGGGTTAGGTATTGCAACGGTTTTTGGAGTCACTGTATGTATGACAGTATTTAGAGGCACTGCTCTCCAATAATATGTAGGTAATGAAGATAGAAATAAAAGTAATGGCTGTGCCTTTACAGAGCTAGGGGAAATTCCTTTGCCAGTAGCTAATTCAGGATTGAGAAATGATATTTGTGATAGTGGCTAGGGTACCTCCATTAACTTGAGCTTCGTGCTCTGGAGGATCAGGATTTGGTTGTGGGGATTGCTCTCATTCAGTAAATTGATGAAGGATCTCAGCTATGGTTCTTCCTGCAATTGGCTGGGATGGTGATGCTAACAAATCCACAAGTTCTATTCACCTTTCTTCCTCTGGCAGATTTCCATCAGAATCCAAATTTTTCATTTGGACATATAAGTTGTTGTCAGTCTCAACAAATACTGTAGCATATCAGTAGATGATTAGGCAATGCTGACAATGCCAATCAGCCCAAAGGGCTTCTCTTTCTCTCCCTTCAGTTTCTACATGTACAGTAGCATGATAATAGAAGGGAGTATGATCATCATCTCATAGGGTGTGATCATACAACCAATCATGTAGTGTGTCGATAATTCGATTGCATAAGTTGCAATGTAAGCTCAAGTTCCACATAGTTACATCAAGATCAGCTAGTTCTGCCATTTTGCCAGTGCTCCTTATTGTTTATAACAGTATTTAAGGGCAAGGGTTTCCTACAACAAGAACAGAACTGTAACAACTACAGATGTACTAGAAACATTGTAGAAAGTAAGGGGTCTGAGGTACACCTTGTTTAGCATCAGTGTAAGGGTAGAAAAGTAGTACATGGGGAGGAGGTGATCTGAACACTTATCTACTCGAAGCCGTCAATCTATCCATAACTGGAATCGGTATATCAATGACTGTATGGCAGTTAAACAGATTAGATCAAGGGGGATATGAAGTAGGAATTTGTCTGGGATCTTATTAGCTGAGTGGTAATAGTGGGACAAGGGGGTAAGTTGGACATCAAGGCAGTCTCACCAATGTCTGGTGACGCGTGATAAGTGGCCAACAAATATTGGATCTTCCTCCATCCAAGCATAGAGTGCGATTTGATCATTGCTGCTGGGAGGGCAAATGAACTCATGCCTCATGACATAGCCGGTATGGGTGCTGAGTTTGTGCACATAAATGAACATGCCAATGGCTTGGTTGTGATGGAAATATAGATTTGTAGCCATAATTGTCTTCTTAAAAGAGATAAGTGGTATACATGGCTAGATAGATTCTATTAGCAATATCTGTAGTAATGCTGGGTCAATTGTCTGTGGATCCTGCTCTTGATCTGATGAATTAGGTAACACATATGGCACATCTTGCAAATATATCATTTGCCCTTGTAAGTTCCAGCCAGACTCAGTAATAATACCATTGTTTGGTGTCCTTCCCAATGTGCTTGTCAGGAATGGGCTTCCAAGACTCCATTCAGTAGAGCTAGATCTCTCATTATCCTCTGCCATAAGAACTAATTCTTCCTTATCCAGGGTGAGACATGGAGATATGGGGGTGGATCTTGCTCTTGTAGCCCTTGATGGACCTGCCCAGGCACATTGGGCATGTCTAGGTCCCTTAATATATTGTGAGAATGGTTCCTGAATGGATTGTTGCTGTTTGACATTACTTCGGTCAATTTCAGACAAGTCTTGTGATGCTGCTGGACTTGTTAGGTAGTCTGATATTGTGCTTCCCTGATTAGAGTCTAGGGCTCTTAAAATATACTTCTCTAATGCCCATAGTTCTTCTCTATCGTGTTCTATCTGTTGTATGCTCTTACAAGCAGATCTACACTCAGTACACTCAGTAGCTGAGGATATTACTATAGTCTCCTCTAGACTAGTCCTAGGAATGGTTATATGATTCATACGGGTGGTTGGCTCAGCTAAGGGTATGAGACCAAATGTGAAGTGGTGAATTCGGATGGGGTGCTCAGTAAACAAATGAGCTACCCAATGATAGGTAACCTGCCATAATCGATTCTGAATATGCAAGTTCTGTCGGGAGAAATGAACTTGCCACTCTAATAGGGGGCTAGTGGTATGTGTAATCTTAGTCGATATCTGATTCTGTGTCAGATCTGTCACTATTGGCAGTATTAGACTTTGTGGGTAGTTTATTGAGTTTGCACTCATATTGTTCTTCATCTTCTGATGATGTGTTTTCTTCGTCTGTGATTACCTCAGGGTCTTCTCCCTTTTTATTTAACTTTGTTAGGGAGTGCCTTTGTATATAAGGTATTACTCTAAATGCTGCAATCAGTCTAGCCAGTTGAGCTCCGTCAACTTCTGCTAGTTTGTAACTTCCTCCTTGAGTTTGTCTGATTACTTTGTATGGGCCTAGATACCTAGGCTTAGTTTTCCTATTCAGCTCTTTCTCTACTACTATATTCCTGATTAGTACTAAGTCTCCAGGGTCATAGCTTCCTTGCACCAATCTGGTTTCAAATTGCCTTTCAAATGGGCACTTAGAGTTCAATCTAGAATCTCGTAAGATTGCTATGGCTCTTTCCAAAGCTTCTTTCCATCGTTCTATTTGCCTTATCCGTAGTGCTAATAATTCCTCATGGGAAAGTTCTTGGTCAAATCCTTCAACCAAGAAGGTTGACTCCCATAGATCAAAAGGCAATACTGGATCAACTCCATGTAAAAGGTAATATGCAGAATATCCTGTTGATTGTCGTATAGTAATATTGTCCGCAAATAAGGCTATTTGTAGCTTGTCTGGCCACAAGTGTATCTTTCCTTCACAAGCCTTTACTAAAGCTTCTCTAATTGCAAAGTGGCCTTGCTCAACCACTCCATTTGCTTGTGAATTATAAGGGCTGATAAACATCTGGGAGATTCCATGCTATGTAAGCATGTCTAATAGGACTCCTTTAAACTCAGGTCCATTGTCTGTAACTATCCTTCCCACACCTTCATATCTGTATATGATATCATCTAGCACAAACTGGGCCACTGCTTGGGCAGATGCTTGTCATAGGGCTCTGCCTTCGACATACTTAGATAAGTCATTCTCTGGCCAGCATTATATAGCAATATCCTTTTGCCACAGGCATGTGCATGATATCTATATGAACCTTTGTGAATACAGTGGCAGGTGATGGGGTGATAATAGGAATATGGACTTTAACAGTATTCCTAATCTGGCACTCATGGCAAGACTTCACATGATGCCATACATCTAGAGAAAGACATGGGTAACCCATGGGTATCAAATTCTTAACCTGTACCCATATCCACATCTAATCCATATCCACAACCCGTGGGTACCTGTTTTCGTGGGTTGACCCATGGATTCCAGGTCATATGTACAGTAGCCATGGAAATTATGTATATATGTACTACTCAACAATGGCATCCCATCCATCAGGGAGCACTACGTCTACATCTCCATTGACATCATCCATAACTACTACCTTCTTGACATCCACATCCTTGACGAGGCCCATTGAACTCCATGATCTGAGGTAGAGCAGCGCGCGCACACTTTGACTTGATAAGCGATTACGGACATGCGAGAGGACGATGCAACCACGACTAAAAAGACGCTCTACATCGACGTAGCTACATACATGTGTCAATACCAGAGTGTGAAATGAGTAGACGACTTACCTGGGATGCTCAGATAATCAATAGCCATGCAAGAGAGACGCAGGAATGTAGCACGATTCATGATCCACCATTCCAATACATCCGTGACGTCCTCGATGTTAGTGGCAAGGTAGGCATCGAGTTCATCGTGCGTGAGCTTTGGCTTTGGCTTGGCCAGGCATAGAAGGTTGTCGAACACATTGCTCAATACCTGCCTCTTGAGGGTTGTAGCTGTTGCGTCATTGGTAGGGGTTGGCACAGAATAGGAGTGGTATGAGTTCTTGTAGACGTCCACTACGAGCTGCCTTGCCGTTGCAATCCAATCTGCGGGCCATTCAGCGGTCTTGAAGTACTGGAGTTTGTGTCGAGGGTGTAGAACTGTGCAACATTGTCAAGCGCTCAAGTGTTAGGGCATGAGTATGTACCGATGGCAATTCGATACATGTCAGACGAGTCGGTGAGCGAGTAGTAGCAATTCAGCGTCATTTTGGCGAGTTTGAGGGCAGCACGGATGGCTGGGCTGAGTGATTTGCTGTCTAGCACTCCACTCATGAAGGTCTCATCTATGTAGTCCATGGCTGGGATAACCATGGCGAGATTAGGCGTCGAGCGTGAAAAGAACGATGTTGCGTCCTTCAGAACCTGTCCATCGTGATATTAGTAAGCTGAAATGCTATGCAGCGCATGCTCACCTTGAGGACATTGCGCAGCTGCTTTAACAGCTCCCACTCCTCATCGCCCAGTGTGTATTGATTCACTCCCAGCTTGTTCTTGTCAGTGATCACATCAATTCCAGCCCGGTACTCCAGCGTGAAGTCCAACATATCAAACGTTGAGTTCCAGTGCGTTGCCACATCCCATGGGAGAGTCCTGACACTCATTCGCAACCCCTCCACGATCTCTTTCCAGGCTGGCAGCAACTTCGTACTTGAATGTATGATTTTGAAGGCCAATTTTCAGATCTACAATCAACCGGAATCGAGGTAAGTCCATCACCAAAATAGTCTTTCAACTAACCTTTGCAAGCATTAGTCGGAGCGGCTCAAGATGCGCATCCAGTTCCGTGTGCTCGTCCCTGGTCAATGTTTCAAGTTCATTGACCCATCCTTTGACATCATGATCTGTCAGATCCCTGGCCTCTCCGGCGCTGTCTCCGGCCTCATATCTCGTCTGGTAGGCATCGAGCCTCGTCTAGAGCTCCTCAATGTCGGATCCGTCACCAAGCTCCTTCAATACATCAGCCAGACCCTCCCGGTTCCTATTTCCCTTCTTTGTTGGTAAGTCGAATGCCCGGATTAATGTTTTTGCTACCAAATTGATGACATGTAGGAAACAGCGCATTTGCGCCCCTTCGCCGCCGAAGTGTGCCAGACGATCAGCTAATTCAACTGTCATCGTGTCATTGGATGACGCATTGTCTGCTGTCACACTCAAGATCTATTGTCATGCATCAGATGAGTTCACAAACAATATTCTTTGACCTAGATACCTTATCTGATATTCCAAACTCGGTCAGGATGTCCGCAAACGCATCCGCCATGTTTGCGCCACTGTGGGACTATTGTACATGGTGTTTCGATCAGGTATGTCATTCGTAATGTTGTTGTAACATACCATAGCCAACTCAACCACATCCAGGACCATGGCAAGCGGCTTGCCCTCGTGCACCAGGTGGACCATCACAGCCACAAATGCTGTATGGTTGGGTGATGTCCATGCGTCAGTTGCAAAACTGAGCTCGCCGTCATACTCCTGGTGGTACGTGCAGTGTTATTTTCACTCAACGATACACCACAACTCAACTCACTTGTAACATTTTAGCAATCCACTTACGTGTGTTGGCAAAAACAAGCCGAACATCACGCGACACTGTTTTCGGGTGTGGTAAGTAGTATTCAGGTCGCCCTGTTTTCATCAAACACTGAAACCCCCAGTCACTGATAATGTCAAATGGACGCAGGTCTTCCGAAACCCAGTGGACAATCTCTGCCCTGGGTACCAACATGATCAGTCGATGCCAACAACTGCATGATGCAGATACAAGCACGCACCGTGTCTTCATTCAAGTATGCTGTCTATACATGTAAGTAACGCCCCCTTTCCCCTTCCGCTCAAAGACAACTGATATTGTCCCGTTTTCAGTGTGATCTTTGATAGCTTTCCATGCCATTTCAAGGTCCTTGGCGTCACCAACTTCGTTCAACACAGTTTCACCCCAGCACAGGCGGACGTGCTTGCGCATGTTACCTGTCGACACCCTGTCGCTCTTGTCAAGGTAACGGCGGACCTTGTGGTTACAACCCTTTGCAAGGCACCTGAAAACATGACTGCGCCGACTGTCGACATATTCAATATTGGGAACTGGACTGAAAAATGCATATATGGGTGAGTTCCAGTCCCTCATCATCCGTTCTACATGTAATCTGTCAGTCTCACAAACTTGAATAGATTGGATCCTCATGAAGCTCGGAATCAGAATCCTCTTCAACCTCACTATCTCTATCTATTCTTGGTTTCTTGGCCTTGTGCTTGCCTTGTTTTGCCTTTTCTTTACCTTGTTTCTACTCTGACTGCTCTGATACATCAGCCGCTGCATTCTGGATGTTGTTGGACTGTGGTCGGACGCATTTTTTATCAGTCGTTAGGCTGCTAGGTGCTGACTCATGGTGAGTAAGAAATTGCCCTTCCTTGTGAAGCTAAGAACCTCTATTTGCCATTGCAGGTTCCTTGGATCCCACAGATTTGGTTTGGTTGGATGCAAGAAGGGCTTGAGCCTTCTCTGTGAGATGAGATACCCGTTTGGAAAGCATGGTGGGAATGGTGGGAGTAAGTGGAGATTGGGTGGCTTGTCGATCTGAATTTGCTTAGTCTGAACATATTTTAAGTTTGATGAAACTGTATAATATCTGTCAACTGCATTTGTCCGCTTGTAATAGTATTGAAAGATTCCCACGGGTTGACCATGGGTTATGGATATGGATTCATGGGTTCATGGGTTGGCTGGTACCAACCCATACCCATACCCATGTCTTTCCCTACATACATCTTGGTACATTTGAGGCCAATAGAAGCAGCATCTGAGGTTTTCCCAGGTGGCTTTCTCACCATGATGACCTAGTGACTCATGGACTTGGCTCAGGATCTGTTCCTGCTTACTATGGTCAAATATCACTAAGAGGGAATGTCCAGATTTGGTTCGCTTGAATAGGTGTCCTGTCTTTACAAAGTACTTGGTAACCTTTTGTAGAAATTTGTTAGTAACAGATATAGGCTTGGGATTGGTCAGATACTCATATATCTGCTTGAGGATAGTATTCTGATTCTCTTGGGCAGACAGTACATATGCTGTCATGCTTCTAGAGGTACCTTCTTCTATACTATTGTTCTTACACAATCTGGGTCCATAATGTGCATAGAACAAGGCAATTTCATCAAGCCAACTATCATCATATGATTCTATCTTGGCTTGGTCTTCAAGTGGCCTTTGGAATAAAGCATCTGGTGCCTTGAACTGTATTGCAGGTACATGTACAAGGGTAAAATCAAACATGAGGATTCCTTGAATCCACCTATTGATCACTGCATTTGGTTGCAGTTCAGGCTCATTTAACATTCCCTTAATATACTTGGCATCCACCTCTACTATGAGGTTCTTGGCTCCAATTACATATAGGCGGAAGTGTCATAAGGCTCGAAATAGGCCAAATAGTTCCAGCTTAGGTTGGAAGTAGGTAGCTTCCACTAAGGAAAAGGGAAGCGATCCATATCTAGAGGAGAGACATTTACCATGCTCATCTATTTGTGACAGAATCATTCCTACCCCCATATAGCTAGAGTCTACTAACAACACTATTGGTCGTCTGCATGTATAATCTATAGGTAAGGGTGCGGGTGCTGTCATAATTAACTCTTTTAAAGTCTCAAAGGCTTCTTGACATTCTTCTATCTAGACAAAGGGTACATCCTTTTTCCAGGTGGAAGTTATACTTCTTGCTATCTGGGAGTAATTAGGAATCCATATGCGGACTGTTCCACATAGGCCCATAAATTGTCTGACTTTTATAGCACTTTGAGGAGTAGGCCATTCCTTTATGGTCTTTACTCATTGTACATCAGGTTCTCTTCCATTAATTCCTACATTCTGGCCAAGTATTACTACTTGGGGTTGACAGATTTGAAGCTTCTTTCCATTGAAGGTTCCTCCAGCTTCTGTCAAATGATGTAAGATTTGATTCAAGTCTTCTGCATGTTCCCAGATATATTTCCATATGCCTGGTCTTTCTGGCAAAACTGCAGGGTTCCCATCCTTATCAGGATAGGTAGTAAGTGGTCCTCGTATTGGTGCATCATCGATGAATACATTCATCACTTGCTTAACGATCTTATCTTGGAATATAAACACCATACATTTTTGAAATTTGAAGGATGAATTGGTGTATCCAGTGGGCAATGAGGTTATCCAAAGTAGTCCTAGTGGGGTTTGGAAGGCTGTCATATCACGACTAGCTTCATCCATTTTTCTGGCATCAAAGCCCCAATATAAGTCTAGGACTGTAAAGCATTTTCCTCCCAAGAACTGATCTACAAATTGATCTAGGTGTGGAGAAATTGATGATTCCTTGATGCTAACTACATTTAGTGGCTGCAGGTCATGTACTATTCTCAGTTTCTGCTTCTCTTCATTCCACATACAGAACCATCGTAATTTGTAGGGGGATTGGCAGCATTCATAGACTCCTGCTTTTATCTTAAGTTGTAGCAGATCTATGATTCATTGTCACAATGCAGGGGCAAGTCATATGCCTTTCTCCTGTCATGGCTTATATGGTACGTAAGGTATCTTGTAGGGGCTAAAGTACTCTTCCTTAAGAGTTCCCCTATCCTTGTCTTCAAAGGCTATGGCTGCTTCATTCTTGATCAGCGTATAGATAAACAGATCTTGTTCTTCAGGCCACAAGAATTGATAGGATTCCATACCCTTCAATATCTTGTCTATTCGTTCCTGGGTAAACTTCCAAATAGGCCTCTGTAGGCCAAAGTGTACAATCAGGGGTTCCAATGTTGTCATTGGATGATGCAGAAATGTTCTGGTGACCTTAAACTCCTGGGGAATTGGAGTAGAGATTGACTTGATACATTAATCAACCCACTTATATGCTCTGTAGGTTCATATACACGAGTGTGATGTTGATCAGGTAAGTAATCCTATAGACTCTGTGTCTAGATCCTTGGACAAGTCCTGATCCTTACTATATTCTTCGTATATTGCCTTGGTAGTCATTGTCTTGATCTGTATGGCTGCTAATGGTTCCACTGCTTTATTAGGCAGGCAGATACTATCAGTGATACCGCTGCTTTGTTAGGCAGGCAGTTACTAATAGCTAGTATACCTGTTGTAGGCATCTTGTCCTAATATGATGTGAGATCTGTCCCTTAGATGTCACACATAAGAGTGTAGATCCTATGGTAGTCCATAGCTATGCCTATATGTATATGGTCTTAGGATTACACTGGATCTGCCTAGGCTGAATAGCTATACTCTACACTTCTAGTGCTCTTGTTTTACTGTAGTAGGGATTCCTTCTATTCACAGTTGTATTCACCATACTCATGGTGGTAGCTTCATGCTATTGCCAGCATAGCAACAACTATGTATTACCCTTTTTTAGTTTAATGAGGTTATGCTCATTCTGTCATATGACTAGATGGCAAGGTTGTCATGTATTCATCTACCATAGTCTACCTAAAGACTCAGTTTATGTCCTCGTATCAATCTCTCTGTATGTGTAGAGCTGGTTTCCGCAGGGAACAGAAATATTTATACTTGGATTGCACTCTTCAGCTAGATAACTGTTTGTCTTCTCTACTTATTTGGGCAGGGGTTGTGCTCACACTTTCCATGTTGTCATAAAGGGAATACAAAGGGGGGAGGGAATGTAGGAATACGGTAACAATACAGTAGGGGGTGTCCTTCATGGCAGGCAGTAGGTAGGGGATGGACACTGTCCACACCATCGAATCAGGCGCTCTTGCACTGTATATTCAATGGGTTACTGATATCTGCCATAGTCACTATGCACATACCTCTTGTATGTCTGACTATTCCAATCAGAGGTTGGTGACGTAAGTCCTAGTTTGCCTCTCTCCATACATAGAGTACAAGTCTAGGAGGGGGATGGTTTTCTAGTAAGCTGGTGGGTTGTCAAGGGGATAGGGCATACCTGGTCCTATGCACCTCAAGCGATGGTGGGGGGGAAGGGGAAAGTCCACCCCATGGTTGCTAAGGGTAAGGCCAGGTTTATATAATATCTGGTCAGATCTTAAAGTATTTGGCATATTCCTTAAGTGAGCACAGTCTGGTAGGGCATAAGTTGATAAGCAAAATTAGTATCAGCATGTCTGCTGTATGTCTATCCTATTTTGGATCCACTGATCCACAGTTTTGACAAGACCACAAAGTTCCTTCTTGATTCAGGAGTGGCATTTTATCTTTCCTATTTGGGGACAGGATCCTATACTTTCATGTACAGTGTCTGACTTATGTGATTTGTCTCGGGCTGTGTCAGCCTCTACTTTGTATATGTAGTCCTTTGGATATTGTATTTAATGTACCTTAGTGTCAGTCATAAGTCATTGCCCTTTACAATACACTTGATTGTGGGCTACACTAGTGTACAAACACTTGCATGCATCTGAGGTGCTGACCTGCACCAAAATGTTTGGATGTGGATACATAGTTATTGTATATGTGATACTAGACATTTAACCCGAGATTTGAGTTTTCACCATATTCCCACGGTCCAAATGCTTAGCTAATTGAGGAACATATAGACCATAGTGTCTAGTATTTACCTCTATTTTTTCTTATTTGTTCATTCACATGTTGTGGAGAAATAAAATGATTTCCCCTAACAAACTTTTATTACTACATACAAGTACATAGCAAACCATTTTCTTAATATCTCTTTTACCCTTAAGTACTTAGCCAAGTGTCAGAGAAGCAATCGGAGCATGTGACCTCAGTTGTAAATCACCTGACTCAGATCATGTGACCTTGCACAGCATGAGTCATAATGAGTCATACTGAGTCAAATGAGGACTAATCAAAGCACTGCCCCTAGACCAGCAAAATGATGATGTGACCTGCACAGCATGAGTCATAATGAGTCATTGCCAAGTCAAAGGCTATTTTTAGCTCATTGCAAGTCATTTTCTGACAGGATGAGTCAAAGTGAGTCAGTATGAGTCAATATGAGTTATATTTTGGCACAGCCACCTCGGAACCGAAGGTAGCACAGCCACATGTAAATTACTATATAAGGAGCGCGATTCAGCCCCATTTGGACAGTTTCCTATTTTAGGAAAAAGGTTCCTACTTGAATTGAACTCAATCAATAAGTGCTCACAAGTACACCCCTCTACAAACAGACAGTGAGGCTGTGTAGAGAAGTTCCCACGCTATAAATAGAACTACTTAGACCCATAGTTAGAAGTATACTGAATCCCTTAGGATAGGGTTAGTTAGGACACCTTTAGGGAGAAAACTCCAGAGCAGGCAACTAAAGAAAATAGATCCCTAGCTAGTAGGGAGATCTAATAGTTCATTAGTACCTTGGGAAAGGGTCGAGTCGAGCATTGAAGCTGATTGCCAACTCCTTAGTGCATAATAGAATCAGTTTAGGAAAGACTATTCTGTGTATTTAAGCGACGTGTGTGAATTAGTAGTGAGAGTGAAGCATATTTACGCTACCTATTCAATTGAGCATTCCTAGCCGACTGGAGCTAATTGGAAGTCATTGAGAGTGCATCTTAGGGAAGTAACCCTAGTTGCTATGAAGTACCCTTCTAGCAACCCGAGAGTTATCTAGACTATTTTCCCAACTATCCATTGTACATTTCGTACACCACCACCCCAACTGAAAATCAGACCCTCAACATATTGCTGAACCCCAATCCCCCTCAACCTTGTTGAACATTGATGAATGAACCACATGCCTGATAGTCAACCCCTTTTTACAAGATTAATACTTGTTTCTAGTATCAACTCGACCAGGGAAGAGTACTCTCTTCACCTCGCTTCAAGTTTACTATCTGTGGAGATAAGATTGGTTGTCTGGTAAGCGTTTTCTTAGCATTTCTACTGATCTTATCTAGAAAGAAGACAACTGGAGCCCACCATGAGGGGTTTCAGCAACATTATCACATTACAACAAGTTCCATTGGGAATACACAAACTTACCTCTAAGTACACAACAAGACACTACAAATCATGGTAGGCACAGGAGTAACACCTACCACATTACCCAGCCACAGCTACTCTAAAGTCAGATGATTCTTATGGCAATATGAGCGATTGCTCACCCAGTACAACATTACCACCAACAAGGAGAAATGCGAAGGGATCTCCAACTACTGTAGCAGTCAAGTTGGATGACTGATCGAATCCCTCAATGAATATGAGAATGATGATTGGGATGGAATGAGAGCAAAGATCCTCCATCTCTATGATGCTGAGCAAGTAGATACTTGGTACAAAAAGAGTGACCTTAGGAAGCTCACTCAGAAATATGCCAAGAAGAGTCTGGACAAGATGTCACAATGGAAGGCCTACAAGTGCAAGTTTACAGTAGTTGTACAATGGCTAAAGGCTGCCAAGGTGATTCAAGATGAAGAATACTGCACTTACTTTTGGAAAGGAATCCCTAAGTACATGCAAGAGAAGGTGCAGATACACCTACTTGCCAGTAACACTGGTGTAGATATGAGTAAGCCCTTCCAGATTAGCAAAGTCAGTCAGGTCATAAACCAGCTACTATATTGATACAAGTTCGATGAGGATGGAACTGACTCAAACATGAAAAGCTCCTCTGAAGAGGGTAGCACTGATTCTGACTCTACTATAGATTTGTCTGATGAAAGTTCAGACAATGGAGGTCAAAGGAGGAAGAAGAAATCCTCCAAGAAATACAAGGATAAAGGAACAAAGAGAACCTCTAAGAAACAGGCAAAGAAGAAGTCTGAGCCGAAAAAAGAATCCAAGAAGTCCTCAGATGATGTCAATTCACTCATAGATCATATGAGTAAACTCAAGCTTGATGATCCTGCTTATGCAAGAGCTTACATCAAGGCCCTTAAAGTAGAGCCTTTGATAGCAGACATCTTAGAAAAGCCTAGATTGAAGTCTACTACATTCAAGGAAACCTCAAGTAGTATACAGAATACTACTTCTACTAGGGAAGTACTACAAAGGTCTACAAATGGTAGGAATAGAGTACTACCTAATACTCATCCACCCTTTAAATGTTTTGGATGTAATAGTCACAACCATCACCTAAGCGATTGTCCCTGCATGCTAGAATTAATAGACTGTGGTGAATTAGTATATGATCGACGAGGTATGGTAAACTTATCAAGAGATCAAGGCCTGCTCAATAGAAGAGCAGATGAGTCAATAATCGAAAGCTACCATTGAATGGTTGAGCAGCGTGCACGGAATAAGAAAAGAGTGCAGACTAACCTTATTATGGTTGATCGCAACAGCTTGAAGCACGGATCGTCGAATTATATTGTATCTGGAATATTGGTCAGTGAAGAAGAAGAATCAGATAAGGATGAAGAGAAATTATTCATACCTTATCTGTCGATGGACAAGGATAATGAAGGTGGTGTTGACGAAGTCTTGCAGAGCTACACTGTCGTGTGATCTCAGTGCGAAGCCAAGACCACCCAAAAAGAAATAATAGACGGAGTATATATACCTCCCAAGAAATTGGGAGGTAGTCAGCACCGAAATGAGGTGGTGATTAAGAGCTCACCTAATACTCACAACAGCAATGCTAACGAAGCATCACATCCATGGTCGAGTCACCAAAACAAAGGAGATGATCAATCTGAAAAGAAAGATCAATATCAGTGCAAGTGGTGAAAGAATAAAGAAGATGACTTACCAGACACTTGGGATGATCCAAAAGGATCCCCAAGAGGTGAGAATGAGAGGGCAAAGTCAATTGAGTGACAGGACAACATCCAGAATGCTCCTACACCATCCAAAGGCCAGAAAGTAACAAATGGTGTCAGCGACGAGCAATCAAAAATGATCGACTTACCTCATCAAGCAACGACCTCCCCAATGGGAGCATCAAGGGACGTTTGATGACTGTGTACTGACGTGCACAATGATGAAGATGTAGAGATGCTTGATATCTCTGAGAGGAAGCAGGGAGGGAATGACGAAAAAGGAAGAAGCATGGAGTTTCCCGAAAGAGTTGACAGAAATAAATCCCATGCAAGTGGACAGCCTTCTAAGGAATATTCCAGAAATATGACAGTGCAGCACATGGAGTTATCCGCTGCCACAAACCCTTGTGACGTGCTGACTAAAATACTTGACACTAAGGTAGAGCTGACCACGGGAGAAATATTAGGTAATTTGTGGGAATTGACACAAGCATTAGCTGATCAGATCAGATTTCAACAGGTGACATCAGCTAATGCCGCATTATAAGCACAGTGTGACAAAATGAGCCAGGACCATGGGCCGTTACTGACGTTCCTGTCTGCATAGCTAATAAAGTGTATAGCGCCGTAGTAGACTCAGGTAGTGAAGTCAATATCATTACTAGAGAACTATGGGAGAAATTGCAAGTACCGATGGATATTGATGCTAGTTTAACACTACGTGATGCAAACGGGGGTAATGGTGAATTAAAAGGACTGATTCCTGATCTAGCCATCCAGATAGGAGGACTAACTACTCATAGTAACTTTTGAGTATCTACAGATTGTCCCCTCGACATACTACTTGGCTGCCCTTGGCAGTGGCAGAATGTTGTCTCCATTGACAAGAAATTAGATAGAACATACCTAAGATTTAGCTACATTAATGGCAAAGATAATCAGACCTTAGAAATTCTTGTACAGCCATCAGCTGTCAAGAATGGAAGTGCGCCACTCATAATAGGAGGGCGCAGCTCCACTCAATCTTATTTGGAAAGAATAGTGGAGCCAGAGATCTAAAATGAACCAAAAATGGAAGTGCACCCAGAGCATGAGGCGCAAGAAGATCACAGCCCAATAATAGTACAAAGAATATTTAATCGTGAGCCCCCAGAGGGAGGGAATCTCTGGGGCACGATGCTGAAACAATCCTATCATCTAGCCGATGCTTATCAGACTCTATTCCAGCCCAAACCATCCCTCACGAGCTATGAGCAGCCCCCATCCAAGCTCGATAATGTACAACTCAGGATGCTTGCCTCACCTGTGCATGCCCTGATCAATAATTGTTTAGCTGATGTCATAGTATTGAACTCCATGCAGTATGCTACACTGCGATCTATGCTGAATAATGTGGACAGCAATTACCAATTAGTCTACATACTTCCCACGGAGTTACCCAAAGTGGATATGGAATCCAATAAGCGATGGGTAAGCCTGCCCACTGTGGCACTATCCAATGATGCCTGAAAGATCATATCCCCTGTCCTCTATGCGATGTTTACCCGATTGGGTAATTGTACCACTCCTTTCCTCCCTGGCTACCAAGCGCAGCTCGACTACCTCCTCGAGCAGGAGAGCTGTGCATTGCCTCCTCCCATCCTCACCCCTCCTCTCCAACATGATGATCCCCCTTCCCTCCTCTCTCTCCTCCGAACCAGTGGACTGAGATGTGAGCTCAGTCAAGCTCGGGAAGAAAAACAGATCACCAATGAAGATGCCAATGATCACCTGTGGAAGGTACCAGGTGAGAGAGTCTTGGACTTAGGGCTAACTAATATTCCGTTGACTATCTCTCCATCAATGGGGAAGTTCCTTCTTCTCGCCCCGTCCAAGGAGGATGGGCATCTCACGCTGCACTCAGGGTATGTCATCACCCCGACTCCTTCTCCAACTTTTATTACAGACTACCCAATCACCGAAGAAGATAATTGATTGGAGACTGGGAGTATCACCTCCTCCTTATTGACATGGAGCTCCAACATCTCTCAGTATCTGTCGCTGCTCAGCAGAGACCTGGACTGCCCCAGGAAGCTTTTTTTCAGCTGATCTAACCCTCTCATGGAGGAAATATTCGACTCCAATCAGTTCCACATGAGGACAAGTCAGAGGTTTGGAGTCCTTCTCTTTGGGGAAGGACATTTCAATGGAACTAACTTGTTCAAGATGAATGGTAACTATGGGACTACCTATTTCCAGGCGCCTTTCGAATACAACCCCAACTATCACCTTCCCCACCTGAAGGGAAAAATCACATCACCATGCATCGAAGCGGTAATATTTCATACTTCGACTTTCTACTTATCGCTAAGGAGGTACCTGGAACAGGCCTGTGACTGGGATGGAGCGCTGAGGAGTGAGCAGTTGATGCAGCATCCCCCCACAGTATATTTTGGCCACATTCCATTCTATGAGTTACACGTTCTCCGACTCCAAATCGACCGCTACTGCCATCTCGAAGACATGTGCAAGTTTCATGCAGACACATACTATGTCTTACAATCCATTCTCACTGTACTAACTCTCCTGCAGGCATTCGACTACCTGCAAGAGACTGCTGTGGTCATTTTTATTGATGATACCACCATCGCTCCTGCTTTGGTACACCAAGGTGAATTCTTCTAGCAATGAGCACCCTCCACCAATCCCCTTTTCACCCTCAAAGAAATCAGCTTCTTACAATCAGCAAGCGGAATACTCTGCTTCATGGGTGAAGTGGAGTTATCTGATCTAATTGATCAGATTTTACAGATTCCTCTCACAGATGAGGATCTCGTCACCCAGCTCCTCCATGACTTCCATCTCAACAATCTCAACTCCCTCGCCAGTCACTGCACTACAGAAGCGCAGTCGCTCTATCATGACATGTGCCGTCTCCATGCAAAACAAGAAGACTATTATTGGCAACACAGCACTTCAGAGATCATTGCGCTGCTGTCTGTCCCTCAGGGACTGATCAAGTATACCTCAATCCCCATCTAGTATACTAACAATTGTTTTGTTTCATCTTTTATGCCTATCATTCTAAATTTTTGGAAAAACCAGCATCTTAGACACTCTCATATGTCTTATCTTTCCCCAAGATAGTAAGTCAAGACCCAAGCACAGTTGCACCCCACGCTTAATCGTTTGATAGTTTCGTGACATATTTTGACAGTTCCGTGATGTCCATTGACAGTCCCATCTCTGAGACTGCAATATCACCTTTACTTCATTCCTCTCGACTGTTTGTCCCCTCCACGACTTGCTATGACTAGTCTTTCAGTTCATCACTACCTATGTTTGACAGATATTTGTATGTACAAATAGTTACGATGTACCATACCACAGTTGCACTCAAGTGATGGTATACTAGAGTAGTCCACAATCAAATGTATTGTCAAGGTCAACGAATTGTGACTGACACTAAGTTACATTAAATAGAATATCCAAGGGACTAGGTATACAAAGTAGAGGGCAACACAGCCCGAGACAAATCACACAAATCAAATACTGTACATGAAAGTTTAGGATCCTGTCCCCAAATAGGAAAGACAAAATGCTGCTCCCGAATCAAGAAGGTGTTATGCCTGCTGGTATTTGTCCCTATTTATCCTATATTTATCCTTATTTTTCTGGGCTTTCTACAAAGCATTTCGCTAAATAGCCCCTATCACACTTGAACTCTTTACCACTTGCTCAACCATGCACACATGACTATTTGATCACATGACATCACACAACATCATGTGCCCATGCTCACGTCACTTCTTTGCTGACATGTACACAGCCACATCACATGACTTATCACTTATCACTTATCACTTATCACTTATCACTTATCACTTATCACTTATCAATAAGTCACCTTCTTATCTATGACTCATGCCAACTCACGTGCACAGCCCTATGCCTCATGCCCTATGGCTATGCTTATCTCTGACTTGTCATGACTCCTTATGACTCATGTACACAGCCATGCACTGCCTTATGACTTGTCATGACTCCCATATGACTCGTATGCACTGCTATCTACTTTATATAGATACTGTATAGTACCAAACATGTACAAACCCTAGATAGTATATAAACCCCCAAGGAGACTGTGACTGATCCTCCCCAGTCTTGTCCTTCTGGAGTTCTCCCATAACCCATATGCGCTTGACCAACAGGTTAACTAGTGTGGCTACCAACTAGCTCTAGTCAAGTGTGCCGCTGGTTGGCCTTGCTAGGATACAGCAAGCCCCCGGTGGGCATTGGTGTTTCATTAGGACAAGACTATTAATGATCTGCAGTCCAGCTAGCTGCTCGCCTGTGTAGCCAACAGTCGAAAAGTGTAGGAGTAGGTCCCTTTGTGTCATTGGGATCAGGTCCTTTGCTGTTGACTTGGGTACAGTCTAATACCCCATCATAGGTTAATGGAGGCAGCACCCTTCGGATAACGAGGAGTAGGTGGACGAGGCAGAGGCCTTAAACAACACTGATCGATCTGGTACCACAGTGTCCATCATCGTAAAGAACGAAGAAGACCTATCAGTGGTCAGGCTTCCCTCTCCAGCCCCGGCTCTACAGTTAGAGAATCAGGAGGCAAAGTTTGAGGAGTCTCCCTCAGGAGGTGTCAAACAAAGTATCAAAGAGGCAAGTGATGCCCACCCTCACAGTCAGGGTAGAGTAGCGAACGGACAAATAACGTCCACCTTCTCCGTCTTGCAGGAGCAGGGAGAGTACTCCATAAAAGAAGATTCAGTCGATCCTAATGACTACGTCCCCTCGCAGGCCGAGGATTCCATTTAGTACCACGTGGACGAAGTGCAGTTCCACGCCATCACAGAAGCCATCAGAGGAGTTTTGGTAGAAGATCGGAACACTTCCCTTTCCTCCTACGTGACTCAGTCACCGCCCAGAGGGACATTCACCTCCTTGATTAGTAGTCAGGCCTCTTCAGTCCAATATTCCCCTTATCCCAGCTCATGCCAAGAAGGCTTGATATACATACCCGCAACACCGGTTCGCTCGCCAACTCCGCTTCCCATTCCAATAGACTGGAACTACATCCTCCTTGCGGATCCCTCCATTCACCCGATTACCGAAACAGGTGACTCAGAGGATACCCTTATTCCTGAGGTTGGTGCAGTTTGTGTTGAGGTTGACCTTCAGTCAGAGGTTGATGCAATACTTGACACCACAGTTGAACTGGCTCATAACCAGGCTGCTGCTCAGCTTCAATGAGATCAGAATTGGGCCCACGTACTTAGAGCACAAGACAGAGTTGAGGACAGGTTACAAGGTCTCAATAGGATTGAGCAGGAGGCTCTTGTTATTCCTCCTCATGCTAATCACATGCCTCATCGGTGGTATAGAGGTCACACTCCTATTTCAAGGATACGTGTTAGGCTCGGAACTCTTCGCCCCCACAGATTACTTAGAGTACCTTCACGTTATCATCAGGATTAGAGGAGTAAATAGAAACTTGAGGTTCTTTGTGGTATTGCAACCATTAGTCCTGTTTGGACAAGAAGCAGGTATCTTCGTAAGAAGAGAAGAATTTAAACAACCACTTCAGGTAGTTCCGAATCTTCCAGAAGAAGAACCCACGCTGTTACCACACCCTCTCAGAAGAGGAACCACCTTCGGATTCCCAGTAGTAAGAATGCCAATCAGAAGGCAAGGAGCTTTCATCCTTCGCTCAACTAATCCGTCACCACAAACGGATTCTTCCTCTTCCTCATTCGGAAGTATTTCCAAACACTTCACTTCACTTTCACACTGGTTGTGCTCCCAAGCTCAGCCAGCTACCCTGGAAGCAGTCACAGCTCCAAACTCATTTGTCGAATCTCCGGAAGAGATTGAAATCCCAGAGCAAAGGATTGAAATTCAGATCCTGGAGATAACCATAGACTCCGCCCCTCCTTACGACAGGGCTCGTCTCCCCAGTTATCAAATGCTTCCACCTACACCGGCTAACATGCCAGCTAATTGTTCAGTCAGCAACTCATCCATTACCGAAGAACGACTGTCGTCATCAAGCAAACAGTCTCATCGAAGTTCTTCCAAAATAAGGACAAGTACACTCCTTAACTCACCAGGCGGTACTCTTGAACGAAGACAAGGACAAGGTATTCAAACGGAGTACGCACCATTTCAAAACCAAGTCCTCTCATTAGTCGAAGCACGCTACAGAGACGAGCTTTACCGTCTCCAAGCATTAGACGAAGAAATCTCCATAGATTGCACACAGTAATCCCATGCCCTCTACCAAGAGTTCATTGAGATGCTGGTAGCACGTCTCGAGAACAAACAAGAACGAAGGTTGCAGAAACCAATAGAACATCCACACGACGCCGTTCATGGTATCCTTGCTCTGTCAGAACAGAACCTTCAAGTTCAGAACAACTACCTTAACAGGTTAGATGAACTAGGATCAAAAGGATCTTACTTTGAAGCACCACGAGAACTCATCTCTCATTGTAAAAGGATCAGATGATTTAGGCAAAGAACCGCCTTCATCATTCGTAGACTTTTCCGTTCCCTCAAAAACGAAAGAGATTAGAAAATCCAAAAACAGATGTGGATCTTCACTGTTACTATCCTGTTTATTGCCTATGTTATAACTCTTATTCTCGCATTCATTCTCTTTCTTGTTATTCAACAAGTTCTGAACAAGGCACCGGTTGCCATTGAAATTAGAAGAGAAGTCATCACTGTTAGAGACTGATCAACTCCTGGCAGAACTCCGGAACTCCAGAGTTGTGCTGGTGGGTTAGGACTTCGGCTTCAGCTTATATGCTGCGCCCTTGCTGTCGTTTGTGTCCTGTATTTCGGAGTGAAGAGGAATGGAAGTAGCGAAAGGAACAGGAGTCTATCCAAGTTGATAATCTAGCTACTGTACACGGAGTGTCTAGGAGTTTATATACAGAGGAAAGTACAGTATTAGTAAACAGATGACGGAGACGGAGGACGGAAGATAAGAAAGCCAGTGCTGTGCTCCGGCAGGACGAATGCCGGAGCTGTGCGAGCACAGGTCGGAGGTATCTAAGGATCGGAACTAGACTATGTATGGAACAAAGGAATATCGTAAGTACAGAGTGTCAGGAAGGATTAGTCAGAATACAAATGTCCGGAGGAACGGAGGTACATATAAACAGAGAATGGACTGGAGATCGCTCCTGAGGAGCGGAATTGTGCCTGGAGGGCCGGAGTGTGCTAGGGGCTGGCACGATATATGACAGTCGCTCAGCTAACTTGCTGGTCCTTTATCATCTGCAATGCCCTTGAACTAAACAGGCTGGTTGGCCCAAATCCAGATCCAGACGCACTGCAAGTAGTCCGTGGTTGGGACAACGTTGCCGATTGGGACACAGAAGAAGATTGGAAATCAAACCCAAATTGGGACACAGGTCTTGAAAACGGTCAAAACTACGTTGATGACCCTTGGGACCCTATTTCAGGAAACTACGATTCTTTAGATTGGGTTGAATGATTATTTTGTAACCTATTTGTGGCACAACTCGCTGACGTGGCAGGTCACTACTTTTCTCAACACTTTCAAAATCAGTTTCTGGAAACCAATGGGTACACATACAATGCACCACTGGAGGACACTCCCTCCTCTCCAACCAAAGACCCATCAGGTCTTATTACTCCTCCTAACGAACAGGAAAATGGAGCAGTAATTTGGGAAGTTGGATCGGATGACGAATTCCCCCAATAAAAAGTTTGATCTAGTCCAACGTCACAAGAAGTTATCAGAAGCACAGAAGAAACGCTTCCAACAACACGTTATAGCATCAAATAGACAGAAGGCAGGCTTCTTTCCCACCACTTATGCTTCCATCAGAAAACAGGCAAGACGTCTTAGAAAACAAAAGAAATAGACAATATGGCGTTCAACCCAGTTCACTTCAGTTCCATGCAGTTCCTTGCAGATCTGTATGCCATACATGGAGAAGATGAACGCTTCGCATTTGTAGCTTCGCAGCTTGGCTTAATGACAGGTCATTCTGCTGGACTACAACAAATAGCCACAGCATTACAGCACGAATTGGATCAGGCAAATGCTCAGATAGCAGCCTTGCCAGCACCAGGTGCACCTAGACCTTCAAAGAAGGTTGAGGTATTCGCCGATCCCGGTGAATTTAAAGGTGAACTTGGGAAGTTCGAAGACTGGTGGCTAAAAATGAGAACATGGCTCAATCTAAACTCTGATATCATTCGCCCACAATCATATGCAGCTGTTGTTGCTGTCCTCTCATATGACTGGACCACGAGCACTCATATTCGCTCATCCACGGTTAGAGAAAGAATCCACTTACACATGGATAGAACTAGAAACAGAAATCCAAATTCAATTCTGACTGACTGCAAAGCCGGATTGGGCATTGGAAAAGCTTTGGAATCTGAAACAAACTGAAAAGATGAGAGCCTGTGATTTCGTAGATCTGTTCCGCAGATACTACCAGGAATCGAAGATCGGTGTCACACATGCAATCAACATTCTGGAACAAAACATGCTCCCATCTATTCGCGAAGAAATCATTCGTAACGAAGACCGAACTGATGATATCGAGGAATACCTTAACTTGGTTGCCACAGTTGGACAACGGACAGAGTTGATCGGCTTTCTTCAATGAAGAAAGTCCAGACACGCATCCTCATCTAACTGGTCCAACCTACCTCAAAAATCGTCATATTGAAATCTCATGGCAATGGATATCGATGCTCTTCAATACAGATACAACTCAGAGAATGAATCCTCTGATGATGAAGAACTTGTTGCCACCACCACATCCAAGAAAGTCAGAAAATTCAAAAACATGAAGTCTAGAGGGACTCAGGGATGTTTTAACTGTGGAGGTTTAGATCATTGAATCAAGGATTGTCAAAAACAATCGATTAAATGTGATCACTGTAAGTGGCACCAAGGAAAGCATCACAAGGATTGCTCCCAAGCACGTCATCTGCAAGCCCTTCTAGAAGAAGAAGAAGAAGAGTTTCCAGATTACATCCCATCAGAAGATGAATTGGATGATGAATCAATTTCCAGAAAGGGAAAAGGAGATCAGAGTGAACGATCTGGGTGTTCATTCTAATACCGCATCTCTTGTTACTGACTCTTATTCTACTAACTTGTGAAGTAATAATACAGACTTGACTCATAGCCAAGTGGGGTCTCTAGC